>CAXIVR010000001.1:289341631-289941631 GCA_964035755.1 Teleogryllus oceanicus | reverse complement strand
AAATGCACAGAACTGTTGCAGTCATTTTCAAAGTATATTTAAAGTCAAGGTGATTTAAATGCAAGAAAATTGTTTTTATTTTTTTAACTGCAGCCCAGCTGTAGAAATAATTCAAAATATTCTGTTTTAAGAGGAATGTTTGAGAATATTTTCGAGCCTTTTCCATGGTTTTACGACACAATAAAAAAAACTTTTTTCAAAAAAAAAAGTTTGATTTTGGGTCTGACAAATTAAAAAAAAAAATTCCGATAGTATAAATTTGCCTTCCTATTTATCATATTTTTCAGTAAGATAAAATAGTGTTACGTTGCCAAAAAATTAAAATAATCTTAGTATTTCAGCAAGAAATTCACAGAATATATTATGGAGAATTATATTTCCTTCAAAATATTATTTGCCATTTTATCGCCAAATTATGAAAAGATACAGAATTTGAAATTTTAAACAGTTGTCGATTTGCTTCATTTTTTGTTGGTCTGATAATGAAAGTTTGGAAGTACGACGACATTTTCCTTTTTTTACCACAACGGAAAAATGCCGGTTACATTACAAGGACCAGACTACCGTCGTCCAGTGTATAACAAATATGTAAAGTAAAAGATTGCCGTATTACTTGACGCGTCTTTTGTGATCTTGCAGTTCCTTCAGGAGAAATATTAATGTCCTATATTTTGTTAAAAAAGTATAAGATCCGCAGTTCCCACAAATAGGATAAACTGAAACGTAACAAAAGTACTTTTACCCTCTTTTAAAAATCCTTCCCTTTATTACATACAAGTTTAATCAAGTGACTCTTAAAGATGAAAGAAAAACGTAATACGCAAGAAAATCGAATTGTTTAACCTAATTCCCTCCGGAGTTTTACGCAATTCAACAGAGCGAACTTAGTACTGGTAGTAACCCATGTTCCCGCTAGATGGCTCACGCTGTCGGTGGCGAAGAATTTCAGTTTGAAGTCCATCGATAGTGGCGTTGCAGTCGCTCTTCGGGCAATTTTTCATCGACGTCATGATTCAGCGAAGAACAAACTCTCAGAACACACATTACTATCATTCCGTAAGTTCGAAACCCCTCTATTCACAATAACATTCAATTATATTGAACTATTGAATAGTACGTATAATTTAAGTTGCTTAATTTTGAATGAAATCTTAAGAAAAATACACTTGGAATGGGAACATGCATACAAAATAGGAACATATATTTCCACTAATTTTATTTATCGATTTCAATAGGTAAGATTTGGGCATGAAATTTAAGACAGCCATAATGATATGATTCTTACAAATGTAATCTAGTACAATAGCAGTACCAGTGCAATAACACCACATTCTCGTAATTTTTTAACGGTTAGGTAATATTATATTACTAGCTAAACTTCAGCGGAAATTTCACACATATTATCTGCATTGCATATGTTTTCGCGGCCGCGACAGTTAATTCATTTGGGGATTACTGACCCACTACATGTTTTTGTAAGTGTTCCAAAGCCACAAAAAAAAATTTCCTCTGATTATTTAAAACATGAAAATGTACGCTTGTTACAAAGAGATAAACTTTTTTTAAAGGAATATCCTGTCACTGCATTTGAGGAGAATTGTCGCGATTTTAGTAAGAATAAAAATATCTTTAAAATAGTAAAATGAAATTATTTTGTTGATATGATATAGATGTTTATATGATCATGAATAGATTGTATTATAAAAGAAATATGTGATAATGGAACAGAGTGAATTCGAAGAAAGTTGATAGATCAACATTTTCCAAAGTTAAGAGGTGTTAATGAAAATAAGATATTCAGTATGTCCATTGCTCACTATTTTAGTAAATGTTTAAGAAAGAATGAGCCATTTTTTGAGAAAACGTTGAAAATGTTTTAGGAATGTCATATGAAGTATCTCGAATATTATATAATCCGTTTCAAATTCGCAGGGTTCTGAGTTCGGCCAGAACAACCGGGTATTATCCTTTTACAGGACAAGACGAATAGACAAATCTAAAAATTAGTGGTTCTACAACAGCACATAATGTGTCGCATTATTTCTAAAGAACCCCGCACAAATCTTATGGAAATGAGTTGGCAGTCAAATTTTCTAAAAGTTTAGTATGCTTTTCCTTAGATCATACTGATCAAAAGTCGTTATGGTCGTTAAGCAAAGAAAAGTTGTTTTTTGTATCTAATACACATTTTAAAACTGAGATGTTGATTTGTCGGATGATATAAATATCTTTGAGTGACAATATGTGCCAATAAGACTTTTTCTGCCGATAGTTTGCCGTTTTCCGGCGCACGATTACGTAACTTCCTCTTCTTACTAAGTAAGCGCGAAAAAGTATAAATTTAGAGCTTTTTTGTAAAAATCTTCGTTACTTACTTCTTTTTAATAATTGTGACTATTACAATCAAAATATCGCAAAAACATGTCATATCTCGGACACAAATGTGCATGACTTGTGAAGGAATTGCACATAAAGAAACCGCCACCGTTTGAAGAAGAAATTTCATTCAGAAGAAAATCACTATCTTCAATAATGCAGATGTAGGAGCGGCTTGAAACAATATACACTATTGTAAATATTGAAATTTCAGATGTTTAACTGAAATTCATGTCTATGCTAGTTATATAAGCGTACTTTGCTACATTTGGGCAATTAAATTTTTGAAAACATTGAAAATATTGTAGACCATTACTGTACCTCCAATTATTAAACGATTCATTTCAATTTCATGGTGTAAATTAGTTTCGGATTAAGTCGCTGGTGTTTTGCGCAGGAATTCGGCCAGATGGGCAGGCACAAGTTTTGAAAAACACAACACTTTTTAAATGTATGTAAGAAAGAAAATTCTTTCGGAATCAGGAACCCCCATAAAGTTCTTTTACGAACATAGAAAAGGATTAAACTACGTTGTCGTGACCGCCCGCACGCATTTGAAGGAGCCGCCGCCGAGTGACGTCAGCGGGGCGTTACCGCCCCTGGCGGGAGAGGAAGGCGACCGAAGGCCTGGACTGTCCGCGCGCGGCCGTCACGCCAGCGGCACGTCATGCAAGCGGGTAGGGACTCGTCACCGCCCCTACTCCGCAGCTAGTCGGCGGGCCGCTAGTCGGCGGGCCGCTAGCCCCAGCGGGCTATAAGAGGGCTCCGACGCCAGGGCAGATAGCGAGCGACGGTGTTAGTGATTGGATCCTGGCGAGTGATTTGGTGAGCGAAGAGTGGAGATCAGCTTCGACGACGACCTGTGCAACGAAAGTGGAACTCTCTTGTGGATATTTGAGAATTCGGCTGATTTTGGGACTTCTTCTGGACAACGATAACACTGCTTCGCTTTTGATACATTCTTCTGGTGATACGGAACTTCGACAATAGTACCTGGTCTTGAATAAAAATTGTTTTATGAATCCTTGCCTTTTGATTGGATTCTACATATGTATGTAAGAAAGAAAATTCTTTCGGTATCAGAGTCTTACGGAATAAGATTTTCGGGCAAGGTGTCGACACTTTCTTTGCAGCATTAACACTTTTCCCTATTTCAATTATACAAGAAAATAAATATACATTATAATAATATACACATTTGATCTACTGTCTCACCTGCAAAGGTGATTCAGGGCATTCACTGAGAGCATCACTGCGGTGCCTCTGACCGGAAAGTCTTAGGATTCGAGTCTCAGTGGGATAATTTTCTACACTAGCTGTGTAGCTAGGTCGAATTCAGCCACTGTCTGGAGGAGAATTCTCGCGGCCGGCAGCTCTGATCGGTAGTTTTCCATGTTTTTATATCAACTCCAGGCGAATACCGGAGCAGTTCCCTAACAAACGGGCCACGGACCGCGCGCGATCTTTCCTTCCTCACCCTGATCCTCTTCTCATCCCTTACTTACACACACTTAGAGCTGGTTGCATAAACGTTCTGTATGGACTCTATAAGCTTATCGGTTCTATAACATTTTCTATAGCGGTAAAAATTGTTTCTAGAATAACCAATAAGACGTATAGTACCTATAAAGCTTTTATTTCTGTTTAAATTAGAATATAGAAATAAGCAACATGGCAGCTCTTCACACTGCTGCAAACAGCTGTTTACTAGTGTTTGAGTTTATGGGTGATTAGCGTCTTAGCGTGTTAGCGTGTTGAATGGTGTAGTGATTTCGTGGCCTTTCACGAGATTTATTTGATGTGCAGTGTATTTTTGGTGTATTGTTTGGAAGTAAAGATTAAATTTGCTTGAGATAATGTATTAATGTCTGCTATAATATTTGTGTATAATGGTCTAATTTTTCTCAATAGTTTTTATTCCTTTTTCATCATCTTAAGGTAGTGCGTTATTGCCATCTCAGCAGATATGACTAAAGAATTGTACGTAATGATTTTTTGTGAACTTTTTTAATTATTGTAGAATCTTATGTTGAATTAAACTTATAAAATAATTCATGGCTTTACAGAATTCAGCCTTATTCATCAGTCCCGTCATCATCATCATCTTCGTAATCATCGGAAGACGAATATTACTTACCAAAACCACCGGCATTTCGTGAGAGAGAAGATCCCATGGAAGAGTTCGACAATCCGGACTTCAAGTTGCGGTTCTGATTGGCTAAGGAAGTAGTAATGAACCTGCTACATGAAATTGAGCGTCATTTAGAGCCATGTATTCAACGGAACACGGCAATTTCAGCCCTTTTACAAATACTCATTTGACTGAGGTGTTATACCACATGTGCTTTCCAAATTGTGATAGGGGGCCTGTTTAAAGTGCATAAGAGTACTGTATGTCACATCGTTAGGAGAGTGACTCATTACATAGTTCTGCTGCGACCACAGTGTGTAAGAATGTCAGGTATAATTACAACCGAGAAAAATGAAACAGGATTCTAGGGAAATAAAGTTTTTCGAAATGTTGTTGGTTGCATTGACGGAACATGTGTAAGTATTCAGTCACCAGCTGGTGATAATGGTGCATTATTCTGATGTAGGGAAGTTTACATTGCTGTAAACGTTCAGTTTGCGATCGACAATTAAAAATGTGTGATGTTGTTGCAAGATCGCCAGATTCAGTTCATGACAATACAGTATTCGACTCTAGCTATCTTCGAGACATGTTTGAGGCAAAAGAGTATGGAAACGGCTACTTTCTGAGCAATAGCGGGTATGCTTTCCGTTCGTGTTTAATGTCTCCAGTTGCGAATCCTCAAAATGCAAAAAATAGATACAATTCAGCTCATGTGTGGACTAGAAATTGTATAGAGCGCATAAATGGTGTGTAGAAAAGGTTTCCTTGCTCGTCATTGGGTATTCGCACCCAAATGAATTTGACACGCCATTATTAATGCAAGAAATGTGCTGCACAACATTGCTATAATGAATGGTGATGAGGCACCTGACAATTTTATTTTTAATGAACAGGAAGGTGACTGGGTTGTGTTAGATGAATGTGGAGAAGGAAATGCTTTGCGAGCTGCAAAAATAAATACAACTACACTTAAGTTGTTTATTTTTTAAAGTTTCAAACACGTTTTTTGTGAGCCAAATCTACAGCTTTCATTTCAAGTTCTGCATTTACAATTATTTCTTTAATTCTTCTTTTCCATTTTATGGTTTCCTTCTCTTCAATGCTCCTTCTCCATTAACTGCAATCTCTTCTCCTTTTCTGCCACCTGTAATTCACTACCCTTCAATTGTAAGTCGAGAAGAGAATGTCGTTTTTGTTGAACACCTCTTTTGCTCTTGATTGACCGATGGTTCTGGGAATGTATGTGGGGGAAGAGGAGGATGGTCGAAAGAGGAGGTCGAAAAGGACGTAGTGGCAGCGGAGGATGTAGTGGCGGTGGAGTACATTATTGAAGTGGAGGATGCAGAGGTAGTAATAATTGGGACGGAAACCGAAAATAATGAAGGATGTACATGAGAAGAATAACTTGTTGAGGGCTCTGAAGAGAAAACCATCTCCATGTTGCACAGCGATGAAATGTCTTCATGGGAATTTCAACATCACTTTCGAACACTGCATGCTCAGCCACACCTGTAAAAGTTGTATTTGTACCATTTAAAAAGTGTTAAATATACCCACATCATATTTGACGTTATTTTATGTATTCTTCAACTAGATACAACTTAATGATGCATGATAACAAATAATGGAAATCCCATGATATTGAAATCATATTGAATCTAAATCATTTTGAAAATTCATTACAACAACAACAATGATAATAATAATAATAATAATAATAATAATAATAATAATATAATAGTGTAACCGCTTGTCATCGGCTACACTCGTGACAAAAGAAATATTGAAGTGACAATACCCGACATCTTGCCCTACAAATAGTTCCTAGAGTAGCGAAGAGATGGCGTTACCTAGAAACAAATTTCTGAACGTACTTTCGCCCTAGCCAATCAGAACTTTTGTAGAAATGCGAATGTGGCATGAGGCTTGACTCGGACGAGATTGTCTTTCTTTCCGGATCGAGACGCTGAAGTGATTAGATGGGTACTATTCCACCACACAACCGACGAGGACACGTGGAAAATACCAGAAATGAAGCTTTATTAAAAGGTAATTGTCTAAGTATTTTCATGGGATTAATCACTGTGATATGTCAAGATTACGTAAAATTCGATAGGAATATTAAACAAGTAATGCAACGAATGTAAGAATAACGGTGGTAGTGGACTAAAATGAATTTATAAAACCACGTTGCTACATTCTCGTTGCTGGAATATAGAAGAGATTTTTTGTAACATAGGACGTGTTTCTGTTTCTTTGTTACAGCTTTTTCAGTTTTTTCAGTTTTTTCAGTTTTAGTTTTGAGCAGTTACTTATTCTACTTTTATTCTATTTCATTTTTATTTATGGGATTTCATTTCGAAAATTCTATTGGAGAATTTTGATAATTCCGAAAAGCATAATTTATTCAACAACTGGCTCAACTTTCACTAAAACAAAGTTATAATTTGGAGTTTTGGACTCGCATTCTAACGCGACCATCACCGTGTAAGCTGTGGTTTAACTGGGCTGTACAACGAGGAGAAGGCGTACGGAAATACTCCGATTCCATCGCGGTAGGCAGCGCACAACCGTCGCAGGACAACGACGACCTTGGGGCGTGAACGTCGCTCGACAGCCGTCTACGCAGCGCGGGATCAGCTTGGAAAATTCGCCTGTCGTGAGTCACAGAAAAGCAGAAAGAATATTTACTAAATTGCAGCTTGGAAAACTTTCAAGATAGAATTATGATTGCACAAATTAAAACGTAATATGAGCTTCCCTCAGTAACAGACATTGATCGGACAAGTTTTACTAAATATTAGTCTTGATAACCAGTAAATTTGTTTTTGCAGTCGTAAGAGAAATCAGATCTAAATAATTTTTATGTTTATTGATAAAAGTTGTCCTTGTGTATAATTCTTTATCTAAATTCATACATAATTGACTTGATGTTATTTGAAATCATTTAAGAGGAATTGTCTATGTAAAAAAGGTTTTGAACATGAATGAAAGCTGTTAAATTGTTTCTGGTAAAACGTTATTTCATGAACAGTCAAGAGACTTTGTAAAACAGAATTTTGCACTGCGAGGTCACGCAGAAGCTGAATATTAAGTGTAAATATTGAGTGTAGTATTATTTAAGATTGAAAAGGTGTTAGTGAATTTTGGTATATTGTTTGTATGTATTTTTTTTACAGGATGGTTATTTAAATTGTGAATTGTGGGTTTCATTAAGAGATAATTTGTTTTGAGAAGTGTACATATGTATTTACTGTTTGTTTCGTGTAAATGTAGATCAGAGTCACTATTATTCTACAGAAAACTGCAGTTTAGGTAGGGAGTTAGCTACCATTGTGTAATCAAAAGGAAAAGTAATCACGTAGGAGAATATGTGAATGTGAGTGTACGAAGGATCATATTGGAAAGAATATATGTTACTTGTTCTTTAAAACTGTGAAATTGTGTTTGTTTGTTAAATGAATATTAGTTAGCAAAGACGAACCCACCACCGATAGGGAATTATCCATAATTTGAGATCTTCCCAGGTTTGTGTGACGGTGTAATCACACGTCACAAAACAAGTAAATAACAGATTTACTTCTGTAATTCGGCGTACTACGAAATAGTTAGGTAGATACGTGACGGTTACAATAGTAATGTGTTTAGAGCCCTGAAGTTTAGCAAAAGTGACTTAAACGTTACAATTTTTACAATAGGAATAACTTCACTGTTCTGAAAATATTTTAGCTTTTATGTTTTGTCACTCTTAGCTTTAGATCCCTAAAGTAAATATTTTTTAAAACTTCTTTTTCTCCTAGCACCAATTGCAATCAACTTGAAAATTTCATTTAATAATGACAATAAGGTTTCTTCAATCTATAGGAATTATATCCTATGCTTACGAATGGTATCCCTTTTAAGGACATATCTTTGACAACAATACAATATGTTCAGATTGTGTTATGTACTGGTGAATAAATAAGTGGAATGAATGAACACAAATATAGTTTCATAATTATGCATTTCTCAATTATGCAATAATTCCAATATTCATAAGAAGAATAGTTCAGCCCACAACACCATAGAATCATCAGTGAATCAAATTTGCCGTAAATAATGTTGAACTTTAGTACATTGTAAAGACTAATTTACTGTTGTGAAAGATTTTCTCCAACATATAACCAATGAACACAAAGTTCCATACACTTTCTCTTGTTAAAATAGTGTAACAATATTTAATTTAAATTATTAGGCTTATTAAATTAAATTACAAAGTTTGTCATATTTCAGGGCCTTTTTGCCTACCTATTTTGGGCAAAATAAATGCTTTAACTCCTGGCGTCTACTTGCATTAATATATACTATTTAATTGTTTAGATAGCAAATTACTTATAATTTCGAAGAGGTCTGAATAGTATTGCCCTGTTTAAACTTACCGTGATTCATGAAATCATATCAGTTCACTTGAGATTCTGCTTCATTTCTTATTAAATCCAGAACTTCTTCTGATACTGCAGACGTTTGTGGAGTTTAATTTTCACCACCAGTTTTGTACATTCCCACCTCGTAAAATGAATGTAATTAGACACATGTGAAATTAACATATTGATCATTGGATGAATGGCAACTAGGTGAATAATATTTTACAAACCTTATGATAATTTCTCTCCATTTTGGCAGCCCTTTTTAAACTATCACACAGAGCCTTCAATTGTTTGATGGTCATGGAACTTGTCCGGCATGATGCCTGATAGGCTTTGGAAATTTGATCCCATGTAGCACGTTTCTGTTTTTGAAACTGCATCAGTTGTTTTACGTTAAACAACTTTCTTGTACTCTCCTACTATGTCAATAATTAATTGTTCTTCAAACTCATCGAAATTTTTGTTCCCTTTCACGATCCCAGTAATCGTTACGTTATTAACGAAAATAATACAAATGAACTAAATATATATTACACTAGACATTAAAATGAAGATAATGATTTACAAAATTAATATTAAAAACAGTAGTAAGTACCTAATTTAAAAAAGCCAGAAGCCTTAGAACTACAAACGTTAAAAAATATTGATGATTGAATACGTAAAAAAAAATTAAAAACGAAATAAATTTATATAAATGCAAATAGCCAGTGGCTAATATAAAGAATTAGTTGTACTTTACAAATAACACATAAAAAGTAAAACGAAGCAAATGAATATAATGAAATAAAATGAAATGGCTCTTCAGAAGGTATACAGAAACACAAACCTACAGACCTGAACGAACAAACCTTGCCAGAGCACAGCACACGCTAAGAACTTTCGAAACGAAACAGAATAAACAGTATTCAAATATCAACTGTGTCGCTATCTAGTGGTTGCTTTGCGAGGTTGTTGTAGAATATAGTTATATATTCCATACATTTGCTTAATGCAGCGGTGAACGGTGTGGGGAAATATACATTTTATACAACCCATTGCTATGGAACCCATATGGAAAGCTTTATGCAACCGGCCCTTACACACATATACACTACTAGCGGAACCGCGCAGACGTTCTGCCCTTCAATTCCTCCTTCTTCCTTCCCTCTCCGTGTCTCTCTGTCTGTCTGTCTGTCTGTCTCTCTCTCTTCCGTCTCTCTCCGTCTCTCTCCGTCTCTCTCCGTCTCTCTCCTCTCTCCGTCTCTCTCTCTCTCTCTCTCTCTCTCTCCTCTCTCTCTCCGTCTCTCTCTCTCCGTCTCTCTCTCTCCGCCTCCGGCTCATACTCTCTTCGTCTCTCACTCTCTACGTCTCTCTTCGTCCCTCTCCGTCTCTTTCTCTTTGTCCCTGTCTGAGTCTGTCTGACTCTGTCTTTGTGTGTGTCTCTCTCTCTGTCTCTGTGTTTGCCTCTCTCTGTCCCTCTCACTCACATTTAGTTTCATATTTTGCACGTCTCTGAGCAGGTGGGGCAATATGGAGAAGCACGGTACCAGCAAAAATGAAATAAAAATTCAAGAAGATCTCATCATGTACATTATGGTGTGATAAACGTCTTTTTGAGACCTTTGGCCTCAAAATTTTAGTTTTTAATGCCCTAGAACACTTCGTTTAGGAGTTATTTAACAATAGAAATTAAAAAACACTGCCGAGTATTGCGAGTTGCATTTGTCATGAATATTTAGTTTTGTTCTACAGTGCCATGTAGTGGAGGTACAACTAAATTAACAGCACATAAACCTTCTGGGTGATAAAAACACATAGATGTGCCAGCTTTCATGGAGATCGGTCACACGGCGTCGTACTTACTCGCTCTTATATATAGGTTCAATTCATGGGTTCTTTTTACCTGAATATCGATTGACGGCAAATCGTCTGTCTGCCTGCCTCTCTGTCCGTCCGTCTGTCCGACCGCCCATCTTACCGACTGTGGCCAACGCTGTGTAAATCGTTCAGATGATTTTCTCCAAAATTGATATTCCATTATCGCACTAGACAAACTCGAGACCCAGCGAGCATGAAACCGATATTATGATTTCTGGGGGAATTTTCCATGATGTCTTAACACCTTCAAAATTTTCTGAAAGATTGCTCCAATTCTTTTTATTAACTCTTGTCCTCGGATAGTGTATAAAGACACTTAAAAGAATGGCGAAGGTCACATTTTTGAAATTTCTGAGTTTTTGAAAATTGCTTCAGTTAGAAATAAAGCGAGAAAATATGTGCGCATGTGCTGTGGTAGCATCACTAGTTTTAACGCTTACATTTCACTTTGGCACGAACTTATCTTCCTTATAAAAATAAAATTAAACATTTGACAGTTTGAAAGGAATAATTAGATATTGTGGGGTATTTACTTTAAACCCCTATTTTTTTTTAAATTTGCACAAAAAATGACACAATGTTTTTTATAAAACATTGTCCTCGAGTAGCCTAAAGAACGGTTAAAGGAATGACTAAGGACTCATTTTCGTTAAAATCCATGATTTTTCGAAAATTGCAAAAGTTTTTTTTTCACCTTATCCTACGACTACAATATTGAAGAGATTTTTATCTGTTGATATCTGTTCTCTAATGACAGATATTGAAATGAAGTCATGAATACTTTCCGAAAAAATGAGTTTAGGAGAATTTTTCGTGAGATAATGCAATTTTTCTCTTTTGTAAACAGTTATTTTCTCAAACAACGGCTACAATTTTGTTCTTGATTTTTCTTTGATTTGAGCAATAAACATTTAACAATGGCGCAGGTCTGTTTTTCAGCGAACTCTCTGTATTTCCGAAAAATGCAGTCTACTGGTTCCACAACAGCACATACTTCTTACATTATTTCTAAATTTGCAATTTTCGACCTTTCAGAGAATTCAACGAAAATAAGACCTTCGCCATTCTTTTAAGGGTCCCTTATTTCATCCGCGAAAAAGAACAAAAATATCTGAGCGGGTTCTGAGAAAACGTGTTGTTTTAAAAAAGCATCAATTTTAAGCCAGAATTACACGAAAACTACTAGTTTTTTCTAAAAATTAGACGTGAACATTTTCAAAGATCTGATTTTTTAGATCAGAATTTGTTTATGGCAAAAGTCTGTCTTTTCGTAATTACAGACAGTTCATTGGAAATGAGACTAGCACCACTTTTTTGCCGTCCCTTGATAAAAACGAAGAAGAAATTGAATGAAAAATATTGGAGCAATTGTTTGAAATTTTGAAAATGTTCATTCTTCATACACAGTATCCTCCAAAACGAAAAAAATGTGTTTCTAACTCAGACGAAGTGGAGCTCATTTAAATTGATCGGGAATATCAATTTTAGAGAAAATCGGCTGAACGGTATAGGCGGTATCGTTGACCATATATCGTCGTTCTGTCGGTCCGTTGGACCGTCGAACCCACGGAGAGAAACAGACGGATGGAAAGACGTTCTACCTTCAATCGACTTTTGGGTAGCGGAGTCGAAATCAGGTGAACGGAGTTAACTCACCGTGCATTTTACCTCTACCTCACACTGTCGCACGGCTGTACCCTCTTGAATCGACGCTTAAAATATTAATGGTCTGTTCCATTATTTATAACTTAAGTAAATTTCGAAAATTGAGAGAGTTCAACGAAAATAACACAAGCGCTATTGTTAAACGTCCGTTGATCTATCCATGGAAACATTTAAAGTTTTTTGATGAAAGCTTTTTTTAAATTTGCATTGACGTCAAGCAGAACTTACGCGAAAACTATTAGTTTCTTCAAAAATTGTACATGGCTTTAAAGATATGCCTTAACGCAAAAATCTCTTTCTTCAATATTGTAATTGTGCAATTTAATTTTTGCAATTTTCGAAGAACAGTTTGCCGAAAATAGAAATTGTTATGTTCAGAAAAATCACTCACTTTCCAAACAAGTTTTTTTACACAGTAACGGAAATATTTACATACAAACGGTAATATTTACAATAGCGGTCAGAAAATCATTTCGCCTAATGCACACTCTACCAAAACCACTGTTTCTCCAATTTACATCTCCCGCTCAGTCTGGTCTCTGGCGGCGCTCCCTTATCAAGCAGGCGGCGCCGTAGCCTCGCTTCACGGCCACCCGCTCGCCGGCTAGCTGATTATTTCTCATTGGTCGGGCGTCTTTGCCGCTCTGATGCCCAGCCGCCACCCGCCGCAGCTGCCACCTCGCTCCGCTTTAGGCGCGTTCTTCAACTTTGTCACGCAGCCGCAACAGAAATAACATTAATTTTCCGTCCTTTTATATCACACGCCGAGAAAAGTGAAAGGAAATATTTAGAGCCGTTTTTGAGACAATGACTGTTTGAAAATTACCTATATATCACGAAAATAACGTGGAAAAATTCATATTTCAAAAACTGTCTTTGAACAATTGATTTCATTAAGGAATAAAATCTATATCTTCAATAAGGTTAAGGTAGTAGTAGGAAGACGGCGAAAACGTTTTTGAACTTTTGCTACTCCCCCCCCAAAAAAACATAATTCAACAAAAATTAGAGGGCGTCATTCTTTTAATTGTTCTTAAAGCTATTTGAGGAGAAAGTTTTAAAAAAAATTGAGCAAATTATTGCAGAAATGTTGATGCTTCCGGTAAAGAACCCCTGAAATATCCATTTCAAACTTGCAGAACCGCGTGTTCGTTTAGGTCGATCATTGAATATCAGTTTTGACAACGACATAACCATATAATTAGAGTAAGTGCAACGGCTGAGTTTAGATGAGACCCATCATTGCCGATGACTGCAGTTGTTCTCACCGGGAGATTCTTGGGTTCGAGTCCCGACGGTGAGGTATTTTCGACACTACGAGGGGCGTTCGATAAGTAACTTGTTTCGATATGAAAAACAATGATCTGAGTTTTGTAACTTACCTTATTCTTCGTCATAATCCCCTCGAAGTTCAGTACACATGGCCCAACGTTTCTCCAAGTTCAGGATCCCTTCTCTGAAGTGATTTTCTTCAAGACCATCGAAATAGTCATTGACTATCTGGATGGCTTCTTCAATGCTGACAAATTTTTGTCCAGCCAGGAAAGTTTTTAATTTTGGGAACAAATGAAAGTCCGAGGGGGCTAAATCAGGTGAATATGGCGAATGTGGAAGCAGTTGGAAACGAAGTTCAGTCAATTTTTGCTGGGCGATGTGGCTTGAATGTGCTGGGGTGTCGTGGTGGAACAACACTTTTTTTCTTGCCATTCCAGGACATTTATCCGCGATAGCTGCCTTGTGTTTGTCCAGAAGTTACACATAGTATTTTCCAGTGATGTTTTTTCCCTCTTCTAGGTAGTCTATAAGAAGAATACCTTTAGTATCCCAAAAGATTGACGCCATCACCTTGCCTGCTGATAGATTGCATTTCGCCTTCTTCGGAGCCGGTTCTCCTCTTGCAATCCATTGTTTTGACTGCTGCTTTTTTTCTGGAGTGCAATGGTGAATCCAAGTTTCGTCCATGGTAACAAAAGGACGCAAAAAATCCGCTGGATTTTGCTTGAATAGCTGCAAACCCTCGACATATGTTCTCATGCGATTTCGTTGCATCTCTGCAGTCAGCAATCGCGGCACCCATCTTGAGCAAAGCTTATTCATACTCAATTCATGATGCAAAATAAAATGCACTCGGTCATTTGAGTTACCTGTGGCCTCTGCTAACTCGCGCACTTTAACTCCTCTGTCTGCTAAAACAATATCATGTATTTTGTCTATGTTTTCTGGCGTCACAGCTGTTTTTGGAGCCCCAGGTCTTGAGGCATCTTCGATGCTTGTCCTGCCTCCCCTCGTTGCCCCAAAGTCTCACCGTCTCATACGA
Organism: Teleogryllus oceanicus; assembly: GCA_964035755.1. NCBI lineage: Eukaryota > Metazoa > Arthropoda > Insecta > Orthoptera > Gryllidae > Teleogryllus > Teleogryllus oceanicus. The sequence continues at coordinate 289,926,876 of CAXIVR010000001.1, read as the reverse complement.
AGGGCATGAATCACTCAATGTAGGCGCTATTCTTTCATGGATTTCTTTCGCGTTTTTACCTTCCATAAAAAAGAATTGGATAACACCACGAATTCCAGTTCTATCCATCTTTCACGACAGAGAGACGAGAGAGAGAGAGAGAGAGAGAGAGAGAGAGAGAGAGAGAGAGAGAGAGAGAGAGAGAGAGAGTGTATCGCTTGTGATAGGGAGGGAAAATGCAGTTTGTGTTCTGGTTAGACAACGCCGTACTATGTAGCCAATAACGGAAGAGCAAGCTAGTGGCCTGCAGAACGGATTGACGCACGGGTGCTGTATCGCGGGTCCGATGACAAGAGAAGGGAAGTTACGAATTGGGCGCAACAAAGTCTTTGGTATTTCATTAGTTCTTTTTTTATTTACATTATGCAAACTGTTTAATATTAATTTACGTGTAAACAAAAAATATGTAAATTTCATTGTTATTCAAATATTGTTTACCTTTAAAGAAAAGTTCTAGCCGAATAAGGCTATAAATATCTAATTAATGTACATTCGTACAATTAACCAAAATAAGTTTTTGTTTTGTTCCTATTTCACTCATCTACGTAACACGTGGTTTTTACTCTATTTCTAATATATTTATGCTTAGTAGTTTTAAAAAAATCTCCTTTGTAAATTTTTTTACGAATTACTTTAATAATTTAAAATAAAAATACATTTTATTAGAATAAATATTTTCAACATTTCTGGAAGTACTTATCAAAAGTTTGCATGTAGATTTTACCAACTTTATTTTAGGTCCATGACCTTATGCAATTATGCATCTTCACATTGCTCTGCGATCTGACTTTTATGATGTCCACAGCAAAAGGATTTGCAAGACGTTCTACATCGCTATTTCTGGTCGTAAAATCACTAATCCTATTATATTGCTTTCGAATTCTTTCCCGCCGTCTCGCGTGTTTGCGCACTGACCCATACGAAGGCCGGAAAGCGAAATATAATTCGCGTTGCTCCGGTATCTTGCGCTTCAGAGCCAATGGCTGCATTTAACCGCCCCACACTCCCCTCCCGAAGCCATTTCTCCTGCCGCAGAGTAACGTCCATTCTCTCCTCAACACAACGCTGCTCGCAAGTGAATTTCTGAGCTCGCGCGCTGGGTTCGGATCGGGCCCGCTCCTGGAGCCACTAAGTTGAGTAGGCCTACACTACACTATCACACATGTCGGGAGCTTAGAGCTTGTCCCGGCTGGGGCGGTGCCTCGTTGGTGGTCGATATCTTGAGAGGGAAATGCCCCTAAACCGCGTATTAGTCGGCGCAGGATCTCATCATTCAATGGGAGGATGAAGACCACCACCTATCGATATATACATTCACTACGCTAATTGTGCTAATGACCATAGATGTTGGCGTGTCCAGAAATATGAATTAATTAATCAAGAGAGCGTGTGCACCAGTCGACTCCAAATCATCGGACGGGACTGAAGAGACATAGTTATTGAAATTTCGTTTGAAATTACCAGAAGATAGAGCAGTCACTGTTGAAATCTGATCTTTTGATATTATTTCTCGAGAAAACTGACTCATTAAACAGTTGAATTTACTCGGTAATGAGCAGTGTGTGGCAGGTACTCGCAATATAAGGGGAATGGCGATACCAATATTGAGATTTTTATTTAATGTTCAGGTTTAATTGCGTCGCTATGTGCAACGCTTTTACCAACCATGTCTGAAACTTCTTGTGCAACTCTTCGGTAACGTTTCGTACACATTTTGTTCACCGGTTGAACACCAGTGCTAACCAATCATTCAGGTGCGCAATGTCAGATATTTCTTAAGTATAACTTCGCTACATGAGATTTTCCATCACATGATCGTCGGCTAAAAGTAATCATCTTTGACCGGCGTACATATCCCGAAAGTTTGTAACATTTATTTTGAACCATTCTGCATGCACTCCGTGTATAAAGAAGAAAAGTTTTAGAGCTGATTTAATGAAACTCTTCAAGTATTTTGGAAATTTGTCAGTATTTGGCTCAAAATTATACAAATATTACTACTATTTTGAAAAAGAATGCACGATAATACTGAAATTTAATTAAAAATATACATTTCATTAATAAAATATCTCGAGCTTCAACGATTTATATAGCAGTCGCAGGCAGATACATAGATACATTTTACGAAAAAAATACATTTTCCGTATTAGGGACTCTATAAAGATACATTCTGTCAAAACGTCGACGTCAATTTTTTTGCAACATAGCATTGCTTACAATCATGTACTAATATACGAGTCAGTAGGAGAAATTCGCACCGCAAAAACTCAATCGACGCGGCACAAGCGTTCGTTTCAAATTTACCCTCCAATCCAGGAATTGAGAATTGGCGGGCGGCGCGCTGACTCCAGCTCGCAAGCGAACCGCAGAAACCCGAGAAGCGGAGCTCGGGAGCGAGATGGAGCGCTGCGGGCGAAGCCGTGGGTGGCGGGGCGGGGCGGGTAGGGCCGGGGGGGGCGGGGGCAGGGCGGGTTGGAGCGGGCGGGGCGCGATGGGAGGAGCAGTCGTGACGCAACCGGGAGTACGTCGCGGGCGTGGTCGGTCGTAGCCTGTCAATTGACTGAGCTCAATTAGGCGGGAGCGTGGCAGGGCGGGCCTCACTGTCCTCGTCGTCGCCGACGGCTGTGGCGGAGCTGTGAAGTTCCCATGCGGGGGGCGAGTACGCCGAAAGTCCGGGAAACTTAGTGTGGCGGGAAGTTAGTGGGGCGGAAAATAGCGGGAAAACAAAGGCGTCAGGAAAGTGAAACTGGCAGATACAAAAGAGAAGAAATAGAGGTTGCAAATTTATGGAAATTGGTAAAAAAAAAGAGGACGTAGGTGACGAAATTGGGGTAGCGGCACGATGTACGCGTGGGAAAAATTGTTTGTGATGGAGGTGTATGATGGATGTGAAGACTACAGATGTTCAGCATTTTTCGTAATGTTTTTTTCGTAATAACGTTCACATAACCATTAGCGTCGAAAGTCTAATTCAGACATCGTCAGCCGTAGTCAGTCATTGCGGTCTATCCTTTCGGCCAGGGACTCGGTGCCGTTAGAGCCCTGGGTTTCATAGACGGTCACCCATCCAGGAACCCGCGGTGTCTCTAGTTACTTAATCTCCGTGACTTCAAAGAGCGTAGTTAAGCCTCTCATCGCGACCATAATAACGGTTTAGCGCCATGTTGGTTGGGTTTCATCATTTTTACGGACACAGATATCTTTCGGCAGTAAATGCCTTGCGTGACAGAAGCAGATGCGGGTCCGGCACAATGGTGGCAATGCCATCAGCGTCATCGCTCGTAACGCCCTTGCTGCGTCCGCACGGGGCGTGGCGGAAGTGCCAGGGCGCAATGGAGTCTCCGCCGTCGTCCTCCACCTCATTCCCCCGTTGTTGTGGACGGCGTCGGTGGCGGTCGGGTGCCTGTCGAGCGTTCGCTCTCCCTCGGCCGGGCGGGCGCCGGCGCCGCCATCGCCGTCGCTCTCGCCTCAGCCGCCGCCGCCGCCGGCTCTGGCGCCGCCGATGGGCTACGGTCGGCGCCGGAGCGCCGGGGAAAAAGGCGCGGGACGAGAATAGGTCAAATTGAGGGGCGGGCGTGTTGATGGCGTCGGAGGCAGCGGGCGCAGGGGCGGCCGAGGGTGGCGAGAGCGGGAGGAGGCGGGGGCGGGGCCTCGGAGCGGGAGGGGACGCTGGCGCCGGCCGTAATGAGCGCGCGCGGACGCCCGTGGAGGCGGCGCCGGCGGCGGCAGCGTGGCGCCGTGCGAGAGGGGCGTGGCGTGGCGTGGCTTGGCGTGGCGCACCACGTTGAGGCGGAGTGGGGAAGAGCGGGATGGGGCGTGGCGGGGGGGTCGAGTGGCCGGAGGGGTCGGCGGAAGGTCGGTTCGGAGCGTGGCGGGGCATGGCAGGGTGTTGCGTGGCGGAGCGGGGCGTTGAGCGGAGTGGCGTCCGTGCGAGCGACGCGGGAGCTCTGGCGGGGTTTTTTCTCGGTCGGCTGCGGCGCCCAGCGGGTGTCATGTGCTCGGAGAATTAATTCGATGGTTAAAGTGAAATGTTGTGACTTCCGTGTAAGTAATTACATTTCTAAATTTGACGAAGTCTATCCAGTGTTGTAAGATTGTCATATGTTGTAGATCATGTTTGTCATAGATAAACAGTACATAGTTTGGTAGTGATTTTGCTAGGCTCTGACAACGCAATGAAGTCCCGCCATTACGCCTTTAACAGTGTTTTGAGGCGTTGTGTTCCGTAGAGTGAGGTTAACTGGGTCAGTCCACCTAAAATGTTATTGTACGGAACGTTTGCGTTAATTTGTACTAGAATTAGTTACGGTTGCTCCCTTGCACATTTTTAACTGTTATGTCAATTGATGTTGTTGATTTTGGAGTTCTTTTGCCCGTTAAATTTCAGAACGGTAAGTCATATTTCTCTATAATTTCGCTTTCTATAATTTAATTTAAAATTACAAGTCAATAAAATTAATAAATGAATATCTTATCTATATAAAATCAGGAACTTTTTGGAACTTAATATTTACGTAACTTGCTCGGCATATGATGATCGAGGTTAAGTTAAAACATTTTAAAAGTAAATGTCAGGGGGTTAACAGAGAAAACTTCTGAGGTTACGTCAACAGTGGTCCAGTTTACCCCACAAAAATCTTCCCAGTTCAGACCCAAAGACTTGACACAAGTTTTTCTATGTACTTCAACGCGCTGAATCCGATTCTGAAGCCAGAATTGCGCCATCACCATCCATTTTTTTAAATCTCAAAGAAACGTCGCGACAATGTATTATTGTTTTCCGGGGTTGTTGTCAGACCTGAAGACTTGACGCATGTTTCTCTATGTATGTCCACGCCCTGAATCCGAAACTGAAGTCAAAATTGCACCACTACACGCCATATATGTTTAAATTGCAAAAAACAAACCCTAAAATTTACAATCTACAATTTAACTGTGTTTTTTCGCGATTAAAAAACGAGTAGGTGGTAACGCAATTCTGGCTGCAGATTCGGTTCAAATATAGAGATCAAATGATAAAATCGACACAAAGGCAAACATATCTGGATGTAGATATTGTTTCCCAGTTGAAGTTTAACCACATGAATCATGAGTGTGCCCGAAAGCAAAACGTCTTTTCATGAAAATGAGGCATATTGCTGGTTCGAAATGACTAATTAATAAGAAGGCATTGCACTTGATTTAAAAGGGTATTTATCTTTCTATGATAACACATTGTGCTTCAACTTGGGTCAATGAAACTAGTAAAGTGCTAATTAAAGAGCATTATGTAAAGTGGAAACAGTGTTCCTTTCAACTTTATCGGTGCATATAGAACTGCGGCACTGAGGATGGTCGCTGGGGTGTTACCTCTAGATCTGTCAGCGCAACTTGTAGCTTCTAAGTATAAAATTAAACAAGGTGAGGCTACTTTCTTACTGGGTAAAGAGAAAATTACACTCCATTCGTTAAAAAAAGTTTATAGAACATTATTTATTAAAGCGACAGATGAGTGGCAGCGCAAGTGGGAGTCAAGCGACACAGGTAGAGGCACTTATGCTTTTCAACTTAATGTCCATGCAAAAATGGTGTATAAACATTTCCGGCCATTATAACCATGGGCCATATTATCAGTGGACATGGTCTTTTTAGAGCAAAAGTATTAAAAATGCAAATAGTTTTCTCTCCTGCTTCTGAGTGTGGAGACCAGGAGAGTGTGAAAGCCAACGTTGGAATGAATGCTCTTTTTTTTTGTTATTTAAGGTCGCATCAACATCTAGGTCATTAGCGACCAAGAATGCTCTTTGATGTGGAACAAAGACTGGTCATTTAGGTGGTTGAAAGTGCCCTTCCTAATTTAATTTCAATCAAACGATTTAATGGGGAATTAGAAATGATAGCCCAAAAAATAATTGGAGCTCAGATCTCCGCTGTGTAAGTTAGCACAAAAGTTGCGAAATTAGAAATGTTATAGACAACAGTGCTTACCAGACTATGTATCTGCGTGTTAATCACGCCTCATCTGGGCACATCTCTTTTTAGATAAAATGGGAAAGACGTGCAGATTCCAAATGTGGAAAACATTGTTGCCCAATAATTCTTTTGTATGTATTTATATGATCTGCATGTGAATATTATATATATATATATATATATATATATATATATATATATATATATATATATATTCATGATGCTAATATATTTCGGATAATAATGTTAAATCTGGGAATGTACAATTTGTTAATATAACTGATAAATTAAGAGAATGGGTTCTCAAACATTTTGTTGTGATTATTAGAATTACAGACTAATAGATTTATAAGAGTAAATGAATGTATACTGATTGTGTTTTAAGTTTCTTTTCAATTATTGATACGTAACAAAACATGTTAACAGCGTACTGTAAACGACATTGACACACAGTTTGGAGCTAACGCTCATGGACTAGTTTCTATGCCGCGGTTTGCCGCCGCTTGCTGGAGAATATATCCTTTGATTGGAAAATAAATACTACTATACTTCAATACTTCTGCGTATGCCTATAAATTATGAGGCGGAAATCTGGGCACTGGATAGACTAGATTGATTTGAAAGCATCGAATCTGATTGTTACAAATTAATTCTTGGGGTCTCAACAAGTAGATACGCAGCAAATGTCGGCATGTTAAGAGAGTTGTGGGAATTTGGAAAGATTTTAAAATGAAATCCAGTAGGTTACGTTCGCAGAACATTATATAGAGCAGAACAGAGCTTTATATAGCAATTACAGGAAACAGATCAGCGCCACTGGCCTTACAACGTGAAACTGATATTAGAGCGCGTAGGGCACATCAGCGGAGACAGTCGGGAATAAAGGAACGAGCGAGATAGAACAGTAAATTTCTAATAAACTTTCGGATATGAAAATGCAAGATATCTTCTGAGAAACCCTCGCTAGTTCCACAAATTTACACTAGTCCGGTATGAGGTCGCGAAAATTATATTCACACTGTTAGAAATGACGCGAGGTTGTTAGGCGTGTTTTAGGGTCGGAGGTGCTTACAACGTAGACAGAAAGTATTAAATGATAATGATATTGATGTTGGTAAAAGTTGCCAAGTTTCAGACATTCAGAGATTAGCATTATTTTTCCTGCACTCAAATGAAAATTAGTCGATATTTATTATTCGCAAAATTTTAATACAAATTATCATAAAATTTTATGTTTACAAATTGTCTTATTTAAACCATTTTAATAACTTTATGGGAACTTGTTTTACACTAGCCTAAATTATATTCCAAAATTCCTTGAATACCATACGAAGCATACTCGCATACTATCAACGGATGCGACCTAACAATTATGGTTCAGTACTTTGGCGCCGTAGGAGAACGAGCATTTAATAGTGGTGAAGAATTAACTGATTCATTTAAGACATTTAGTGACACTTAAGTTGCTTGATTGCGCGTGGAGGTCATCATCTTTGCAGGGCTTTCCAAAGAGAGCGCACAGGCGAATGAGGATGGAGATTACCTTATTTAATAACATTAAATTAGTATGCACCTCTGAAAGGCTGAATTTTCCTCACAGCCAAAACTGCCGATGACTATGCAGTGATTCTGATCAAAAGGTCCTAGGTTTCGAGTTTGGATTGCCCCCGATTGTAAAGCAACCATCCAAGCACAAGTGTTTTGCAGATGTACGAAATCTCTTTGATAACGTCAGAACGTGACATAACTAATACGAGTGCATAATGCGTTGCCTAACAACCAGGGGTAAATGTCATTTGTGTAACTTCGAAGTTTATAATTTCCCACTATTGGCAAAAAGGGATCATCTTCGACCTCCGTATTTGCTCCAAAAACTCGTTGCATTTATACTGACTTAAAACATTGACCTAAAACATTGCTAAAAGTTATCAATAAAATATTATAAAAATGTTTAAAAATAAGGCCCCTAAATAAACTCCCAAAACAAAGAAAAATTACAAAAATTATCAAAATCAGTTCAGATGAACAACTCAAGCTGATCGATATAATATTACTGATATAATTGAGGCTTCTTCCTTTCGATAAACTGAAATCAGCTTGCAAATGTTTGGTTTGGATGGTTATTTACCAAGAAATCTCTCTCATTAGTTATCGCAAAATTGGTCGAAGCGACAATGGCGCTGACAGACGTTACATGAAACTTAGATTATACTCACAACGACTGAGATTACAATTTTTGAGCGAAGAAATGGAATATGCTACTGAGGAATTCTATGGAGAACATTTGTTGCATCTCGTAAATATTATTTGAAGCAAATACAATGAAAATGATATTAAAATCGACGAAATCAGCAAAATATTCTTTAAAAATAAAAAAGGCTAAAAATTACTTATTAATCGAAATCAATGAAAAATACGAAAGAATGTCAAATAAAAATGGGTCATTTAATTTTGTCATAACATAGAATTAATATCATACCAAAAAGCATTGTTCAAAAGTGAAAAGAAAAAAATTCATTAAAATCCACTCCCTTATCATAACTATCTTGTACTTGGGAACTGTCGCACTCGAGAGAAATACACTGATAATAATAGTTTACAGTGAAAGAAAGTATCGGGGTAACAATGGGAAGCTGCAATTAAAGATCGCTTAGTGCGACCTACTAGGGAAAAACTACTACTTGCTGAAGGGTGTTTACATCATCCAGTTCACACATTGTAACTGAACTCTCTAAAAATCCTCAATAATAAAAAATCAAAAGTCATTTTATTTTATTTTATTCTGATTATCTCCCTCCTCACTATATTTCTTGCATTTTTCCTTCCCGTCTAAACACATCTTTGTCTTTTGCAACTGTGTGGCCATCCAACCCTTTTATCATCCTGTACTCAAACGTAGAAAATACGCCTCTATGACACATCGTGTGAAAGAAGAAAAAGAAAAGAAAGTGCAAAATCCAGATGATATCCAAAGTCAAAAAGGTCTGCCGGACATTTCCGACCTCCCGTCTCAGACAAGGGTGGTTGGCATCGCGCCGAGCAGGGCAGGGCCGAAGTGGGAAGCGGCGATAGATGCCGCTCAGGAGGGAAATGGGAGATGGCATGTAGGTAAGCGAAATGGGGACGGAGGGAAGTTGTGTGAGTAGGAGCCGGAGCAGCAGCCGAAAAATGCTGTGGGAGACGGCGACGGAGCCAGTACAATGGCAGGGAGGCTGAGGAGACGGGCAGGAGGTGGGAAGGGAAAAGAGGTAGTCGGGGGGGGAGAGGGAAGTGTGGCGACGGAAGCGGGCTGGGACGGGGCGGAACGGAGCGAACATTCCTGACCGTTCCCTCTTCAGCCGCCGTTGCCCCTCGCGTGATCGAGGGTTCCACCACGGCTGCGTCTTCGATAACGTCATTTTCTTGCGGACGGCCGGCGTTGGCACAGAAATCAATCAACATTTCATCACATTATCGATCACTCTGCTCGCACACGCCGCCTCGAAGGGGATTGAGGGAGATTGAGCGCCGGCGCGGATTTGAAGACGACACGCCCTCCAAGAAGCGCGCTTCACGCGCCATTGCTTTTTATTGCACGTGCTGGGCTGCCGTCAGAGTCTGCTACCACGAGTCGGAATTTGGGAATGGGAGTAGACATCACATCAATAAGAGAATTTCTTCTGCGGAGGGATGTCACCTTTCGTATTTTCTTTAGTAGAAGTCAAAATTAAGAGGGAATGGCAGTCTTACTCGTACATGTGAGTACTGTGGTATGTATATAAAATTGTGTTTCAAAAACGTAGAAATGAGTAAAGATGACATTAATGTCGATTCAGTTTTTTAAATATGACTTTTCTGAATGAAATTTGTGTGATTATAAATGGTCACACTGGGTACCTACGTTTTATTTACACATACCAATGTGACGGTAGAAATAGCAGTTCTGTTTTGGTATATCAAGGAATGGAATACGCAGGCTTGTTTAAAATTGCAACAGACAAGTAAAATTAGTTGACAAAAAATAAATTTCGTCGAAAAAGTAAAAGAAAGCTAGTGGTGCTACAAAGAACATATTTTCATGCATTATTTCTAAGTGTTGGCATTTTCAAGAGTTAAACGAAAATGATATCTGTGTCATTTTTAAGCGTCCTATGCTATATCCAATTTTTTTCAAAATTAGGAGTCGTTTTTTGAAGATAAAATTTCCTTTACTTCAAGCAGAAATTACGCGAAAACTACTTGGTTTCTAAAAAATTGCTGGTGAAGGAAATCTATTAGTTTTTTACTGGCATATTTTATTTAATTTTAGATTGATGCTTAGTCAAACTTTAGATATGTCGGAACAACCTTCCTACTCCTTTAATGTATTATATTGTTTTATAAATTTGCATATTTCAACATGCACGTCTTGTCATGCGACAGCAATTGAGACTTATACAATCATTGTTCCACTGTCCAGCGACCAGCGTCGCCTGTTAAATTATAATTTAATTACAATGAAATAAATTATAATTGAACAGGCTATACTAGTCGCTTGCACAAGAGTATGCAATTGCTAAAAGCCATTGCCAGCCAAGAGATTCTTAGAACGCAGCCCACGCCTTCCGAACAGCTGCGTCTCCACGGTTCTGAGTACTATTCTGGAATACAATTAGTTTAATATTAGCTTTGTAAGTCTTACCAAAATTCTCAGATTTAATTTGTTACATTCTCATGCATATCTTCTATAAATTATAATGGAGTATAACTTAATGTCTTTAATTATAAAGAACCAAAATCAATCATCATTGACTGAGCTCAACGGCTGCCGCCAAAGACACGGCAAGTGCATCACGCACGTGACAGCACATAAATTTTCAAATGGGGTGGTAAGAAGAAAGCGAGGGAGCAACAGAGATTTTAAAAAATACACTTGTTAAGGATATTTTATCTGGACACGAAAGAGAACCCACTTGTTACAGAGACTCGAGCTAGGAACGCGAGCGAGGGGGATTGAGCTAGTGACTTGAGAAAGAAGGACTTTATAAGATTAGGCTTAAGCAACTTATGGCGAAATCAAATATCCACTAGCATGTGACTTAGACCTGCCGGTCTAAGCGATCCGACTATCCATCATACAATCGTTCGGAATGTATTCTGTGTGGTGGATTAGTCGAACTGACACCCTAAAAGTAATTAAAAGGGTGAGTGAACACAGATGAGGTCGCGTGAGACGGCCCTGTCCCGCATAAAGGCATCAAGTTCATCTCTTTGAGCTTGGTCGCGGACGGCTGTTGACTTCCCAGACGGGAGTACGAGATCCATTCCTGATATATATGAGGCCAACTCAACCGTGTTCCGCTGGAACATCTCCGCCGGAATTGACCGGTAAAGGCCTGCGAGCGCACAATCCCACCAAAGTGAGGTAATGCGATTATCGCCATCATTATTTCTGTGCATTTGCCCATCTTCATTTAATTTAAATAAAAGTTTTTGACTGGGGATTGTAGTCGTTTAGTAATTTCAAATTGTATTTAAGAACTTTCAACCATTGCCTGCCATTGCCAATAAACAAATTTGCCATTTTTCAAGAAATTCATTTGTCAATAAACGTTTTCCCACTACTTAAGACAGGTTACACTTTATAAAATTGAAACTGTGTATTATTAAACTAGCGAGTAGACGTAATGCATCTCTTTGACCTAGAGCCTCCAAACCCTGAAGTTCTCAAAGCCGGAGCAGAATGGTAGGTAAGATGCAAGCTTGGCGCACACTAAACAAAATTAGGGTGCCCTGTTATTCATCAATTACTAATACTCCGTGTGTGACAGTACACCCCTTTCTGTAGTGGCTACTCATCGGGTTATTACAGTACGCATAACTGCTTCGCAGAATGAGCGAAAGTTTAAAGCAGTGAATCAGTGGAAGAAGTGATTAGTAACGAGACGCATTTGATAAGGAATCCGCCCCAAATTTTCATTCACGAAAGTAGTCAATTACAAAAAACTGATCAGTGAAATTCACAAAGCTGTTGCTGATAACTCCATTAAAGAACTCTCAAATTTGAGTGTCTATCACATCTTAAATGCGTATAGGAAGATAACTTTATTTATATTTATAACTATCAATATAACACATTTCGTGATCCATATAGTAATATCAAAAGTGCAATCCCATCGGACAATTCCGAAAGTTAAATCGGTGAGGAACTTACAACTCACGATGTTAATATTCTGAAGGATACACGTCTGCTACAACAAGACAAACCCCAATGCCCCTCTGCGTCATAGAAGTTCAAGACTCAATTGACCTCAGAAACTATTTAAATTTCCAATTTGTTCAACACAATAGTCTCAGAAAACTTTTGACGGAAAAATAGTGATTTAATTTGTTGTATACGCGAAGAACTGAAACACACAAGAATCTGCCGTAAAATAGCACTTAAATGATTATATTGTGAGAATAATCACGAAATAGTAAATTGTAACCTAGCAAGCAAGCCTACTAATTTATCAATTGTAGCGGTAATCATCATTTGGCCTCACATTAAAATCACTCATTCTATGCAGATATATGCAAAGAAATATATAAATTGCAATGCAAAAGGCATTTCAACGTTCCCCTATGTTCTTTATGCTGACACAATTAGAAATAACTCTATGCGACAATCTGCTCCAAGTACACACCATGAGCATCCACTTCCCCAAAATTTTACAATAGTAAATTTTCACACCTCGCAGTGGGCGCTTTTTATAACGTTCCTATCCAAAACACCAAGGCCCCTTTCCTTCACCTCCTCCAATCATTACGATCTTGTTCACTACATCATTAATGCTTTAATCCTTATTATTCAATTCTGTATACAATCGTATCTTCAATCTTATCTTAATTCCTTTAATTCGTACTCGTCCGTTCATGGATAAAAACAAACTTAATAATTTAATTTTATTACACTGGAATGCCAATGGTATCATGTCTAAAAAATTTGTTAAGATTAATGCTTGTAGAAAATAATATCGATCTAGAAGTTATTACGGAAACTCCTTCAGCACTTACTGCAAATTTTCAAGTTCCAGGTTACAAAATTGGTAGATTGGATCCCTCTCCCCACACAGACTTTTTTTCATTTATTGCTTGTTGTGTTGTACATAGATCAGTATTACACTCTTTCATATGTAATGATGATACTACTAATTTAATACTATGCTTAACCTAGTTCTGTTTCTACTTCATTGGGGTAGATTCCTCATGAGAGTTTCTACCGTTCACAATTGCTTGAGAATATTTTTAGGAATGAATCGAACGGGTATCTATTGTTTATTCTGGTCTGAGTGTTGTTTGTTGGGGCTAGATTGTGTTGTTTTAGTTGATTATTGAGTTTAAAATTTTAGGCGTCCTATTTGATATGTTATTGGGTTCATGTTTAATTCTCTATGGAGTTATTGATTTAAAATAAACCATGGGGTGTTATTGATTGTTCTGAGGAATATGTTTGTATTATTTGTATTTATTTACTTTTTGATGGTGCGGAATTTGTCCATATGAGACCCCGCGTATAATGAGTCTTATGATGGTTTTATAGTATAGTGTCATTGCATTTGTTAATGAAAGTTAGGAGTTTTTATTCAGTATTGGTTTGAATTGGATTAATCTGACTTTGGCCTGTTGTATTTTAATGTTAATGTGTTTTTCCAGCTGAGGCTTGTATCAAGATTAATCCTAAGTATTTGATAGGTTGAATTAATGGAGTCCAGTTTATTATGCTATTGTTTAATAGTAATGGGTGGGGGTAGAGAATAGTCTTAATGAAACATTTCTTGATTTTTATTTGCTTGGGGTTAGTTTAATTTTCCATTTGTTGCCCTTTCGTCTATTTTGTTTAAATGTTGTTGAATTTGTATACTGCTATGTGATAGCGTGCGACTAGATATGAATATTGCCGTATCGTCAGCGAACTGTGCAAGTTGCGTGTACCGTGTGATGGGGATATCTGCTGAGTAAAGATTAAATAGCGTTGGGGATAGTGGTGACCCTTGTGGAAGTCCTGCTTCTATTGTGCGTGGGTTCGGGCTTCTGGTGGAGTGGCAATAATTATCAGAAAGAATATTCCCCATCACCAAGGCCCACTGGCAATCGCCTCTGGCCTAGAACATATTACAGTTTTCTTGAAGGATAAAACCACACAGTTTAGTCACACGGCCGGTTATTAGTCTGCTAAATTTAACTTATCCCCAAAACCTCTTCGCATATCCCACCCCCACGCTCGCAATAGGACATTGCAGTGTTGAACACCAACCTTGGGAATGTACAATGAACACGCCGAACAGAAAAACTCTGTTGATTTTTCCGCTGTACTCGAATTGTAATATAATAGCCTTTATCGAATTCACTCACTACCCATTCAATCAACTCATATCACCCGATATGCGTTGATTGGACATTGTAGTATGTAAACGATTCAATGTTCCAATTTATCAATACCCCTTAAGAAAATCAAAATCAGATCATTGCGCAGTTCTCATTACGTTCAATAAGGGGGCCCTCAAATATCCCCGATATCTCCCACATTGTTTACCACATTCACAACAGATATATCCGTTTGAGACACGCACAAAATTGCACTTTATGCTGACGAGTGAGACCTAACTCGCAGCTTACCTTCACCTAACTCGCAGCTTACCTAGTCCACAGACACATTCAATACGCAACACATGCCTTTCAGAATTGAGTAGCTTCATGAAGACAAAATCTGAAACCAACGGAATGTGAAGCTAAGATAAATACGATACGGCGAATCAACAATCCCCCTCACGTGCCATATACATTAATAATCAAACATATTAATGTTCCATATACACTAATAATCAAACACTTTCTTGGGTTCCTCAAAATAATCCGATAAAATATCTAGGAGACCTCCTTGACAATAGACTAAGATGGTAACCGCATATTTTGATTGTATTATAAAACAGATGTCTACCTTTTACTTCACAAATTACCTTTCGCTCCCTACTGGCACAACCACCATAGCACGATCACATCAAAGCAAATGGAATATTTAATACTCATTTATTAATAATTTATTACCCCAAAATTAAATTTATTACTCCTCTCGTTTCTGTAATTCTTCTGTATTTTTGGAGTAATTGGGAGTCAAACTTAGTCACTTGCTCTAAAACTCCTGCGCTTCGTGATCGTAATTTTAGATGCGTTTTGTGGCAATTGGATGATACGTAAATTAGATGTGTATATTATTTCATATTTCTTTGTTCATTTCTTACATTAGAGCTCTTGTTATGCGTTTACAAATTAATCTTTTAGAAATTATTTAAAACCTATTGAAATAAATATGAAATAAATATTACTAGCCTTCAGTCGTCCGCTGCCAAATTACGCAGTTGGATGCTACGTAAGTTAGAATTTGCATATTATTTCATATTTCATTTATAATATTTTTATTAGATTTATATTATTTCATTTTGAATTGTGCTCTTTCTATTAAATTTGAAAACGAATAGATGAGCGGTTGTTGTCGCACTGATAACATCAGACAATAATGACGACTTCCTTTTGTTCACGGTCATAATAAACTACTACTTTTATACAGAATATTACAACAGCATAATGTTTAATAATTACTATCATTTTTTTATCTATTTGCATTTGTTTGCCAACGTTATTAATATCGTGTAATTTATCAACTTTCAATTATTTTACTTTCTCGCATACTGCTTATGAAGCATATTATAAGGCTAAAAGAACTCATCCCATAAGTTTCTTGAATACACTGCATACCTTACACAACTAATTCAATACCAGAAATATATATTTATTTGAAGTTTTCAATGCAAAAATCTATTGCGTGAAACTATTTAATTTTCGTTTGAAGCTTTTTCCTTTCCATTACTAATAGGGAGATAGTACCACCAGTTTAACTCTTTTTTAATCACTATGATGTTTCCGTCATCTATATTATATTATATATATTTGCAAAATATACATTAAACGCGCTTTAATTATGTGGCACCGAGAATTATATTATGGTTTAAATGAACATAGGACACCCAAATACACGCAGGTGAATATTGTCAGAATATAGCCAGAAATGCATGTTCACCAGATTCCTCAATAACTAAACTTATAATATTTATTTTTATTTATTTATTTTACGTCAAAAAAACAGTTAAAAAACTGCGTATGACGTGCTATGGGGAAAAGTGAATTGTGTGCACATTTTCAAAATTCTGTGATCCCTACACTAAGTCATATACTACTTAAATTTTGAATTTTGAAAGGGAGAAAGAAAACAAAAACTCCAATGTAGTAAAATCTATTTTCAAAAATAAATAAGCAATAAATTTTGAATTTTAAAAGGAAAAAAAAACAAAAAACTCCCATTTAATAAAATCTATTTTCAAGGATAAATAAGCAATAAATTTTGGCTCTTATTACTTCCTGCCGCGACAACATGGAAACGATAATTTGAATAATTGTATTTCCCACTGAATTCTAGGAGACGTGCACAGAAAATGAAGTTACATTTATGTCCAGAAGCAAAACAAGGGGCCATCTCAGCATTTGCTCAATGGATCAGGGAAACTGGGCGAAAAACCTGATCGAGATGGGGTTCATTGATCCGGAAGCTGTAGTACAATAGTTGTTACAGGTTGTTTATACTCATTTTCACAGGTCAAATGGTAAATAATGCATTATGTATCATTGTTAAAATTAATGTTACTTTTCTTGTGATGCTCAGTATAGTCTCTAATTGTATAGAAACAGTTATGCAGCAGAAACGATTTCACTTGGGATTTAAACTTTTCTATTGAATTTAATCGTTTAATGTCATCTGGCAAAGTGTTGTAAAATAATGTACATGTATTGTATGTGAATTTTTTGTAATGAGCTGTTGGTACTGTCACCTGATGAATATGATTTCTACGTCGAGTGTTATAGTAATAGACTTCGGCATTTTCTGAAAATATATTCCCGCCCTTTAGCAAGTCATTTTTTACAAAAACCACTGCTTCGTAAATAAGAAGACACTTAAATAAGAAGATAAATCTTGTACACGTAACTGACTGTCGAATCTTATTTCTATAAATATTCACCAACATTATATATTACATAATTATCAGAAAGTATATTTTTATCTTGAAGTCTGCAGGGATTACGAAAATTTGGCGTGGTTAACTTTAACTGTCTTTTAATACAGAAATGTTTTATGCAATAATCGCATTAATATTTTGCGGCACGGACAACTCTTTCATGTTCCCTTTTTTCCTCTTAACACGTGATACAACACACATTACTTGTAGTTAATTATTCTCCCGACTTCTCCCTCTATTTCAGTTCCAGCTAATGAAATTCTCATGGAGATATTTGTAATTTGTGTAGAACAAGCTCTGTAGTTGTTAATGCACTCGTGTTGTGTTTTAGTGCACCGGGGTCCATACTCCATTAATTTAGTGGAGAGTTTAGTGGAATTACTGCAAATTTGTACACCATGATTCAATTGACAACTTGTTACATAACAATTTCAATAATTTTATCAGACTATAAAATTGTCATTGACCTTATGGATAATATTTTTCATAATTCTTAATGGTATTACAATATAAAAATGTGTGTGTGGGTTGCACACCATATAGTAAAATTCTTCAAATTTATATTTTCCTTAATTTATATGGTTTTCCGGATAGTTTTTCAATATATTATATTATTTTAACTAATAATGTGATTAACACGAAATGCTAATTATGAAACTTTTTTTCAACACATGATGTGCTTCTTATTATTTGATATATGATATTCTTGCGGCCACTATCGTTCAGTTCACAGAGTATCCACAGTTTCACAGTATCCACAGTACGCACTCAGCTTACAAAGTAGATGTAATAACTCAAAAATGCGAAATATGTTGTATGAATTGTTCCAAGTACATGTTTTTCTTTAAACATAGGAAAAAACAGGCGAAGTCTTATTTCATTTAATTCCATAGCAAATAAACCTTCAGAAATATCTATCCATAGTGCGACAACGACTGCCTGAAAACAGCAGCAAAAATTAAAAACAAAAGAAGAGTATTTGATACCTTTTGTCTTACACTCTAATATTAATTTCAAAGTATATTCAAGCAGAAATTATTTCTGAATTGAAATCCATAATGGCTTGCCTAATGTACTGGCAGAAGTGAAACCATAGGAAATAGAAACCAGTATAGAAAATGCAAAGAAACTTTTTTTTTTTTTGTGAGTACATTATTAAGAACTGGCTGAATATAGTTCGAATTTCTGGATCAAATTCTCCGAAAGAAGAAGAGCCATACTTACATCGAAAAGGAAGTGACGAATTCGATTTCTTTGGCCTTCATAATTGAGACATGAACTGGCAGTAAGAACATTTTTTAAAGATTACACGCAAGAATCAAAGGTTTTTGGTATACAAGTGCAGGCATTTGGATCTGAATCTCTTAGTAAAAATTCTTGAATAACAAACTGCCAGCACATTGTC
Source organism: Teleogryllus oceanicus (assembly GCA_964035755.1). NCBI lineage: Eukaryota > Metazoa > Arthropoda > Insecta > Orthoptera > Gryllidae > Teleogryllus > Teleogryllus oceanicus. Next base: position 289,908,414 of record CAXIVR010000001.1, on the reverse strand, counting down.
AGCCACCTGATCGTGAAGGTTGACGCGCCTTAGCACTTAGCTCGAAGGTTCGTGTGTTCCAATCCCCATGGATATTTATTCTGATGATTATGATGACATGATGTCATTCATTTTCGGTTACTACTTCAAAGAAAAATGAAACTTAAAAGAAAAATATCGTGCAGGTATCTTTTCTGGAGGGCTACATGGCTGGTACAATAGTCTGCTGACATCTAACTCCAGTTGAAGTGCCAGAACCTTCGGTGAAGAGTTAATTCCGAAGATGCTAGTTAAAACAAAAGACATCAGTGTTCGAATAATTTTTCAGATAGAACAAAAATAAGATAAGACTTTAAATGTTTGATACAACAAAAGTTTTGAGTGAACACTATTTTTTCAGTTAGGTTCTACTGGGATTAAAGAAACGTGAGAAAAAAAACTTAAAAACTTGTAACTGTATTACTATGTAACTTGATTCATGTAATAAAGAATAATTAGAAAAGTAAGCAGAGTTACTATTGAAAATTTGATTTGTCACAATCATTCGAACATTGAGAATCGTTTATCTCACAAACAACATGTTCGGAGTCGAGCAGAATGTGAATTGCTTCAAAATGGTATAACGTTATATTGAAAAAGAGTTCATTTAAACACAAACATGAAGAAGCTAAATCTTACAGAAACAGGTAAAGATTTGTTTATTTTTACTTTGCTGTAACATTAAATGTCAATGCCTTCACTATCAATGCTTTCTGCTACTATTAAATTTTAATAGTAGTAGAAGGCATAGATAGCAGCAGAAAGCGTAGGCATAGATAAGAAGTAATCGCGCGATAACACTTTAACCTTAGTCAGTGAAGCGTCACATAGGGACTCGTATCACATCACATAGGGACTCGTATATATATACATGACAAATTATATATGTACACATAAAACCGAGTTATGAACTTTAAGCCAAAAAACTATTTTTATCAAAAGTTGAAGAACCATGTTATTCGCATTTATAGACTAAATGACAATGGGGTGAAATACACGATGAGTCATAAAAATCTAATAAAATGATAACGTTACATAAGAGACAGAACAATATTTTCGTTCATATTAAAAACATCCATTTGTTCTTGACAGCCAGGTATTGGCACGTTTAATTATACTGATCCCCGAGTTGGACGTGGGCGAGTTTGAACGCTAAATTGCACGACTACAGCCTCGCCGCCGCCTCCGTCGTCGGAGGTCGCGGCTGCCCGCAGATATCCTCGGCCTGCCTCGTCTCTATCCTCTCCCTTCGCGTCTCCTCTCCGCGTCTCCCTCTCGTCAATATTTCCATCCATCGATCTAATGGCCACGCTTCCAGGCTCTCGCTTTTCTGCCTCCCCCTTCCGTCGCCGTCGCCTCGCTCCCCGCCCTTCCTCCGTCCTCGGCGCTCTCCCGCGAGTTCTGCCCCCGCGCGCCGCCGCCCCGCCGTCGCCTGCGCCGCCGTCCCCGCCCTCTCGCGCCTGCCGCCCCGCCCCGCCCCGCCGCTCGCAGCGCCCCGGCGACGCGTGGACGCTTAAAGACGCCGCTTTGTGAGCGCACAAAGGCTGCGGTCGCCGGCGCTGGCCCGGCCGACGGGGCGCGGCGCGGGGGCGCTCGGCGAGGGGGGCGGGGCGCCGCGAGCGCGCACCTGGTCGAAGCAATTGACACCGCAGCCCAGGTGCGCTCCGCCTCGTCGCTCGCCTCTCGGGCTCGCACGTCTGCTGGGCCGCTATCCAGGCTCTGTCGTGAGGCCGACGGAATCTCGCGAACTTCCTTTTGCTGACGAACACAGCACGTTTGCTCAATAATTGCTTACGCAATATTTGTCAGAACTTCTACAGAGAACGCGGAAATGATTGCGACTGATGAATACTTTGCACAAGGGACGAGAGAATGATTGTGTCTGATGAATAATTTGCAAGAGAGCCGGGAAAACGCATTTTATTATTGATTGTTGGTTGTTTGTTTTATTATTGTTGTTGGTTGGTTGTTAGTGATTTCGGACGCGTCAAATACTGAGGTCATTATTCCCGTAAGTGTAGGGCATGTTTTCCTCTGGAAGTGGCGGTGATCCTCCCCGATGGATGACGAGATCCGGCGCCGACCTGCCGTCGGCTAGCGCGGTTTCTCTCAAGCAGGTATCACCCACCAGAGGGGCATTTCCCGAGTCTGGACAAGCTTAAGCTCCCGACCGGTCTCCCGACATGTGTGATAGTGTAGTAGATGTTAGTGTAAGTGTGTGTAAGGGGTAAGGACAGGACAAAGAAGGGGAAGGAAAGATCGCGCGCGATCTGTGGCCCGTTTGTTAGGGCACTGCTCCGGCTTTCGCCTGGTATTGATCGGGGAAACCACGGAAAACTACCGATCAGAGCAGCCTGTCTCTAGAATTCTCCTCCAGGCAATATTGATCGTTTTTACTGGCTTGTTTTCGCAGACGCGGAGGGCGAGCGGGCTCCTGGGCGAAGCAATTGACACCACAGCCAGGTGCGCTTCGCTCGCCTCTCAGACTCGCACGTCTGGTGTGCTGCCATCCAGGCACTTTAGATCATGTGGCCAACAGAATATCGCGAACTACCTTTTTGTGAAGAATACAACAGTTTTCTTCAACAATTGCTTACAATAGTAGGAAATGATGTGTGTTGACGACATTGAGAGCATTATAGAAATAGATATGAGGCGTTGCTTTGTCGTGGGTTTTTATTTCTTCAGAAAGCTTTTTCGGTCACATTGCGGCCATCTTGAGAGCGATTCTGAGACGGCTGGGAGCCTCGGTTCAGACAAGACAGCTGTCAAAACAACGCCTTACATCTATTTCTATAATAATTGTTTGCAATATTTGTCTGAGAGAACTTGCACAGGGAACGCGAGAATGATTGTGTCTGGTGAGTAATTTGCACACTTTCCGCGAAAATGATTATATCTGATAAATAATTTGCAGTAGAACAGGAAAAAACGCATTCTATATTTGATCTTTTACTGGCTTGTTTCCGCAGACTCGGATGGCGAAGCAACTGACACCGCAATTGAGGTGAGCTTCGCCTCGCCTCTCGCCTCTGGAGCTCACACGGCTGCTGTGCTGCCATTCACTGAAGATGTATTGTGTGGGGTTCAGAATCTCCCGAATATCTTTTTAATGACGAACATAGTAGGTTTTAACAATATAGGTTTACAATAACATAGTAGGTTTACAATAATGTCAGTAATTTGCAATTGATATCGCAGTCCAGATGCGCTTCGCCTTGCCTCGCCTCTCGGGCTCGCACGCCTCCTGTGCACTCCTCCAGGAATTTTAGATGTATCGTGTGTCCAACAGAATCTCGCGAACATCCCTTTTGTGCCCAAAACAGCAGGATTCTCAGTCGTTATTTACACTATTTATCTGAGATAACTTGCACAAATGAAGCGTGATTGATTGTTTGTAATGGATAATTAGAGTATGTAAGGAGTAGTAAATGGATAAGTAGAGCCGGGGAATACGCGTTCTATTATTGATCGTTCTCGCTGACTTGTTTTCGCAGTCGCGGAGGGCAAGCGCAATCCTTATCTGCCTGTGAAAACTTTACGCAGGTCCTTGTCAAGTATTGAAATTATGGGTATCGCTCATTCTCGGGAATATCAGCGGAGCGTGTTCTGTATTCTGTTTGTTGATAGTAGAATGTGTTACGCTTGTGAACGTAAGTTCATCATGAGTTCTGTTACAAAAAAGGAAATAATTTAATTCAAAATTTTAATTAATTTTATTAACAAAAATAATTTAAAACCCTTTTTCTAATTACATCACTTCTATACTAGCGTGGTTTCATTTGCATAACTATTCCGAGGTTTCTAACGAGCCTTGTACAATTGAATTTAATCCGGTTTTTGCCGTAGAGCATGCCATACTAGTAAACACATATTTCAAATAACTCATCTACAATAAATAATAAGTTTAAGGTATTCAAAAGAAACGAATGAGAGACAAATTGTATCTAATAATATTCTCCAGAATCTATTGTATGCCTTTACGTTCGCTGACGTGGAGGGCGCACCCCGATAAGACCTCAATAACACCCCAATAACAACCCGATAACTTTAGGCTTACAAGCCCAAATAAATCATAGTGTATTATTATTAGTTCGAAAAACACTATGAATGAAATCTCATCTTCTGCTCTGCCTAAATTGATATAAACGACTCCCTTCTACCATGGTGTTCCGAAGTCAAGAACCTAGGTGTGGTTGATTGAATGATTTTTTCGTGTTTCCGGGCGCGTCAACTGCTTTGGTCATTAGTCCCGTTAGTGTAGTGCATGTTTTTTACTCGGGAGATGGCGGCGATCTTCCCCCGCTGGATGGTGAGATCCGCCACCGACCTACCGTCGACTAGTGGGGTTTCCCCCCTAACCAGGACTCTCCCACCAGCGGGGCACCGCCCCAGTCGGGACAAGCTCTAAGCTCCCGACCGGTCTCCCGGAATATGTGGTAGTGTAGTGCATGTTAGTGTAAGTGCGTGTGTAAGAAGGATAGGACAAGGAAGAGGAAGGACAGATCGCGCGCGGTCCGTGGCCCGTTTGGTAGGGTACTACTCCGGCATTCGCCGGGTGTTGTTCGGAGAAACCACGGAAAACTACCGATCAGAGCAGCTGGCCGATAGAATTCGCCTCCGGACAGCGACTGAATTCGACCTACCTGAAAAGCTAGTGTCGAAAATCCTTCCGCCGTCAGGACTCGAACCTAGGACCTCCCGGTCACAGACGCTGCAGGGACATCAGTTGATGCACTGAGCTACCGCTACCGGTACCTAGGTGTATTTATCGACCACACCCTCATCTGGAACTCGCAAGTAGATTCAAACTCCCGTAAAGTTTTTGCCTCTTTCTAATCGCTGAAACGAATGCAAACACTTTTATCAAATAGTACACGTGATTCTCTCATCCAATCACTTATTATGCCACTTTTGATTTTTGCGGTTTTCTTCTGAGAAACATGACATTTATATTACAACGCAAACTTCAACTAGCACAGAACGCATGCTTAAGGTTTATTTTTGATGTAAGAAAATATGACCATGTGACGGATTTTTTTGACAGACTACATATGCTTACTCTAGGCGAAAGACGATTACTTTTATTCTTAACTTCTTCTTCATAAAATTTTAAACGGTTCTCATGTAACACGCCTCATAGGGAACTTCAATCATCTGAAATTAAATCAAGCTCGTGATTTAACTTTGCTTTGTGTACCACGTCACAACAGGGACTTTGTTCAATAGATCATCCATCATTACAGCTAACCGAGCCTGGAATAAACTACCGACGAGTCTAAAACATTCAAATACTTTCCGTAAATTAAAAAATGAATTAACTACTTGGGTAACGAATAATGACATTTAAAATCGCGTTAATGCCCTCTTCAATCTTCAGACGTTTTCCCCTTTCCAAGCACTCGGTCACCGCCCCCGCAAAACTCCGTACTTTCCCCACTCTTAAAATTCGATATTTTATCCCATACCTCATTACTCTATCCTCACCTTCCATTCCCTTCCACATCATCTAAATTACTAATAATATTTTTGTATGTTCTAATGTAATTGTTTCCAATGAAACAGAAAAATGATTTGCGACGATTCAGATAAAATGTACTTATAGCTATCTTTATACCGTTATCATTATTTTTTTTTTACAAAATATTGAACTTAGGCATCTGTACAATTGATGTTTAGATTTTATTGTACTTTTATATTTTCCTTAATTAATTTTTTAAAAATTTTCCTTCTGGTATGTTGTACATCTCTGGTGTTAAAATTGATTTTATATTTATGTAAAGTGCTAATGTAGAACAAACGTAGCATTATGTATCGTTTCTGGAATAATTTTACTGTTTTCGCACATTTCTTCTTCCTTTTCTTCTCCCCTTTCTTTTCTTACCAGATGCTTCCATTTTTTCATTATGGCCCCTTCTCCTGAATGTCTTTACTCTTATTTTTCACTATTATGTATATCAGATTCTGCACTAACAATGTTTGGTCCTAAACCGCCATCCTGATGGAGGTTTATCTGGGTTTACGCAATCGTTAATCGTCTGCCGGGATGGTTCTCCTGTTTTGCACTCCCAGACAAATATACAATGTATCCCTTCTCTTTGTCTCTCACCTTTCTACATACCCTTCGGATTCTTCATTTTCATTTATGTTTCCCTTGTGCTCATTTTCCCCTTCTCTTCCACTTCTATGGATTTATAAAATTCGGCCCTAAGTCGCCATCCTGATTGAGGTTTTCTGGGATTACTCAGTTGCTTATGGCGTATACCGGGATGGTCCCTAGTTTTGCACTCTCTGACGTAAATTTACAGTTTGCCCCCCTCCTCGCTTTAAATGTTACTACTCTGTATTAATATAGATTCAAATGGTTAGGCGGAAGATCAGGCCCTATGGCCTGAGCCTCGCTCTTAATTATTATTAACTATTATTATTATTATTATTATTATTATTATTATTATTATTATTATTATTATTATTATTATTATTGTTGTTGTTGTTATTATTATTATTAGTATTATTATTGATATTGAAATAGGTGGAACACTGGATATAAGTTGGGTACGATGTATCTTCATAGACACCAGAAATTAATATTCCTTGCTAATCATTTATTGCTGTTACATCTCGAAGTTTCGTACAACCTGTGTGCACCTTGTCGAGAGGTACTACAGGTATGCAGAGTTAAATGGTTACAATGTAATTGACAATTAAGATCACAATATAAAAATATCAGAAATATAAAAATTACTCATATGAAGTTGAAGTCTTTAAAGAAACTGTACATAATTTCATTTTATTACAAATTTAGTAGAACATGTGCGCAGTCGCAATGGGAGCTTACATAAAAACATGTGCTAGCTGAGGCAGTAAGTATGAAGATTGATCTTACATCGTCCACACTCATATCCAGTGTTCCACCTATTTCAACATCATTTTTAAAAAAAGGCTGAACAGGAAGAAACGACAATATATTACAAGAAATTTTGAATGAAATGATGTAAAGATCCATTAGGGAGGAATAGATTGGATTATGAAATATGTTTTTTCTTCAATATTAAAGTTTGGAACAGATTTTAAAATTCCCAAAATTCTAGATCTATCAAAGAAAATAATTTGAAGTATCTTCATGTAAAGTTTTCCAAGAAATAACTAGTGGTGCTAAAACAGCACGTACTTTCTGGCCCTTAGCAATGGTTACGTAATACTATTTATACCACAAATTCTCACCCAATCAACACATCTAAGTTATATTTTTGTAAACCTCAATACAAATGGTAGAACATTTGGTTGCGAAAACTAAATATTTTCAAGCCAATAACACATATTTGACAATTATATCGGTTTTTGTACAGATAAAATATGTCCCAAAAATGAGACGTAATTCACAAAAATTCAGCGTCGCTGGATGCCATTGTTGCGTTCCAATCTGATATTTCCTAAAGGCTAGCAATTTTTCCTTCATATATTTCAAATTAGTTTTAAATAATTTCTAAAATGTTATTTGTAAACGTTTAACGGAAGCTCGAATGTAAGAACCGAACAAAGAAATATGAAATAATAAGCAAATTCTAACTGATATAGCATACAACTGCTTCGTATCTCTACTATGTTCACGAAGTGCAGCAAATTCGAAGCGGGCGACCACGTTCGACGCCAGTTACACAAAAAATACTATTTTCGAAACATTCAACATGACCTTATTTGAAGATGTTTCTGATAAACACATTTCATTAAGACCAAATTGTATTTTCGCAATTGTAATCGTAGAAAGAAGCCAACAATTTATAACTTTTTTAAAATTTTCGAAAAATCTGTAATTTCAAGGAACATAAGACCTGCATCATTCTCTTAATCTTTACGATAAGGTCAAAATTTAATCAAAACATTTTGTGCCGTTTGTAGAAAAAATGGTTTAAACAAAATAAAAATTGCCTGCGTTTGACAAAATTTCGCAAAAAATACTGATATTTTCGAAAAACTGAACATGAATTTTAAAAAACAGTTAAAAATTTTTTAATTAAAAAACCAAAAAATTTGAATTTTCATTTTCAAAAATGAGGGTTTTCAATTAACGAGAGACATGCACCATTGACTTAAACGTCCTTCACAATGTCCAATAACAAAATTTAATTAAAAACGTTGAGCCATTTTTTTAAAATGTTCCAGGAGGTTTCATGTAAATACCCCTCCAAATTAAAATTTCGTTTTCGAACTCAAGAGGCCGCGACATCAGCCAGATCAATAGGGGCATATCCATTTTGGACCAGAACCCGGCAATAAGTTATTTTGCCGAAAGTTCGTCGGGTTCCCGCACTACTGCGTAACTCTTTCCTCTACTGCATAAACGATAGCGAGAAAGTAAAAAGATCCGCTCCAAATTCGAGGAAACGCGACATCAGCCACCTCGATTCTGAAATATTCACTTTGCTAAACTTTTTTTGTACTGTTCAGGCGCTTTTGTTGTTCACAGGCTTGGATGTATAGACAAAGAGAAAAAACACTATCATTATCACGGAACCACAAAATGTAAATTCTGATTTCAAAAGGCACGTATTCAAAATAATTTCTTACTCATATGAACAAGAAAATACTACTTTTTCGGTATCAGGGACTTACAAAACATGTTTTTCTATCGAAAAATCTGCCAGTAAGATACCTCTTACGCATCTCAGCTTTAGCGAGTAATTTCAGACGCATCCTCTATGTGTTGTGCGATATTTGTAGTCGAACATGTATGGTGGGTGGGAAATGGAGAAGGGAGTGGCGTGTCACACTGGGTCCGACAGGAAAACTGAGCCCGATTGGCAAAAACTGTTTTCATATTCGTATTATGTCCAGCTCATAGCTAAGAAAACCAATCACATTATTTTTTACAAAAATGATGTTGACCAGTGTAATCTAAAACAAATTTCTTTGAGTTGCGACTAGATTTGGTCTGTGACTTGTGTGCTATCACGGTTGGGAAGATTCGTAATGTTGCCGACGTGTGATCAACCGTTGTGTAGTGAACGACCTCTTCCAGTTTTAGAATTATGTTGATGTAAACTGTTGCTTATACGTGTGAAGGATTTAGAATGGTAGCTTAGAGTGGGAAAAGAGTAGAAGTGCTGAACGAGAATGCATTTAAATATACTTGATCAATTGAAAATGTATGTAGTATAACGATTTGTTTTTGAAAAAGGTTTGTTTATTTGAATGGCATATTAAGGCTGTTGTAAAGATATAAGCATTATCAAATGACATAAAAAATTTGTCGGTAGAAGAGGCGTCACAAGATGACAAGCAGCGTCACTATGTAATCACATATACTGACGGCTTAAGCAAAGAATATACATATTTAATCTAGATGACCGGGTCATATGAAGCCACATAGGCACAAGACCATAGCGTAGGGGAACCACTGATGGTTTTCATATGTATTTCTTTGGTAGAATATTCAAATCTAGAAATGGGAGTGATCAACATTTGATAGCTTTTGTGATTCGGCTGCATTTCTCTGAAGAAAAAAAAACAACAACCTTAAATGAACTATGCTTAGGTACTATGAATGTATAACTTCAACAATTATTGGTTTTACGTCACTATTTTTAATAGATTTTGGAATTATTTAATAATAGTCCATTTTGAAACTTTCACTTTGAGCATTACTTCCTTGATGATTGTTAATATTGCACAAAAAATAATTCACAAATCATTATAGAACATCTAGGGTTTCATGCCAATAAAGCCTTCAGTTAGAAAAATTGATACAAGTCAGTGGGTCAGTTTGGCGGAGTGGAGTGGGGCCAGTAGCATCACATCCATAGCCGCAGGGTGCGACGTCATCCAGTTGACTGATGGTATAAATAATGTGGCAGCTGCGACAGAGCGCTATGGCGATAACGGCCACCTGGTGTGTAGGGGGTAATAATGGCGTGGTAGCATGATCGCGGCATAAGAGCGTGGTGCGAGTGGAACGAGCATACTGGCAGGCAAACTGTTTATAGGTAGCTGTTCTGAAGCAATTTCGTGAGACATGAGATTTTTGCAGAAACAATGAAGTAATGTTGCAAAAAATGCAACAGTAGGTATTTTTAAATGAATATCTACATGTATTTAAAATAAATCCTCGACAACTATTGTATTTATAACAGTTTTATTATAATTTCCGGCCTAAAGAATTAAAAAAAGATGTTTTGATCATTATTCCATTTCAATGTCAATAATGCGGTCTGCAGTAACAATTTTTGTCCAATCAAATACTCTCATCGCCGACCTGGATGGCCGAGGTGGCTAAGAGCGAGTACCGACTCAGCGCTTCGGTCCGGGTCGCGGGTTCCAGTCCCGCCTGGGGCGTGGTCCCTTGACTTTGTATGTGTTGTCGCGGAGGCCCTCGAGTTCTGCTGACCCCAGATCAGAGGAGCCCGCAAGTGTGCTGGTCTAGTGTATGGTCAAATATACGCCCCATCGGGACGTAAAAGGTAACCGGCTGTTGGCTGGACAAAATCCCTAGAAAAAATACTCACATCGCAAGAAATTTTAGTACTTTGTTTTGATTGTAATATCTAAATATCCGTCTACAATACGGGCTCGTAATCGTTTGTGCAGATTACGAAGCTAGCTCAAGTTCTATGGAAATGCTTCTCCAAGAATTTGCTTTTCATAGTTGAAGATAATCTAGAAACCTGCAATAGTTAATGGAGGGCAGACAATTGGTGAGACAAATTAAATGATACCCAGAAGGATCTGCTGAAATGTTTCGTTTGAAATGCTGTGATTAGGAGAAGAGGAGGAAATAATTTTAGAAACGCCTTAGATGTGCGGATTCGGTGGTAATAAAGGTCAGCGTACCGGACTGTTGTACCCAAGTTTGCGGGTTCAAACCCGATCGAAGACGTGGATTTTTAAGGGCAAAAAATCCCTCGTACGCCTTCCTTTGGATGGGGAAGTAAAGCCGGCTGTCACATGTAGTAGATTTACTGCATCTAAAATGTCCTCAAGCCTAAAAGAAGCCTCTGAGCAAAATTGAGATCTGCCACTTTCGTTGCCCAAGATAAATACGTCCTTTGTCCGCTAGGTGGTGAAAGGAGCGTATCAAAATTTGCGTGTTTAGACGGAAGGGCAGGCCTGATGGCTCGAGTCTCGCCACGTAAAATAAGGCATTAATTAAACTAAACTAAGATGTGGGTTTGGAGAGGGACGCATACCAAATGCCAAAACACGCCAAGCGATACAAAATATTAAAGGAATAAAATAATGGTGCTAAACTGCACATACTTTCTTACATTACTTGTCACGGATCTGCAATATTTTACTATTACATCAATTTGTAAAATTGTTTACTACCAGCAAAAATATTTTCTCCGCGCCCGGACTAGGACTCAAATCCATCGAGTTAACACTCCATTCGCTCCACCGCTACCCCATGCAGTTGCTCGGCCATACCAATTTTTTCGACTATTGGGAACGAATGGTCTCTCCCGTTATTTCCAACATGCAATTTTTTAAGATTGAGAGAGATCAACGAAACTTAGACCAGTGCTAGTTTTAAGAGCCTTTTGTTCTATCTATGGAAAAATTGTAAACAAAAAATAGAGAGCTGTTTACAACAAAATGCTTTTTTCAATTGCATTAACTTCAAATTACGCAAAAAATACTCAATAAAAATATTGCATAACGTTTTTTAAAGATTTAATTTTTTAGCACTGATTCCCTTTACGAAGAATTTCTATTTCCAATATAGTAATTTTGCAATATTCATTTTTTACAATTTTCAAAATTGCAAAGAATTCGCTGAAATGGGACCAGCATAATTTTTTTTACTGTGTATTGATACAAGAAGAAAATTCAGCTCCTTAGTTCTTTTTTCGATTCCCATAATTTTTTATATGTGGTGGAAAATTTTAGTTTTTGAAATTTAGTTAACATCGCTTTGTTTGTAATTTTTTCATCATTCAACTATGGATGGTTAAAGGGTAGGTAGGGATTTTGGATGTAAAGAAAACGTGCTCAGATTATGCTTCACTTCCACACGTCGTATACACTTTCTTCTGTTCTTTGAAGAACACAAATTAAATTAATAAAATCCCGGTGTGAAAATAAACAATGAACCTGCTACGGAAGATAGAGAATATTTAACACATCTCGTAAATGGAATGATTCTGTCAAGTCGAACATTCCGGGCGATTCTAGTAAAATGAAAACTCCCAGATGAGTCGAAAGCACCTGGGTAGATTATTACAGGTAACAATTAGTTCGTATTACAAGAAAGCAACCGATATAGAATAAGGATGTGGGATATGCAGCGGTTGAATTGAACGTTTTAATTTGTATGCAACGTCCCTGGAGAGAGGAACGACAACCTCCGTGAACAAGTTGTTCAAAAAATCTCATCCGTGAAAACGAGTCTTTGACTGAGATGGAAACCAACCATCGGGCAGAAGATAAAAACAAAGGCGTAAGAAAGAACAATATGAAATATGCATGTGAAAACCTTCCCTCAAGACGAAAGTAAAACCTACTTAGATGGATCAGGACATCAACTGAAGTCACTGCAGTGCCTGTCGCGGGTTCGAGTTCCGACGCTGGCACGATTTTCGTCACTATCTAGATGCTTAGCTCGGATGAATTCAGCCGCTGTCTGGAAGAACACCGATCAGAGCAGCAGGCTGCTGTGATCGGTAATTGTATGTGATGTCCCCGATGAACACCAGACATATGCTAAAGCAGAATCCTACAAAACAAACCGTGTGCATTCTTTCCTTTCCCTTCTCTTGTTCTATCCTTACCCTTTACTCTCTCTCTCTCTCTCTCTCTCTCTCTCTCTCTCTCTCTCTCTCACACACACACACACACACACACTCACACACACACACACACACACACACACACATACGCATCTGGAGACCATTCGGAAGCTTAGAACATGTCCTGTTGTCCTGGCTGGGGCAGTGCTTCGATAGTGGGAGATACCTGGATGGGGAATTCCCGCAAGCCGGGGTGTAGATCAATCTCGCCATCTAGCGAGGGATGCTAACTCCCGCGATAAAAAACATGTATAACACCTACGAGACTAACGATCTTAGCTGTTAACGCGCCCGGAAACTAATCACTCAGTCAATCAAGCGAAAGTAAGCGTAGTGGGTCGGCAGGGAGAGAAAAGGGCAATTCGAGAGGTCTATGACAAAAATTGTTTCGGAACCTTCATCGTTGGTCATAGTTTAAAAACAACCTTCATAATGAATTCGTGGTATATATCTAGATTGTGTATGAACGCACATTAAACAATGATGTCAGATAATAGAAGAAACGTAAACGAATGAAGGGATATTATTTATTCACCAATTTATGAAGGGATATTATTTAATGTCAATTCCACAACCTTATTTTCTTGCAAATTACACATGGAGTCACGCAGGGTTCGATTTTATTCCACATTATCTCCCTAGTATACATAAACGATATGATCTGTACTGAAACTGAGCCACACAGCAATGTAGGAGTATGTCCCACCTGTCGACTCGGGACATGATAGAGTGTTGGAGTGGTGGCGTAGCAGCATGACGGCCGAACGGTACGGCTGCTGGGAATATCGGGATAAGTTGGAGAGTTGCGGAGTAGAGCGATATGTGGGATGGCGCAGTACGGTGCAATGTGATACGAGGACAGGAGGAGCGGGAAGGGGTAACGGCGGTACGTGGTGGTGCGGAGCGATATGGCCCAAGGCGGACGCATGACAAATTCGCCCGCCCTGACGGTCCAGGGACATGGTTGCTTAGCGGATTGGGACGCTGTTTGGAACGCCTGGGAGAAGTAGGGAGAGCCTCGCCTCCGTGCGTGGAGCGAGGAGCAGGGCAGTTCCGTTCGGTTTTTTGATTGATTGGTGTTTTCGAGCGCGTCTACAACTGCGGTCATTAGTTCCGAAAGAATAGTGTATGTTTTATCGTGGAAGGTGATAGTGATCTTCCACTACTGGATTTCGACATCTGGCGCTAACCTACACGTGGGCTTGCTGAGTTTTCACCAACCAAGTATCTCCCACTAGCGATGCACCGCCCAAACCGAGACAAGCTCGAAGATCCTGGCATGTGTGGTTGTACAGTGCATGCACGGGTGCGTTTGTAAGTAACGGGTGAGATTAGGACAAGGAGGAAAAAAGATCGCGCGCGATCCGTGTCCCCTATATTAGGAGATTGCTCCGCAATTCGTCTGGTGTTGATCAGAAGAAGCACAAAAAAATACCGAATTCATCAGAGCAGTCGGCCGCTAACATTTCCCTCCGGGAAGCAGCGGAATTCAACATATCTAGTGTCGCAAATACAGCAAACGTGGAGGCTCGAACCTGGGACCTCCCGGTCAGAGACATTGCAGTGACAACAGTTGTTGCCCTGAGCTATCTAACCTGTCGGTGCTGTTCTGAGTGGGGTGGGGCAGGGACATATGGTGCGGATCGGGACGGTGATGTGGGGAGTGGGGAACGGCGTGCAGGAACGGGCAATGGAGGAAAGGCCGGCCGGGCCCGGGCGCGGGGGGCGGGCGCGGCGCGCAGGGCAGGGGGCCGCCGCCCCTCAACCGGGCGCCCGCCCCACGCGCCCGTCGCCCCGCGCCCCGCTCCGCCCGACTCATCCGCTCCGTGCGCCCCGCCCACCCCGCGGACGGGCGACGCTCCGGTTACAGAGCAAACTGACGTATTGATGAGCCCGACCGCGGATGGCAGGCAGGCAAGCGGGCGGGTGGGCGGGGCGGTGGGGCAAACGCTCTACCCATTAGTGACCCCGAGCACGCCCCGCCGCTCGCCCGCTACCCGTCCGTCTGCCCGCCGCTCGACCGTCGCCGCTCGACCGTCGCCGCTCGCTCGCCCGCCGCCTCCCCCCCGCCCCTCGCCTGCTCACTCGCCTGCTCACGCTCGCCTGCTCACTGCTCGCCTGCCCGCCGCTCGCCCGCCGCTCGCCCGCCGCTCGCTCGCCGCTCGCTCGCCGCTCGCTCGCCGCTCGCTCGCCGCTCGCTCGCCGCTCGCTCGCCGCTCGCTCTGCCGGTCGCCCGCCGCTCGCCCTGCCCGCCGCTCACCCTCCCTCCGCTCACCCTCCCGCCGCTCACCCTCCCGCCGCTCACCCTCCCGCCCCTCGCCCGCCGCTCGCCCGCCGCTCGCCGCACGCCGCTGGCCCGCCCGTCGCTTGCCCGCCACCCTGTTCCTTCCCAGTTGCTTTGTCCCACTCTTTCGCCCGCCTGCTCCTCATCGCGCCACACTACCCGTCACCACCATCAACACACTCTGCGCCTGAGGCCTACGTCCCGCACTGAGTGGGATCTCCCCGCACCTCCCCACACCTCTCCGTGTCCTACCTGCTGTCATGGACAGGCCCAGCCCTGCAGCGACACCATATGCTCCTCTTCTTTTTCATCAATCCAGTTACCATAAATCTAAACTCCGCACATGTTTTCGCCAATGTTTAATGCACATACGCGAGTTGCATCATTTTCCTCTTCTACGCCAGTAAATATGCCGTATACAACTACATTCGTCGCATTATCTCATCCTATGTGAACCACTTTCTGTTGCATATTATTCGACTGTGCATCCGTTCTACACTGTCAGAAATTTCTGCATTACTTTTAATGTAAAAGTACATGAAAATAATTTTCGTACGAAAATTAAACTTTGTTTCATGTACGTAAATTATTATTAAATTAATACATTAAAGCATTCATTTAATATAATTTCTGACAGTGTACGTTATTCAAACTGATCTCTATTCCTTTTTCTTTCTCCTGATTTCTCGTCCCATTCACATTATTAGTAACGTCGTTTCTTCTTGGTTCCATTATATTGTCTCAGGTGTTACATTTTCCTCCATTCCATCAACCTCTCTGCCTCACTTCGTCTTTTCCCCATCGTCATACATCATCACATCCCTCCACACCAATCCTTTCCGTCGTTTTTCTCGCTTCATGCCCCTCACATCTCGCTCTGCATCGAAGCCCTCGCTGTTCTTACACAAATTGCTTCCTCGCATTTTCAGCTTCCAACCCCACCCTCTCTCTCTCTCTCTCTCTCTCTCTCTCTCTCTCTCTCTCTCTCGGTACCGTCCCGGTGCGTCTCTTCCTCTTCCCTCGTTCTGGCAGCCTGCTGGTCTCTCTCTTCCGCTCGCGTCTCTTTCTCGCTCTTTTCGCCCTCGCTTCCCGCCCCACGCGGACACGCCAACCACATTGGTTAAGCGTGTTTACTCGGCTGCAAATTTTGACCCGGTCGCCGAGCGTTTGCGCACGTCCCCGTGCCACGCCCCTTCCACCTTCCTCACCTCGATGCGCTCGCCTGACCGCACGCCCTCCACGCCCTTCACATCCTCGTCCGCGCTTCACGCGGCTCGAACTAACCGCTCGCGTGTTTTTATTGTTTCAGGGTGGCCAGTCCGACGACATTACTCCAGCGCCGCAGCGCCGAACGCGTCAAATAGCCTGCGAAAGCAACGGACAACGGCATGGGGACCGCCAGAACCACTGGTGGATATCGTGAGGCCGAATGATGGAGGACATCAACCATAGACCTCGACGGAACTCGACGGGTCTTGATGAGTCTTGACGGGGTTTGACGGGCTTGACGGGTTTGACGGCCTTGCTCGGGTCTCGACGGGCCCCGACGGGCCGCGGCAAGTTTCGACGAGACTCTATGGAGCGAACTTGACGGGACGCGACGGGTATCGATGATCATCAACGATTAAAAAGCGAACAAATTCATATTGGCGACGGTGGGGCGAGGCTCACGCATTTTTCAGTAAATTAACACGAAATTAACACGGTTAATTTGGCATTCGATTACACAATGACCGTGCGTTTAAATAACGAAATTAAAGTTAAATGGGCTGAACACACTAACAGGCTCATTTTTACTTTCTCGTCATTACGAAGATACTTCATAAGAAGAGACTGTTATGCAATCGTACGGCGGGAAACGGGGAATTTTCCGTAGAAAAACTCTTATTCCCAAGGTCCTGGTGAACGAAAAAGTGAATAACAGTTGCTAAATGTAGAAAAATTATTTTCACACTTGGTGTAGCTAGAATTCATATTTTGTGGGTCCTTGACACCGAAAAGTCCATTGACAGCAAAACGTCTGTCTGTCTGCTTATGGCCAACACTACCGCCTAAATCGATCAGCCGATTTTCTTTAAAATTGATATTCCTCGATATATCTGAATGACCTCGATGTTTTAGGAATTTCAAGTGAATATTTTGATTTTTGAGGGTACGTAGCCTGAGAGTAGGAAGCCTCAAAAACATTTTTAATTTTTTTTGTTTTTGCTCAAAACATTTGCTCAAAAATGGCACTAATTTTTCTAATAATCTTTGTTCTCGGATAGCGCAAGAGGCTCTCGGATAGCGCACACTTAAGATAATGATGCAGGTCTCATGTTCGTTGAAATCCTAGATGTTTTAAAAATGACGAGAGTGCAATTTTTGGTGTGTCTCCTACAACTATAATATTGAAGAAAGTGATGTTTCTTAAATACAGAATATATAAATATGTTCCTTAGAGCCAGATCTTCAAATAAGTTTAATTTAAATTTTTTGAAAATCTGAGAAGTTTCCATGTAAGTTTGTGCAAAATAAAAGTTAAACAATTTTTTCAAATTTTTTTCACAAAAACCGCTTCAAATGTTTTAATTTTCTCCTCATATGTAATAAGGGACAGTAAGAATATAATGCTAGTCTCACTTTCAACTACCTCTCCGTTTTTTCGAAAATAGTAGTTAACATTTCAAAACTGTAAAATCGGAGATTGCGATTTTTGCTTTAAACAAAGTCTGTTGGTGAGTGCTTGTTGAGACTCGGCGGTGTGCGGACGTTCGCTGCTCCGCTGTGCTTCCTTCGCGCGCTATGACCGTGGCCGTTCTAGATAAGCGTCAAGAACGAAAACTGTTATAGTTTTTTTTTGTTTTTGTGGTTAATAGTTGTCCCTTAACTGTGTGCAAATTCGGGTGACGAGTTTTCCCAGATTTGTGAAGTTCAGTGTTTTAGTGAGTGTTCTCTTCATTTTCACGCACCGAGAAGCTCGAAGTGCGTATGTTTCTGACCATTGTGTTGCTGCTTGGCATCCGAGCAACAACATCGTAACCATCATGGAAGTCCTCCATCCCAATCAACAACCAAGTATTGTTTCAAGTAAGAGTTATGTTCAAGCTTGTAATAGTTCCCTGTTTCCTAAGAAAGAAAATGCAATTGTGATTGACTCTGCTAATTATGCACCGACAGTTGACTTCATTGAAGCCCTTGCAGGAAAAACTAATCCTTCTCATATTCGGTTTGCATCAAAGATCTCTAATAACAGTCTGTGTGTTTATTTGTCCACCAAAGAAGTTGCTGACGATCTAGTATTCAAAGTTAAATCAATAATTGTATCTGACCATGAATTTACTATAAGACCGCTAATTTCACGCAACAAAAGAATAATTCTTTCCAATGTTTGCCGAGTATCCCTAACAATCTACTAGAAGATAAGTTATTAGAATTTGGCGTTAAAACTGTGGCATCAATGTCTTTTATTCGTGCAGGTTTCTCTAACCCAAACTTAAACCATATCATGAGTTTCAGAAGACAAACCACATAGCACCGGAACATGAAGAACTACTCCCGGAGTCTTTCCAAGTAACATTGGATGGTTTACGCATTGATATACATCTCATCTGATATCCCTACCTGCTTTCAATGCAAGCTGCAAGGTCATTTTGCTAAGAACTGCCCAAATGGCAACTCTCCCTGCCGCAAGCAGCTATCAGCCCGAAGGTAACAACCTTTCCTTATCAGACGGCGACCTTTCCGTTTCTCCTGCCCCGGTCCCGCTCCTGTCATTAACGAGAACGAATTCCCTGATCTCCCAAGTGTTTCACAACCAGATCCTTTACCGGCATTCCTACAACTTCAGTCTCGGAATCCAAGACAGAGAAGCCAACGGAAAACACGGTAAAATCAAGAACTAAAAGGCCACTCTCTACTAGTAGTTCCTAAGCGACGCCTCTTCCTCTAATGTGTCAAGAGATCTCGTTACGGAAAAGACTGTCCTCTCTGATTCGGAGATATCTTTAGACTTAGAAGACCCCTGTGAAACAAAATAGTGTTCCCTAAAAAAATAAAACCACCTCAGATAGTAAAGAAGACATTCAATGGTCAGTGACCAAAGAAAAGATTGAAAAGAGCCCAATTAAATACCCGTTATCGATGAATGAATTGTTAAGCTTCTTTGACAAATCTAAAGGTTCCCAGAACATTGCAGAAATTACTAAAGACTTCTCTCAGATATTTCACCTATAATTTCAATGTTACGGGATATTTATACCACCCTTCCTAACAAAGGTATTAAAACAGATGTTCCAGAATAATCAAAAACTTGAAAGTGCATTGGATTCTGATATGGATACGTCCCAGGCATCTACAGTGTAATACTACGGCCATATATTTCCTGTATTTCCTCATGGATATTATTCAATGGAATTGCAATGGCTTCTACCCCCGAATGTCCTTCTTAAAAATTCTCATCAATGATTTCAGTCCCCAAGTTCTCTGCCTACAAGAAACCAACTTTAAAGGCAATACATGTGCTCCGTTACGTGGATATAAAAGTGTATTCTGCAACAGAAGAGACTCTCTAATTGCAAGCGGGGGAGTAGCGACATTTGTGAAACAAGATGTTTTTCTTTCATAATATTCCACTACAAACTCCTTAGAAGCTGGGGCCGTATCGATCAAGCTTAATATAGTGGTGACTGTATGCAATTTACTTACCGAATAGCCAAACATTGAATATTCTCGAACTTGACAACATTGTCATGCAACTTCCTAAACCATTTATTATAGTGGGTGATTTTAACAGCCATAATATTATGTGGGGCTCTCGAAGAACTGACAGAAGGGGCAAATCTATAGAAGAATGGCTCGATAAATATGATAATTTAATCCTCCTGAACAACGGAAGTGCTACAAGATTTAATACAAGCAATGGCACTGAGAGTGCAATAGATTTGAGTCTTGTGACTAGTAACATTGCTACAAAATGTGCTTGGAGCACCTTTGATCAACTTTATGATAGTGACCACTATCCCATCTCTATCAACTTCTCCGACCGACAATTGGCAAAAATCTCAAAACTCCCCTAAATGGTTGATTAACCACGCAAATTGGTTACAATTCCAACAAATCATAATTAATAATGTCGATAACCTTCCTAAACCAGACTCGTATCCACCTCCTCTTATTAATAAAACAGTTCAGGACGTTACTAATATGTTGACATTAGCTGCCAGTTCATCCTTCCCTCTAAGTTCTGGAAGAATAAGGAAACACCAGGTTCCTTGGTGGAACGAGGAATGCACAGCGGTCATCAAAGAAAAGAAGAGATATTTCCGAAAGTATAAGAAGAATAAAACCATTGAAAACGGAATACTCTTTAGGAAAGCTAGGGCTAAAGCCCGCTTAATTTTAAAAACAACAAGACTTCAATCTTGGAATAATTTTACATCATCAATAACTAGACAGACTCCCTCCTCTTTGTTATGACAAAAAATCAAGTCCATTAGTGGCGCACCGATGAACTCCATCCCATTCATGCTAATAGACGCAAACGGTAATAAATACTCACAACCTCAAGACTCCAGTAATTTACTTGCGGTATCTTTGCTAAGAATTCCAGCCACTGCAACTATGATCCGGAGCTTTTGAAATCTCTTGATTCAACATTTTTATGCCTCAAAACTTATTTCTTCATTGGTTGGTTCCAACAATGACCATTATAACAGAATTTTCACCTTAGACGAACTTCTTTATGTGCTGAAGAAAAGTAACAATTCTGCTCCGGGCCCTGACAACATCCCCAACAGTTTTCTTAAAAATCTACCAGCGAAGGCCCTGGACCATCTTCTTCAGATATACAATGTCATATGGTCCACTCAGACCTTTCCGGACCAATGGAAAGAAGCTATAGTTATTCCGATTCTTAAGCCCAATAAGGACAGATGCAACCCAGCTAGTTATCGACCCATATCTTTAACGTGCAATCTGTGTAAGCTTCTTGAGAAGATGGTATGCAACCGTTTAAGATGGTTACTAGAATCGAAAAGCCTCTTGTCTCCTTTCCAAAGTGGATTTAGAACTTTTCGCTCCACCAATGACCACTTAGTCGGAATTGATTCAGAAATCTGCGATGCGCTTAGCAGGCACCACCATACGATGGTTGTTTCGCTTGATCTCGAAAAGGCCTATGAAATGGTCCACAAATCCAGACTACTATCTATCATTTCTACATTGCCAATAAAGGGCAATATGTTTGCTTTCATAATGAACTTTATTGAACACAGATTTCTCAAAGTCCGCGTTCAAGATAAAACATCACAGCAAGTTGAAATGTCAAATGGCCTTCCTCAAGGATCAGTGTTATGTGTTATTATTCCTCATCGCCATAAATGAAGTGAGCAATATTGTAAAAGCCCTGTGAAAATATTTCTGTTTGCTGATGATATCACCCTCCTCTGTAGTGGCAAAGATATTAATTTAATCACTACTATAATGCAAGAATCCTCAGCTCAATTAACGAATGGTCCAAGTCGTCGGATTCATCTTATCAAAACAAAATCAGAATTCATGGTCTTCACGAGATCTCGGAAAGTATTGAACTCGTCTTCAGTAGTCCTGAAAATTGGTGATCATAACCTAAGAAGAACGAATACCAGCAAAATTTTGGGTCTAACATTCGACCAGAAGCACTCGTGGAAATCCCACATTTCTTCCCTCAAAGCGGATTGCTCTGTTAGACTTAACATAATTAAAATGTTATCTTCACACAAGTGGGGAGCGGACGTTATTTCGCTAATCAATTGTTACAAATCTTTGATACAACCAAAGTTAGACTATGGAGTCGTGGCTTATAGTTCAGCCAGCAACCATTTACTAAGAACATTGGACCCTATAATTAATTCTGCATGCCGCCTAAGTTTGGGTGCCTTCAGGACCAGCCCATGTACTAGCCTACTAGTCGAAGCGGGCCTCCTTCCTTTAGACCTCCGTAGAAAATTCCTGTGCTTACAATTTGCTTACTCTTCTCATTGTTCTCCTCCTAATCCCACACTTAATTATATTTGTAACCTCTCTAAGTCCTTCCAATTTGCAAATCATCCTAACTACCCTAAACCGTTGTGTGTTAGACTTGCTAAGTACCGTGATGAACTTGGCATTGAGTCTCATGATATCATCAAGAGGAAACTCAACCCTCTTCCCCCTTGGGAACATTTCTACCGCCCAAACAATACGGAAGCTACCAAATTTACGCATCCAGATATCCCTAAGCCTATCATAAAGCAATTAATCATGGAGTTTCAGCATAAATTTGCAAATCATAGCCAGTTTTTCACGGATGGATCAAGCAACAATCAAGATCCAGTGGAGCTGTTATTTCCATTACCCCACCCCTTAAGTATCTTTACGCCTCCCGGACTTCTATTCCATATTCTCATGTGAAGCTTGGGCATTATCAAAGCTATTGATATTAGCATCCAAAGACCATCTAGCTCAGATATTGTTATTTTTCTGACTCACTATCTGTTCTATCCTCTGTTCGCAACAGTCATTCCTTAAATCCTGGTTCAAGAAATCCAAGAAAACTTTATCACTCCTTCCTTAAAGGTTACTGCATTACAATAGCCTGGCTTCCTTCATATAGGCATCCAAGGCAATGAAGAAGCTGATGCAGCAGCGAAAGCAGCAATCTCTCTCCCCGAAATTGAGACTGAAGCTGGCGGCTTACTTCCTGACCTCAAAAACTACCTTTTACATGCGGTTAAGAAACTTTGGGACCGGAACTGGAAAATGTTGACTTCCAAATTACATGCAGTTAGGAAGAGTATTGAGGAATCTCCCGCCACATCCGTAAGACTTAGCAGAAGACAGCAAGTGATTATTACAAGACTCCGTATAGGTCATTTTAAACTTAGTCACAGCTACCTGCTAAAAAAGGCTACTCCTGACCCTTGCCCAAATTGCGGCCTCCCAGTCTCAACTAAACACATTATAGTTGATTGCCAGGTAATGTCGGCTGTCAGAACATACCTCAACATCAATGACAATCTCCACTATATATTCAATTCTGATTCCGGCCACATGAAAATTATAGAACTCCTCACCAAATTTAATCTCATAAATAGTATTTAGATAGTGATTATACATTGTTCCATGTACAATATTAATATTAAGGCTCTATGTGTGTATCCCATGAAATTGTGCAACTAATGTATATTTGTATATTTGTAACTACTGTATTATTGTAACTGTGGTCGCCAATGACCTAGATGTTTTTAAGGCGACCTTAAATAAATAATATATATATAAAAAAAAAGTCTGTTGAAAAAAATCAGCTTTTGTAAAAAAGGTCATGTACATTTTTTTGAAAATACCTGTTGATATCACGTAATTTGTGTCAGAAATTTATGCAATTTCTAAAAGAAATATTTTCCCAAACTTTCATGAACTTCTCATACTTTCTTGAATTAATTCTCATTCGCTTCATTAGACTACTATGTAATCATGCAAAAATATTTTCAACCAGCAAAATTTATTTTCCGCATTTCCCGAGACTTGAACTGAGGTCTTTCGAGTTAACTCGCCGTCACGAATGCTACTATGTTACAGAGGAGACCTTGCGGACAAACTTGGACTGATGCTAAAAAATGTAATTGTCTCAACCTTTTTTCAAACACTAAATTTTGAATTTTCGCAAATTCGGAGAGCTCACCAAAAATGGTACTAGCACCATATTTTTACTCCTTCGCCATTCCAAAAGGTTTCCCTTACGAAAGTACTTCGCAAGAGAAGAGTTATGTAACCGTGTGCCGAAAATTCATTTTCCGGCAGAACAACTCTTATTGGGGGGCCTTGGTGACGAAAAAATGGATAAATCCAATGTTTGAAGATTATTTTCGTAGTAAATTTCGTACTGTTGTTTGTATGAATAATATTTTAGTGCGGATACTTTTTGACTTACATATTTGGATGGATACACATTTGAGATCAAGGATTCGATCTTCACAAGAAAACTTTTTAAGGTATATCAGTGTTGCATATTTTGTACATTTCTCTTCATCGAAAAAATGTCAAAAGCACCATTGGGCCATACGTAATGTGATTTACCTAATTAATAGTTAGACTTTACAAACAATGCTTCTGAAGTAGATATTGTTGTATTACATTCAGCATATTAAACCTTATTATAATTATGCTTTATAAACGTATAATTATCGTGTTGACCTGGTCGTCGGATTTTTTCAATGACGTAGTAAATTCCTGGAAATGCGTTTATGCACGAACACTCTAAACAGGCAATTGTTTGTTTTTTGTTGTTTTTTAATACTGTACTAATACTACCACTGTCGTCACAACCATTATTATCATCATCATCACCACCAATACTACCACTACCATCCTCATTACTACCACTAATTATACCTACTACTACTAGTATTACTACACCATAACTACTACTAATTATTACGTAATACGTATCTTATACCCTGAAGTAAGCCAAATAAGTGGCTGAAACGTTCTCACCGTAACATCAAAGGATGTAATTCTGAGGGGGCAGCAGTGGTATTGTGGTAATCCATAATCATTAAGAATCTAGGAGGAATTAACCACAAGATTAGTTCAAAAAATTGATTTAATATTAAAAATGAATACACATGTTTCGGGTATTCACACCAACTTCAGTGACTCTACAGAGAAGCAAATTAATAAATATAATTAACATATTAAATTGATATTAAATAAATAAATGGGAGTTGAGATAAAAATGAGCAATAAAATCTATTGAAACAGGATACATATCAAGTGTCATGGATTTATCACGTGGGAATTAGTTCGGCACCAACTTGTATCTGTGCAGTACTCATTATAGACACCTCTCAGATCAGGATATAATTTTTCGTTCCTCATCGGTGAGCATTGAAGATTGGAAATATAGATAGTCGTTGCGCCTGCAAAACCTAAGTACACATTTTACAGATATTAGTTGTATGTACTTAAAGAGCAATAAACTACTTACAATTGTACTTAGAATAGATATCTTTATTGTACCTTAATTATACCTTAACTGTACGAAATGCACGGTCTATTAACTTGCGCGATACAAATATATATAATTAATTGAGAGTATATTATATCTCCTGTAAAATGACATTCACTTCATACGGTCGTTTTTACAAGCGCAGCAACATGAATTGAATAAGTGTAGGTGCTGAAATATCGAATAGTAGGAAATGTGATTCTTGGTACGAGTGGACAACATTGTTAAAAGCTGCTCAGAGATGGAGAACAAGGGCGGCGCACATGTCCCACAAATATTGAAGGAATAACTGAGTATATTCCTTTCAAATTAAAGGTGTGTAACAAGAAAAGTTTAAAGTGTTATAAAAAGGCGATATAAATTGTTCATAATAGATGCAAAGAGGTTCCACAATTAGAATTACTAATGACAATATAGTCGTTTCTCGGTGACCATGTTCTTAATACCATGTTGTATACATTTGGTAATGCAAAAGAAAATTACGACTGTGAACTTTTAAGCATTTCATTAGATATATTTCCTACTTTTAATTTTAGCTGTACATAACATGTTTAATTTTATACTACAGTACAAAAATACTATTTAATTTAATGATTCCAAAATATCAAGAACGGAAAACGTCTTAAAAGTCTAAGAAATATATACTCATGACAAAGTAAGTCTCTTAAGTAGCAAACCGAAAGCCTCGTCTATAATAGTGTATGAAATCTTGGGAATATATTAGCATGCATTTTATGGAGATTCGGCTTTTTTTATGTTTTTCATGAGATATGATATGACTACATCTGAATATTCACAGTTAATTAAGAAATGGAATTTTCAAGCAGTCTTCCCTGCAAATTTACTGACAGAAACAAAGAAAACCTAACCGAAACAGAAAAAAAGTATTTCAAAATAAAGAAAAAACGTAGAGGTTGACTTTTATCACATTTCCATCAACGTATTAGGGGAATGTTCGTCGGGGGAATTATGAAGATAACGACTTCATATTTCATCAAAAATAGCGAATCTCATTTAATACAATAAATATGCCTCGTAATAATTACAATAAGAAATATGATACAATAGAATAATGTGATTAATTTTGTTCTTAATTTTAGTGTCTATTTATTATGAGTAGAGCCAAATTCTTTCTCATTATTATTATTATTATTATAATTATCTTTTTTTTCTTTACAATTCGCAATATTTTTCTTTGTAACCTCCTTTTACAATATTTTCATAACTCAATGATATCGGCAAAGGAAACTGTTGTTCATCATTAAACACGTCGGATGTAAGGCTTTTTGGGAGGTATTTAAGATCGCATCAACATCCAGGTCATTAGCGACCACTATTGGACTTAACGGTATGGTATCTATGATGATGAAGATAACGGGTGAAAGGACGAACACAAATGCAAGCATGTTCGAGGCGGGACTCGAACCCGCGACCCTTCGATCCGAGCTCGCTACAACACGACTGCCTTAGCGATCTCGGCCACGGCATTGTTCAAAAACATTGACAAGTCTTAATCATAAATTGCGAATGAAATAGAGCACTCCAATTTGAATCTATACAAATCTATTGACAAGTGCATTACACTGAAACAAATAAAATTCGCCTAAAATCAAATAAAAAGCTGATGCAGCTTGCGACGGTTTGGCAAATACGGAGGGATGGTGAAAGCTACCACAAGAAAAATGGAAACTAGGGCGGGCAATCTGAACTTTTAATGGTACGAGTGACGAGAGTTCACAGACAATTCAGAGTTTTCGGGCGTTTTATAATGAACACAACTTTAAAATTCATATTCACGCTGCGCTTATTCTGCATGCCACATGAAAAACGGGCGTACACCATTCCGTGGCTGGAACACACAGGATGCATACCAAGAGAATTTAGACGGCCGTTCTATCAGACTCTGAATGTGCATACTGTCGCCAGATTTTTATGTGGTTCCTCGCTCAGCAAATCGTCCTCATTCATCTTGTTACCTTTATCCCTAACGAAGCACGTCGCGACACGCATCGGATCCTCAAATTTTCCACGAGTGTTATGTCATTGCTGCAAAGACCCCGTCCTCATGCCTAGTTTATCCGGTTCTTTCACGCGCTGTGTCGTGAAACGCGGCATTCAAATCGGTCGTCGTGTCTTTCGTGGCGTTCTCTTTGCCTTTTTTGCGAGTGCCGAAGCCGCGGCTTAACGGATGTCCCCGGTTTAACTCTTTGATCCTTCGAAGCGAGGCGCGGGCGAGAGGGAGCGTCGAGTAAGAGAGCAGGGGGAGGAGTGCGCGGGGCGCGGAAGAGGCGGGGCGGGGAGCAGGGGGTGAGGGATGTTGAGAGGCGGAGGCTAGGACGCTGGTTTATTTCCTACTTACCTCCGTAATTCCTGCGAGGGGGGGGGGGCACGGTGCGAAGGGGAGGGGGGAGCGGGAGGGGGGGGGGGAAAGGGCCGCTGGGACGTGAGGGGGGGAGACGGTGGGGAGGGGTGACGCGGGACGGGGAAGCATCGAGCTGTGGCTTGTAATATCCGGTGAAGCGGAAATCATCAGTGCATTTCCTCACCGGGGATGAGCAAGCGGAGCGGGTCTCGGTGGGTGGCGGGAGAGTGGGGTGCGGATGTTAGCGGAACGGGTTCAGTACAGCTGGGAAAGGAAAAGGGGACGAGGCACATTCAGCGGATTGGAGAAAAAAATTGCAGAGGATAATGTAACTTGAAAAAAAACCTGGCGAAGAGTAAAGAATGAGACGAAGAATACACAATAAGTCGGCTACTGGCAAATAACGCGATACTAAAACTTCGAACAAAGATAACGAAAATAAGATCGTTTTGAAATACAAGGAAATACGTAAAACTAATCGTGCAACAACACATACTTTCTCGCATTATTTCTAAATTTGGTTCCATTCACACCTTTTACGCTATTCCAAGATGTTTGATCAAACATTTAGTGCCGTTTTTGAGAAAAATTTGAAAACGTTTTTGAGGCTTCATGTAAAGTACCCTCAAAAATAAAAATATTCGTTTCATACTCCCAAAACCTTGAGTTCATCGATTGGGGAATATAAATTTTCAAGAAAATCCGCTGAATGGTTTAGGCGCTAGTGCTTACCACAAACGGACAGACGTTTGCCACCAATCGATTTTTCGGTACCAAGGAGTCACAAAACATGTATTTTGGCAACACCGTGTTTTAGAGGAATATTTTTCTATATTTAGCAACAGCATGTATCCACTTTTTCGTCACCAGGGCCCGGGAATAAGAGTTATTCTGACGAAAATTCGCCGTTTTCCGGCTCACGTTCTCATAACAATACGCTTCATTTGAAGTACCTTCGTAAGGGTGAGAAAGTAAAAATCATACACTATGGAAAAGTTCTTGAGTTAAGCACAATTTTGAGAAAATTATCAAAGAACCTCAAGGATCTAATAGTTAGCGAAGTTAGCGAAGAAGCCGAGAAAAAGCCTTGTCTTGCTTCCACGTAAGACAGAATGAAAACACTCGTAGATTTCTACACACATACCGACATACGATGCAGAAGTAGGGTAACCATCTGAAGTTAAAATGACAGAAACCTTGAAGTAAGAGCAGCAGGGGAGGCTATGCGCCACACAAAGAGCAGAGGTAGCTTGACAAGGGTGGTGAGCAGAGTGCTCCAAGGCTCTATCTCATTCGCTCGGGGTTTTCATCCTCGAGGGCCGCTCGTTCGAACGACCTATGCTCGCAGTGTGCTGATTCAGAGGTCAGAGGTCGCGGTAGCTCAGTGCATCAACTGATGTCATTGCAGCGCCTCTGAACGGGAGGTCCTAGCGTCGAGTCCTGACGGCGGCAGGAATTTCGACACTAGCTCTCCAGCTAGGTGGAATTCAGTCGCTGTCTGGAGGAGAATTCTTGCGGCCGGCTGCTCTGATCAGTAGTTTTCCGTGGTTTCTCCGATGAACACCAGGCGAATGCCGGAGCAGTACCCTACCAAACGGGCCACGGTTCGCGCGCCATCTGTCCTTCCTGTTCCTTGTCCTATGCTCTCCCCTCACACACACACTTACACTAACATGAACCATACTATCACATATTCCGGGAGACCGGTCGAGAGTTTGGAGCTTGTCCCGGCTGGGGTCGTGCCCCGCTGGTAGGAGAGTCCTGGTTAGGGGGGAAACCCCACTAGCCGTCGGTAGGTCGGTGCGGGAACTTGCCATCCAGCGGGGGAAAATCACCGCCATCTCCAAAGAAAAAAACATGCACTACACTACTACACTAGCGGGACTAATGACCGAAGCAGTTGACGCGCCCGGAAACACGAAAAAATCAATCAATCAATCAGAGGTCAGAACAATAAATGATCCTCATGGCATCGTTTCGTCCCTTGATGAAGGAATATAATTGATTGATTATTAATTCCAGGCGTTTAACTGTTACGATAATTAGTTCAGAATGTGTATTGCATGTTTTTCCTGGGAAGGGGGTTTTCTCCCGCTGGATGGCGAGATCCGGCGCCGACCTGACAGGCGGCTTGCTGTTTTCCCTCAACCAAGTATCTTCTCTAACTTCCCGACTGGCCTCCCGGCATGTGTGGTACTGTATTGCATGTATGTGTTCCAAGATGTTTGTTAAGGTACTGCTCCGGCATTGGCCTGGTGTTCATTGTAGAAATCACGGAAAACTGCCGATCAGAGCAGCCGGCCAATAGAATTCTCCAGGCTCAATTTGACCTAGCTATGTAGCTAGTGTCGAAAACTCTGCCACCGTCGTGACTCGAACACTAGGAACTTTCTGTCGATCAGAGGCATTGCAGCCACATCAATTGATACCCTGAGCCATTTATACCGGTTTGATGAGGGAATAGAAGACATGTCACGTGTGATAGGTTTGCAGAACTGCTAAGTCGTAAATGTGAGGAAACATTCAGGCTAATATTTCGTGTAATATAACTACATTTACTACTATAAGAGAAATGAATATTTATGGTAATATAATTTATAATAAATGTTACACATATTTAATATAGAAATTATGGATGAGTATTACATGATTTATTTACGAAAAATATTGCTTCATTTTTAAATATTTATCAGGTGTATTCAAAGATCTTTCATTTGCACATACAGGAGGAATATGAAATATTCTTACTATTTCGGCAAACCAATGGTAAGGGACTTTTCATTCCCACTTCCGCTTTTCACATCTGCACTCCTTGCTTAGACGTTTAAAGGTTGCGGGGGCCCTTCATTTTGCGTTTAAAATATGAAACCGTACCATGAATCTGTACATGAATTGCCTTTGCAAATAGTTTTTGTTACCCGAGAGGAAATTTTTTTAAATAAATTCTCTTCAAAAACGCTTATTTCCACCTGGATTCATTATTCAACTACTGTATGGGTTAGGGTAGATATCTTTGAATTTACGAAAACGTGAACAGAATACACTTCTTCCCATAATGCGTCACACACAGTTCTTAACTCTTTTTGACATTGAGCAAATCAATAATAAATATAAAAACCATGAATGAACAGGCGAAATTATAAATACAAAGCGTTTTTCCTCGTGATGTCTAGGCGAGCGAAAACGTCTTACACTGGTTTCATCTCTAACCGATTTTGTATAATCTCCTAATTCGCTGCAGTGAAATCACCTAGTACAGGACTCTATTAGTGTCGTGATTTAATGCGCGACATCTGGAAACTTGTCCATTGGGCTCGCCTCTACATGGGTTGTTTTGCTTGGCTTTCGCAAATTTGTCACTATATGGCAGTCCAATCAACTTTTTTCACAACTCACATTCACCTCCATGGATGGACACAACGGTCTCAGTCATTTCTATCTTTTATTGGCGTCGTTCTTAGGCTTAGTTAACATGGCATCTGATTAGAACGGGAATTATCCTAAGAATCAGTTTGATTAGGACAAATTTTCTTCCCCATGCCAAAAGGTAGAGCGCACACTAAGAAACAAGCAATTGAAAACTCCTCCACTAAAAGCCAGGTTTGATTCGGCGCACTCGTGTTTAGCGCGCCAGTACGCTATCCCCATCCCATCGGCGCCGGGCCGGGGCGGGTCGGAAATAGTCCGAGGCGGCGAGGGGCGGCAACGAGCAGGTTAGCTGATGGGATCGAGCCGCGGCCTCCGCCGCCCCGCGTTGCTGACGCATTTGCGCGACCGGCTCCACCCAACAGCGGCGCGGACGCTATTTCAAGCGCTAATCCCACTCCGCAGGATGTGCCGTTTTGGCGGGGCGGGGATGGACGAGGTGGCGGCGAGCTGGAGGCGGGGCGGCGAGAGTGGCGGGTGGCGGGCTGAGCGGAGCTGGAGAATGAAGGCAGGACGGGGCGGAGCGAGGCGGGGTGGGGCGGGCGGGGCGGGCAGGACGGAGCGGGCGGGGCGGAGCGAAGCGGGGCTGGTCGGGACGAATCGGGGCGGGCTGGGGCTGGTCGGGACGGGACGGGGCGAGGCGGATGGGGCGGGGCAGGGCGGGACGGCGGGGGGTAGTGCGGATGGGCGGGCTGAGCGGAGCGGGGAATCGGTGCGGGGCCGGGAGCGGGGCGACGCGGGGCGGGAAGCACGGGGAGGCGCCGAGCGGGGCGGCGCGGGGCGGGACGAGGCCAGGCGGGCGGGGCGGGTTTGGGGTGATGTGGTGGAGGGGGGCGACGCAGCACCCGCTTCCGAAGGAGCCATCTGAGCGAGGCGAGCACCGGAAGTCCGCCAATTCGGGGACGGAGCGAGCGACGCGCCACGTGCTACCGAACGAGGCTTCGAAGAAGGTGATTATTTCGTGTAATCGAATGTTGGTGGACAAACAGTCTCAACGCTCGTTATCCTGCGAGATTCCACGGTTGCTGTTACAAAATGCATTCCGAAGGTTTGGAATGTTATGTGATCTACGTGAAATGTGCCGTTAGCCTAAATATCACTGTTATTTAGAGCGTTAGAACAGAAATATAAAAATATTTGTTGGACAAAGTATATTGATTAATATTCAATCTATACAATTCAGCTAGATCTCTGGAATCATGCTTCCTGAGTGTTGTAACTAACATATTTTTCCCAAGCTATACTCTCACTCTTATTTTGGCAAGGGACATTTTCAAAACATAACTCTTACCCTACTAGTTGAAACACTTTGCACTATGGCTCTCCACATTGGTTCCTTCCAATTAATTTCTCCCCGTAGGGATATCAAACTAGTAGTACTATATAAGCACATACGTGTACTTTCACGCGGTTTTTCTAAATTTGCAATTTTCGGAAATTCAGAAAATTCAACGAAAATTAGACCTGCGCCAGTCTTAAGATCTCGTGTTTCATCCTTAAAAAAATGAAAAAAAAATTGTAGCGGTTTTGAGATTTTTTAATATATTGCATTAATTTCCAGCGAAAATTACGCAAAAACGACTAATTCTTTTCAAAAATCCTACATAAAGTTTTCTAAAGAGCAATGTTTTAGAAGAGATTTTATTTAATACAAAAATCTCTATCTTCAACTTTGTAGTTTTGAAATATCCCCTTTTTACAACTTTCGAAAATACAGAGTTCTGAAGTTATGAGACAAGCACCATTTTAACCTGCTTTTAAGAATAAAATTTATTTTTAAACAAATTTTCCTGTCACTAATTTACAATTGTGCGTGACCTTATTTCAAGATTTGTCTTTAAAGAACAAATTTCATTAATGAAAAAATCTTTAACTTCAATATTGTCATTATAGGAAGACGCCGGAAAATCGATCTTTTGTAATTTTCAAAAAATCAGGGATGTCATTGAACATGACACTTGCATGAACTTTGAAGAAACAAAATTTTAAAAAATTGGAAGCAATTTTTGAGAAAATAATGAAAATATTTTTGAGGCTTGATGTTAACTCCCCCCAAAATGAAAACATACGTTTCAAACTTAGAGGTCATAGAAGCGATGGAAATATCAATCCGAGGAATCGCTTAAGCCGAGGAATATCAATTTTCTAGAAATTCAGCTGAACGTTGTACTCGTAGGTGCTACCGGTTCGCATACAGAGGTAAACGTAGGGCGGATACACGCACGGACGCAAACGGAGGGGCAAACGTACTGACGGACTGACAGGTTACTTTATCACCTTACGTGGTAAGGTGATAAAGTAAAAACTATGATGGACAGGCGAGAAGTTTAATCTGCGTTTTCTTGAGCCCCAGGATTCCTACCTTATCATTTTACTCTACGTACTTGAATGGAGGATAAAATCAAAGTTACAATAAAACAATGAATAGTTGAAAAATATGAAAACCAGACATTTTAGCTCCCAAGTCATACCCGAGAAATACTCATTTGCATCCATACAAAATCGCAGATTTTATTTTATTGTATTGGTAACAAAATAAGTAAACAAAATACATACAACCTGGCTCTACTTCTATCACAACTTTCAAAACAGGGATCAACAATAAGTTGTGTTTTAAAATTATACAGTACAAATATTAGCAATTTCTTTAATTCATTCATAGATTTATTATGTGTTTCTGGACGCATTATTAGTCTTCTAAGTGTAGTGCATTGCGTTACGGAATTGATATAATTAACTCTCCAGAGACGAGCATGACGAAAACGTCACAGTATACGTCTGAAATTGTCAGTCCCTACTCCTCATGCAAAAAATGCGTTCCTGTCACATAGGTGTGTATGGTTTCAGTGAGTTTCCGAGAATAGGTTCGTCTGTTGTATATTATTCGTAAGTGCGTTTTGTCACCACCAGCTTCATTTCAAAATTGATTACGCTGTCCATTGCACCCTGAAATTTAGTAAGTACAGTTCTAAGTACAAATCTTGTTCCGTTTACGCTGATTTTCTGTTATATTGATTTAAAATAGTTAATTTACAATATACTAGGAGATAACATTGAAAAAAAATTTTTCTCTAATTTCAAGCCCTGTATTTAGGTGCGTGACGTATACGTTACGCTAGTCCTTTGCTCTACTTTTTCTTATAGTCCCGTAACCAATATAAATTTTTACTCAAAAATGTAGTTTTATTTATTTAAAGTTTATTTGTAGATTTAAAAGCTATTTTATTATACGTACATTTTAAATACATTCTTCCTGTGGAAGACGTTTTACAAATGTTGGATGCAAGTCAGAGTGCGAAAGAAGAAAATAATTCCGGAGTACTAGTCATCTTCATTATTCCTCAAGGAGCTAAAATGACTGATGAACACAATGCGGACGAAGCGGAATGTATTTCAATATTTATCAGGAGAAAAGTCAAACGGGTAGAAATAAAATATATTATGAAATATTCGGAGACAAGTGCTCCGCTTAAAACATTCCTAGACAATTTTTGCCTGACGAAAAGAAGGATTACCCTTATAACATTACAGATAAATTATTTACCGGTTTCAACTTTCTGAGAAACATAAAAGAAAGGGGTTATAGTGAAACAGATACGATTCGCCCAAGCAGAATACCACAAGATTTTCCTCTAAATTGTAATGAAGAAATGAAAAAATCCACAGGGAACCATTAAAATCACTATAGAAAACATGATGGAATATTTCTATGCAAGTGGTTCGGCAACAATGCAATTAGAGCAATATTTACGGGGTTAGGAGTGATCGAAATGGAAGCCAGTTAAAATATACTGTCAGTCTGAAAAGAAAATTCTAATGTGCCTCAACCGAGTATTATCAAATCAAATAAGAAAATTATGAATGAATGCCTTATTTTACGTGGCGAGACTCAGGCCACGAGGCGTGCTCTTCCGTCTGACCACGCAAATTTCTTTACGCTCTCTTCACCAACTAGGGGAGAAAGAAGGTATTACTTTGGCGACGAAATGCAATTTGAATTTAGCTCAGAGGCTTCATTTAGGCTTGACGATCTTTTACTTGCAGTAAATCTACTAATATGGGACAGCCAGCTTTACTTCCCTTCCGAAGGAAGGAGTACGAAAGATTTTTTCGCCCTTAAAAATCCACGGCTTCGATGGGGTTTGAAACCGCAAATGTGGACATAACAGCCCGAGACGCTATCCGTTATATCATCGCCGCCGCGGTACGGGCGGTACGGACCGCATGGTGATGATATCAGCCTTTATAGGGTATACATTGGAAGTAAGAAATGTTGTTGGGAATTCTGTACTTGGATGCTCGACGTCGCGGCCAACAATGCTTGGAATCTATATAATAATGCTGGTAATTCTGAAACGAAACTTATTTTCAGTAGTGAAATCTTGCAGATCTACCTACCATGTTACGAAACTTCCACAAATCGCCGGTTGAAGTAGACTACCAATCACCAAGGAGTACTAAAATTTCAGCGGGAATTAGATATGATTTCTGTGACTAAAGATTATTCCGGGGTCATCGTTTTCAGAATACTTTCAAATTCTATTTTAAATACTTAAACTTTGTAATAATTATTAAAACGTTTCAATATTAGGTATAAAAGTGTTATATTATTTGCCTTCGGCGGTCAGCTTCGTGAACAAAATAGTAGTGCAAAGACTAGCGTGACATAAATCTCACTTGTCCTCAAAGGGCCCCTTAATTAAAAGGATTGTTTTGCATTTTTATCTACTACAGAAGATACCAATAATTTCATCTTATATGAAAACACCATAAATTTTGGAAAAAATAATTACCGTCCTTGGAGGGTTAAATTAAGTAGATTATTTAATAGAATCGTTGATGTCAAATTAGAAAGAAAATCAACATACCAATTGAATGCAAAAATTGCCTGAGGAAAATCATATCCAGGTAAATTGCAAGTTGAAACCAAGTTGTGTAAGATGTATAGATAATCACTTCACAAAAAGACATAAACCAAAAGGCAAACTCTTGAATAAATCAATTGTAACATAAACCATACAGAAAATTATAGAGTATGTGCTTATTTTAAAATTTAAATTACTAACCCTTACGATTCTCCAAAATTTTCCTGGCCAGAATTGTCTATTCAATCTAATTGTCGGCCTAAATCAAATTTAAAAATACATGCTAATCAAATATCCCCCCCAAATATAATTAATAATAAAGCTATCCTTGGAATCACAAAATGTCCTCAAGAATAGCTCTAAAATTTCATTATATCAGCCTGCTAATTAAAATTCCATAATTCCAATTATAGCATCTCAAGTAATAAACACACTAGTTCCACAAATACAAAAACTAATACAACAAATACTACCAAAGATATTAAATGATGGACAAAACTTCTAAAATTAAATTTCTTAAATGGAACGCCAATGGATTATTTAGACAACTTTCAGAATTTAAGCATTTCCTTCACGATCGAAGATATACATTTATGTGACAAAACCACATCTTGGCAACTATTTAATATACCGATTCTCAACTCACAAATAAGAGGGAGCTGCTATAACTATAAAAAAGGCTTATTCAGGTCAAATTTCAGTACCAACATCACAAGACATAGAAATGATCACATTTCACTGGTAAAATAACAATAATTTTAGCCTATGCCTCCCCAAAGAAAGTACTTCCAATTAAAATTCTAAAAAGAATATATACTAACAATCACAACATAATTTTAATGGGTGATATAAACGCAAAGCAAAAACCCCAAGGAAAAGTTCTATTTAATTTACAATGTAATGTTCATGCTCCTGTTCAACCCACTCATTATTCTTATAATACAAATATAATTCCGGACATAGTCGACATGATATTCTCTCTGAATATAAGCATACCAATATTTCAATATCGAATTACAGCCTTAAATTCGGTTCATGATTGAGTTTTGATAACTTTTCTTAAGATTTCTCACCGCCCACTCTCGCAATTCCCTTGTTTGCGGACCAATTAACCGAGATAATTTTCAGACAAACATAATAAATTAATGTTCGTATCCAGATAATCTATACACATCTAAGTATATTGACTAGTCAGTTACAAATTTTCAAAATAACATATGTACAGCTATTCAACTTTCTACTTCTAAAGAACATTATCGTAATAAAACATTAATGAATCCAAGCTCTAAAAGTTTCCTGAACTTAAATACTTAAAGAAGAATGGAAAAACTCGTAACTTATCAATTAAATCTACTTTGAACATTCTAACACCAAATTCCACTTTTCAATTTTTTTGAAAAGGCCATTTTAACAAGATTAAATAAAGGCTGTAGCAGGATAAGGTGTATAAATATGCTCCCAAGCTTAATTCAATTTTGCGTAGAGGGCATGTTTAATGTTATTTGGAAAGTCAGTTTCCAAAATCACAGAACGACAGAGTGATCATTTTGTAAGATATCAGAAAAATACAAATTTTCGGTTTTTGATATTTTACACCATTATTCGGAGATAAAATTCTAAAAAAATATGAGACATACTTGACATCTATACCTATCTTTGAGAGCTTTTTTAAAAATCTTTTGCGGGAAATTCAATTCTTAAAATGATATGAAATTATTATTAGATGTTTTTCTATGTTTTATTTCCTGGGATGACGACTCCGAAAAAATCTACAAATATGTATTAAGATTTCTTTACTACTGATTCTTTTCAAATTTTTCTTATTGGTTCGTCAAGTTGAAAAAAGTATTAACTATTTTTTTCGCCATTTATATGCATATAACTCATCAAAAGTTGATCACTTTTCTACGGAAATAGTTATTTATGTTTCAAGGCCGAAAAATGAATTTTGGATGAGGTGTTTAACCGAGGCGGAGTGGAGCGTAGCTGAGGTTGGTAAACTAACCGAGTCAAAATCATTTAACTTTGACCGAGGTGCATACAATTATTTTTCGTATACTCACCTCCGAATTTCAGGTTTGCATTTTCCGAGAGATCTCATTTATACCACGCGGATTCGTCGTATACATGAAGGTGCTTTGATACTTTGTCGCTTCTAAAGTGGACAGTACTGTCACAATTGTTAAAGTGTTTAGAATTGCGGCTGGTTTTAGCGATTTGTTTCGAAAATTTCAAAGGTAGCTGAAGGATACCTGGAAGATTCGGTGGACTATAAAAAAAAGTAGCCAGGACGATCTTGCAAAACGAAAATTCTCCTTCTGTAAGAGTTGAGACTACTTCAATTTTTGTTGAAACTCCTAGCAAGAGTGCCCAATGCCCGGAAGACGTAACAGTTCCAGGTATGATATATCAAATATCAAAATATATCAAATTGTGTTTTAATATAAATGTTAACAATAAGTAAGTTAAATACATTCTGTATTAAAAAGATTATAAATATTCTTTGCCAATGTCTGAACAGTCATTTGTACATTGTCTTGTTTACTTGACGTTGCTATGGTAATCATCCTCTAAAATTCATTCTTGGCCAGGCCGCCAAAACTCACCATGTGGCGTATCAATGCTCTGCCAAATACGGATTTTGAAGTGAGAATACGAAAAAATACTTTTCAGGATGAAAATCATATCATTATACTATAAAACATATTGCGAATTCTTTTTGGCGCCAAATTCATATTTTCAGAAATAATGTTGCTGATCCATATTATGCAAATCATGGCAGCATTTTGAAAGAGATTAGGTCAAAAGACTACGGCTTGAATTGTTTGTTGAAACAGGGACATTTTTTTAGAGCAGAGGTTTCAGGCTAAAAGTGAACTGGAAGACAAAGGTTACACGATGATAATGCCAGCATTGAAAGGAAAGCGCAAGCAGTTGACAACAAAAGAATCGAATGAATCACGCTTTGTAACTAAAGTTCGCTGGCTGGTTGAAGCAGTCCATGGGTAAAAATATAGACTGTTACATAATCAACTCAATAATAAACTTTTATCCAAAGTGGGATTTTTTTGTATTATGGCATATTTTGTTAATAACACTTTTGGTAAACGTTTTAATTCCGACCAAGGCATGGTGGAACAAATCATCAACTAGATGAATGTCAGGAAAAATGTTGAAAATATTCTTGCCACAGAAATTTAAAATGTAAATTGGGGAAGTAAAACTGTACTATTTAAAAATATGATAACCGATGATCTTATCGACTTTCCAGAAACGAGTTAAAAAGGGTTTAATTTTTTTTCACAGACCCTTATCAATTGTCCCAAGTTATAGCATATTGTACTTAGCGGAAATGTTAGATGAAGATAATAGCTTCTTAAAAGAAACAGCGAATATTGTAAAATTCGAAGTACAATCGCGACAAAAGAGCAAGACGTATAAATGTTTCATTCCACGTACAAAAGGAATATCTGGAATCTTACGATATGCATGTGATTGTGCTAATGACACACGAAATATTGGTTGTTGTTCTCACTTACCAAGAATTATATACGATTTGTAATATGCTCGATGTCTGTCCCGCAAAATTAAATAGCATCACAATATTTTTCCGTAGAAAAGTGATTAATTTATGAGTTATATGCGTATAAATGACGAAGAAAAGAATTTTTTCAGTATGACGCACCAATAAGAAAAATCTGAAAATAATCAGTAGTAAATAACATCATAACCAATGTGTGGGATTTATTTGGAGACGTCACCTCAGAAATACAACAGAAAAATGCCAAATAATAATTTAATATTTAAAAAAAAATATTATTACTTTAATATTTTTAAAAAATTTAATTTCCCGCCAAAGTTTTTGAAAAAGCTCTCAAATATACGTATAGATGTCAACTACGTCTCATAATTTTTTCAGGATTTTATCTCCCAGTAATTATACGAAAAAAATTAAAAACAGCAAATTCATATTTGTTCGGATATCTTACAAAATAGTCATTCTGTCGTTCTGAGATATTGAGAAAATTTCTTTCAAAATAACATCACACACTCTCTATTTAAAACTGAATTAAGCTTGGGGGCATTTCCCCCCTTATTCTGCTACAGCCTTTATTACTCGAAATAACATAATTCCTAACGCACAATGTGGTTTCCCAACAATCATCCCATCACACATCAAATATTAAAACTAACAGATTACATAGACACATTATTTCTTGATATAGAAAAAGCATTCAACAGTGTCTGCCCTAATGATCTTCCCCTCTATTTACAACAAATTGTTAAAAGTTTTCTCACATTTAGACATTTGAGTGTTCAAATTAATACAAAAATATCTACTAATCACCCAATACAGCTGCAGTCCCTCAAGGGTCCACACTTTCTCCACCTTTATTTAAGACATTTATTGCTGATATCACAACTCTAAATAATTCTGAAAAGCCTTCTTTGCTCATGATACTGCGGTTTTCACTTCACATAAAGACCTATCAATTAGTCGAGACAAATTACAAGCTGACTTAAACATTACTTTCTAAATGACTTCAAAAATGGAAAATAATTATCAATTCTAATTAAATGCCAAGCAAAAGTGTAATGTAGAAGTCGAACAAGAATTAATAAATTTAATTTATTTTATGAAAGTCGCTTTAACGGTTTAGGCGTTATTGTTGTGCACACATTGGCGGATGCGCCAACTTGTTGTGAACATGTGAGTCACGCCCCCGAGCTCTAGTGAGCTAGTTACATTTCCCGCAATCTTGATATGCCTGTACTGGAGGAAGTAATTTTCTACATATAGGAGCAAGATCTATTCACTTTTTCGATATCAAGGAGTCCCATAAAACGAGTTTTCTGTCGAAAAATCTCCAGCTGAAACATTCCAATATTTTTAATTCAGTACGTAAGTCCGACGTATGCATGAAACCATAAGGGAAGAAAACATAAAAGGAGAGGAAGAAGGGAAAGAAGGAGGACAACTAAGATGAAAAAAAAAAAAGAAGAGGAGAAGGAAAAAAAGGAGAAGAGATATGCAAAAAATTAACGGAAAGAAGAGAGAAAAGCAGATAAGGGACAGTAAGAAGAGGAGAAGGAAAAGGAAGAATAAAGGGGGAAAGGGGGGAAAAAAAAACACAAAAAATAAAAAGTTGTGATTAAAAGGAAGGCTTGGTGCCTCTTTTCGTGTTCAATAAAGCAACAAATCATCTACAGTCTTTCTTACATATAACTTCGTATTTAACCTTGTGTATTCTCAATTTGAACAGGCTTGGTGCCATTTTTTCTCAATTTGTAAGTGTATAGTACCGGTTGGATTGTGATTGATCACGGTTTTACTACAATTGATGTCAATTTTAGGTTAAGCTGGCAGTCAATTTCCTAGAACTCTCCCGCAGAAAAAAACAGCGTGGTTTCGATAGCGTTGTATTCCCGATTGTTCGGGTTGCGTTCTCTACGCTTTACTGTCGCTTGTTTAGTCTGCTGCACCGCGTTGCATAGCATCGCAAGGTGCCCTTACTCTTTCTATTCAACTTCTGAATAATGACTAGCTTGAATGTGCCTGGTTTGAAGGGGCGGGTAGGCTATTTGTCAAACGGCACTGTCGCAGGTGTTGCATCAACAGGCGCCAAAAGTCCACATTTTTTCAATATATAACTCATTGTTTCATTAAGCAATTATTATATCTCTATTGAACATTTAGATGCTCTATGAATTTTATCTTAGTCGAGTCCGAGAAGCCATGTTGTGCACATCGGGTGTCTTAGCTCTTATCTACAGTTGTTATTCGGCAGCGCGATTGATTGATTTTTTCGTGTTTCAGGGCGCGTCAACGGCTTTGGTCATTATTCCCGTTAGTGTAGTGTATGTTTTTCTCGGGAGATGGTGGTGATCCTCCCCATTGAATGGCGAGATTCGACGACGACGACCTACCGTCGGCTAGTGGGGTTTCCCCTCTCCCACCAGCGGGGTACCGGCCCAGCCGGAACAAGCTCTAAGCTCC
This sequence comes from Teleogryllus oceanicus, assembly GCA_964035755.1. NCBI lineage: Eukaryota > Metazoa > Arthropoda > Insecta > Orthoptera > Gryllidae > Teleogryllus > Teleogryllus oceanicus. The sequence goes on along the minus strand of CAXIVR010000001.1, from coordinate 289,866,673 downwards.
CGACCGGTCTCCCGGAATATGTGGTAGTGTAGTGCATGTTAGTGTAAGTGTGTGTGTAAGGGAAGAGGATAGGACAAAGAAGAGGAAGGACAGATCGCCCGCGGTCAGTGGCCCGTTTGTTAGGGTACTGCTCCGGTATTCGTCTGGTGTTGATCGGAGAAACCACGGAAAACTACCAATCAGAGCAGCCGGCCGCAGGAATTCTCCTCCAGACAGCGACTGAATTCGACCTAGGTGTAAAGCTAGTGCCGAAAATCGTGCCACCGTCAGGACTCGAACCTAGGACCTCCCGGTCAGAGGCGCTGCAGTGACATCAGTTGATGCACTGACCTACCGCTCCCGGTCGGATACGAGATCTGACAGTGATAAGTGCCAAGTTCAAGTTCGCATACAACTGAACAGTGCGTAATGTCATCTAGTGGCTGCCCTGGGGGCACATCGCTTATGCATTACATACTCTAAACGCTTCATCCAGTGCATACAATGAAGTAAATCCAATGCAAGCAAATGTGTTTTCAAATGATCCTACTGGGTAAAACATCGCTCGCGACAGTGAAGTTGAAACCCACCAACATTATGTGTTTCATACGCCCCCAGCAATTTATAGTGCAACAATTATGTCATAAACGACAATTGCTGTAAGTGAATCAAGCTGGATATATTTGGATGCAAGTGCCTCAGCAGGCCCTGTAGCTAGTACCTGAGCAACAGCAAGCCCACGCAATGCAGCAAGCGGCCTTTCAGCAAAACGGTTATCAACATGACCAAGGTAAGAGATCAAGCCAGCCAGCTGCTCACACCCCTGCGCAAAACAGTTAAAAAAAGCTCTTGTCCGGGACAATGAAAATAAAAAACGAAAGCTTTCGGATAATCGAAATACAAATTTAAAAGAGAACAATAGCAACCCAGTGCAACATAATGTACCTATTCACTCAAGATTCGCTTCTGTCAGTGAAGAAGATCTAGCAGAAACGCCAGTTGTTACGCAAGCGAACAACATTAAAATTCGTCCAATATTCATTCATAAGTCCGGCAATGAATATTTAACCTTAATACAACTAAATTTAGCTACAATGACTTTCTAACAAAACAAAATAGCCAGTATACTAAAGTTAATTTCAGTAAAATGAATGACGTCAGAAAATTTCGAAAATTCTTGAAAAAAAAACAACATCGAATTTCACACGAATCGAGATCAAGTAGTAAAGTGTTATCTTTTGTAATAAAAGACATCCCGACATGTTACACCGAACAAGATATTATACAAAAACTCAAAAGACTGGAATATCACGTAATTAAAGTGTGTAGACTTTACGAGAAAACCATAAGGAAAGGATGTATAATATAATACGAGTTCAACTAAGAAACAAACCTAATCAGCCTATTCAATGTAAGCGCTGTCAGCGATTTGGATAAATTATCTTCTACAACTCCTTAAAAATCCTTCTGTACATAATTTTTGATAATGAGAATAGCTTTTACATTAGTTCTAATTCACGTTAATGCAATTAACTGCAGAAAATCTTAACAGAGCTCGAATTTTTTGGTTAAATGTTTCTATGGATAGAGAAAAGTACGCTTAACCCCAGATTACAAAGGCTTCGTCTGTCAGACGACGGAAGTAGTGCCGAAAGCTTCCCCCCCCCCTTCTCCTCCCACCCAGTTTCTGAAACTTTAGGTACCTTCATTGTGTGACTAGCCAGTGAAATACACGTAACCTTGTGCGCGTGACTACTTCCAGTATACCCCATTTTAACATGTGTCATCCAGTAGACTACGCCTTGGTATTTACGTCAGTGAGATTTTTGGCGCTATATTGGCTGGTATTGAGACTAATGAATACGAACTCCTTGACTTGTAGAAATTACGTTTTGTTCCGAACATTTAGCAATCATAATGAGACGACGACGATCACAACAAAGGTCGCATGACACGGTACTTCTGCCGACGCTACTCAAAAGCCACTTGTAGACAGCACCAGGCAAGGGTCTCATGTAAGAGACAAGTTATTTCGGTGTATCAACAAAAATCTTTAAAATGTATTTTGTAGTTCCATATCATACACGTTCAAACCATTAAATTTAGTGTTTCATTGTCGAAATGAGTTTTTCATTGTTTTTACGCAGACTCTCAGACTACGCCTTCGTAGTAACGTTTGGTACAGATAACCTTTGTAAACTATGGTTAAAAGAATGGCGCAGGTCTCATTTTCGTTGAACTATCTGAATTTTCGAAAATTACAAAGTTGGAAATATTGTGAGAAAAGGCGTGTTGTTTTAGCACCAGCTGGTTTTGTTGCTAGCTTTTTGACAGTGTGCGCTGAAAGTTTTAGTTTCATTTTATGGCGAATTAACATTGTTTTTCGGCAATTTTTGTTGATTTATTTTTATGACATGAAATTGTCCCGGGTAAAATATATACAAATGCAAGAGTCACTATTACTACTTTTTAAACTCATTTATTGTACACATGGCATTCCATTCATGGAACTTCATAGCTACAAGAATTTTGTTCAAATGAAGCTGGACGTGATTGCAGGGTGTAGCGTTGGTGGGCAGAGAGCGGGCTGAGCCGACGCGGGGCGGCTGGCGAGGTAGCGACGTGTGGGGCCCTCTGCGAGGACGCTGGGCGAAGCGGCTTGCCGGGGCGTGGCCGGGTGGGACCAGAAGCTGGGGGGGGGGAAGGGGAGGTGGGGGAGTGGGGTGGGTGGAGTGGATGGGGAAGGCGTGGGCGGCGCGGCCGGCAGCGGGCGCAGGTGGCGGTAACGAGGAGATCCCGGTCTGCGCGGGGCTATCACTCAACGCCTCGCTTGTTCGCCCGCGCCTCCGCACCGCTGCCGCCGCCCCCCCCGCGGCCCCCGGCCCCCCCCCCCCCCTCCCCCGCGCAGCCGGCACGTTGCCACCAGACTGAACGCTTGTCTCGTGTCCTGCGCCTCGACACTCCCGTGGAACCTACGCCTCTAGCAGCTTCAGCTGTGGAATATCATGTTTACACGATGTCCCGGATTTCGTTTCATTTATGTCTTGTAGATTGTATTTCACATTTATTCTGCACCTCAAAACAATTCGTTGCTTTATATTTAACGCAATATTATATTTAATGAGTTTGTAATTTTCTTTCAAAATATTATTTATCCATTACAGCTATATAATCCATTTATTTCGTTGTTCGTGTCCCATAAACACCGAATTCATAGTCTAGAATATTAAAAGTAATTTATTAATGGCTGGAGAGTATTGCAATATTCACAAATAGCGAAAAATCCACTTTGTATGTGTTTCCTTGATATCTAATTTTTATCTTTTTCTGATAATCAATTTCTGATTGCTTATTTTTTTCCGGGCATGTCATTTGTCCCGTAAGTACAGTGTATATTTTATTACCGTACGAGGTGGTAATGATCTTCCTCCACTGGATGGTGAGATCCGACGCCGACCTACACTTTTATCGGGGTTTTCCCAACCAATCAGTTATGTCCCCCAAGCCCATCCGGGACAAGTTTTAAGCTTCCAACTGGTCTCCGGACGTGAGCGGTAGTGCAGTGCATGTAAGTGTAAGTGCGTATAGCAATGGATGAAGATAGGAGAAGGAAGAAGAAGGAAAGATTCTGCGCGGTCCTTGGTCCGTTATTTAGGGTACTGCTCCGACATCCGCCAGGTGTTTATCGGAAAAAACACGGAAAAGAGTAGCCGGCCGCTAGAATTCTCCTTCAGACAGCAGCCGAATACGATCTAGCTATGTAGCTAGTGGAGAAAATGCTTCCCCCTTCGAGATTCGAAAGCTAGGAACTTCCGGTCAGAGGCAATGAAATGACTGAATTTTCGAAAATTGCAAAAGTTAGAAATAATGCGAGTTTGTATGTGCTGATGTAGCACTATTAGTTTAACCTACTGCACAGCCAAGACGTCCAAAATAAGAGGTTTTGGAGAGTTTATGCATAGTACGTTATATTTAGAGCTTGAAGAGTTTAAGTACGGTTATAGTATGTTTCGTTTATTTACGGAAATTAGGTGTATTGCTGTTAACTGCCTATGTTCTTACCTTAAATGACGACATCAGTAGAAATACCGCACTGGAATGATGGGACATTATATATTCACCTTTACGAGACATTGCCATTAGCAAAGAGAATTCCGCAAGGTTCAAAATTAGGCGCTAATCTCTCCCTAATATAAGTAAAGGAATTGCTCTCGATTCGAAAAGTAAATAAATCAATAAATGTCTTTATTGGTGGCGAGGCTCAGGCCATTTAGCCTGCTCTTCCGCCTGACCACTTTCAGAATTTATACTACAATAGTACATAATAAAGGAAGTAATTCAATGAAAAATACGCACGCAATTTGGATGAAGATTTTCACATCGGTGACAGGAGTGAAAGCGAGGGAGGACGAGCTCGATAGAAAATTGGAAAGAATCAGGATGAAAAGAAAGGTAGAGAGAAAGGAAAGAAGAAAGAAAGAAAAGGGGGAAAAGAATCAGTGAAATGTTAATAAGTTCCGTTAGTTGGTTCATTGAGGTTTTTAAGAAGTTAAAATTGCGTACGTATTTTTGAATTACCCCTAGAAAAATTATAAAGGGAGGGAATCTCGTTAGCATACAAGCGAAGACACATCAAGTCAGGGGTTCAAGCCTTGAGAGAAACTGAAAACATTGAGAGATAATGGTAAATGATTTTGCGTATATTTCATAATATTAACAATAATAATTACTATATGATAAAGTCTCTAAAACTATTTGGTTCCTAAATAAAGTTTAAAAAAATGTGGATATAATCAATTTATTTTTAGGAAATGTTAACAGTTAAACTATTCCAGAAACTAGCAAATTGGCAAATTTTAAGAACTTAGGAAATTTTTACCGTTTAGAGTATTCCCAAGACCCGAAAACCCGACCCAACATCTCTCATCCGTAAGCCAACGATTTATTCTACCTTTATTCCCGGGACTGCAAGCAAAATATTTCCCGGGACTGCAAGCAAGGGACCATCCCAGCATGCGCCTTAAGCGATTGAGTAAACCCAGGTAAACCCCCAATCAGGATGGCGGCATAAGGCCAATACACAATACAAGTAAACAATTTCAGTGCACACAAAATGCAAAGAAAGAAAAAAAAACGAAAATATTTTGAATTTAATATTATGTCTAAATGTACGGCGCAGTTTGTAAGAGATGAAGAACTGGAAGAGAAATATTGCAAATTAGTGAAACACATGTAGACAAAATTAAAATCATATCATTATAATATTTTGAATACATACAAATATGAGCAAATGCTCATGCATAATCACACAACAAAGCTACGCATACATCTGCGTACTGCAATAAAAGTGACGTATGAGATGAAAGTTTGTTCTTCGTTTAAAAATGATTGATAGAGTGTACGACTAGATTACAGAGACATATAGCTAGGTTATGCATTTGTCATTTTTTAATATAATGATAAATGTAAAAGTAGATAGGAGAAGGAATGATATTTTTGTTTGCTAAAAGATTAGTTTACTTAATAAAGCTAAATAGTTAGATAATAGTATGAAAATTGGAGGGAAGGGAGAATAAAGTAACCAAGGATGAAAACTAAGAGAGAATAAGAACACAAAAAGAAAGAGCGTGGATTTTAGCTATCCATAGAGAGAGAGGGGGGAGAGGGAGAGATAGTGAGGGGGAAGGGGGGGGGGGGGGAGAGAGAGAGACAGAAAGAAAGAGAGAGAGAAAGAAAGAAAGAAAGAAAGAGAGAGAAAGATATGAGAAGGCGTTAAGGAAGACATGGACGTATTTATTTAAGAAATGGGGTAGAACTTTGTACGATAGGTGGGATAGGAATAAATATGAGATACATCACAGTTCTGACGCAGTACACAATGAATTTGAAGTATTATCAGGAATTAAAGATTTACTACTTTAAGCTGAAATGTCTAAACAATTAAAAATTGAAATAAAAGACAATTTAAATATTGATACTGTAACCGTCCCGTATCTACCTAACTATTTCGTAGTACGCCGAATTACAGAAGTAAATCTGTTATTTACTTGTTTCGTGACGTGTGATTACACCGTCACACAAACCTGGGAAGACCTCAAATTATGGATAATTCCCTATCGGTGGTGGGTTCGTCTTTGCTAACTAATATTCATTTAACAAACAAACACAATTTCATAGTTTTAAAGAACAAGTAACATATATTCTTTCCAATATGATCCTTCGTACACTCACGTTCACATATTCTCCTACGTGATTACTTTTCCTTTTGATTACACAATGGTAGCTAACTCCCTACCTAAACTGCAGTTTTCTGTAGAATAATAGTGACTCTGATCTACATTTACACGAAACAAACAGTAAATACATATGTACACTTCTCAAAACAAATTATCTCTTAATGAAACCACAATTCACAATTTAAATAACCATCCTGTAAAAAAAATACATACAAACAATATACCAAAATTCACTAATACCTTTTCAATCTTAAATAATACTACACTCAATATTTACACTTAATACTCAGCTTCTGCGTGACCTCGCAGTGCAAAATTCTGTTTTACAAAGTCTCTTGACTGTTCATGAAATAACGTTTTACCAGAAACAATTTAACAGCTTTCATTCATGTTCAAAACCTTTTTTACATAGACAATTCCTCTTAAATGATTTCAAATAACATCAAGTCAATTATGTATGAATTTAGATAAAGAATTATACACAAGGACGACTTTTATCAATAAACATAAAAATTATTTAGATCTGATTTCTCTTACGACTGCAAAAACAAATTTACTGGTTATCAAGACTAATATTTAGTAAAACTTGTCCGATCAATGTCTGTTACTGAGGGAAGCTCATATTACAACGTTTTAATTTGTGCAATCATAATTCTATCTTGAAAGTTTTCCAAGCTGCAATTTAGTAAATATTCTTTCTGCTTTTCTGTGACTCACGACCGGCGAATTCTCCAAGCTGGTCCCGCGCTGAGTCCCGAGGCTGTCGAGCGACGTTCACGCCCCAAGGTCGTCGTTGTCCTACGACGGTTCGTGCGCTGCCTACCGCGATGGAATCGGAGTATTTCCGTACGCCTTCTCCTCGTTGTACAGCCCAGTTAAACCACAGCTTACACGAAGGTGATGGTCGCGTTAGAATGCGAGTCCAAAACTCCAAATTATAACTTTGTTTTAGTGAAAGTTGAGCCAGTTGTTGAATAAACTATGCTTTTCGGAATTATCAAAATTCTCCAATAGAATTTTCGAAATGAAATCCCATAAATAAAAATGAAATAGAATAAAAGTAGAATAAGTAACTGCTCAAAACTAAAACTGAAAAAGCTGTAACAAAGAAACAGAAACACGTCCTATGTTACAAAAAATCTCTTCTATATTCCAGCAACGAGAATGTAGCAACGTGGTTTTATAAATTCCTTTTAGTCCACTACCACTGTTATTCTTACATTCGTTGCATTACTTGTTTAATATTCCTATCGAATTTTACGTAATCTTGACATATCACAGTGATTAATCCCATGAAAAATACTTAGACAATTACCTTTTAATAAAGCTTCATTTCTGGTATTTTCCACGTGTCCCTCGTCGGTTATGTGGTGGAATAGTACCCATCTAATCACTTCAGCGTCTCGATCCGGAAAGAAAGACAATCTCGTCCGAGTCAAGCCTCATGCCACATTCGCATTTCTACAAAAGTTCTGATTGGCTAGGGCGAAAGTACGTTCAGAAATTTGTTTCTAGGTAACGCCATCTCTTCGCTACTCTAGGAACTATTTGTAGGGCAAGATGTCGGGTATTGTCAGTTCAATATTTCTTTTGTCATGAGTGTAGCCGATGACAAGCGGTTACAATACAGATAGAATATTGATTCTACGATAAAAATACACATATGAAAGCAAAAATTGAATACCGAAAGTAAAATATTTTCATGTAAGGAAAATAATAATTTAATGTATCTCACCAGAAGAAAAGCAAGCTAACTTCTTAGGTCGGTGGATAGCAACAAATTATTTAAATGTACAAAATAAAGATCGGAGTTTTTGAAAATGTGATTATTACCTAAATTCAGCGAAAGATACGCTGAATATTGAATTTATTGATTTGTGAATTGTACATTTATTTATAAAATTATAAAAATGATTAACAATTTATTTTGAATTTCTTAAAACTTATATTATTGTGACCAACTGGCACGTAATGCATGACTTATCTATTTGAAAAAAATTATATACTTTTTTATTAAGTGGAGTATAATTTATATCATAAATATAATTCTCAGGACATCATAAGCTAGGCCCACAAATGCAGCGGGTGATTTCCGAGTCGTCAGTGAAAGTTGCAACAAGTAGAGCAGCGAGGATGGTTACGCGATACTCCACGACACAGCGGAAGAGTTGACAGTGAGCCAGGAGAACGCGTCAGGGGCGGCGTCTAAGAGCAGACGCGCTGTGCACATGGAATCGGAGGTGACCTGCCTATTTACTCCTTAACACGGTCCCACTTGGCAGCGTTTCCGAGTGGTGCATCAGCTGCCAAAGCATTGCTTTAAATGGCAGTATTCACACGAACGGCATAGTCGGGCTGCTGTTGCAATGGTGTTGCTGTGGTGCTGCTGTGGTGCTGCTATTGTGCTGCTTTGGTGCTGCTGTGGTGCTGCTGTGGTGCTGCTGTGGTGCTGCTGTGGTGCTGCTGTGGTGCTGCTGTGGTGCTGCTGTGGCGCTGCTGTGGTGCTGCTGTGGTGCTGCTGTGGTGCTGCTGTGGTGCTGCTGTGGTGCTGCTGTGGCGCTGCTGTGTCGCTGCTTTGGCGGAGTTGCGCCACCCGCAATGCAGACGCGCTTCCGCGCCACCGCCAGCTGATCACAGTTCAAAATGGCAGCCTTTAGGGTGCCTTCACACGGAGCCACTCGGTGGCGCCACCGAGATGCGGCAGAGCCCTTCCCACACAACCACCTCCGACCGCGGGAGAGGAAGGTTTCGTGAGTGACACTTCTGTGGGCTCTGGCGCCCGACAAAGACCTGTGGCGGCTGACAAAGACAGGCAGGAGGACAAAGACCGGTTCAGCGGCGCATCTGTGGCGCGTTTCGTGTGAACGCTGTCATTTTGATATGTGTTCTGCTAGCGGTGGCGCGAACGCGCTTCTGCGCTGGTGGTGGTGGGAATCCGCCACCGGGCGCCACAGTTGCTTGGCTCCGCCACTCGTATGAATATTCCCATTTAAATCAATGCTTTGCTAGGAAATGCGCCACTCGCAAGCGCTGCTGAGTGGCGGCGTATGAAAGGTCCCGTACATTAGGGCATTTGGCGTGACACTGAGCTTATCTGTGTACATGTTGGCTTCCTGGCGAACGCCGGCGCCCATAGCGGTGTGACTAATAAATCCTTCCATTTCGCCCGAACGTTACCGAATACTCTCTGGGCTTCTCTTGTAAAAATTAATTATACATTAAATGAAGGAGAACACATAAGTGATATTTTCATGGAATATTTTTGTAATATTTTCAGGTATGTTGTTACTGTTATTGTCGTGCAGCAATGAGTACCTCTTGAGCTTGCGATTGCTTCACTGGATTTGGGTTGTACACAAAGACCTAAGGATCCCAGTGCTACCTACGCAGGATGTATGTAATTATGTACTTTAGCGAAACCGCCTTTGACGATGCTTGGGGCGACCAGCGGTGTCCCGGTCTTGCGGTCATGGATTACCGGATACGTGTGGTTAGCGCGTAGGCATCCCTACGCCTTGTTCTGGCTTTTTCAACGTGAGAAATGAGTTTCCTCATCGTGACACGCAACATGTACTGGATCATTGTAAAGAAAACGCACACTATAATTTTGCCCGACCGGAAATCGAACCCGGGGTCGCGTCATTGAAAGCGAGCACGCAGACCAATGAGCGAGGGCGTTATGCAGGATGTAGTATGCTTAAATTTAATAAAGTACTGAAATGCACAGGTGTTTCCTCAGTACTAGGAGTATGAGTCCTTCAGCCCAAACACTACTGGAATAACTATGATCCTCTACTTGCAGACTCTGACCGGAAGGTCCTAGGTTCGATTCCTGACGGTGGCAGGATTTTAAACACAAGCTTTTCAGCTAGGTCGAATTCAGTCGCTGTCTGGAGGAGAATTCTAGCGGCCGGCTGCTCTGATCGGTAGTTTTCTGTGGTTTCTCCGATCTACCCCAGGCGAATGCCGGAGCAGTACCCTAACAAACGGACCACGGTCCGCACGCGATCTTTCCTTCCTCTTCCTTGTCCAATCCTCTCCCCTTACACACACACTTACACTAACACGCACAACACTACCACATATTCCGGGAGAACGGTCGGGAGCTTAGAGCTTGTCCCTCCTGGGGCGGTGCCCCGCCCGAAAAATCACGTAGTATGGAAAGCGATGTGAACAGCGGTTCATGTGCGGAATTGAAAAGGCAAAGCCTTTCTTCGAAAGCAAGCCTTTCTTATATATACACCAGTGGTCTGCATCAGTAAAAGATGCTGCTGAAAGCACAAAACGGTATTCAAAACGTAGCACACACACACACTGCTCAAGAAGAACAAAGCCGATCCGGTGGCGAATATCGCTAAGGAAGTAGTGTCGTAGCGATCTCGGACCGAAGGATCGCGGGTCCGGGTCCCGCCTCGGGCATAGTTGTATTTGTGTTCGTCCTTTCACCCCTTATCATCACCATGTCGTTTCATCTCGTCAGTTACCATAACGTTAATTCCAACAGTGGTCGCTAATGACCTAGTCCTAAAAAAATCAAATAATCAGGTCATGTGCTGCTCCATAACGCAATTCGTGAATAGGGAATATATTTAATGACAGGCCGCCTCTTCCTTGGAGCGTCAGCCGTCAACGTCTGATATGTCGCAAGCAGTAAAGCACTAAACATGCGAAGGTGCAGTCGGTACGCAGAGTCTGAGAACGGGCGGATATCACATCAATTATTTGCATTTCAGTCCCAATCAAAATTGTTTATTGTTTTTGGATGTTTTCCAAGTTCCTGGGTATCTAACGAAACAATAGACACCTTTCAAACGGCTGAAGGGTGCAAGTTTCCTTTAAATTTATGTGAGTATTGGAAATTAGTAACCGTTTTTTTTTAATTTCCCCCCGAATTCTTGGATATCTAATGAAGCCATTGATACCTCTCACATGGCCGGAGGCTGCATAGTTTTCTTGCAACTTATTCGCGCATTGAAAATTAGTGCAATTCTGCGCGATTGGAAATTATTTACTTACACACATACATGAAAAACATTATGTGTAAATAATTTTAAAAATGTATTTCAGTAGTCGATTAGGACTGTTGTAGCGTTCTCCAAGCCTTCCTGAATATTCAGTCGCTATGCCGGAGCAGTACCCTATCAAACGGGCAACGGACCGCGCGCGATCTGTCCATCCCATTCCTTGTCCTATCCTCTCCCCTTACACACATACTTACACTAACGTGCACTACAGTACCACATATCCCGGGAGACTGGTCGGGAGCTTAGAACTTGTTCCAGCTGGGGCTGTACCCCGCTGGTGGGAGAGTCCTGGTTAGGGGGAAACCCCACTAACCGACGGTAGGTCTCGCCATCCAGCGGGGGAAGATCACCGCCATCTCCCGGGGAAAACATGCACTACACTAACGGGACTAATAACCGAAGCAGTTGACGCGGCCGGAAACAGGAAAAAATCAATCAATCAATCTGCTTGCAGAGTCTTTCCAGCTCTGTCTGGATATCACTATATTTTATCGTTACGTTCTCTATCACCTTCTGGAGCTGTCTTGAAACTGTACGGACGTCCACGTTCACTATTCTTATCCACATCCCTTAAACGAAGGTGAGATCTGAATTATGATTTCGCCGATGGTCTATATCTGGGGTCGGGGTCGGTATCGAAATTGTGTAGAGCGTCAATCATGATCAAGTGGTCGTTTGTGGGACAGTAGCCGAAAAAGAACCGGTGATTAATACATAAAACCAAGATCCCAATTACGACAAATATATTTATGAACTTGATAATTAATTTTTTATATACAGTGACAGAACATGTAATAATAAATTACAAATTAGATGGTCTTTGATTAGATTAGATTGGTTAGATAGATTAGATTAGATTAGATCAAATTAGATGGTTGCTGGTGCAAGCGATGCGCCTCATTGTTACCCCGAAGTAAGGAGGAAAACAATTCACTATTGCCCTTAATAAGGACTCTCGCGAACGAATACCGGCAAAGAATAAAACAAATCGCACTCCCTACGTATTTTCTCCCTTTCCCCAGCCGTATTCTTGTACCAATTAAATTGAAAACTGTTAAATTCACATTTGTTATATATTACTCATTTGGACTTTCTGCACCGAGACTTCCGAGAAGCAAGCTAGCTACACAACTCCTTTGAATGTTTAGAAAACTAAACAAATCATAAATATCTATTCACAACCATACTCTATCAAGGAAGAAAATACTCTCTGCAATTCGTAATGGAGAAATGTTATGTCTAGTTAAAAAACTACCAACACTTTGTAACAATTGCGCTACAATGAATATTAGAAACTCAGCTACTCAGATGCGGAAGTGACTCGTCCAAAATATTGCTGTTCGAAAGTGCTTTCTTAAAGATATTTATATGCAATTCTATGTCTTATGATTATATGATTATCTATAGTGTATATTATAGAAAATAATGTAAGGGGGACGAACGAGTATAAAAATTTTCTTAAAGGAGGCCGATAAAAAAGGGTGAGACTATATAGATCTTGAAGTCCCGTAGTACCCACGTATTGCTATTTTCGAACACATTCTAAAGCGTTTGGTTTCCCATTCACCAGTTCCCTGCAAACCATACGTTCTGCCCAGTTTCCCATTTAGCGCGGTGACCACCCTGCCATGGCGGTGTTTACTGTCTATGCAATCTTACTGTGGAGCCTGAAGCAGGTGAGAGAACCATCCACCTTCCTTTGGATCAAAAGCCATCTTGTTCGGCGTTCGTATTGTTTCTTCTATTTATGAAAATGGTTGATGATTCGTTTCTTACGTTCTTCGAAACCTTCTTTCATTGATTGATTGATTTTTTCGTGTTTCCGGGCGCGTCAACTGCTTGAGTTGAGGGGAATATTTGGTAGTGTAGTGCATGTTAGTGTAAGTGTGTGTGTGTGTAAGAGGAGAGGATAGGACAAGGAAGAGGAAGGAGAGATCGCGCGCGGTCCGTGGCCCGTTTTGGTAGGGTACTGCTCCGTCATTTGCCTGGTGTTGATCGGAGAAAGCACGGAAAGCTACCGATCAGAGCATCCGGCCGCTAGAATTCTCCTCCAGACAGCGACTGAATTCGACCTAGCTGAAAAGCTAGTGTCGAAAATCCTGCCGCCATCAGGACTCGAACCTAGGACCTCCCGGTCACAGGCGCTGCAGTGACATCAGCTGATGCACTGAGCTACCGCTACCGGTGAAACCTTCTTTAATAAATGATGTATGTGTTCCGACAGTATTTACTTATCTGTTCAACTTGCTTCGTTTATCGGTCGAAGAACACGGCCTCCTGATCTGCGGAAGATTTTGCACCCATTACATCCCTGCGCGGGTAAAGGGCGAGATGAACTGTCATTTGCTTTCTGCTTTCGCCATTCAGGTTATCCAGCTCCGCTAGCATCCATGCTATTGTACCATAAATACACCAAATCACAAGTACTTTCCTGGTGTTTATGGTTTGAATGCACTATTGAGCTTGGTTCTGAGAAGCATTCGAATTACGAGTTAGAGATACTAAACTTTTTCATCATAGATACACGCAGTACCATAAAAGTTTAGCTACTTGAACACCTTCGTCGAGAATATTCCTATCATTATCGTCTATCTGTGAGTTTAATATTGTCCTGGGTGGTTGTGTAGTGCATCGAAGTGAAAGTGTGCGTACTTAAGGGTTGAAGATAGGACAAGGAAGAGAAAGGAAAGATCGCGCTCGGTCCGTTTCTTTGAATACTGCACCGGCATTCGGCTGATGTTGGTTGGAGAAACCACGAAAAGTTACCAATCAGAACAACTGATCTACTAGAATTCTCCTCCGTAAAGCTGTGAACCACCTAAGGTGGTCCTCTTGCTCAGAGGTACTGCGGTGACATCAGTTGATACCCTGAGCCACCTCCACTGTTCGGAGTCAATTCGAGACGGCTGGCGGACTCTTCGAACGCATCGAAGAGTTTCACCTCGAAGGAAACCCTTAGGCTTTCTCGCGCCGCCCTCGTCGTCCTTGCCGGCCAGGACGGACGGTTTCCTCGCTCCTCCGCCGCCTCTGCCGCCACCTCTATCTGTGCTGCCGCCTCCGCCTCCTCCATCACCTCTGCCGCCACATCTGCCGCTACCGCCGCAACCGCCGCCATTGCCGTCACCACCCCCGCCACCTTGCCGCCACCGCCGCCACCACCGCCATTGCCGCCACATCCGCCACCGCCGCCACCGCCGCCATCACCGCCACCGCCGCCGCCACCGCCGCCACCGCCGCCACCCCGCCATTGCCGCCACATCCGCCACCGCCGCCACCGCCGCCATTGCCGTCACCACCGCCGCCACGCCCTACCTCCGCCGCCACCCCGTCCTCTGCCGCTGTCGCCCGTGTGGCGCCTCGCGACCACGGCCCCGCGCCCCCTGTTATGGCCGGCGATCAATCCGGGCGTGAGGCGCTCCGTTCGTAATTTTGTCACCACTGACAAGACCATAAAATTCCGGCGCCTCCCTGCGCGTGCCCTCGGGCGCTCGTCGGCGTCAAAAAACGCTCCGGCCGGAGCTCGTCTCCTCTAACCAGAAGATTCGTCGTAACGGGAAAAAATAGCTTTACTGCCCGGCGGCGGCGTGGGTGCTGGCGGCGGAGCAGGAGGTGGGGATTTAAGTGACCTCGGCGGCGGTTGGGTCAGAAAGACAGCGGTGGAGGGCGTGGCAGGTGCCAAGTTGCGAAGGAGAGTATTTGGACGGCAAAACTCAAGAAGAAGTGGTGTTTCTGTTGGAGAATAGGCACAAGTGATTGAATCGCAAATCCAACTGTGGAGGTGGCAAATTCGAGAGTAAAGATGACATAATGGATGAGGGTGTGGAGGTACTGAGTGGACATCGTGGACATTGTGGACATCGAGGAGTGTGTGAACGTGAAAGAGGACGTGCAAGAGGTGGTTTAATGACGAAACGTGGAAGTGTCGGCAAGAGAAGCAACCCGGAAGGATGGATGTCCAGAGACTGCCATAGCGGCGGAGGTGGTGACGGAAGAGATGGCGCTCGCCGCATGGGCGGTGACGGAGAAGACGGAGAGGGCGACGTCGCGGACGGCGCCGAGGGACCTGGCGCCAGCCCCCAGCCATCTTCAGCCGCCTCCCCGTGGATCCGGTGCTGTGCGTCCAATTACGGGTATAGTTGGCGCGCATAACAGGCGCGGTGGCTCGACTTCGTCTGGGCCGGAACGGGGATGGCCGGTTCGAGGGCGCGGTGGGGATGTGGCGGCGGAAGAGGGAGAATTGACGCGTTCAAACGAGGGAGTCGACTGTCGCTTGATGGAAGGAGGACGATGTGGGAAGGCCAGTACTGGATTATCTAGTAATAAATAAAATTGTGAAGGGATTGCTTTTCTCTCTCCTTCCTTCAAATCTTATTTGAAAACTACAAACGCGAATTTGGAGGCATTGAATAGGATTTGTTCCTATTGAAATTCCTATGTGCATGCATAATTATAATGTAATTTAGTAGATGTGATGGAAAAGAGTTCATGACACAATTACACTTTACTTCCACTCTATGAGACAAAAAAATCTCTTCAGTGTTTTCCGTTCAACTTGTAATACAAATTCAACAACTATTTAAAGAATATTACACTCAATTTACGATTAAGGTGGCAGAAAAGTTATCTCATCCTCAAAAGTGTGATGATTTACCTTATTATCTTATACTTATGTCAATTTAATTAATAATCTAACATTTTCGGCACACAACTATGAAACGAGATTCACAAAATTGTTCAACAAATTGTTTATTAAATCATTCAATCATTAAATCAAAACAAATCATTCAACAAATTGTTGATTAAATCCACTTTGAAATAACAGTAGTTTCTTAAGATATGAGGAACTTCACTCGCCTTAGATGAGATGAAACTCCACGGCGATAAGAACGAGTAAGGAGACATGGGGACGACCCTACACCAACAATGATAGATGAGGAAGACAAATTGAGAGACCTGTCGGCAGGTCATTGACTGGAAAGGAGGAAATTTGTGCATGCCGTGAGGACGAGGTGGCAAAGTGGAGGCACGATGGGGTGAAGACGTGCAGTCGGGCCCACCAGAGACGGGAGGACGGTAGACCTCGCAGGACGGGGAAAATGCAGAGCGGTGGGGACGGCGGGACAGTGAAAGATGATACCGTAGCCGAGTAACAATGAGAGCCGGGGTGCGGGAAGATAGAGAGGCGGGGGTGATGGAGGCTCGGGGGAAAGGGAGGAGACTAAGAAAGAGGGACAGAGTTACTGAGGAAGTAGTGCAGAGGAAATGCAGGGGAAATGTAGAGTGGCAGGGAGTAAAGTGCGTCTCACACGATATTATTTTTCTTCCTAGTTCGTAGAGCAGTAGATTTTTGTTGCAGAACTTTGTTTCTCTTTTTTTCAGAAATCACTGATAACACACTATGCCTACCTAGTATTTTGCATCGGGATCATTTCTTTTCTTGGGGGTACTTACTGATGTGAGAAAATAATTAGTGATGCTACCACAGAACATACTTTCTCGCATTATCTAACCTTTTGAAATTTTCGAAAATTCAGAGAATACGATGACAATGAGATCTGCGTCATGGTTTTCAGCGTCTCTTAATATATCTGTGGAAATAATTTAATGAAGAAAATTGAAGCGGTTTTTGAGGAAGTGTTCTTTTTATAAATTGCATTAGCTTCAAGAAGAAATTTCGTGAAAGTTACTATTTTTTTAAAAACAACAAATAAACTTTTAAAAAAGTTTTTAGAACAGATTTCGTTTGAGAAAAACATTTATCTTCAATATTGTGGTTGGGGGAAATCGCCGAAAATAGTTTTCGACTTTTGAAATTTTCGAAAAATTAATTATTTCATCGAAAACGATACTTGCACCTTCGTTTTAAACCTCCTTTATGCTATGGGAGGGCCTAACCTCCTTTATGCTATGGGAGGGGACAGTTTAATAAAGAAATTTTGGTCCCTTTTTTTTTTCAGAAAAAAATGAAATTAATGCTTCCTGTAAAGTATCCCCAATAGTCAAAATATCCATTTCAAACTCAGTGGGTCGCAAGTTTCTTCAAATCGATTGGGGAATATCGATTTTCGAGAAAATCGTCTGAACGGTTTGGTATTGACTGAGGGTTTTACCATCAATCGATTTCTCAGTATCAAGAAGCTAGAAAACTGGATTCTCAATACCCAACGTGTTAGAAGTAATTTACTACACATAAGAATAAGATTTATGCACTTCTTCCTTCGCAGGGTCCGGCAATACCGCTTTTATGGCGAAAAAAACGCCATTTTCTGGGATGCTATTACAATGCTTTCTCTTCTTACGTAGTAAGGCGAGAAAGTAAAAAAATCCAATTACTGTAGTTGCATATGGCTTAATCATCTTGCAAAGATCATGCCTAGCTTTTATTTATGATGAATAATGATTTGTCTCTTCTCCAGTTTGAATAATCTTTCTAGTCACGCTCCACGTTGGACTAGCTATTGTGAAATTTATTTCTTTTCTTCTGATAATTTTACTATTGCAGATGCTATTTCAACAAACATCTAATACTATGACGGGGATTTCCACTGCTATTGCTAATGTCATATCTACCGTTGTCCTATTATGCTCAGAAATTCTCTCAATGTTAACACTAATTTATTAAATTTACTTCCAACTTAATCATGGGTTCGACATACAACATATTACTCCTTACCTGTTGCACGTGGACGGGTAATTTTATTCAGAATCATGATTCCTGTAAGTTCTATTGATTGACCCCAATGATTACATTAAATTTATTTAAACAATACTCAACCTATGCTGAAAATCCGTTCGCACCTCACCAACCACTTACGTGCGTTCGCTTCAATATTTTTCTAGAGAATGAATCCATGCGTCCTTCTAAAATATCACGGCTATCAACGCCCACCTCTACACCTTTTTCACATGTGTCCGGGTCCATCAGCACAGCATTAAGACATCAAGCATGGAATATTACATCTTGTCGATCGGTTGTCCTAACAATGCGTATTCTTTGACCTTCGAGTTTGCAAACAATGTTATTATTCCTCATGCTGGATGCCGATTCTATCAATAAAAATAAGCCCATGGTTCTTGGCACCTGAAACCTTTAAAATATATACGTACTGCAAAAGTGAACCTCTCCTTCAATCCTATGTTCCCTAAGAACAGCAACTCATGGATACAATATATTCCATTACAAAAATCATTCGAGACAAAACAATTATACTAACCAAAAATCTGTTGCAGAGCAGTATGTGTTGCAAAGCGATGTGTACTAATTAAGCATTAATTTTGAACAATAATAAAATACTTTGAACACTACTATAAACAATTTAAACAAAATGAGATGGAAATTGGGCTGGCCATGCGTATAAGTCACAATTGCGAACAAATCAAATGAGCATTTCAATAATTGGAAAACTTCTGAATAAAGCCTTTAATTTTGGTACAAAAGTAGTTTATAATCGTGCATTATTTATTGCAGTATTTATTTCTTCAATTTTTGACTTGTAAAGTTGCTACTGTCCGTCAAACTACCTCTCCAACTGTTGTCCTCTAAGTTTTTAATTGTTATTAATTGAGTACAAATTATTTTATTTGGATAGGAAATTAGAACATAAATATATAATTAATATTGCGCATTTGTTTGTTTCAATTTTTTACCATTGGGGTCACTATAATTGAGATTTTTTTTAAAATAGCGGTTCGACATTTTTACAAAATTAGTGCATTATTACAACACATTTATTTTTTAATGCTTAAGAATTGGAGGAGCTATGTATATGTCAAACTGCCATCAGAATTTTGTATCTCGTTTTTTACTGTTTATTATTGAGTATATTTATTCTACGAATTCGAAATAGTACGTAATTATTACGAAATAATTCGAATAGTACATAATTACAAAATTAAAAAATTACAAAATTATGGGGTAATTTATTTTGAAATTTTGAAAATTAGAGTTGCCAGGTTGATAAAGGAGTGAGAATCCGGGGACACCAGTTCCGGGCGGGGAGTCAGGGAAGAGAGAGCACATGACATAAGCGAGAGAGCAGTCAGATAAGACGGGACCCATGGAGATCCTAGAAAATAGAAATATTTTCCGTTCCTCAACTTCAGAACAGAGTGTTCCAAACGTAAAGTACATCTGGAGGAGTAACATACACGAGGGAGAAGGGTCGGGGAGGAGGGAGGGGCGATGGGGAAGGTGCAGGCGCTGCCGAAGGTGCTTTGACGGATTTGTGCCGGTGCGTGTGGCGGAGCGCGGCTGCTGTAATTGGCGCTGTCGTTGGCAGCGGGACGTGCGCCGCGCACTCGGTTAGAGGCTGCGCCACAGAACGCTGCACAAGTGCTCTTAATCGAGAGACACTCCTTGCTACCCGATTCATCTATGTCTAGCGATGCCGAAAATAGAACTTAATTACGTTGACGTTAGTCGAACTCTGTATCAGCGAGACAAGCAGATGATATTGGGAAGTGGAGCGTGGAACGAAATGATGCTGACGCTATCGCTCTACGGCAGACACGTCAATCCGCGCTCGCAGGAGCTACTTGCCCACCTGGGGAGCCCGGCGCTGCTACGGGCTCGGGCAACTTCCCCTGACTCCGGTCTCATTGCCCCCTTAAATACAGAAAGGGACATGCGAAAACTGAAGCGACTCGAGGCATCGAATGGTGGCTTCATACGAAACAATGTTTGTGACATGTTTTCTACCAAATAACCGAGAATTGTATTATTTTATATTCTTCACTACTTATTACTATTTGATGTTAATTTTCTGACTAAATTCTCCTTTATATAAACATCTTTGATAAGTGACCGGAATATTTTTGAATGGTGAATTCTTTCCTTGTGTTGTGATATGAAACCATTCAGTTATTTATTATATTAGCAATAATGTGAAATAAATTAACATTTCTATCGTGATCTAACATTAACATTTCTACAAGTTACAAATTCTTGCTTACCGACGGAAAGGGCTTTTAACAGACAATATTATTTGTTTGTTAAACCATCGAACCTGAACGTAGAAAGTTCATGTGTTTTTATCACTCGTAAGAAAATAGGATTACAAAATCAAAATTATTTTTAACCAATTTTTTAAAATTTTTCTGTCAATTGAGAATTTGAAACCGGACTGATGTATTATTTCATTTTAATATATCATTTCTTTGCCTTAAAGAGAAAATGAGAATTAATGTAAATTTGTGACAATAATTGTCAAGTAACTTCTCTCAAACTGTCATGCACCAAGTATACAGTGACGTACCGCCAATCCCCTATTTTTAATCTCGCGCCAATTTCTCTGGACCCGCAAGCTCTAGTAAGCTTGTTACCTTGAAGAGGAGTTTTACTGCTGAGTCCTTTTGCGTTCTAGGGATGTAGTTCCCTTCTGACCTTCCTCGTGAAATACAACAGACCACTTGTCAAGAGCCATAATTAAAATTTTCTGAGCATCACTCGCAATACGCATTAATGAAAATACTAGAGTTTTTTATGAATTGCGTGTACACTGTGCAACTGAGTGGCGATCACCGAATGAGATACGGCATATGTTTCAATCCATTTAATCTTTCTGATCACAATTTAAAAAATCTTCAAGACGCGTAATCCACGATTTACTACTGAAACTTGATTTTGAGGCGTTATCAAATTGATCAAAATGTTTATTCATGTTGGAAAAAAGGGGGTTGGTTTCCAAAAAGGCTTTTTGTTTTGTGAAGAGATCGTCGAGTCCAGTGGCTCCCGTGGCATTAACGAAAGTAGCGGAACGTCCAGTGAATATAGTGAAAACTGAAAATCAAGGAAATGACCATTTAAGCTCTTCAGATAGTTCGTCAAATGTCTGCGAAATTGATGTAAAGAAGATAAACAAGGGTTTAATTGGAGTAGGAGAAACCCCTGACAAGAAAAGAAAATTGCAATAAAAACGGTATCTCCATGAGAAATTTCAGACAGTACACCACAGACAGTGCTACCACAGATAATTTTTTTTCACACCTAACATCCTTCAACGTCCATTAAAAAACAAGATAATAAAGAAATTATTAAGAAACTTATCGATTCCTTTCACTCAACAGATGGCAAGTCTATGAAAATTCAAATTTTACAATTTTTGAAATTTGGAAAACAATAAAATTAAATGATACTGCCCAGCACCTGAACACATGGTAAAAGTGGCAAAACGTTGGCTGAAAAAAATAGAATTTTGTCCAAACCTGAAAGTAAATTCGCTAAGGCATTAGAACTGTGGATTGTGACGAAAGTTCAGGGCTTCTAATGTAAGCGGGTACATACATTTGAAGTGAGTTGTGAGGGATCAGAAAATCACAACCAAATACAATCGTGAACTTGCACCATCTCAAGTAGTACTTAAATTACTGCTTCATTCAAAGAAACCGACGGCCAGTAACGCAAGAAACCTCTCTGTTGAAGCAATTGTACTACCCACTGGTTCTTAAAAAAATTAATATTTTCGCGAATTACTGAGATTCCATTTCCATCTTTTCTGGAGTTCTCAGCAATACACGAGTGCGTTTATAAATATTTTTAATTTTTTTTTATCACATCGAGCTTACAAAAATATTTAATTTTCAAAATTTATTTTTTAAATTAATAATTCAAGAAATTAAATATTTTGCAAAATCTCAAAAATGAAACATGCTTTTAAGGTTTGAATGGAATTTGAACGAAGTTTCTATAATTAGTGTATTCAAATATGTGATAATTTTAAGTTAGTGATGCGCGTCATTTTTAGCAAATTTCATTACGCAATACTTCCAAAAATAGTAAAGTTAGAAAAAAAAGTACACGTATTAACTTATTTGATCCATAAAATTAATTGAAACATTAGAAAATAAAAAAAAATCAAAGTCAAATTTTGGTCTTTTGTGCGATATGACTTGGAATGGCTCATGGGCTGTATTATGCACAACTGAATCAAAGGGCCTTACTGGAAAATCAATAATTAGGAATGCAGGCTGAGGAACGAAAGCTGTACTTAGTAAAAGAATTAACGGTTTCACATAAAGAATTTCCCGGAGATAAATAGTTTGAGTTTTCCGGTGATTAATAGTTGACTACCGTAGATTATAATCTTTGAACATTGTTTCATGTTTATCTTTCGATAATGTGCACTAGTATGTGCATAATCGTAATACGTTGCACAAAAATCTCTTGCTTACTTGATTCGTGATTCCGGGAGCGCTAATGTCTAAGGTCATTAGTCCCGTTAGTGTAGTGCATTACTTTCTCATGAGATGGCTGTGATATTCCCCCGCTGGATGGCGAGTTCCGGAGCCGAACTTCCCAAGTATCACCAGCGGGGCACGACCGCAGCTGAGACAAGCTCTAAGCTCCCGAACGGTCTCCCGGCATGTATGGTAGTGTAGTGTATGTAAGTATAAATTTGTGTAAGGAAGGGGTAAGGATACGACAAGGAATGGGAAGAAAAGATGCACTGTCTATATGCGTTTGTGGTATTTGTGTACTGCTTCGTCATTCGTCTGGTATTGATGGGAGAAACCACGGAAAACTACCAATCAAAGTAACGGGCCTCTAGAATTCTCCTTCAGACAGCGACTGAATTCAATCCAGATATCTAACCTATTGTCGAAAATCCTACCACCGTCGCGACTCGAAACTAAAAACTCCCAGTGAGGGGCACAGCAGTGACGACCCTGAGCCAACTTTCCCAAAATCTTTTACCTTTAACTTAGTATCGCGACAACTGCCTCTGAAAAATGTTTGCGAAAAACTAGTTCCTATATTTATATATTCATTACCTTAATGTTTTTATATGATTGCATGTTAAATAAACGTATTATAATTTATGAATCAGATATTTCCTGACAAGGATAGTAACTATTATTTCCCTGCCAAGTATATTTTGCCTCAGAAACGTCTGTGGATATTTTTGAAATATTAGAATTTTCGCATCTTTATTTTTAAAATATTAAAAATGTTTAGAATTTTATGTCATGTAGTAATTGTGTTAAATTTGATATTGATTATTTAGAAAAGTTAGTTGAATAATTCTGTAGGTCAGTGACATTTTTCATCCAAATTATGCAATATACTCTACAATTTATTGCTCTAAAATCATTTTAAAAATAAGTTGATGGACATAAAAGTACAATACGAAAAAATCAACCATCTTCGTTTCTTTCAAATATGTTTTATTTTAAGACTTATATTTTTATTTGCTTTTTAATAAACATTTTTGTAGAGTAACTTTTAATTATCGATCTTAATTGGAGTCTTTTTCCACCAGCTCGACTCCAGATATTGCTAAACAGAAATGAAAGGTTTGCATTGTATTCTACATGAAAGAAACGCTTATACCAACGAAATAACCGTGGATAAATATTTGCATTCCTTCCCTCGTTTTGAGCGCACACCGGAGAACCATAGTAATTTTTATCCCTGTCCTTTTTTTGCACAGTTTGGTAAGTTTCCCAACCCACTGCACCACCTGGGACGCCTTTCTAGAAATCATTCCACTTTTTGTTAAAATTCGCTTAAAAGTAACCAGCGGCCATTCGCTGCAGCCCACGTAGCCGCTGTGGCGGTAGCGGTGCCAACTTAACATCGAGTTCTGCCCGTAAGTTCTGGAAAGCAGTTCTAGGGCTTCGGCCGACTTCCGGCGTCTAGTGCCGAGGCGCCTTTCGCCTTCTCCGCCTCCACACCCGTGCCCGTCCCCCGCCCAGGTCCCTGCCCCATTCTCCACCCCGACCCCGCTGCCATGACGCAACAAGTGGGCCCGACCGCGGGCGTCTGCGGGGACGGCGGCGGACACGAAAGCATGGCGGGGAGGGACGGGGCTTTGGCCGCGGCGGGGCGGGGGCGGAATGGCCTGGTGGGCCGGAAGTGCCAGTCGGGGAGGGAAGCTGCGGCAGCGACGCACCACGCTTCGTTACGCGATATTCTGCGCGAAACTTCCGTTCCCGTGTGTCTGTGCATTCCCCGGTTTAGCAGTCACAATTCGGGGAGGGGAGAATCAGGAGATGGTTACAGACTGGTCCTATAGGCTCTTATTAGTTTTGCTTACATCGTAAGAAGAGAAAGTATTGTAACCGTGAGACGGAAATCGGCGAATTTTCGACAGAAAAACTTTGTGACTCATTGTCGGCCTCAATAACACTTTCGAACTTTTCTCAAAAACGGCTCAAGATATTTTGATTAAACTTTGCCCTCGAAAACTTAAAGGACGCTTAAAAGAAAAGCGCTGGTCTCATTTTCGTTGAAATTGCTCATTTTTTGAAACTTGTAAAAACATTTTCGGCGTCATCTTACATTAAACAAAACATACTGAAAATAGATTTTTCAGTGAAATATCTCTTGGTCAAATGCATACCTTAAAATAAGCGTAGGTATATTGGTCTGAAAACGGAAACTGTTCTAAAAAATCAGATCTTTTAAAAAATATATTGTGACCTTTTTTAAACTTCATTTCTGCGGGGGTAATCTCCACTTGAAGTTAATGAAATTTTAAAAAAAATAATGAAAAGCACATATACTTTCTCGCATTGTTTTTAACGGTTACGAAATATATTCAACTAGGAACCTCTCTTCAGATTGCACTTAAAAACTCTCCTATCGAAAGGACAGCTGCATTTGTGAAATGACAATTTTTGAAGATCTGAAATTTTCGGAATTTCATGCGATGAGACTGGAACTACCGCCCTTAACAACAACCCGCACCTATCTTCATTCATCTCCTCAAATATCACATTACACACATTATTAAAAATTAAAAAACAAATATTTACTAATGTTCATTAGAGAAAATTTAAAAATTCATTACTCAATGAATATAAATAACAATAATATAAATTAAATAAAAAATATTTAAAGGTGTTCATTAGAGAAAGACAATACATATACAACAATACATCATATATATATATATATATATATATATATATATATATATATATATATATTGTGACGTCACGAGATTAGACAACCCCATAACGCCATGCATGTAAAGAAGCATCAGCTATGTAAAGAAGTCCACGAACAGAGAGGACTAGGGTACGCGGCGGAGCGATAGCTGGTAAACGCGCCATCTGCCCACAGCTTTTCGAAATACGACGCCCGAACTAGTGAGTAATGTTTTTTCCGAGAGGTCACGAAAGGAGGAGAATATGCACCCCTCCAAAATTTCCCCAGGCGCGAGTACCATAAGTATCGCGGCGCGCCTCGGAGGAACTCTCACTACAGCAGCGACGGCGACTAGAAGAAACTCTCTTTGACTGCAGCAGCGACGGCGAGTACACTGATCTTCTTTTTGACTACAGCAGCGACGGCGAAAATACTGAACTTTTCGATTGCAGCAGCGACGACGGTTGTAAATTGATAGCATAGGAGTTTATTTTAACTTGGTAGTTAAAAGTTAGCTTGAAAAGCGTATCTTCGAAAGTGAGATAATTAAGAAATAGAGTGCGCAACTATTCGTCGCATTCACAATATTTGAGAGACCAAGCGAAGTGACTGTTTGTCGTCAAAATAACTTCAAAGTTGTAAAATTCGCGCAGAAGGACATGGATGCAGGAAATCCAGCATCTCACATTGCACGCTGAGACCACATATGCCTAAAGTGTGGTAGGTCGGCCGAGCATTTAAGCATAACTTCAGCAACATTAATAATTTCGAGGCTGGAAGCGCGAACAAACATGTACGAGGCGCGGTAGAAGAAGAAGGACGACCCCAGGAAGAGCGAAGTTTAGGCGAGAAGGACTTGGTCTGGAGCGAGGATAGTACGGGTTCGGAACGAGAGAAGGGTGTGGAAATTGGAGGCTTGGCGGTGTTCGAGCGAAGGAAACTGCTATCGTTGCGGGACAGCACGCGAAGACGAAGTGGCAACGCGGGGCGAGCGGCAGAAAATCCCCAAGGTTACCTACAGGCGAGCGACACGGAGCTGTTGAGGTAAAGAAACTGGCAACGTTTATGCGGCGACCAGCTGGGGAAAGGGGATAGCGGTAAATACAGGACAATTAGTGTTAAAAGTGGGTGAAACGTCTAGAATAGGTGGGAGAAGTATTTCGAACTATGTGAGTGGCAGTTTCCAGGTAATTTACTGCACGTGTCATTAAATTCATTTAAAGAGACCATACCTTGTACAATTTTACATAAATGATTCAGGATTTTCATATGTTGTTCAATTAATATTATCTGGAAAGATCAGTTTGTTGTATTGTATTGAAAGTAATTGCTTTTGTGACATGTAAAAGGGTCTTATTTAAGTAACGTGAATGCCACGTTTTTTTAATTAGTGTTACAGTGAGTGCGAAGCCCAAGGATAGCACCTGTGAAAGGGTTTCCTTGAAACAAGTGTCCTATTCATTTTTAAAAGCCGTGCATGGAAAACTAGAGGCCAAAAGAGTAAATAATTTGGTAGTGGAAAACCTCAGAAAGGAGTGATCAAATTGTAAATTGTAGCTAGTGAAAGTGTGTTCAGGCAGTCGAGGTGACGCCTATATTTTTTGTTTTTTTTGTCTTGTTTTATTTTTTTCAGTGACCAGCTACTTAAAGTGTAATATCCTGTTATGAAATTGCGTCACTGTAAATTTTCTCATTGAATATATGTTCATATTATTCATATTTTATTTTATTCATTGTGTCGAGGGTTCAGACCTTTCTCATACCCAAAAGATCCTGCTTCCTGAGAATTTTAAGCTCGCTTCACGAGCATTCATTGTATCACCACCTCACCACGTGTGGTAGGTAGATAGGTGGGAGTGTTACAATATATATATATATATATATATATATATATATATATATATATATATATATATATATATATATATATACTAAAAAATTGGAGTTGTTTAATAACAAAATCTTGAATACATATTTATACATTGTTATATTCATAGATAAAATCTAACTTCAATAATATCGTATATTTAGTAAGTTAATGATTATCTGCAACACGCAGATGATGAAGGATAGTCAATTTAAATTTATCTTGTCATAACAATTATATATAAAAGTAGTTGTGAAAGTAAACTATTGATAAATATATCAAACTTCAAATTTTATCTTATCACCTTGAAACACGACTAAAATTGCTCTGGAATAAATTCTCTGAACGAAATGCACTTAATGATACATAATTGCCCAATATTGCGACTTCTTTCGCCCTTTGAAAATGGGGAACAATGGAAGGAATCGCCATATGAAAATATTGAGCCATTTACTCCTATAAAGAATTTTTAAACAAATTACTCAGCATTCAAGTATTTTCCTCGTAAAAATTTATTGCACATTCTGCACTAAGGCGTACATTTCATTCCGGATCTTTCTTTCTAATTCAGATAGTATGACCATTTATTTACTTTGAACCAGAAGATTAAGATATTTTAATGCAAATTGAACCAGTGCCATTTTCAGAGGCGTATTTTTCACTATTCGGGCAAAAAATTAAAGAAAAGGTAAGACATTTTTTAGAACATTAAAATCCGTTTCATGTAAAGTGCCACCAAAAATTAAATGATGCCTTTCAAATGTCAAGGACAGTGTGTTCAGGCATATCGTTCGAGTAACACCCATTCTGTTTACGTTTTAGGCATTAATATTGTTCACAAATACACGGAAAGTCATTTTTAAGAAATTGCTGCTTTCCGGCGAACAATTACAAACTTTTCTTCTTACGAGAATAAAAGAACTAATTTCCGGTATCAGCGAGACATAAAACGCCTATTTGTGTCAAAACCTCGACAACGATTTTGGCAGTATAGCTTACAACGTATTCAAGAAACTAAAAAATGCAGCAATTTTGCTTACCGTACTCATTTTTTGACTTCACACATTAAAGAAATGATGGCTACCGTCACTTAGATTTGGGGTAATTTTGCTCATGTTTCTAGCATCGTAAAGTTTGGATCAAACCGTTTTTGGGTGCATCAATGACTGCAACTTATGTTACCGGAGTCAATAATAATTTTCCATCAGTTCTACACCACAATGAGGTACAGTTTTTCTAGTGGATGGAATTGTATATGACGCTTTATATTGATTAATGCCAGGTGGAGTCGTCCCACAAGTTCATACACCCAATACAATTACAGAGTAATTTGGCATCCCCTCCACGAACATAGTCTGGAATCAACGTGTTCTGAATAACGTATTTGAAATTCAATCAAATATAGGGCATCATATTTTTTTCAAATCATTCTGTTCTTTTTCGTAGTTTCCAATACGCTTACATTTCAGAATTATTGAAAGAGGGTCATATTTCATTACATGTCAATTCATTACTATGCGATCCTGGTCGGAACCCGATAAAAAAGTTTGGAAAAAAAATTCATCGAAACTCAAGGTGAAATTATTATGGGAATTAGTGACAATTGTTTCAACATTCCTTTACATAATTGTACATTGAGAAAATTATTCTTTTTCACACATTTTGTCTCTCATCATTTAATTAACATCAACCATGTAATACTGCGACCCAACCCTCCGCCGGCTAGCTCAGAATGGGTTTTCAAGGTGGGCGCAAAATAAAAAAATACAATTAGAATAGCGGGGATCAGGGTCATGTGGGCCGTTGTGGATTGAATGCATTTAAACAGAAACTCAAGTCGAATCACTTTCCACTTACTTAAGTATATTCTAATTAAATTGCTGTTACAGTCAATGAACATAAAACACTTTACATATACAAGAGTTTTGTCAAAAAAAGAAAACAACTTACACTCTCAATAATTAACTACACTGTTTCCTTTCTCTCATTTAAATCAATTTCACAGAATACTTAAAACTTTGCCTAATCATTCCAGTCGTAAATTCCCTAGTTGCAACTTTACAATTAGCTAAGTTTTTCTTGAAAGAAAAGATTGATTCTATTGTTTACAGAATATCGGTATAAAGAACCTGTACTAATACTTTCTTTCCGAAACAAATTATTCCTTCTAATATCTACAAATTGTTCAAGTTGGCACGACCTTACTGTGTCTTTTCACGGCGTAGAGAAATCTACGGCGTCGACTCTTCCAGTCGCTCGGTGTCCTTGTCCTTGCAGCTCGGTCGGGAGCAAAGCCGCCCTCTGCAGAACCGCACGGTCGCCCTTTCCAGTACCGTTGTTATTCTTTTCGTATTCTTTTATAGAATGTAACTAGCTTTTAATTCCATATTTAAAAGAATCTACAATACGACAACTGAGTCTATCGTATAAGAAGAATAAATATAAAATAAGAAAAACTGCAAAGAAAAGAAATGAATGGCCTCGTTAGTTTCATGCTATTCACACCTCTCTCTTACAAAGATTTTAAATGCGTCACTTATACTTTCATCCTTTTCCTGATG
Source organism: Teleogryllus oceanicus (assembly GCA_964035755.1). Lineage (NCBI taxonomy): Eukaryota > Metazoa > Arthropoda > Insecta > Orthoptera > Gryllidae > Teleogryllus > Teleogryllus oceanicus. The sequence goes on along the minus strand of CAXIVR010000001.1, from coordinate 289,837,136 downwards.
AATTGTTTTAATGCCTTGTAATATGATAATTACCTCCTCGAATGTCTTGAAGAGTTTTTATCGTAGATGCAGTCCTGAAGTCCGTAGCAGTACGAGGTGCCGCCTTCTCGTGATCGGTAGGTCCTCACTCTCCAGCTGTTACTTCAGAAAAGAAAGCTTTCTTTCTCCCGACTCTCGGTGTCGCATACTCTACCGAGACGCTCCCTTACGGATATAGTTCGTAGTTTTCATTTTCGGATTGTATTCATGCGCGTTGGCGCGCGTTCAAACCGCTCATCTTATTCTTGAATATTGATGTGCTCCGTTTCCCGAGACCTCGGCAAACGGATGGTCACAATACATTTCCTGTCATGTTTTTTCTCATCACGTTTCAAGATCAACATACACGAAACGATCTCGTACACGAACGTGTTACCAAGAAGCAACCTAACAGATGATACTTATTGTTTTCACATTTTATTTTGGATATTCCTTTCGAATAATCATCTCGATAGATCAAAAGAAGAGAGAAACTAATGTGTTACAACAGCACATACTCCCTCGCATTATTTCTAACTTTAACAATATTGGAAAATTAAGAGAGTTCAAAGAAAAATCAGACGTGCCCCAAGTTTTAAACTTCCTTTGCACTATCCGTAGACCAATTTTAAGCAAAAATTCGTAACCGTATCTGAGAAACTGTGTTTTTGTTATTTTATAACTTCAAGCAAAAATTATGAAGAAAGTAAGATTTTCTTTTCATATATCAAAATGTATTTTGAAAAATGCACATTTTTTAAGATCTGAATTTTAGAACCGATTTCATTTACGACAAATATATTTATCTTCAATTTTGTATGTTTGCCACATTAAATTTACTTTCTGATATACTTCTTACTTTCTAAAAAGAGAAAAATCGTTATCGTGAACGCAAAATTGGCAATTTTTTTGTTAGAAAAACTGACATTTCTGGTCTGTGATAATAAAAACGTGGATAAATTATATTCCTGTACGTAGTAAATTACTTCTATAACGGTGTGTAGTCAGATTCCATGTTTTGCAGACACTTGTAACGAAAAATCGATTGTCGGCAAAACGTCTGTGTTCTGTTTGTTGACTTCTTCTGTGTATTGTCAACGCTACCACCTAAATCGTTTAGATGATTTTCTCCAAAAATTTATACTCCGCGATCGATTTTATCTTTCTAATATTTTAGAATAGATTTCATTTTCGGGAGAAATCTCTACCTTCAATAATGTAGTAGTGGAACGATAATTAATATAAATAATTAATATAAAAAGAGGTATGATGAAGCGGCGAAGCAGGTACACCAATTATTAGCGTTTAAAACGGGCTTACTCGCCACTTCCTTGCCTTATTATAAATATGTTCCTCAGAACGTGCGTGGAAGTGGTGAGCACACTCTCTACTGGGATCGCTCCATTATCACTGACAGTCAGCGGCAATAGACCCGATATAATATATGTTGTTAGAAACCACCTGCAGGCTTACCTTACTGATGTATCAATACCCAACACCCACAACATATCGGCAGAACATCAAGAGAAAATCCAAAAATATACCGATCCTGCCCATGAAGCCACAACTCAGGGGAACTGAAGTTCAAAATTGCGCAATTGCAAATTGACAATTGTGCCAATAATCATATCAGCCACGGGAGTGATCCCTAAAATGACACTCCGTGCCCTAGCGTGTCTTGACTTGGATGCCAGGAGTATATATAATATGCTGAAGGCAGTTATCTTGAATACAATACTTGAATGCCGTATTGTTAGAAGGTTCCTGAATTTTCAACAAAGCAACCGCACACCCTGTCATCATACTTGTGTGTGGTTGACATACCGACCAGTAAAAATTGTGAAGAATGAATAGTAATAATAATAATAATAATAATAATAATAATAATAATAATAATAATAATAATAATAATAGCATTAACAATTATTATAAAGTGTAATGAAAGAAATATTTCGTTTAGAATCTTACAGCAACATGTAATTTTGATATTCTTCTGATTTTCAGAGAAGAGTCCTGTCACAAGATCTCGTTTGTTCTTGATACTTCTTCCTCGTTTAGTAACCTTTATGACTATGAGTTCTATTTATGCTTCTTCGTGACTGACATGTCATAAGTAAGTTCAATAAAAGTCATAAGAATCTTTAATTTATATTAGTGAGTATATACTGTATACTATATACACACACCTACATAAACCGATATATGGGTTTGCACTACCTTTTAAACCGTCATTCGGACAAATTATTTTATTATTTTTATTTTACTGCTGAATACGTGAATTACGTATACTTATTTTTACCGTTGAAGTACCTTTTATATTACATTTTATACTTTGTGTGCGATTCTGAATATTTTCATGATTTTATCAACATTATTTCCTTATTTTTTAATAAATTAGATTCACGATGTTTGTATAAATTGTTTATATAAATTCTTATATGATATGAAGCGGAGTCAACTCGGGAGTAGAGCAGCCATAGTGGCCACAAGTTTCACATTTCTTGATATATACTTGTGAATAGATCCTGTATGGTCCAAACCTGCATCAAAAATCTCATCTATGACTTCATTGAACTGTTTAATGTGGAATATGTTTGTATTTATTTAACTGTTTGATGTTGTGGGATGATGGTACTGCAGTGTCTATTATTACTCCTTTCTTCTTTTTATCAATAAGGAGAATATATGGCCTACTGTGATAGACAGTACGATCAGTTAAAACTGGTCTGTCCTAGTACAAAAGGGTGGAACTTGTTTCCAGAACTGGAGCAGGAATGTATTTATAGATTGGGGTGTCGTCATCCAATAAATTATGTTCTATTGCGACTGCCCTGTGCACGATTTTCGCAACTTGATTGTGCCTCCCCGAGTAAGCACTGTCTGAGAGAGTGGAGCATGCAACTGTGATGTGTTCTATGATTTCTCCTACTACTCCACACTTCCTACATTTATCCAGTACATATTATTTTAAACAATGTTTTCGATAGTTTCTTGTCTTGATAACTCTGTCTTGAATTGACATTATAAAACCTGTCTCAGGATATATTTGTTTCTCCAAAAGCCACTCCACCGAGGAACGTCTGTCTACATTATTGTTGAGACTGCGAATATAGTTTTTGGGAGAGCTTCTGCAGATGTTTCGTGTTGAAAACAAGAGTCCTGCACTCTTTAAATCCTTAGTCACAAGGGACAATTCTGAAAACCGAGTATTTAAGAACTATTAGTTTACATCAGCGTAAAAAAATATTATATATTGAAGAAGTTGTCAATGTTACCTGTCTGATTGAAAAGGCATGCTCATATTTTTTCGTAATTCGGGCTTGTTAAATGTTACGCAGAGATTGCACGCCAACGCACTGTTCAGAGTCTGCAATGCTATGAACTAAATGCACTACCAACGTAAAAATCTAACTTTTAATGAAGCCAAGTCGAACGCGGAATCTTTGATATATATGTATATGTATTGAATTCCAAGTACGGCACCAAATTTGAATTAATTTTGGCCGTCTATATGCCAACAATTATCTTAAAACAAGAGTTTGGGTATCTTCAATGTATTTCCTGTAGTGTTCATTCACTAAAATTCGACGGGTTGGTAGAGATATTTCATTGATAATTTCGTTCATGAAGATTAAATGGAGTGAAGCCGCGGTCCTCATTAATATGTCGGTGGAGTTTACGAGAACCTGTCGCATTTTTCCTCGTGTCTCAGGCAAAGAGTTTTTCTATTAACAAACCGTCTGCCTCCCAACGTTCGAGGTAGATAGATTCTTCTTACTGAGGAGTTTGGATGAAGACCGCGGAATTTATATAATAGTCTTCTCGTTGATCTGTCCAGCTCCTCCAGGTTAGATTCAGTTCACTTAACAATATCAAAGGAGTAAGTTAGGACCGGTACCGATCAAATGTTGATAGCTAAAATCAGATTACCCCTGTGATAAGTAAGTGTTTATGTTTGTTTAACAACTTTGTCAGTCGATTTTGATATTTTATTCGAAGTTCCTCATTGATACGATTACGGTCCAGTCGATGGTTTTGAGGGTTTCCCAAATAGCGATATGTTTCTTCAGGTGGTATCTGTTAAATATCACAGAAAATTTGGTTTGTGTTTTGTACAGTTCCTTTATAAATATTTATTATACCACATTTTTCAAGACAGAGCTTCATCCGGATGTCATCGCCGAACAGTTTTGTTACATTTATAGGCGATTCTAATTTATCATGCGTTTCGGCGAAGAGCATTAGGTCATCTATATACAGTAAATATGTTCGTCTTTTTGTGTTTTTCATATTCAATCTATATCCAGAAGTGTTGTTAAAAGAGTTGATAGTGGGTGTAGAGCTACGCACAACCGTAGTGCCAATAGGGAATCGCCCCGGAATATACCTTTTCGGACTTCAACGTTCCCCAAGATATCACTTTGGAATCGTATATTTGTACTCCAGTTATTCACTAGATGTTGAAGAATATTCCTATTATTTTGAATTATTATTATTATTATTATTATTATTATTATTATTATTATTATTATTATTATTATTAAGGTCTAATAGCATTCTGTTACGGGCAAGGGCAATGCTAGAGCAGGGAAATTACGAAGATTGGTTAGGTATTCAAGAAAAAAATGTCCTTCAGAAGGTTTTCGTAATGTTCACCTTACTCGGAAGCGACAAAATTCATGGGATAGCAGTATGCAAATATGCAGATGGCAGTAGTAGCGCGTACAAAATGTATAAAAGGGCAGTGCATTGCCAAACCTTTCATTTTTACACAAATTATTCCTGTGATCAGGCTTCAGACGTGATTATCGCAGCTCGATGAGAACTAACAGACTTCGAACGCGGAATGGTAGCAGGAACCATCCGCATGCGACACTCCATTTCTGCAATCGTAAGGTAATGCAGTATTCTGAGATTTAAAATGTCAAAAGTATGCCGAGAATACCTCATTTCAGGCATAAATCTTACAATGAGCAACACAGTGGCCGACAGCCTTCGCTGACAACTATTTTAAGGCTGAGGAACACCGCCACTTCAAGGCATAAAAGCTTTCACTACTTAAACGGGACCATTGCACTTGACGAGCTCGGAAACACGAATCGACCAATAACACCAATAAAAAACTCAAACTTTCCCTGCTTAAACAAAAGAAGGCTCTTCTTCTGTCTCTGATGAAGATCAGAGACCTTCATCACAAAATGAAACTTTTTCTAACACACAGATAAAAAATCTTGAAATGAGTCAGAAACATTCCAAAAGAAAAACAACGGAAAACAAATGGTACTATAGAATGGCACAGATAGTCTCGTAGTAAAGTTTTCTAATTTCCTTCGCGTAGGCTGGCTTTACGGTCTTGCCCCATCCCCTTACCAGGTGCGTGGCCACTACATCCAATTGTGCGTGGCTACTACATCCACTTGTCACGTGTTGGATAGTTTCGCTTGCTGTCTAACATCTTCTACATGTGTCGGAATGGATGGTCGAATCTCTCGGAATGTGTTTTCTGTAGTTCAAAATTGACGCCACTTGGTCCCGGTTGGCTTGAAGGCTACTGCCTCCGGAAAGAGATCCCCATGATGGGGCCATGCGTACGACGCGACGCAGAGATGTCGACTTCTGGTTTGCTCAGTTCTTGGGGATACCTTCCGTGGAGTACTTTCGCTTCCCATGAGGTTATCTTCTCTTCGGTTTCAATGATTGCCTGAATAGGAGGATCAGTCTTTTTCAAGTTCTGAGGACTATAGTAATTATTAACTGCGCTCACGACTTAAAGTCTCCCGCAATGTTCCAGGAAATATCTTCTGAGTGATGCAATTTTAGAGCTGTGTAAATTTATGAGATCTACAACACGTGGCCCTCCTTGTTATCTAGGAAGTGCAAATGAACAATATAAACAAATTAATGGCGAAATATCAATCAAAAACCACCGAAATGAGCTGTAGATATAATTTAAATATTCTATTTGCTTTATTATTATTATTGTTATTATATTATTATTATATTATATTATTATATTATTACATTATATTATTATTATTATTATTATTATTATTATTACTATTATTATATTATTATATACATACAAATTTGGACGCACGATATGATAATACAACGTAGGAGGAATTTAGAATGATTCCTCCGGACGGACTTTTTGGTAAGAAACAAAAGATTGTCTCTTTCAATTACACGGAGTTAGTTTGAACAATACTGTCACAATTTTATCGCTTTGCTCATAATGCAATTAATTTCGATTTCTTTTTAATTGAATCTTTTTGTTTGAACATTGCGACATTGCTTATTGCTCAACGTTTTCACTAAACCCTTTGACAAATTGAATAAGAATTATGATAATAAAATACTGTAAAAATTGCTTTGCACTGAAGCACAAAAGACCAATAAAGAACGATAATATTGTGCAATAAGCATGGAATTGATTTGAACTCCGCTCGACCCTCGGTTGCGAAATCAAGGGCAAAGTAATACGTCAACCCAGCCGAGGTCGCCAATGATTTTCTGCTGCTGCTACTAATTTGCTAAACCTGCGTTTAACTTAAGTTCAATAACGTATGGAAACATGCAAGCTTCTAACAATATTCATTTACATGAAATGCAAGGAAATGTATTGTTATATACTACGTTTTTATGGTATTTCTTTATACTAATTCAACAGTGTTATTATTCATTTATAATAATTCATGATCATTTCATCAAAATGTGTATTTCCGTTGAAATCGAAATGGATTTTCGGCAGCATAATATAACTTTCTATATACTACGAATATTACTCCGCATGTTATAGGTACCAGTTCGAGAAAGTAAAACGAATGAAAAGATTTTGTTCGAGTATTTATTCAATATATTTATTGTAATCTTTGTAAGAGTTGAATAAGACAAATAAGAGGTAGATTTCAATATACCTATTGTAACAGAATCCGAGAAAAAATAAGTAAAAGAAAATTAATGAAAAGTACGTTCACGGAAAATCTTACATGAAGACGCAAACACAAGACACTTCAACCTGAAATATATCCTATAAGTTTTTATAGGGGTTTTTATTCTTGTATTTTTAGTATATTGCTCCATTAATCAGATGAGAGGAGTTCAGCGCCGCATATCAAGACTTATCATCAGCCAGAAAAATCTGTCCTGAGTGAAAGAAAAAGGAAAAGTGAGTGAAAAATAATTATTTTCACAATGAAATATAATTCATTAGATTATATTTGTGTTATATAATTTTGAAACAATTACCTGTAACAAGTACTGTACTTTAGCTTCTGAGTCAATGAATTCCATGTCGATCAGGTTTTTGTTCAGTTTCCATGATCCACAATGATCGAATGCTGAGACGGACTGCTCTCTTTCTGGATTAAATGTAACTTTACTTTAAGCACGTTTGATTGAGGTCACGTTTTGTTAGTTGTGGTAGAAGTAGAGCCAGCATATGAGTTAATATTTTCTTATACATACTACCAACTCAATTCTAAAGTTCGTTTACCTATGCAAACAATTTTCTATAACTCTGGAGCGCTAATCTTTATTTTCAAATGTTATTAACCTTGCTTTTTTGGTACTTTTATTCATCATTCATCTATTTAGAGTTAAAAGGTGGGGAAGGAATTTCAGTGCTCAAGCAGATTGTACTTCTCCCCCATACGTCTCATACAGTTTTTACTGTTGATTGACTAAATAAACCAATTCAAATTGTGTCGGCCATGTCCCTGCAGGACACTGTCGTGCTTCTCCGTGGCGGCGGCGCGGCGGCGGGGATGACAACGGCTCCGACGGCGATGGCGTCGACGACGGGCAGCGGCGCCGGGAAGGACGACCGAAGGACGACGACGTCGCGCGGTGGCGGTGGAGGGCGTGAGGGGGAGGGGGTGCGAGGGGGCGGAGGAGGGGCTCCCCGCCTCGTGCTCCTGTCGGCGCCGGCGGCGAGGCGCGATCGATGGCCGCAGCGAGCGCGAACCGCCGCGTCGCCCCCGCCTTCACGCGGCACGCGCGCACGCGCCCGCACGCGCCGCCCCCCGCCCCGCCCCCTTCAACCCCGGTGGAACGGTGGACAAAAGTACAGGTTGCGAGGGGAAGGCGGCGGTCTCAGTCCCAGGCGTTTCTAGGTATTCAGCAGCCCATGAAAAGCATAGAATTTGCGCCGCCCTGGCACGTTACGTGAAATTAGGGTTGTTATTTGTTTTAGCGGCTATTCTCTTAGTAGTGCCCCTTTGAGTGACGCTAATGGCATGTGCCATATCTCCCATACCACAGGCACGCCTCTGTTCACACTACAGACGATTCTGGCCGGAAATGCGATTGGCCGACGTCGGACGTTCGAAGTGTCGGGTTCCTGCAAACACGTGCTGGGAAATGGAAATGGTTATAGGAGAACATGAACCATTTCGGGCGGCGGCCCAAAACATCGGTTGTCAGCCGAAGACGTTTTATTTCGTTTTTTTGTTTCCGTTTATTGAGATAACTTGGATCTTAAGTGTACATTAAAAGACGTGATTACTTCAATACACGTTTGGCTTTATCCGACCTTCAAGATTCAACCATTTTTTTATTGCTAAGGTACATGACAATATAATTACTACAAACACCATCAGACGAAATCCATATCACAACAATATCCCGTCTGATGTGATGATCATATTATGGAATTTTATACTTCTTCGATGACTTCTTCTTCTCTTTTTACTTCTGCTTTCATCAAGAAGAACTAAACATCTTGGGTTCTCAAATTCATCTAGCGTAAGTGTTCATTCAAAAACGTGTTTTGGTACATCTTTCGTACATATATCAGCTAACATTTCCGAAGTCTTGCAATGTAATAATTTTGTTTTGTTCTTCTATATCGTCCTTAAGAAAGTACAATCTTCTAAGCATATGTTTATTTCTGGCAATTACGCAAAAATTCTTTGTCCAGTCAATGACAGATTGACTATTTTCTCAATCACCGACTGTATCCACTTTTCTTCGCATAAAGCAATTAATTCATCCTTCATAGTTGATAATGCAACCGTTTTTTTCTTTTTTACTCTTTCAGCTTACAAAATTTTCACCGTATTTCATCATGTAACCACCGAAAGATTTGCTATCTTTCGTGACGCTCCAGCTAGCATCTGAATGAACTTCTAATTTTCCTTTCTTGTTACATAGAAGTAAGTTATACTTTTCGTTTTCCGAAGATATCTTAATATCGTCTTCAACTCTTGGAGATGGTTTGAGGGAGGATCTTTAGAAAATTGTGAAAGTTTCCTGTACCTGTGTGCGATATCACGTCTCGTAGCAGATACTTCTTCTTCTCCTTCTCCTTCTTCTCCTCCTTATTCTCCTCCTTCTTCTCTTTCTTCTTCTCCTTCTTCTCCTTCTTCTTCTTCTTCTTCTTCTTCTTCTAAGGCGCTACATTTTCTTGAATGTCTTGGCCTGCTCCACAACTGCCTTGCATCTTGAACCACCTCATGCCAATTCCTAATACCTAGTCTCTTAATGTCCTTCATAACATCATCTTTCCATCTGATTTTCGGTCTCCCTTCTTTCTTGATGCAGTCGGGTGCCAATTATAAATCATCTTGGCCATTCTTTGTTCTTGCATTCGACATACGTGTCCAAATCAGCCAGCCCAATTGAGATAATATGATTTAGAAAGTTTTTAGATTTTATGATGGCTGCAATTTCATGATTATACCTTATCCTCCAAAGCCCGCTCGCAACCTTGATTGAACCAAAGAACTTTCTCATTATTCTTCTTTTGAATACATTTAGCCCTCTGATGTCATTTTCCTTTAAGGTCCAGGTCTCTGCCACATATGTTACTACAGGTCTTATTGCGACTTTATAAAGTCGAAGTTTTGTACTTTTTGATAGTAGCTTACTTCGGAATAGATCTATATTGGCAAAGTAAGCCCTGTTCCCTGCAGCAATTTTTTCAGTTATCTCATCTTCGATTACATTGTTTTTATTTACTGTTGAGCCAAAATAAGAGGAGTTTATTTCCTGGTACTGATTATCAAAAAACACTTCTCTACAGATTTCATTACCAGCTTTACATCTCATGTACTGTGTTTTTTGGTTAATTACTAAACCAAACTTTGCTGATTTTTCTTTCATGTGTTTAAAGATTTCTTCTAACGTTTCTTTGATCTTGCTATTAATAAAACACTGATTTATTATCTTTACATTAGCATTTGTTTCTGGAAAGGTTAGTTGGCCGATACTAAACATAGCTCTAGCCGATATTAAGTATCCTGAATATCCTAATATTTGCTGGTACATTACAGGATCTATATTTTCAATGTTCTCGTAGTCTTCTAACTTCGTTCCAATAACTCCTGGTGTGGATACCGGATGACGTTCATTCTTCCTAAATTTGTTCAAAATTTTGAATATGAATTCTTCTTGATTTAAAGTAAAATTTTGTTCTGATTCCTTGTTACTTATTCCTGGGTAGGTGACATTATCATCGTTGTCAATTCGTTTGACGGTAATCATTTTACTCAATTGTTTTATTCATTCTTCTACAATTATACCATTTTCACCTATGATAAAACCTGATGAAGTCGTCTATGTAAAATAGAACAGTCATGAATTGTCTTTTTTGACCTATAAACACACAAGAATCGTTTTGACAAGATTTGAGCCCTCATTGCTCCAAAATATCCCAGTTTACCTTGTTTTAGGATTCTTCTTATTTATTCCTTGTGGTACGTTCATTTAGACATCTCTGTGAAGTTGCCCATTTACGTATTCCGTTTCTATATCCACATATTTTACAACATGTCTGTTGAACGCTGATATCGACAATAATATTTGCCAAAGTCTAACTTCATTGCAGGACGATATGATTCTTCGAAATCTTCACCGATTATTTGATTAGAACCATTAACCACTAAGCGAGCTTGTACGTCACATTTCCTGAAATCACTTTCCTTTTGAATATCCATTTAGTATTTAAAATCTTCTGTCCGGTACTAATTTCGTTCATATTTTCATCTCTTCATGTTCCATATCTTTATAAACACTTGATTTCGTTCTCAGTCGCTTTATTCTATTCTTTTCTTTCTGATCCGGTAGTGTCTTCTCGGAATGTTCTTGGCGCCATTCCCGAATCCAAACTATTCGTTGTTTCCATTCTTCCCGCCGTCGTAACACCGTATCGTAGTTAGTCGTCTTGCCCTGAAAGATCTTCGTACGAGAGGCTCGGGTTGAATATCTTCTGGTTTTCGAATACGTTCTTGTTGTAATTTTTCGTTAACTTCCGTTTCTGTACAAACAGGAACTTTACTTGTGACATTTGTTGCGTTCTCTATCAGAAGTAAGTCTCCACTCGTTTCCATAGAATTATTTCTTTGAACATCGGTATCTTGATCATCTTCATGAGTATTCGTAGATGTTTGTCATACATCATATCCCATCTTCGATTCGTCGAATTCCACGTGCCTGCTCCCATATATCTTCTTATCGTTCACGTCGTCAATTCTATATGCGCGTGTATTTTTCGCATACTCCATGAAGATTCCCATTTTAATTAACATATACGAATTATACATTAATTAATTTATATATTTATACATTAATTAATACATTTATACATTAATTAACCCATACGAATAATAACCAAATCCCACCCACGTGATTCATGTAAGCCTCTCTTCATTAATGTAGGAATTTTACCATTACCGTGTCTTTTTATTTACGAATCAGTGGTTTTTGTCAAAAATGACTTGCTCAAGAGCGGGAATATATTTTCAGGAAATGCCGAAGTCTATTACTATAACACTCGACGTAGAAATCATATTCATCAGGTAACAGTATCAACAGCTCATTACAAAAAATTCACATACAATACATGTACATTATTTTACAACACTTTGCCAGATGACATTAAACGATTAAATTCAATAGAAAAGTTTAAATCCCAAGTGAAATCGTTTCTGCTGCATAACTGTTTCTATACAATTAGAGACTATACTGAGCATCACGAGAAAAGTAACATTAATTTTATTAACATTAATTCAATTTAATTAATTAACATTAATTCGATCAGGTTTTTCGTCCAGTTTCCCTGATCCATTGAGCAAATGCTGAGATGGCCCCTTGTTTTGCTTCTGGACATAAATGTAACTTCATTTTCTGTGCACGTCTTCTAGAATTCAGTGGGAAATACAATTATTCAAATTATCGTCTCCATGTTGTCGCGGCAGGAAGTATTATTCCGAAGCACAACATGATAAGAGCCCAAATTTATTGCTTATTTATTTTTGAAAATAGATTTTATTACATGGGAGTGTTTTTTTGTTTTGTTTTTCAAAATTTAAGTAGCATATGACTTAGTGTAGGGATCACAGAATTTTGAAAATGTGCACACAATTCACTTTTCCCCATAGCACGTCATACGCAGTTTTAACTGTTTTTTACGTAAAATAAATAAATAAATTTTAGAATCTAATTTGTGACATCGAGGATTATCAGAATAATATGCAATACATCCAAAGATTCTAAAATGTGTGATATTAGGTTTTCTTCGGGACCACATTTCTAATGGAGTAAGATCAAGATTTCGAGAAGAAGGTAATACACTGCAGTCAATGCTGCTTCTCCCCTGCATTACAAAGGAAGATGTGAATCTAACAGCAAGGTGCGTACGGAACCGAGCAATGTTCTATTGCCCCGTTCTACTACTCCATTACTCTGAAGTGAGCAGAGCACAGTATATTCGTGTTTTATTCCTTTTTTAATATAAAATTGTTCCATTTGGTTTTTATTAAATTCTCTTCTATTATCCGATCTCAGACGTTTTATTAAACGACGTCTCGTTCTCTCTCCGGGATATGAATTCAGTTAGTTTGTCAACACAATCGGATTTGTGTTTCAATAAGTCAATAAAGAATCTCCGACTAAAATCATTTATTATAAGTCGAAAATTAGAAAATCCATCATAAGTTGACTTAACAATCGACCCACAGATGTCTAAATGTAAGAGTTCAAGAATATCGTTTGAACTTGATTATTTACACTTCGAAATGGAGATAGAGTAAATTTACCTCGGATACAAGATTCCAAAGTTGATACCTTTCCTTCAAGACCATGAACTATCGGTTTCTAGTGCATGTTCTCAAGATTTGCCTTGTTCACATGACATAAATGACGATGCCTCATGTTTTTGACTTCCGTATTTTTGTGTTAAAACAGATTTCTTTATTGGTTGAGCAATCGTAAGCGAATCTACGATGTCTTGAGTAAGTGTCGTTTTCTTATCTATTTCCACATTTAAGATAATAAGTAATTTAATGGAGTTAATATAATGGAGTTTAAATAATTTGATGGAGTTAATTTAATAAAATTAACTCCATCAAAATCACCTGTGGCTAAAATATATCCGTCCTTGTCATCTATTATTCTTACCCCTCGTTTCGAGAGTAATTCGTTTCACCTTTTTGACGATGCTTGAAACAGAAAGCAAATTGGTATTGATTCTGGAACGTAACACTTTATCTAATTTTAATTTAACAGAATTATTGTATCCTGAAAAACTTCCGGCAGGATTTGATAAAACCTTTCTATTCTTTCGGCTGTCATTATGTCTACGTTATTTTCGCGCGTGTCATGAAGTCAGCCATGACCGTCGTGAAGTACGTCTCCTCTATACGTCATATGTGAAGCGTATTCTGAATTTAATAACCAGGTCTTTTTTAATTGTCTTTTTCTTGAATACAAAATTCATCATGAAATTCGACCTTATGACAACATTCTTCATTATGATCGCAATCCTCTTTCAATAGTAATACATGTTCTTTCCTATTACGTCTATTATAGTAAGATCTATTCCAGTTTTCATAATTTCGAATAAATTGTATACATTCATCCCAGAACAGTTCCCGTGATTGCCGAATTTTTTTAATTTTTTATGCCTTTCTTTTTTGGTTCCCTTTTCCGTAATTTTTTTCAAGTTTTTTTCACATAAGTTTTTTTTGTTCTTTCCCTTAAAACAGCTTCATTTCTCCGTGGAACCATTGCGTTCCTTGCTTACTTTCGAATTTAACAAAAGATTTTTCCATTCGTTCAAATGTAATATTAGGATTTGCAATAAAAGCTGTAACTACTTCATCGTAGTGTTTCACAGACCATTCAATACGTAATGTATCAATTCAGTGTCATCAATACTCGTACCAAGTTCTTGTATCTCATATTTTATTCCTCGAATTCGTTTCAAAATGTCTGCGATTGCTTCTTTTCTCTGTACTTCTATTTTTGCGAGTTTAATACTGAAATCAATTAATTTATTTTTCTGAATGCCCTCATTATGGATGTGCAGATGTTCCCTTAAATCCTTTGCCATATCCATCCCTCGGCAAGTCGTAAGTTGTTCGCCCGAGAAAGCCATAGCAAATAAACCCATTGATTATTATTATTATTATTATTATTATTATTATTATTATTATTATTATTATTATTATTATTGTAATTATTATTATTATAATATTATTATTGTTATTATTATTATTATTATTATTATTATTATTATTATTATTATTATTATTATTAAAAAATACATATAAATTTGGGCGCACTTAAATGAGAGACTAAAACGAAGGAGGAATCATTCAAGCGACTTTTTGTAAGAGACAGAAGATTGTCTCTTTTAATTACACGGAGATACTCTGAACAATACTGTCACATTTTTATCGCTTTGCTCATAATGCAATTAATTTCGATTTCTTTTTAATTGAATCTTTTTGTTTGAACATTGCGACATAGCGTATTGCTCAACGTTTTCACTAAACCCTTTGACAAATTGAATAAGAATTATGATAGTAAAATACTGTAAACATTGCTTTGCACTAAATCACAAAAGACAAAGAACGATAATAATGTGCCATAAGCATGGAATTGATTTGAACTTCACTCGACCCTTGGTGGCGAAATCAATGGCAAAGTAACACGTCATCCCACCCAAGGTCGCCAATGATTTTCTGCTGCTGCTGCAGCTACTCTTACTAATTTGACGAACCTGCATTTATACGAAATGCATGAAAATGTATTGTTACATACTACGTTTTATGATATTTTTTCTACTAATTGTTATTATTCATGTATAATATCAAGAGTTTTTAATTAAAATGTGTATTTCCGTTGAAATCGATTTTCCGCTGTATAATATAACTTTCTATATACTATGAATATTATAGGTCCGCATATTATACGTACGAGTACGAGAAAGTAAAAAAAGAATAAAAATATTTTATTCGAGGGTCTGGTCAATATATTGTAATTGTAGTAAGGTAGATGTAACCACTGATGTAGTAGAAGCAATGGCCACAGCAGCGCAACATCCCGTTGTTTAATCTTACCTTACTTCATAAATATGTAATACACACTTCCAATTAGGAAATATTACTTACAAATATTTTTCTTGAAAAGAATTATTCAATGATAGGTACCGTCGAAAAAAAGTTTTTCGAAAATGCAACACGTCGATTTTCCTCTAATGGGAGGAATTATTCGTCTTCTCATGTACTTTTCCCTCATATTTTGTTACCTTACATTTTCCTCACTAGGTAATCGACTCATCATTGGCGCAGCCCCAGCCTGTACCGTCCGTAAGTGCTTGAAAATATGTTTAAGTCGAGGAAAGGGGCAGATGTGATGAAGGAAAGATCGTGCACTATCCGTTTGTTAAGCTACTAATTCGGCATTCGTCGGATACTGACCGCATAAAGCAGACAAAACTATCCATCAGTGCAGCATGCCACTAGATTTCTTCTGCACAGGGACTGAATTTGACCTAGCTAGCAGAAACTACACTACCCCTGGGACTCGAACCCAAGGACATCCTAGAGAGAGTGCATTCACTGTAATAAAGTTTTGTAATATATGGTCTAGATGCCGTGTTTTTGTATCAATCTAGTTCTAATTTGGCGTTATTTATTTATTTATTTTACGTCAAAAAAGCAGTTAAAAACTGCGTATGACGTGCTATGGGGAAAAGTGAATTGTGTGCACATTTTCAAAATTCTGTGATCCCTACACTAAGTCATATACTACTAAAATTGAAAAAAAAGCTCCCATGTAATAAAATCTATTTTCAAGGATAAAAAGCAATAAATTTTGGCTCTTATCCATGTTGTTTTTCGGAATAATACTTCCCGCATACGACAACATGGAAACGATAATTTGAATAATTGTATTTCCCACTGAATTCTAGAAGACGTGCACAGAAAATGAAGTTACATTTATGTCCAGAAGCAAAACAAGAGGCCATCTCAGCATTTGCTCAATGGATCAGGGAAACTGGACGAAAAACCTGATCGAGATGGGGGTCATTGACCCGGAGGCTGCAATACAATACTTGTTACAGGTTGTTTATACACAGTTACACAGTTCAAATGGTAAATAATGCATTCTGTATAATTGTTAAAAATTAATGTTACTTTTCTTGTGATGCTCAGTATAGTCTCTAATTGTATAGAAACAGTTTTGCACCAGAAACGATTTCACTTGGGATTTAAACTTTTCTATTGAATTTAATCGTTTAATGTCATCTGGCAACTTTTCGTTTCATTAAAATGTGAATGTGTGAAAAAAATGAAATGTGTGAAAAAAATGAAAATGTGAAAAAAATGAAAACGAACGTTTCATTAAAATGTGAAATTCTTTGTGCATCGTACGTTTATGCTTGGATATTTGCAAAGAATATTTGCAAATATTCTTATAAATACGTACAGTAACAAGTGGTTCCAACATAAGCACTTCTGTCATGAATTGAGGAAGCCAACTTTCTACAGGAAAACCGCCGAAGCTGTGTGATGAACAGGGCGACTGCTAGAGGTCTCTCAATGCTGTGTTTTGGAGACGACATTATCGGCGGTGCCTTTGAGAGCATAACTCGACCGAAAAAATCTCATGAGAAGAAATAGTCTATTATTCTCCCTGAGTCTGTACTTAGTCAAATTGAGATTTCAATGTGAATTTTACTGTGAACATTGTTTGAATTTCAATGAGGGAAAGTAAAGCATCAACAATTTTGAGACTCCTAGAACCTATTGTTTTGGAAATACACACATTGGATATAATACTGAAGAATTAATCCGAAATAATTCGCAAAATTCGGTAATAATGAGTGTTTCCTGTTTCTGCTATCCAGTTTTAGGACGTTATGAAGAACATGTATACTTAGTAGTACACAAGGAATTTATGTTTTGTCAGATAGTTGTTTTTTGATAGTTGACCAAGGATGAAATAGACAAGCACAAACATACACAGACACATACAAGCAAAACCATGCCCGAGACCGAACTCAAAGCCGCGATCCTTCGATCCAAAATCGCCACTGTGCTACTGCGTTAGCGATCTCGGCTACCTGGATCGGCTTTTCAGACAGTTATTGATATTTTTTTAAAGAAATTGAGTATCAGTGGAGTTTTAACAAGCTGCAATTGGTTAATTAAGATAAAATAATTTGTGACTTGTTGGAATAGGACTTTCAATACTCAACAGTAAATGTAGCTCATTTTTTGAAAATTAACCAGAATTCTGCCGGGATGATAATACCTTAATGACTCACTCAACTTAATTAATATCAAGAGGGTTTAACAATATAACTGGTATGTCCCAATCAAAGTAATGTGCATAAATAATTTCGCTTTTCTATCCCATTTTTCTTACAATTTCTGTCTACCAGTCAATAAAACAGAGATACGATAAGATCAATCATAGGTTACTGTGTTCACTCAAAGCTAAAGTTACATTAAAATAATTAATATTTTGAATTATGAAACTCCTCTGAAGATTCTTTCCTTCGTGCAATATACTTTTTAAATACCATTCGAGTTTGGAAATTTCCCTCAGTAATATATCCAAAATTTCCAATGCGGTTGTGGAATTACCTATGAAAATTTCTCTTACGAAACAGTTTCCTGTTGAGAGCTGAATTTGCTTTGGCTTCAACCGTCTCGCTCGACTACATTGAGCTAATGAAACCTGTCGGCCATCCGTCCAGTGGCGAGTCAACTGCCACGTCGCTGCAGGCTCCAAACAGCGCGATCGCGGCGCCGCGCCGCGCCGGCGTCATGGACGGCGGGTGTTAACCAGACCGCGAGCGCTAGTTCCCGGCACGAATATAATAGCCGGCGCGGACGCGATTTGAAAATTTGTAAATAACTATCGTGCAAATTGCCGTGCCCGGTCGGAAATTCAATTACGTCAGATCGTTTGTTCAATTTATAACGCCCCGTTTCCCTCTTTGCGCTGATGTTAAGCTAGTCGCCGCTGACGTTTACCGCTCGATTACTGCAAACTAATTAATCGCGCGAGACCGCGGGCGCGGGGTCGTGGGGGAGGGGCGCCGAGCGGGGAATCATGTCAGGATTGGGGGTTGGGGCGGGGCAAGAGGGTGGGGCAGGGGGGAAAAGGGGCCAGAGGCGAGTAATGAGGGGCGTGGGCTTGTCGGGTCGTGGCGGTACAGGATGTGTGTATGGGGTATGGCCGGTGACGAGCGTGGCAGGTGTGGCGGGATTGCAGAGTGTAGAGGGCGAGGAGGACGTTGACGCTGTGAAGTATGTGGAGGACGTGGAGGGCGTGGCTGGCTCGGATGACGTATGGGGCATGGGGGTTTGTGGAGGGCGTGGAGGTTGAGGAGAGTGTAGATGGCGGGCGTGAACGGGGGGGGGTATCGGCATTTGACGGGCAAGGCGAAATGTGGTGGCGTGGCGACTTTGGAAGTGCCCGCCCGAGGCGGCGGCTCCGTTGCTTTGAGGATGATGAGCGTCGGGGCAGAGAAAAAAAGCCCAGGAGCCCAGGATGAAAGTCAAAATCCACAGTTCCACATCATATCATGAGCCTAAGACCTAAATTCAAATTGCCTGTTTTGTGGCCCAAGTGATACCTTCTTTCTTCCCTAGTTGGTGAAAGGAGCGTAGCGAAATTTGCGTGGTCAGACGGAAGAGCAGGCCTCATTGACTGAGTCTCGCCACGTAAAATAAGGCTCAAAATTCAATTCAATATTATTTTCAGATTGTAATAAAATGGTAGAAGTGTTAAGGAATCACCAATGAAAAACGACAGAAATCCCTCCTACCCACCTGCGAATCCGATCCAAACTTGTGAAATTTGCAGCGAATCAAACGGTATCATGGCAAGTTTTCAGCTGGTATTCTTGTTACTTATGTATTCTTATTTCAGCGGTATCACACTTCTATACTCACTATGCATCACCTCAGTAGTAATGACCAATAATTTCCATCATATTTCGTTTACTTTACGATACTGAATTGTTTATTGAGTATAGTGATACAGATGAAGGTTGTAGATATATCAGAGTTGTCCAATTGGCGTCCCGCGGGCCGCATGTTGCCCGCGATGACATTTATTGTGGCCCGCAAAAAGTTATTAGTCAAATGTGAAAGTCACTTTCATCCATGTCGGAAGAGAATTTGTTATTGTGCGCGTAGCACATGCGCCTTGCCAAGGGACAACACCCCCTTTAACGTAAGAAAAGGTTAAGTTTAGATTGAAGGATTCTTTTTCTAGTAAATTCAGAAATTGAAATCATCTAAATGTGTTTCACTGTGTTATGCATGATATGGCCTGATATCACGCATTGTCCTATCCTCCCAATTTGAGAGCAGCAGGGGAAAGTGCCGAACTCAACAATATGGGAAGTAAGATGTGAAAAGCACAAGTAATGAAAATACCCAAAACAAAACTCTACGTAATTAAAACTGATTGAAAACGGAAGGGAGTACTATAAGTAAGACGCAGATTTTTTTAACTTTCCGAAAATACAATGTTCACCAAAAATGGGATCTGCGCTTTTTATAGGCATTTTTTGGTCTATTCGTCAAAAAAATAAAAAATGGAACAGTTTTTTTGAGAAAATCATTGCTTAGTAGTTGCATTTATTTGACGTGAAATTACGCAAAAACCATTTATATTTTCAAAAAATTGTACATGACATTTAAAAACCAGTCATCGAAGAACATATTTCATTAAGGGAAAAATATCTCTATCTTGAAAGAAGACGCCCCACTTTTGGAAGTTTAGCAATTTTAAAACTCAGGTAGTAAAGAAAATGATAACAGTGCTAGATCAACGTTCTATTTTCTATCCACAAAAAAATATAACAAAACATTTGCTCATTTTTGCAACAAAAAATGAAAACCATAAGGCTTCATGTAAAGTATCCCGAAACGTCCAAATATCCGTACTAGCGTTCACCAAAGATGTACGATTAGAGAGACATATCTGCAAACCTTCCGTTAGGTTTAAAAATGAGACTGAGTAGTTGGAGGGTCTCTTCATACTGAGAATGAGGGAAAGATGGCGGCCATTGCTGTCGGTTAAAATAAGTATTTTTTTAGGCTCCGTTGGAATGTCTGTGTTTGTAAGTGGGCTAGGTTGTGCAGCTTTACATATTTTGGCTCTGATGCGCTTCCTAGCATCTTTGCGTTGGTTTCTGCATGTATTTGTCGATGGTTGAGAAGGGTTAGGAGGATCAGGAAGGCGAGAAAAATCTGTTTCATAATCTAAAACACTAAATTTGTTTTGAGTTGCGACTGGATGTGGTGTGTCTTGGGAGCAGTCATGGGTGCACGGTTGGGAAGATTCACGGTGTTGCCAACTTGTACCCAACCGTTTGTGTAGAGAACGACCTCTTCCAATCTTCGGATATGTTTATCTGAAGTATCGTTTACGTGTGTGAAGGCTTTCAGATGGTTGGCATTGAGGATTGTAGAGAGTAAAAGTAAAAAGTGAGTAAAAAGAGTAACGAAGGCGTTTTTTGCAGCAGAAAAGATATTAATTGAAAAATGTGCGTAGCTTCTTTGAATTGAAATATAATGCATTGGTGTTTTATTACTGAAAATCTCATATATAAATAAAGTGCTAAAGAAAGATGAGCGATTTGTTCAATTGATAAGAAACCATCGACCAAAAGCAAACAGATTTAAGAATAACGTTAGATTTTGAAGATTATGTTAAGAAGAAATCAGTAGCTTAAAATGTTATGAACAACACGCGTTACACTGCAAAGCACGTTACCGTCTTGCATAATTCTGAACGGTTTGATCGAAGTCCTTAAAAATGGGGTTTCCGGGCAGCTTGTGTAGTTTAATAGTAAATTTACGGATAAATAATTACAATTTCGCAATATTGACTTTTTGTTACATTACTTCATAAATTTACATTGTTACATTTTTTTTCTTCTTCGATGTTTGTTCAACACATTTCACTTCGTATTAATTCTTCTAATACTTTTTATTTAATTTTATATTATCAACTTTAGACTGCCTTTTTAAAAAGAAATAAATTCTTCTAAAGAGGTTCCCTTCCCCTTCCATTTCACTAGATTTTGTCCTGACCCTCCTTTCCCCTCTCAGAGTGACCTACCCTCTTTTCACCTTTCTCCATTTTTTTTAAATTGATTATTTAAGGTCGCATCAACCATAGGTCATAAGGGACCACTATTGGTGTTAACGGTATTGTAACTATGAAGATGAAACGAAATGGTGACGATAAGAGGTGAAAGGACGAACACAAATACAACCATGTCCGAGGCCGAACTCGAACCCGCGACTCTTCGGTCCGACATCACTGTGAGACTACTGCCTTAGCTTTCTCAGCCACCGGGCCAACTCTCTCGATTTTATTACCTCGGCAAAGTCGATGTACTTTGACACCTGACTGCCAGACACGTGTATCCACACGTTGCCTGTAGTACGTGATGCTGTGTAAATAGTGTTCTCCCCTTAATTTTAGAGAGAACTTACATCTCATTCATCTCGTTTATCTTACAATAAATTATATTATAAAATATAGGGGTAGAATATTTGTGCTTTGAATAACGGTCCTTTTAATTTTTGTTTTAATTCTGTTGGCTATTTGATATTTTAATGTTCATGTTTCATGTTTTTCAATGTTTTCAATGTAACGGAATTTTTACACGCTAAAATACGCTAAAATACACGTGTAAACACGGCTTAACTAAATGGCTACTTCTATCTTCATGTCTCTAATTAAAGGAAAAATTGGAATACATTTATCAAATTGCACAATCATGTAATAGCATTATAGATGAAGGTTTCAACAGTGTGCAAAAATGCGAAACTTGTGTTTTTGGTGTTATAAACTTTTTCCCTAAAGCTCGAATACCAGACCCCATAAACATAATTAAAGACCTAATTTACAGGTTTCTGTGTGCCTTCCCCATGAATACTTGAACAGTTCAACCTAAAGAAACTTTGCATCAATGTTTTTTCCAAATTTGATGACGAATCGAACGCTCAAAATTTCCGACATCTCATAGATTAACAGTTTTTGCAAATTGTCAGAAACATTCATAGACGACTGAGAAAACTATTTATTTACTTCACGGCACTCTTCTAAAAAATCCTAATATTGGCATATATATATATATATATATATATATATATATATATATATATATATATATATATATATACGTAGATGCAGCGTTGGCATTACTGACGGACACCACCAAACCTATAAACCAAATCTATAAACCTGAGTTGGCAATTCAGTATCATTTTGGGAACCGTATTCGCAATCTCACCTTCCATTAACTTTTACATCCAACAGTTAAATAAAGGAGAACAAAACTTAGCTTTTAGTTCCACAGCATCTTTGAAAAGATAATTTAATTATCCATGAAATGATTTACGGAGAATGAGAGCGTAATTTTAAACTTTTCGTCGAAACAATGTCGTAAATCACCTTCTTTGAAAAGGTGTTTTGTTTTACATATTGGAGACAGTATTGCCTCCACTAAACGAAACATCAATTCTATATTGTAGTTCATAATTGAGGAGTAACGATTTTATTGAACATGTTCGAATGAATGTGTTTGTATGTCTCTGAATAGGAATTAAAAGGCAGGCGAGATAATGGTAATAACCTTTCGCCGTCCGTAATTTCGACCAAACAATTAAGCAACGAGTTATATATTGTCTCTTAGACTCCATACCTAAGTCATTTGGTAGCTGATTTTCTCTGCAGCCACTTGTAATACGTTCGAGAGAAATTACTATATCTTCTCAACAGATCTAGGACGTGAGTTGTAGAAATGCTGCCTACCGAACAATGGAGGACGATGATTGGACTATGGGCAAGACGCTCTATACGTCAAGAATCCGCCGTTCACCAATTTTCTAAAAATCTTGGAATCTTGAGCAGCTTGCTATGTGCGGCAGTTATCGCCAAGCATTTAGTGATGGGATGCGTTGAACCAAATCCTGGTCCTATTAACCGGGAAGGAATGAAGAGCAAAATCGATGACGATTCAGTCTATAGCTTGACCATGATGCAATGGAGAATGATTGCCATGGAAGCTACACTAAGCGACTTGCACGCAGAGAACGCCCAGCTTTCCCGAAGAGTGTCATGCCTCGAGTACCAAACAAGGCTCCATAACGTCCTGGTGGCTGGGCTTAATGAGTGCCCGGATGAAACAAATAAAGATCTCGAAGAAAAGTTCATCATTGTTTCACGGCAACTCGGAGTGAAACTCAATCGCGAAGAAATCGAAAACATTTATAGGATAGGTAAGAAGCGACAAGACCGAGCACGTGTCGTTCTCGTGAAGCTGGGATCTCTCAACAAACGAAATCAGATTTTGCGGGCATCGCGAGATCAGCAGGGCACCGACAAAGGCGTTCGCGTATTAGAAGACCTATCGCTCAGTATTCGTCAGCGACGTCGAGAGCTGTATCCGCTGTTGCAGGAGGCCCGAACACGGGGCCTTCAGGCGCTAATCAAACTGGACAAGCTCATCGTCTCAGGTTGCTGCTACACGTTGGAGGACGTAGAATCGGGACCGATGCCTTGGCAGGAGGACACGCTGGAGGTGCCGATGCCAAAGCAAAACAACCGACAGCAACAGGAAAAGGTACAAGCCGTCAAGCAGGATCCGCCACCTGTTTCTATCTCGTCCACACCTCCACCTACTTCCGAAACATCTGCTTCTCCTGTGCCGAAAATCGCGATCGTTCCCTCAACACCTCCCACTCAGCCGCTTGTCTCCCCATCAACGCTCTCTCCAGTACCCAGCACGATACCTGCGCACGTTCAGCCACCAAATACAGTATCCCAGTCTCTTAAGACAACTTCTGCTCCAACACTTCCTGTCACGCATACATCTAACAATGCTTTCTTTCTCGTTCCCCCAAGCACGCACACTCAGGTTCCTCAATTTCCTATGCCCATGCCTGCGCCTCCATATGAGACATCACACTATCCCTTCCCACTACACAATAATCATGATCCATCCTGTTTCTTCGTAAACATGTCTGGACATACTGTTCCTCCGTCGGTATTTGTACCTTCTTCTATCCCTGCTCCCGGCAGCGCTTTCGTCCCCGTTCCTCTTCTCGTTTCCACGCCTAATACTGCTCCTACTCCGACTTTTGTTCCGGCTTCCGCTCCCATTCTCACTCCCCCTCAGACTTCTACACACTTTCCGGGCCCATGCCCTCTCCTGTCTTCAAACACGCGACTTATTTCCCACAAACGTCCCCACCTCGCTACGCCATGTCTGCCCCCTGGTCAACTCCCACACTTTCGACCATGCATCCGCCA
This sequence comes from Teleogryllus oceanicus, assembly GCA_964035755.1. Classification (NCBI taxonomy): domain Eukaryota; kingdom Metazoa; phylum Arthropoda; class Insecta; order Orthoptera; family Gryllidae; genus Teleogryllus; species Teleogryllus oceanicus. The sequence goes on along the minus strand of CAXIVR010000001.1, from coordinate 289,812,536 downwards.
ATGCCATCTGTCCTTCCCGCGCCCACCTGCTCGCGGCCGTATTCCTCAGCGTATGGCCAGCCCTTAACTCACGAGTGCCGGAGGCCTGGCACGGGTCACTCGCCGCAGCGCCGTTCCACGCCGAATGTTTGCAGGAGCGACGCGACCAGCACCCCGCATGCAACAGCCAGCCAGACTCAATCGGCGTCTGAACAACAGACGCAGAATTTAAGTGGATCATCTTCATCGAGCGTAGAGACGAACCCCGACGACTCAACGGGTGACGCCCAATGAAGTGGGAAATTCACACAGCTCAAGACAAAAGAAGATGTATCCAGAGTTAACATCAGTTCTCTGAGATATGTTAGTAATCAATTATGAACACTTAATAAATTTATAGAGGAATTACAAATTAAGGTTGCATATTAAGGCGGGTAGCGGAATAAGATAGGCAAAAGTGCCTCCAGGGATAACACTTTTTAATGTTGAAAATTGTAGTTGAAATATAAAAAAGACAAGTTTTTCGTTTATTTAAATCAATTTTCCTGGAGTACTTCCCACAAATGAAAAAAATTTCTTTTTAGCTTCTCATATCAATTTAAGTATTTATCATTACGCGTATTGAAGTATGAATCGTTGTTGCAACTTTCTGTAAATGATAAAGATTCGTCAAGAATTTTTTTCACGCATACGATTTTCACTTTTATAATAAAAAATAACATAAGAAAAAACTATTTTTCTGTGTTTTTCAATATCTCATGTTCTGTCACATCATAAAAAGGGACAAGTACAATTACAGCCCTGTAACGTTTATTACGTGACGATTATCACTACGTTTAATTAACGTTTATCACTACATTTCCAAAATTTCGACCTTTTATATTATAATTTGCATATGACATCTCAATATAAATACTGCAGTAATTTAAGTTACTCAGTTATTTTTTTATAATTAGATTAATTATTTGTTTTCGTAGTTTTTCTGTTTTGTTCTTATTCTATGAGTATTAGAAGGTAATAATGAAAAAGTATATTGTAAGAATATTATAACCAGTTGTAACTTGAATATTGAACGAATTAATATTTTAACTAAATATAGTGTTTATAAACAAAATAGAGCAATGTTATAAAGAATATTAAATATTTGACTATCGTTTTTAAAACATACGTTAAGGAGGGGCAGTACAAGTTGCAATTATTAATTTTTTTAAATGTAGGCAGCAGATTTTGCAAACAATCCATTTACATCTACATCGGAACGTGCAGATTTATTATCTACCTTTCACGTGCAATATTTGATACTTTTTCTCATGTGGTTTCACGCCTCCAAGTCCACAGTCTTCCATTCACATCTACGTCAGAAGGTTTGCGGGCTGTAATTCTACATTCAAGGGAATAAGTAGTTAATCATCTTTTTCCATATTCAAATATTGAGAAAACTGTTATTTGTAGCAAAGCCTGTTGGAACTGTCAGAATGTCTATCGATAGCACAACCATAATTTCAATCAAGTGACGGTGATCCTTCATAAAAACTACATGCTAAACTAGATGTGGAAATAGAATTAACTGAAATCTCTTTTCAAAGGGCCACTGCTACACGCAAGTGTTATTTTTTTATGCATTTCAAACACAACTAAATAATGTTATTTCCGAATCACGTTTTCGTTTTTGTAGCGACGCGAGTATTTATTCCGAAAAGAAATCAGTTACAGTACTCACTGATGGTGTACTAGACACACAGCGGTTGTTCACATTTGTAGAATTTTAGAGTATTTTCAGATACGTGCCAATAGAGAAACAAGAGAAAGCTTTATTATTATATAAAGTGTCAAATCAAAGCAAATTAAGTATTCTGAATAAAGTATAAGAAACATTATTATTTTTATAAGAAGTATTACTTTTAGTTAGAATCTTAATTCGTTCAATACTCAAATACCAAGTGGTTACGATAGTACTCTTACATTTTTTTCATTATTGGTCTTTTCAAATGAACATAAAATAAGAACAACAACAGAAAAACTACCAAAGCTAATAAAACAAAACTTAATTTAAAAATAAATAAGAAACTGTTAAATTATTATTATAATTTGCACCCAACTCAATATAAAAAACTAATTTAACAGTTTCTTGTTTATTTTTTATTTTAATTAGAGTTAGTTGATGGAAGACTGTGGTCTTGGTCGCGCCAAACTAGATGCCAGGTGTCTCGATATTGCACCTTAGAGGTAGATGGTAAATCTGCACATGCCGATGGAAAAAAACAAATGGTTTGTTTTCAAAATCTCCTGCCTACATCAAAACAATTCTTACAATTGATACAATTTTATTTTTTATATTTCATTACCTTTTCATTATTTACTTGTCTTTTTTACACTTCATAACGATTTTCAACATTAAACATTTTTCTCCAATTTGGGAGAATGTTTGCCTATCTCATTCTGCAACTCCCTTTATATTGAAAATTTATCGCAACACGCTACAACAAAATGTTATGAAAAATATATGTTTTATCATAACGATGAAGAAACTAGAATGCATTGTGATCAAATTAATCTGATAGCTTTTAATTCTTAATATTTTCTTATTTCTTAACGTAAAGAAAAATAATATTGTGGAAACGTTGTAGTATTTTAAATGTAGTTAATACCTAAGCTTAAGATTATAATAGAAAAGTATTGGTCGTTAATAAAAGTATGTCATTGTAAATTTGTAATTGTAAGCTTATACATTCTAGAAATCAATATATTAGAAATATGTTACCCGTTTTCCGGTATTTTGAGCATTGAAATTTTTCTATGAGTCGTAAACACAAATTTTGATCTGTAAAATATTATTTGTATGTAATTAGGTAAGTAATATTGCAAGCTGAGAAGTTCAGGTAAAAAGATATCTCGTGATCTGCACGGGGAAAACTTCAAAACTGAAGGGAATGTACTTAGCCCATTGCCAACAATAGTCGACTCATACTTCACTAAAAACGTTTTAACTGTTGTTTTTTTAATTGAAGGGAAGACTGAAAAAGAAAAGTTGGGATAAGAAACTGAAAGTCAAAAGTATTGGGATTATTGTTCCTAGATATAAAGAGTAGACACTGTGTGTTGTATGAGGAATAATACATACGAAGTTATTTATAAAAAAAACTTTCTCCAATGAAAAATTTGTTTCGTTTCAGAGTATCCTTTATAGCATTTAAACAGTGAAAACAGACAGTAAATAAATAATTTAAAAATAATATTACACAAGAAAGAGCTTGTTTGATAGCGTCAAGCAAAATGTATCCCAGAGAAGAGTCGGCACTCAATGTTTAAACCAAAAACCCTTATTTGTCCAACTTCTGGTGGCCCCTCACTGGACTGTATGGTTTTTAGTGGGCTATCATCAGCCAATCGCGTGGAAGTGACACTTAAATTTGAAATAAACCGTATGCAGGAATTTCAATTTTTTCTACTTATTTTGAGCCTCTATTAATAATTTTTTAATTACTTGAGTCGAATATTTTCATTTTATCCTGCTTCGCTTTTTAAATAAATCATATTTTTATTACAAATCACACAAGAATTTATTAGAATAGATCTTATAGAAGGAAACACTTAAATTATGTTACAAATAGTTTTTATAATGTGTATATCATAAATTAAAAAAATTAAGTTCTAATAATAATATTCTTAGAGAAAATCCTTTTATATGAGCGAAATAAAATTATTAATCTTAACATGAATTCCGCCTACTTCATTTCACTTTATGACAATACATTTTGTTTTACTTATTTAAGGTCGCTTTTCAACTACTAAGATCATGCAGCGACCCCTTAAGTAACATTGAGAGTAAGAGTATCGGAATGGGGACTCACGAACATTCATGCCCAGGGCGGGATTCGAACGCGCGACAATTCTTTATTTACTAATAGTAATGAATTACAGTCATTTAAATATTGTTACAATGTGGATATTAATTAAAAAATAAAGTTTTCAAACATCCTAAATGTAATAAATAGAGAAAATCAGTGATTTCTCAGATTTTGTTGCTTGCATTATATTCGATTGCAATGTTAATGGTACATTTTTACAAGCGGTTCTGCACAAATATACTACGAACACAAATCAAATGTATCACATTGTATTGGTGAAAGCAATACAAAAATACTTTTAAGTCTATTCAATTTGAAAAAGGAACCTTATCATGAACATACCTCAATAAAATTAAATTAATTTTTTTTAAGTGACACTCAATTTCTTGTTTACTTATTTGTCTATTTCCACTTACTTTATTACCATTTATTAAATCCACTGTCATTTACCCCGTGACTTACAAGCAATTTTTGACAGGAATATAATTGTTTTATTTCGTACCCTAATTTAACAAGATTTTTCTTCCTAGATTCCGATAAATTGCGAAATAACTGAGAAACGTACTCCACGAAAAAAACAACTAAAATAATGATTTGTTTTCACAAACTTGCGATAATTGTATGAAAAAAAAACTTCTTACATTGTAAATAATTTTGCACAAAAAACTCCCCAACACCAATTTATTTAAATAACATGTGTTATTTCAATAAATTAAAAATTCGTACACGCAAGTAATTAGCAGTGGGCTTAGTTTGGTAGTAACCATAAAGGGCGGGAGTATGTTACAAAGAAAGTGAACTATTTATGTTATGAATCTAATATGTAATAAAATACAATATACTTATATAAATCATGACGTAAATGAAAGATACTGCTTGTTACATTTATTCAATTTCTGAGAATAATTAATAAAAGCAAACTATATAATGCTGATATTTTTTAATAATAATAAAAAAATTTAAATATTGAAATTTTAATTATTTTAATTTTTAATATATATATATATATATATAATCAGTGCGAACCAAAAATTAAAATATTCAAAATTCTTTCAAATATTTTCTAAATCGCGAACTTCCCTTTCCAATCAACACTTTAATTGACATTTCATTTAATACACAAAAATACCTCTTACATTTTTTTCAATATTATGGAAGTTTACACAGAATTCTTCAGCATAGTTGATTGTCAAATTTTTACAATTCCGTACACCAGAGTAACAAGTTTTTACATACACACATCATCTAGTATAGTGAACAACCAACCTACGATTTTGGAAGAGGATTACCTATCTAATTTCGTTAATATTTTCTTCATGGCTCGTTAGTATCTAACATCCTTACATAATGACAATTCGGACTCAAAAGTGAATAATTAAATGATTCCATGTATATTAATAAAATAATTCACATTATACTCACTACTATCTTTCATGCTATCACTATTGTTTTCACCACTCACTTGCAATTTGCACCGAACATATTTTTGACATTTATCACTAGTATCCTTTATTTGCTACACAGTAAATCTCACGTAGAAAGGTCAATATCAAACATTAAATACAGGAAATAAAACCGGAAAAACATGGAGTCTCACCAACGGTCGCTTCCATGAACGTTCCTGAAAGAATTGAAATTTGTAGAATTAATATGAAAGTTCATTTAATGATTTTGGAAACAACACATAATATATAATGAATATTAAACGAACTTCTGTAAACTGGAACATTTTCTTCAAATATCTACATTACGTTCCATGCATATTTCGATATTTTCTCATTGAATTCTCCCATCTCCCTTTTAGAATAACTCTATTTCCAATTGCTTTCAGTCACTCTCTATAACTTAAACATAAATATATAAATTTTGAAAACATGATTCAATAGAACTACGTATAATAAAAAAGTAGTATTAATCAACAAACTACACAAGTTCTATTCGAATGTTACGACATATGTAACTTAGTTTTTCACATTTCTTGGTAATCTGTAGAGGCAGCCAGTTCAAATTTGTCCTAATAGGCCCCTAGTATTTTCTTGCAATCATAATTAATGACTTCCACACAGGAGAAATACTAAATTGTGTAAAAAAATTAAGTATTATGTAAATAATATCAAAACTGCAAGAAATTGTTCGTAACTTGAAGACGTTAACCCCACTCACAGACGCGCGCAACGGCACCTGTCTTCTTGCAATCGCTGAAGAAGCCCAACAGAAAACAACCAACTCAGACAAAAGTATCGTTTGATACGAATGGTTCGCCGATCCACAGCGAGAGTGAGTTGGTAACGCACAGAAACATATGACGTCACCATTTAGAATTCAAATAAGTTCAGGAAATAGCATGGCACCGACTGGTATCAAGAGAAGCGCAAATCATAGTCCTCTAGTGGTAGTATGGAAATTAGGTGAGTGAAGAAAATATTTCCAGTTGTTTAAAATGTACACAACACAAAAAGTACAATATGAAAGCAAATTTACTTTCGCAGTTCATTGAAAGCATATGAATCAAAGTTAAATATCATTAAATTCTAAATATTTTATAAAAGATAATATTAGCATGTTATTTCATTTGTTTTAGGATTTAAATTATCAAGTGTTAGCGAATATTTAAAGCAATACGTTTAATTTAAGAAATAATATAGAGACAGTTTGTTCATTCTTTACATTCTTGCTACTGAGTACAGACAACGTTCTGTAATGCTGCGCGAAAAAACAACAAATTTTCAGCAGAAAAACTTTTATTAGAGGGCCCTAGTAACGAAAAAGTGGATAAATCCAGTTGCTAAATTTAGAAAAATAAAAATCTTCAAACACGTGGTATAGCCAGAATATATGATTGACTGATTTTTTCATGTTTCCGGGCATGTCAACGGCTTTGGTCATTAGTCCCGTAAGTGTAGTGCATGATTTTTCTCGGGAGTTGGCGGTGATCTTCCCCCTGCTGGATGGCGAGATCCGGCGCCGACCTACCGTCGGCTAGTGGGGTTTCCCCCTAACCAGGACTCTCCCACCAGCTCCGGCATTCGCCTGGTGTTGATCGGAGAAACCACGGAAAACTACCGATCAGAGCAGCCGGCCGCTAGAATCCTCCTCCAGGCAGCGACTGAATTCGACCTAGCTGAAAAGCTAGAGTCGAAAATCCTGTCGCCGTCAGGAATCGAACCTAGGACCTCCCGATGAGAGCAGAATATATGTTTTTGGGGTCATTAATACCGAAAAATCGACTGAAGGCAAAGCGTTTGTTTGTTCTTCCGTCTGTCGGCCTGTCCGTCTATCTATGTCTGTCCGTCTACCCATCCGTCTGTAAACAACGATGGTTGCTAAACAGTTTAGCCGATTTTCTTCAAAATTGATATTCCCCAAATGATTTTCCGCATGTCGCGACCCCTTAATTTGGAACTGATATTTTAATTTTAAGGGTACTTTACTTGAAGCACCTGGACATTTTTCCAAATTTTAAAAAAATGGCCCCATCGTTTTTTATTAAATTTTGTTGATGAATATTGTAAATGACATTTAAGAGAACGATGCAGGTTTCATGTTATTTGAAACCCAACTTTTTCGAAAATTGCAAACGTTCAAAATTTTTTTTCGGAATCTTCCTACAACTAAAATATTAAAGATAGGGTTTTTCCTCTTAATGAACTCTGTTTTTTAAAAATAGATTTCGAAATATGGTCACGTAAAAATTGTAGAAAATGTGAGTACTTTTGAGTAACTTTCCGTGAAAATATGGGTGAGAAAGTATGTTCTCTTTTAGCACCACTAGTTATTATGAGGTTTACGCCTAATATAGACCTCCAAAAACAAAGATTTGATAAATACAAAATTTGCAACTTTTATTGATTCTAAATTATTTATTGAAGCTTTATTAGTTCCTCCAGATAAGACTCAATAGTTAAATAAGTCTCCATTATAAATTACTCCTGTAAAAACGATTGTTTACTCAAGACATTTTCTTTGTGATCCTGAATTAACTAATTATTCTGATTTTAAAAATGTAATCAGAGCTTTCCAAACACCTACAAATTTTGTGTTGTAACCATTTCAATTATTTCACTTGCAGTTACTTGGTACGTGAAAATTTCTTAAAAGGTTCGGAGATTCTTTTATAAAAATAATATGTCTGCTTTACAAATATAAAACAATAAATGGACAATCAAACAACATATTAAAATATCATATGTCATCTGCTACAATGACAATGCCACACAGTTGAGGAGTTCTGTACCACCACCTCCAACACAAGAGTACACGTTGATTCGAAAGATGGAGCAACTACTCAAGTGCAAGAGAAATACGACAGAGCAAGAACCTATTTTTGAAGCTTCCTAAGATCGTGATATGGCAAGTGAAAATTAATTTAAAGACTCGGTTCGGGATTTTTACCATCCATAATTACAGGTCGAGTTTTGAACTCGAAGAAAAATGCCTGGTAACACTTCGGATATTAACACAAGCTATCGAACCCACCTGAAAGAATTTCAATTTTACAGTCTAAGGCAAGAACGTGAACAAGTGCAAACGGTGGGCAAGGGGGACAGATTTGCCTGCGTATGGATTGATTTCCGCAAATTTGACCTTAGTGCTTCCGGGCGTGGCAACCACTAAGGTCATTATCGTAAGTCTAATGCATGTTTTTATCGCAGGAGGTGGCGGTAATCATCCTCCTCTGGATGGCGAGATCCGGCGCCAGCCTACAAGTCGACTTCCGAGGTTTCGTCACCTAGGTATTTCACACGAGATGTTGGCCCGCGTGAGCAGACATGCAGGCATACGTATGGCCGCGAAAGGTAAAGCAAAGCAACGGTACGCGTAAGTTCCCGAAGTAGAACCACATATTAAGTTATTATGTTTGTATGAATGCCTCTCACTCTCGGAAGCTGAGATCATTAAAATGAGAAGCGAGTTGGAGATTTAATGACCACAGTATAGGCAACCCACGCTTCGTTTTGAGTTGGAGTCATTGAACGGTTGGAGGTATTTGTCCGAGATTATTTTTCAAATATCTGACGCAACGGAAACACCCTCTTTCAGTTTTGCATCCGATAAACCTGGAATCGTGGATCCCAACTATTTTAAGCATTGGCTATCGTTGGGAAGTGCTTTAAAATTACTTCATTATTTCTAGTTTTATATGTAGAGTTGGCAATAAACCATTCTCTGAGGACATTCGTGTCACAAACAACTACACTACTTGGTAGCCAATTTTTCTGCTTCCAGTGATTTTGTCGGTCTACACTATCCCATAAACATAGAAAACAAGGGTATTTTGTGCAACGCTTACAAACTTTGAGGAGCAAACTTTTTCTTGGTCAGAAAGTAGTTATTTAAAATAAACGAAATAAATCTTAACAAAATCCATCTTATTCATCTGTTGCTTTTACACCATAAATTGAAACTCTCACGCGAATATATTGATTTTCTTGGAGGTATTGCCCTAATTTTGAACCATAGAGACAATATCTGGATACCGATTGACACAAAATAAAATATTGTGGAGGAATCAGAGAGTAAGTTAATGCATACATGAACATGTGTCAGTGAGCAAAAGCAAGCACCGACAATGTAACGATGCCCATATGATCCAATACATACGTGTATTTTCATATTTTGGGAGCACGGGGAATTAATTAAAATAAATTTGTTTTTACATTGTCAGTCTGTTTCCTAAGTGCGATGAAATGCGATTGAAATTTTAATGAAAATATCCAGCTACCTATCTGACCAAGTTACATTTTGATTACGGCACATACTGACGTGCCAGGAAGAAACGGTGGTCATTCACGAATTCGGCGCACCCAAAAACGTAAGTATCAGATAAAATTATGGAAACAGCTTTTTGGTTGCAGACCTACGGTATCCAATCCCTATTTGAAATGTTCTCTTATTACTCATATTGTTTTTTCAGATACAGATGCACATATAATTAAAATATGTTCAAAAAAGTATCTATATCGCAATGTCGGGTAGCTTGGGATTGACATGGTCGGGTAATTATATACTACAATTTTAATTTCTCACCTTCCTTCGTAAGACGAAAATAGTATTGTAACTGTGCGGAAATTGGCGAATTGTGACAGAAAAACTATATAGAGCACTGGTGACGAAAACTCCATAAATATTGTTCTCATACGTAACACATTGCTTACTCTATCACGTTGTGTACTCAGAATCCGTTTTGTAGTTCCTTGATACCGAAAAATCGATTGACGATATGACCTGTGACGATATGTCCTGTTCTCCCGCCAGTCCGCTTCTCCGCCTATCCCTCACTCTGCCTGCCCGCCTGTCCCTCGGTCCGTCTGTCCGCCTGTCCGCCTGTCCGCCGGTCCGCCTGCTCAGCTGTCGTTAAATTATTATAATTAATATGCTAATCATTACTTTCGGGGCCGTTCAAAGACACCTTGCGCAATACACCGCATTGTCAGTAGGTATTTATGATGAAGTTCGACTTTTGCCGAAATGATAGCATTTTTTAAATTGTATCTAAATACAACAAAATAAATTTTATAAAATTAAAATTTAATTGAAATTATTGAACTGTATAATCCGAAATATGCATTAATGTGTAGATTAGTCGTCATCTATTCAACTGTATTTATTAACCCTATAAATAATCTATTGTCGAACTAGTTGCCATTCCTAGTAATTAACCGACAAATAAACGAAATAAATCCATAGATTTTGTACACCGGGACACAATGTCCCCCGAAATGAACAACTGTTTTCCGCCCAGGGAACTGTCAGACGTAACAGATAAGTATATTATATCCTAGAGTGGAATAACTGCACTACTGTAGTCGTTTGCAGCAGCAAGAGTTGGCCATGGAGTTAGCATGGTCAAAAGCGACCAAAGTTTTTTCCAATAACTTCCAGTCCACTACGGCAGCTAATTTCTTTCTTAGCGCATATAAATAGTGAATATCTTTCAAGAGAAAAATATCGGGTCAGATATCGACCTGAACCTGATATGATATATGAACCTGATGAAATGTCCCTTCTTAGAAATGAAACAAAAAAATCGTTTGTTTTTACATGATGTTCTAATTCCTCGTGTTATCCAAGAATTGCTTTTCGATGACATGTTTAATTTTCTGTTTTGAAGAGCAAAACGCATGTTAAAGTGAAATGAAAGCGTCGAAAAAAAATGAATGATTTTTTTTCGTTACATTACTGCGTCCCAAGAGTTTGTAAAGAGCGTCATTTGTAAAGCGTATTTTACTCATTAAATCAAATTTAGTATCATTTTAATGATACTTGCTTCAAATAATATTTATGGGATACAACACATTTTCTCCATAGAATTCCTGAATATTCGATTTCTTCACTGAGAAATTGTAATGTATATTGATAATTATTGGCGATGTTTTAGGTCATAAAAATCCGCCTCTACTAATTACTGTGTCCTGATTGGTCAGTGTCTTCGTGTGTGTGTCCAACGCATCAGTTGCATCCGCAAATCTCCCGCTAGGTTTAAAAACAGATGAAACTGAGTACTTGGAAGGTCATTCCCCTTTATCTTTGCAAGTGTCCGATCCTTTGCCTCAGGTCCTTTACCTTTGCAATATTGTCATTCACTATTCCAAGACGCAACGTATTTTGGCTTATAATACATTTTTTCACAATTTTGTTTTATATTTTAATATTCGGTTATTATTTACAAACTGAAAATAATATGCAATTATTATCTAGGAAAGCAAAGTCCATATCCAAAATTCTGCATTGAAAATAGCAAAACTTTCAATTTTCCTTTCATAAAAAAATGTGAACAAAGATCAATAAACAAGCATTATTTAAGTGATTGCATGGAAGAGGAAATGAAACACATCAATTTATAAATTGTTAAACGTTTTAGCCATGTTGGAATTATTATTGAAATTCTTAACATAAGTGCAAGAGGTTGGTTCTTATAGCTGGAACGTAATCCATGAAAATCTCTATAATAAACACGTTTATTGATTTTTTATTGATATTTTAATGTATTTGTTTAATTCAAATATTTAAAACATTGCTCAAATACTTATCAGCTGAAACTGCTACACGCCAGGAGTCTGAAGAATGGAATGTTTGTTGAAACCCTAAAAAAAACGGATGTCGCTACAGTGCCTCTGCCCGAGATGTCCTAATGTTCCAGTCCCGACGGTGTCAGAATTTTCGACACAAGCTAGATAGGTAGATCGAATTCAGCTTCTGGCTGGAGAATTCTAGTGGCCGACTTCTCTGATTAGTAGTTTTCCGACGTTTCTCTAATCAGCACCAGGCGAATACCGGACCCTAACAAACTGTACCCTAACAAACGGGCCACTGACCTTGCTCGATCTTTCCATCCTGTCCCTTGTCCTATACTCACCTACTTATTTACTCTCACACATGCGTTCACTACACTACCACACAAGTCGGGAGCTTGGACCTTGTCTCGGCTGGGGCGGAGCTCCGTTGGAGAAAGATACCTTGATGATCCCCCGCAAGTCGACGTGTAGGTTGGCTCCGAAACTCACCATCCACTGCAGGAAGAACATCGAAACCTCCCTTGACAAAAAAATGTACTACACTTACGAGACTGATGACCATAATAGCGTATGTGCCCGGAAAATCGAAATAATAAATCAACAATGGAAAATCCTTCTATGTCTCTTCCGGGCCTTGTGGCACACCCCGATAATATGCTTCTCTCCCTCCTCCTCTTTCCTCCTGCCCCGCATTTCCCCTTCATCCACTCCACGCCTTCCTCTTCTTTTCCCCTTCAACGGGGCCTCACGCGCGCGCTCCGCAACACCGACCACCCGTGCGGAGGAGGCAAACAACTTAACAAAAGGGACCACATCAAAGGGCACGGCGCGCAGAATTACAAAGGAATTACTAGCAAATTACGTGATTGATATAATTCGATGAAAAACCTCTCGTGTACATCCAGCTGCGGTGAGATCGAGGTGCACCTACGCCAGGGGGCCTTGCCTCGCTGCGGCGGCAACCAATTCGCAGAGAGCGCTGTGGACAAGAATTAGCCGTGAGCTCGAGCAATGGTTCAAGTCGCTATGACACGTCCTCGATTAAATTTGTAGTTCATGCGTAATGAGATTTTACGATTGTATCATTGTTTGAAATTTCAAATATTACTTTACGATCTTCCACCGGGCACGGCAACGGAGTTGCAACTTCGTATCTGAAGTTGTTTATTATATACGCCAAGTATAATACTAAATTTATGTGAGATTGAAGGTAAATGGGCAATTAATTGTTTTTGATCAAAGGAGTTTTATGTCTCAACGTCCTTTCTTTTCCAGGATGGAAGATCATAGATTATATTTGTCAACAGGATTTTTGTAACAAGGAATATGAATTGTGTTCTTCGTTATGTTTTGAACACAATTCGAATATGAACTCAGTTTTTGCCTATCAGGTTGTTTTATTGTGTCACTCCACAACTTATCTACGGAAATGATTGAAAACGCTACATATTTGGTTATTTTGCTGTAGAGTTATTTAATTATTGAGCAGATTAAAATGTTCGGAAACTATAGAAAGGTGTAGAAAGAATTCCTATACACGATAGTGAATTCAGAACATTCACCTCTGGGAAATAAAAAAGGTTTGGCAAAATTGCTGGTTAAAAGGTTCACGACACATTGCTGTTCCCATCATTTGGAGAAAACCAACAAATCACACCACAGAGTTATTTTCGTTCGACAAAAGTAGCTGTAATCACCTCCAAAACGAAGAAAACTGCAATAATCTGTTTCTCATCTGCTATAAAGCCTTTATGTCACATAAGAATTACCGGTAACACAACCTCCTGAGAAGAGGTGACAGTGAATGAAGATGAATGCTACAGTAACGAACATTCAGACGAAAGTGATGATATTCATGCTAACGCAACAGTTCAAGCCTCCCGTGATTAAAAAAGGACCTCATTTTGTATTCCAAGGGGATCTCAACGATCTTGTTCGTGATTCAAATTTGTCGAAGCAACAGTCAGCTTTTAACTTCGCGACTAAAAGGATGGAATATTCTTTCCGCCTGCACGAAAGTGAGTGTTTTTCATGATCGCTGTGTAGTTTTTCAAAATATATCTCAATAAAAGTGTCATAGCTTTTTCTAGTGATATCAAATCCATTATGAAGAGTCTTGGTCATGATTTCAATGTAACTGAACGGCGTTTGTTCATAGATTTGTTGCGTCGTCGTTGACGTATGGCGTCTCTTTAACCCTTGTTGGGCGTTGAGAGATTTCCATTGAGGAATCCCCGATTACTACCAGTAAGAAATAACTATCTTTGTTAAATCTCGTCACGTCGCAGTCAGTGCCTTTTATCCTTTCGGCCAGGAGCTCGGCGCCGTTAGATCGCGGGGTTCCTTGCCGGTCATCCAACCAGGAAACCGAGAGTTTCGAATACTCTGAACATCCGTGACTTCACGGAGCGTAAGAAACGAATTCAGGTAGCCACGCCGGGAACTTTCGGGACAGTGCTATTGCTAATTTGCTAAGCAGTATATATTATATAAGCAGTTCTCCACAATGAGAACATATTCCCTTCTTTTCCGATTGGTGCAGTTAACCTGAGGAAGTCGTACGAGGACTTTAAACTGCTTCTTTCACTCACCGAATATGAGAAATACTCGTACAAATGGAAAATATGTGGAGATCTCAAGGTAACTGCATTTTTCTCAGCATTTAGCTCGGGTACACAAAGCACTGCTGTTTTCTATGTGAGTGGGACAGCAGAGAGAGAAAAAATCCATATTGCAAAAAAATTGCCTGCAGGGACTGAACTACTGCCCGGACAGAGAAATGTTTACTCTCCATCTCGTTGACCCCAAAATTTGTTACCTGCATCCGCTGCACATTAAATTGGGTCTCGTCAAACAGATTCGGAGATGTTTGTATATGCGAGAGAAGTTTCCAAGGATCAGAGAAGCAAAAATAAAGGAAGGAATATTTGTAATAATAATAATAATAATAATAATAATAATAAAAATTAGAAAAGCGGGAGATTATCAGCATTTGAAAAATTATACATTTTCATTCCCGGGTTATAGAAAAAGTATTTTCAACGATAAACAAACTGTAGATTTGATTTTTCTGCTTTGCTAACAATACGGTAACTCACCCTCAGTTCCACTGCTACCACTCTAAGGAAACAAGACCTCAACAAAACATGGGCATAGTGATACTACATTTATGTCCAGAAACAAAACACGGGGCAATCTCAGCATTTGCTCGATGGATCAGTGAAACTAGACAAAAAACTGATCGAGATGGGGGTCATTGACCAGGAAGCTGAAGTACTTTACTTATTACAGGCATATTACGTATTTTTTAAGAAATTGTACACTACAAAAGTAAACTAATCCATTATATGTCATTGTTTTGTTAAAACATACATTATTTTTCTTTTTGATGATCAGCATAGTCTCTAATTGTATAGAAACAGCTATGCAGCTTCAGTTTGATTGAATGATTTTACTGACCTACTTTAATTGTTTAATGTCATCTGGCAATGCGTTGTAAAGTAACGTACGTGTATTGTATGTGGATATCTTGTACTGAGTTGATAGTGATACTTGATGAACGTGATTTCTACGATGCGTTATCGTAGATATCAGTATTGCATGAAAATATGTTCCCACCGTTAAGTAAGTCAGTTTTGACAAATATTACAGATTCGTAGATAAATAGGGCAAGGCAGGCAAGATTCCAAGCTCAATAAAAGAGGCTTGCGAGTATCATGGGAATGGCATATTTTCATTATTCAAATAATTTTCTTTTGCAATTTAAAGGACGGGATACTACAGAATGAGCTTTCCCAGAATACTATGCTATATCTCAGGCGGGAATGTATATTTACAAAATACACGCAACGAGCGGCATGAAGGCTGACAGAATTGGAAATAATTCTGAATGCGTAACATAATGAACATAATTTAGTGTTTAATTATGATATATGAACATTCCAATTGAGGTTTGACTGAATTGAAATGCCTAGAAATTTTGTTAGTTTAATATCAGCTAATTGCATATTGCTCATTTTCAATGGAGCACGCGATTGTCGACTTGAAATGCAAAAATACATTGAAACAGTTTTTCTTCGTTAACTATTAATTTGTTATTACGAAACCGATTTTAAACTTCTCAAATTGCACTATTTATTGCTTCTTTTTTACTAAGAACATGCGTGTCATCAGTAAACACGACTCATCTTCGATTTTTAATAAAGGAGGGCATATCGTCTACATATAACAAAAAGAGGATCGAACCTTGCGGGACCCCGTGCTCAAGTGGCAAAGAATTAGATAGATATAAAAAATAATCTCCTTTCGTGTCAGTACGATACTTCTATTCTTCAGTTCAAAGTTTAAGGTATGAGGTAATCTAATCTAGGGTAATACCACGAATTCTATATGAAGGTAATTTTAAGAGCAAGATTTTATGGTCAATAACGTCAAACGCTTTCGAAAGATCTAAAAATAACCCAATGGGTTCTTCCTTTTGGTCTATTGATGAAACAACATCTTTAAGAAAAAAATAGCAGTTTCCGTAGATTTTTATTTTCTAAAACCTTGTTGCGAGTCTGAAAATACCTCCTTTTTCCTCAGAAAAGCTTCCATTCGGATGTAGAAAAACCTCTGTAATATTTTTGAGAAAACTGACAAGAAAGAAATTGGCCGATAATTTTGAATGACATTTTTCCCCTTTTTTTTAAAAGTGGCTTAATACTTTGCTGTTTTGAAAATATCTGGAAATATTCCTGTGCGTAAAGAAGCATTACAAATGTGAGTTTGGGGTGTGTAAAGGCAGGTGCACAAGTTTTTAATAAACAGCCCTGAAATTCATTTAAACCAGATGAATATTTATTTTTTAGTTGACTGACTTGATAGTCAGTCAACTAAATTATCATGTAAATCATGAGGATTTCGTTGGAAGAAGTTTCGGGTATAAACATCGTGTAGGAAATTTTTGGGGAAGCGTATGACATTGTATTTTGTGATTTTAGTCCCTTCGTGAGATCAGCCGCAATTCTAGAAAAAGTGTTGGTTGAAGAGATTTGGTTGAACAGATTTGCAACCTTTTCCTGATTGCTTGCTTCTCTTTCGTTATCCTTCAAAACAACATTCTCTACAAGGTATCGAGATGATGTGGTTTTCTATTTTACGATATTCCGCATTGCTTTAATTTTGTTACTAGCGTTCAAAATACCGTGATTAGTTTTCATTATTTTTACGTCATGATGTTCAGAAATAAAGTAAAGGATACGTTTGTTTTTACACTATGTTCTAATGCCTTGTGTGATACAAGTACTACTTTTTCGTGAAATATTTAATTTCCTCTTTTTAAGAGGAAAACATACACGGTTTATACAAATGTACAGAAAGACAATTAATTTGATGTGATATACGTTTTACAAATCGAACAAGAGAGTTGAAAACTTATTTAAATGTTCACGAAATGAAAATCATATACAGACACTTCCAGTTTATTTAGTACCTTAATAGATTGAATATGTGCGTAGAATTGCTTCAAATGATTTCCAAAAAAGTTTCTGAAATTCTCAATATTTTTCTTTGCAACAGAGAATTGTGATCAATAATTATCACTGAGCGAGCCTTGAACTAGCGCCCCCTTCCTCCGAAGCGCAGAAACAGCACCCGCCATTTAACTATCTCGGCTTCAAGGAGGGGCACTTCGATAATAGACATTAGAGCTTGGTGTTTTAGTTCTAGCATTAGGCAGCCGAAGAATTGATCAAATGCAAACAAAGGAAAGATAGCAACTGAGAAGGCATAACTCGTTGCGGAAAATAACTTTTGCTGGTTGAAAACACTTTCGCTCGTCGATGAAGCAACATAACATAACGGAAAATGTAGCAATGTTGTGACAAAATATTGTGCCTTTTAGCACAAATAGTTTATCTCGATTAATCTTTTTTGGGATTAGAATGGCTTTAAATGGTTTTCAATAACGTTTCTGCAATTACCAATTATTTTCTGCGGCAACATATAATTGTGACAAATAATCCCCAAACAAAGGCGCGAACCTGCGAACCTTACCTCCAGAGAGATGACTCCGTACACGCCAATTAACCACCACGGCCCTTTCCGTAGGAGACGAGATATAAAATTCTATAATAGTAATAAATGAATGCTGGTATCAGTTGTAGCATTTGGCAGCGAAAAAATTAAGAAAAAGTGAAAAAATGTCCTTTGGCGGCAAAAAGATGACAGGTGGGAAAGGAATAAAGCATAACCCAGAAGCTACTCGAGACTAAAGAGTTTAGACGCCTAACAAGTGCGAGAAAGTCAGTGCCATTTAATAACACTAGTAACTTTCTAAATTTAGCAACAGGATATATCCACTTTTTTGTTACCAGAGCCCAGCTATAAGAGTTTTTCTAGCGTAAATTCGCCGGTTTCCCCCGCACGATTACATAAATTTCTCTTCTTACGAAGAATTCTTAAGCGAGAAAGTAATAAAATATAAATGTAATAATAAGAATAATAATTTCGGAACTGTTAGGGATATCTTAAGTTGGTCCCATGGGTACTGGTTAAACTGAATTTTAATTATCGCATGGATATAATCATTAGTTTTCTTAAATGGGTTCATACAGGTCCACAGAAAGACAGCAATTGATTTGATGTGACATTCCTGTTACAAATCGAACAAAAGAGTTGAAAACTTGTTTAAAATTTCAAAATACGAAAATTACATAGAGGTATTTCCAGTTTATTTACCTTAATTAATGGTACTTGTGATTAGAATTGCTTCAAACGGTTTTCAATAAAGTCCCTGGAATTCTTAATCGTTTTCTGGCAACAGAGATTTGTGACAAATAATTATCCCTGAGAGAGACCCGAACCAGCGACTTCTCCCTCTGAAACGCCGAGTTCTTACTCTACTTCTAACCAGATCGGCAACCAGGGACATACAGGAAATTGGCACTTCTGTCATAATCGCATAGTTGCTTCAGTGCAGGCATTAGGGAGCCGGACAAAATTGCGAAAATATGAAAGAATGTCATTTCGGCGGCAACAGATGTCAGCTGGGAAGAGATGAAGACCGTCCAGAAACTGGTCGAGACTAAAGAATCGAAAACAAACTAGCGCGAGAAAGTCTGTGCCATTCTACATCACCACTAGCTTTTTATTTATTATTTATTACCATAAATTTACCGTCCCTTATTACATATGTGGAAAAAAAATTTTAAAAAGTTGCAGCTGTTTTTGAGGAAAAATATCCGTAAATTTCAAGCGCATATTACGTAAAACTACTAGTTTTTCAAAAAAATCCTACATGATCTTTTTTAAAGAGCTAATTTTGTACAACAGACTTTGTGTGAGGCAAAAATCTCTATCTTCAATTTTGTAGTTTTTGAAATTGTTCTATCACTTTTCGAGCGATACCCGAAAATGGGACTAGCGCCATATTTTTTTACCGTCCCTTATTACATAAGTAGGGAAAATTTTCAGAAAAAAATTGGAGCGGTTTTTGAGAAAGACAATTTTTGTAAATTTCAAGCGCAAATTACGCAAAAACTACTGTGTTGTTTTTTTTTCAAAAAATGTACATAACCATATTTTAAATGCTAATTTGCTACCCACATTGTTTAAGGCAAAAACTCTTCAGTTTGGTAGTTTTGAAATTGTTTTTTGCAATTTTCGAATAATCGAGGATATCAGTGAATATGATACCTTCCTCATTCTCGTGAACGCCCTTCGCTTCTGTTTTTAGTTTGACATCATTGTTTTCTGTTTAATTGATCAGAAAGTATGTAGTATATTGTGGTAATACCCCTGGAACTTAGCTTTCGTGGCCGTCACAATGATATTTACACAACAGGTAACTTCATTTTTTGTATTCTTTTGGTACCGATTATAATAGAATATTTTGGAGGCGTCAAAAAGTCATATTTAAATTCAAATTACTGACTGTTTCAGAAGTCTAATACAAATAATACTAATGCACAAAACCATAAACGATACTGGCATAAAAGTACACAGTTCACTGCAGGAATCACATCATTTAATGGGAGACACTTGTCGACTTTCGAAAGGTACTAATGCCACCTTTACACATAAAAATGGGACTGACGATTTGGACTTGATTGCAGAACAATTTGGTTGGCTTGTGGCAGCGTTGGCCATGAGTCTGGAGCATTCAAGCATCTATAACATCCCTTTCCAAATCTTTCCAAAGCAAAAGTTAAACCTGGTGTTTCCGTTGGACCTCAAACCAAGAAAGTTATTAACCGTCAAGAGTTCCCCAAGCTTCTCAGGGCTAGGAAAATGAGGCATGTGCCAGTTTTATTCAAGTAGTACAGGGCTTCCTTAGAAATCATAAAGCTGAGAATTATGTTGAACTGGTTGACACTCTGGTTACAAAGTACAGCAAAACCAACTGCAGGAAGTCCTTCGAAATACATATTTTTATGCCATCTTGATAGCTTGAAAGAGGACATGGGTGCCTATTTCGAGGAGCAAGGAGAGCACTTTTATAAGAACATGCAACATTTTGAACGCTTCTGCCTACAAGTAACACATGGTGGAGGAATATATTTGGGGATTTATTCGTGAATGTGAAATGACATTCTCGCAAATCAAGTAGAACTACACATTTCGTATTCCAAATGAATGAAATCCATCTGGCTCGAGTCGAATCTTCGAGATTTTCAAAAGCATTCTTTAAAATTTGAGGGTACTTTACATGAAGCCCCTGAAACATTTTGAAAATTTTCTCAAAAACGGTTCCAAATTTTTTCTTCAAATTTCTGGTCAGAATAAAGTAAAATACGCTTATAAAGGTGGCATAGGTCCGACTTTCAGGGTTAATTCTGAATTTTCGAATATTTCAAACGATTGAATTTTTTTCACGTCTTCCTACAAGTACAAAATTGAAGATAAAGATCCTACAAGTAATGTCCACAGAGAGTTCTTTCATTAAGCTCATGTGCATGCTTTGAACATTTTAGTAGTTTTCGTGCAATATTGCGCGCAATGTGTGAAATATTAAAAAATAACAAAAACAAGATTTTCTCAAAAAATACCATTTTTTCTTTAAACTTTTGGTAGGAAAAGTACTAAGTGTACTCTATAAGGTGACATAGACACATTATTTCTCTATTCTGTCATTTCTTCAAAATTACAAAAATATAGTTTTTTTACTTGTCTCTCACGACATTATTTACATTAGCGACAATTTGTTCATATGATTGTATTTATAAGTACATGTGCTTTAAATGTCTCATAAATGTCTTTCACCACTAGTTATTTAAATAAAGATAAACCCGAAAAAATTTACTTTTCATTAATGGCAGTAAGGAAATTTCAACTTTTCTTTCTCCTGATCATAAAATCGAAGATTTTGCACGGAAGTTCTTTTGTTCATGTTTTGATGAGAGAAATTATTAGAAAATGGTATGGATTACATTCTTAACACATTTGGTTTGGAAGATTTTGAAAATTAGCCTTTTTGTTATCTCCTACACACGAAACTTTATTGAATGGTAATAGAGATATTTTGAAGATGTTGCGTCTGCAAATTCTTGTGCATCTAGTGTAAGTATTAACAATGAGAGAAAGATGAAAAATACGAATGTGCATTTAAAATCCATCACTTTAATGAAATTATTACTATGGTCTTGTAAGTCTTATAATTCAGTGCCTTGTGTTCCATCAGCACGAAACAAAAGATTTTAAATCATTTTTGAAGAAATGTTTTTGTAATTTTGAAAAATATTGACTATTTTATTCCAAATTAAGACAAAACAAATTAAATCTAAAAATGCACAAGAAATAACTTGAAATGTTAATTGAACTAGGGAAAAATATTTTTTTGATACGTCCAGGATTAAAGTAGGTGATTTCAAAGGAAACGATCATGCTAATCCAAGGAAAAAAAGCATTTAAGATTTAAAATTAATATCTTATACTAATTTCCGCAATATCTCTGGTTTCATTTCAACAAAATTTTATAGGCATGCTTCATGTGGGGTAAAAACAAGCAAAAAATGGAATACGTACCTTCGTGCAATAATATGCTGACATTAAAATGGTGTGTTGGTATTCTCCACGACATTGGTAAAACGAATGACAATAATTTGAGTTTTCCATGCGACAACCTAAGGTTTCTTCTACAGCAGACACACAACACTAGTGAGCACCCCGGTGACGGTGCGCAGTAGGAAATATTAGGGTGCACGTGACATGCTTTTAAAACATGCACTAAGACCTTCGAAGACCACCGCTCGTAATTGAGCGCGACTACCAGACGCAAAAATAAAGACTGCAATCGTCGAATACAGACGGTAAAAAAAACACGAAAACCTAATTTCGTTGCTTTCTCGTGAAAATGGCACAGATGATCTTAACAAATATTTTATTTTTAAACAGATTTTACGTGTATTGGTTCTATATATCTCATATGTGCAATTAAATGTATTTGAATTAATTGCAAAATACGATACGTTACGGTATAAGGATGCGGTATATTTAAAATCTCCTACTAATATGGCGTTTTTATTACGATATTCGTAATCTACGTATAAAATTGAGTATGTTGGGCAAAAATAATGTTCCATAGTGTTATTAAGCATGTTGATGATTTCGCTTTCTTTTTACTTCCTGTCATTATTCAAGTTTGTCACAGGATGGTAGAGGGATTTTGTAGCTCAAGAAATCGTGCGCATATAATATATCTCCCTCACACGACATAGTTTTTACAGTTTTGTGACGAAAATCAAATTAAATTAAAGAATGCATTAAGGAAGAAATTTCTGTCTTCAATAACACTGGGCTCTAATAACAACAGATCCATATGTATACAGTAAGAAATACAATAACAAGTGTTAAGAAAAGTGAAGATGAGGCTTGGAATGTTTCACAGAAGGCTTGAAAGGTCTGCATGGATATATCCCTTCTCTGTCTTCTGAATGTTCGCCTGTGAAGCATTCATCTTCATTCACTTTGTCACGTTATCAGGAGATAGTGGTACCTGCAATTCTTCACTGTGACATACAGGCCTCATAGTAGATGGTAAATTAGGATATTGCAGTTTTCTTCGTTTTTGAGGTGATTCCATCTATTTGGTCTAACAGAAATAACAGTCTATGGGATCCGTTGGTTCCCTGCAAATCATGAGTACAGCATAGGGCATGTGTTGTGAACCTTTTAAGCAGCATGTCACGACAAATAGCATACATTGGAAGCCCATTTCTTCTTCTGGTCGCCTACTTTACATCCAAAAAAAAATTTATAACACTTCCTTCTTAGAGGATAAAGGTTTGTTTTATGCGATTTCAGAGTTAGTTCGCCACGGATATGACATAAATTATTTGGAATATTTACACAGTTACTAGGCATTTCTTCTGAATTAAAACAAAACACAGACCTTCACGAATCTACAACAAAAAGCATTTACATTCAAACCACTTCCATACTGTCAGATCTCACAAAGCTTGGACTCCACTAGCAACAAACGCTACGCGATTCTATCTATTCCATCATGATTTATCAGCAATGTTGTCAAAACTTTTTCATTTCCTAAAGGTGAATTTATTTGAATTCAGAGTCATGTATACATGTCCTTGTATACATTACAAGTATTTCTGAACATTTACATCTGCAGAATAATTAAATAAAGCTACAGAAAAATAACCAAATATGCAGTGTTTTCAAGCATTTACATAGAAAAGGAGTGGCGTGACACACGAAAACAGCCCGAAGGGCAAAAACTGATTTCATATGTGAATTCAGTGTCCTAATCTTTGCTAAGAACACCATTCATATTCTTTGTTACAAAAATGATGTTGAGCAGTGTAATCAAGGCCTAAGTCAAAAGCGTAGGTCTTCGAAAAAGGTTGAGCGTCTGATACTTTCAAAAATGCAGATATTTTAATGAAAATTTGTTGCAAAGAAGTTGTTTGTCATGTTTATAATCTAATAAACCCTTGAAGTGCTCCTAAAAATGAAAATATCAGTTTTAAATGCGAACGGCATTGAGTTCGGATATATTGATCGATATATATTCGTTCTGGAATATAATCTATATCATTTAGGCGCTCCTTTGAGTTTCAGAAGAACGGACAAACGAACGAACTGACTGACGCAAGGACGGACGAGAAGGAGCGCGGTCAGGGGGAAAGAGAACAGAAGAGGCGGATGGGCAGGCATGATGAAGGATTGTCTCGACGTGTGAGCGGATGGATGAACACACATTTTAGAAAAAATAACAGTGACCATCAAAACATATTTTTTTCGACAGTCTCGACATCGATTTTTGCAGCATTACAGTGAATTAGTATTCTGAAGTACGTATAAAAGAGAGTAATACAATGATACGGTTTCAAGCGGTCTAGCAATAAAATATGCTAGTGGTCTAGCAATGAAAATAGCAATAAACAATGTCTGAATGACAAGACATATGAAAATAATTTGTCCTATTTTGACGTATTCATTTTATACTTTTTAAAACATGAAATATAGTGAGTACTTCGTATGCTATATAATTCTCAAGATGTGCCTGTAACTACACACACTCAAACATCAGAGAAACTGTCCACAATACACTACTTATGAAAAAAATAATAAATCTTTAGTTAATTAATAATTCAGTTATTCTTAGTAATAATACGAGCAGAACTTTCGTTTTTCGTTAATATTTATCTTATTCGAAGGAAAAAACATTTTAAACTGTATTCTAAAAATATTTGGAAACGTATTGTTATATTATAAGCGTACATTATATTATCATACTTATTTAATACATAATCTCTGCATGCTCATATGAGACACGTGTCTGGTTCCTGTATTAGATTACACCTCACAAAAAGAACTATAGTGGAACACATAACCAACATTATTTGGGTTGCCCTTTTCCGTAGTGCCATATGTTGCGTGAAAGTAATGCTACTCCCTCTCAACAGGTATCCTCGAATGCTCTCCAACACCGCGTAAGTGGACCTTTTAACCTACATCACGACGTAAATAGTAGAGTGGGCGTCGGGGGAAACGAAGGGTTCAATTGAATTGGCGTTCAATTTAATATATTCGCAATGCATTGGCTGTTGGTGTTGCGGATGAGAGACTGCGATGCCCAGCGAGCGGCACGGGCCCCGGGCCTCCGGCGCGGCGCGGCCAGCGGAGCGGCCAGCGGAGCGGGGCGGTCGGCGGCGACCGGGCTGCGCGGTTCGAGCCCGGGGCCCGCGGCCGGCCGGCGCCGGCGCGCGTTGGGGTGGGGCGGGGCGAGGGCGGAGTGGGGACGGGCGGGGCGGCGGGGCGCGGTGGCGGGGCGCGTGGCGTGGAGGGGCGCGGGCGCTCGGAGGGGACGCGCGGCGAACGGCGCAGAAGTCAAGCCCGCGGGCGCCCGCGCGCTGGCAACGGCGGCGGCGGCGGCGGCGGCGGCGAACGCTCGCGTCCGCGCCCGCGCGCTCCCGCCCGGCGTGCCCGTGCGCGCCCGCGCCCGCACCCGCACGCCCCCATCGCCCCCGTCCCCGCCCCACCCCGCCGCCGGGGCGCCGCGCGCTCGCTGCTCGCGCAGCACCGCCGCCGCCGCCGCCGGCCCCTCCGGTCCCCACCATCAACAGGCGTTCGCTCAAGGAGTCCAGTACTATCGACAGCGCCGCCAGTCGCCGCCTTCCGCTCGCCGAGCGCGGGCGTGCGGCGCGGGCTCTCCGCTGCAACTGCTGCTGCGCTGCCGCCGCCACCCGCCGCCCTGCGCGCTGCGCCCTGCGTGCTGCGCGGGGCGCTTCTGCGCGGCGCGCGCGGCGCAGCGCCCCGCGCCCCGCCGCACTCACCGCCGCCACCGCCACTACCACCGCGACGCCAGCGGCCGGCGCGGCTCCGTCGAGCGGGCGGCCGGCGCGGTGGAGGGCTCGCTGCGGCGTCGCCACCGCGACGCTCCGCGACACGACGCCGATGCCGCCTACGCTGGCACCCGCGGCCTCGCGCCTCCGGCCGGTGAGTGCGCCTGCCGGCTCGCTGCACGCTTGACTTTTTTCTCTCTCTTTTTTTCCTCTCTACTTCGTTCTCTTTCGTGCTTCTTTCTCTTTCTCGACTGCGCCCCTTCCTCTTTGGCGCCAGCGCAGCGCGCTTTCTCCGTCTACCCCTTTAATACTTTAATCCTATTTCGCCGCGGACGCGACGATACCTTTTCTTTCACAATCTAGGAACTGAGTCGGCGCAGTACAAACGTGATGGCGATTTAAAACGATTTGGTCTTCCCTAAAAAGACGCTTTGACTTCCATCTGAAACCTGCACGTAGATTTTGAAAATTGCTTACGTGTTTGGTTTCTGAAACCCTTTAAAAAGTAGGTTTTTGAGCAGTAGGCCGTAGAAAGAGCGAGTTCATGTCGTAACATATGGAACGTTCCCACACTCAAACAGTGCCTCTTCTTCCGGAACGTTCAGCATGAACGACCCGGGGAGACAGGACTAGATTGGATTCCGTGAAATACGAAGCTCCGGGGTGCATTTTAAGCTCGAGATGCATATATGTCCGCCGCCTCCCCCGGTGCCGATGATGGAGGCGGGCTGGAGGCGGCGGGGCGCGAATGGGTTCACGCGCGCGGGGCGGGCGGTCGGGCAACAACTGAGCGCAAAATCCGGCGGCGGCTCTCGCGTGTCGCCGGCCGCCGGGCACCGGGTGCCGGTCACTGGGCACTGGGCACTGGGCACTGGGCACCGGCTGCGGCGCACTGATGGGAGGCGGAGGCGATGGGTCGCAGACGGGGGCGGAGAGTCCCTGGGAAGGCACGGGCCTCGAGACGGCGGAGGCGACGGTGGGGACGACGCACACGGGCCCTGATCCGCGCCGTATATGCTCCATAGCACGGCACGGCTCCCCGTCGCCCCAGAGGCCACGGAAGGTGCTCTGCGTCTGTCTTCCGCCGTCCGTCCTCTGCCCCTTGTTCATCCGAGGCCCGTGCTTCCCTTCGGGTCCTCTGCCCGCCGTACTTTGGGGCTCGTTCTCGCCGTCCATGACCTGCCGTCGGTCCTCGAGAGCGCGTTCTCCACTCTTCATCTTCCACTCTACGTTATTCACCGTCCATCCATCACCATCCCGTCCTCCATTGTGTGTTTTCATTACTCCTTTCTCATCGCCACTTTCTGCCGCTCATCGTTTACCGCACATCCCGTCTTGCCACCGGCGCTTTGCTGCTCGTCCTTCGCCACCTGTCCTCAAGCTATTTTGGTGATGTGCCGTTTCCGGTACCGCGTTTCCCAGCTTGTTCTCCGTTCTCCTTACCTGGCCGCAACGTTCGTGCCACAGTCCGAATAGGCTTTGCCTTCGTCGCGCTCTCCGCCGCTTCCCCGATCCTCCATAATCCTGTTTGTCTTTCCTCCCGTTCTCTCCCCGCCCCCGCCTGCCCGGTTCCCCCCTTGGGCCCCCGCTCTCTCCCGTTTGCGTGTCCGCGGGCCGTCGCTTGTCTGTCCGCCCAGCTGTCCCTGCGCTCTCTCCCTCCCGCACTCGCGCCCCCCTCGCGCCTATAGAACCCCCTTCGCAGGCAGACTAGGCGCCCGGCCTCCCCGACAACCCCTCTGCTTAATCTCGTCCCCTCCACCTCCGCCGGCCTGCCGCCACCTCGGCCACGGCCGACTGTATTGCACGTCGGCAGGACGGGCCTCATCTCATTCCATCGCGGAAATTAATTGATGTGCCCTGAAACTGTCAATCGCGGAGCGGATAATGAGGAACACGCAGGAAGGCCGAGGCTGGAGAGGAGAAGAATGTCTCTTGATATCATGACAGCTCGAGAAGTGTGTACTCGAGAGTGTCACTAGATGAGTTCCTTCAAAAGTGAAGTGGAATACATACCGTTAATGCATGAAAAATAAGTTGCAAGTGTACATTATTAAAGAGTGAATTGATATCTCTTAATATTAGTGTAACATGAGTTGTAATATATTACGATTACTAACGATAAATCGCCTATGTAGACAAATATTTGTGATTAATACTTCCAAGTATCGGTATGTCAATGGAAGGATGAAAATCTTTGTTGGCACACCGAATACTGCAAAAGATGTATGTCCGAAATATTTTTTCGAAATACGTAAGTATAGAATATCGTCTTAAGTCGTCTAATTTGTTGCATTAGTAAAAAATTATACAAATACCAACTATGTGATCAGTTCAGTCTTTCAAATTTTCCAAATTCTGAGATCCGCCATTTAATGTGATAAACTGTTTCGTTCGCTTTGACGTCAAAGCATTCTTAAATTAAATGTGATCTGCCTAAGTAGGCTAAAATCATTCATAATTTGAAAATGTCAGTTGAGTAAAGTAAAATATTTCGATCATGTCAGTATAACTTTAGTCCAGAAGACGTCATGTCAAGATGGCCGACACTAGGGCTCAAACAATACGGACTATTTCTATTGACCAGCTGATGATAAGGCTCATGTAGAAATAAATACCGCCCTCGAAGCTCCATTATATAACAATAAGAATTGGTTCTTTTATCTTTACTTAAGATAACTAATTGAAAATAAGATAATCTTTTAAATACTGGATAGAGACGAAACAGGAATGATCTTCCAATTTATTTCGTCGAAAACGTTAATGACTCAACCTAACGAAATATTTTTCAGATAACCACCAATTTTTCGAGACTCTTCGTCGTGCATTGCTTTTCGCATACTGTTATGACAACGTAGATTAATAATCCATAATTTAGTATGCGATCTGCTAATAAAAACGTGAACTATTTTCTCAGTCTCAATGAACTATCTACATGGGGAAAAATACATTCATTACACATAAAATGTCATATTTTTAAATTTTTTTTTTTTACATAAATTCGTCTGGATAAATATATTAAATTCAAATTAAATCTTTTCATTTTCTTTTGTTTCATTTTCCATTTATTATACAATAATTCTGTCATGTTCTCTTGAGGAAACGCTGATTTCGTGCATGACGTGATGTTTTTACGAGCCTTACAGCTATGTGTTCAACCAAGGAGTCCGGCAAGAGTTCCATGCCTTAGAGGATGCTCCTTGGCCCCGCACGCAGTCTACAGCGGATGTGTCGCCTCTGAGCCACTCTGGGGAATTCTCGGTCTGTTACGTCATCGCGACAGCAGATTCATATTTATAACGCGCTGGCAGCTCGTCAAATAACCGAGTGAGATTTTTAAAAAGACGGATTTTTCTCGGAAATCGTTTAACGAGAGGTAATTTTCGTCGACGTTTGAGGGGCCTCTTGAAATATCAAACGATCCAATTTCGCGTGCATTATCCATGATAAAATGTATTAAATACAATTTTATTAACTGGGTCTCTTGAATGTGAGCTATGAACATATCTGGGGTGCCTAGGAAAAGGAAGTTGAGTAAAAAACACGAAGAAATATGTTATGTACACTGTTGTGAAGATATCGGTCATATATTTTCTTGGCACTAGGCATAAGGTATGATATTCAGAAAGCCAAATATTATATATTTGTAAAATTGAATCTCTTATCTCGTCAAATATATTAAATTTCACTTTTTTTCTCTATCAAGTGGACTCCAAGTAACTCTTTTTTTTCTGCTGTCAACATATTTCATCCATTAAAATAAGCTTTTCAAACATTCTTTGGCGAAGTGGCGAGTGCATTCATATCAAGGTAGTACTACAGTGCAGTATATCTACGAAGAAAAGTTCAGTAAGAGAAATTTTTTCCAAATGTCTACGGAGGTAGAAAAATAGTGAACATTTTTGGAAGTTATAATTATTTTATTTTGTCGCTAGGTGATGTATAGTTCGTCAATGAAATTTGTACGTCAGCCTTTCGTTAGTCAATGTGAATCGTGAATCAAGGCGACTAATTCTACACACTTACATTTTATGGTTATAAATTTCAAGCCTTTACTTCTTTCTCCATAACTCAATAGAAATATTATTGAATGATATTTTATTTGACGCAATATATACATTTCACACCGATATTTAAGAATGTCCTCAATATTATTTATTCATATGTTTTTTGGCTCACATTTTTTGTAACTTTTAGAATGCGAATGATTCGCTTAGAAAAGCGGGACGTCAGTTCAATTTCGCTGCAAGATGTTCTTGGAAGTACATTTCTTAATTTTCCTCTTTGGTTATTTGATAAATATTCCTCGAATAAAAGATTTTGCAAAAAGGAATTAATGCTGTGACTCTGTAAGACAAAATTATAACATTGTTTTATATCAACTTCAGTTTCCCAATATTCTGTATTTCTAGTTGAACCGTGTTTTAAATTCAATATCTTATATGAATAAAAATATGAGAATTTTTCCCAGCGTATCATTGCATCCAAGCTCTTCCTAATGTAACCAATGTTCCTAAAGATTTAATGGGATATTGAGTATCTATTCGTAGTAATATATCCAACAATATCTTTAATCTCTTACCAAATGCAATTTCAGTAATTTTCCCTAATCAAAGGATTCTTAGAGACGTGTAATTGCACCTTTTTGTAATCCGTTATACTTACACGTTCTAGATAAATTTTCTAAACAAAGAAATTTCTTGTTTGTATAATCAACCACGCCTTTTTCTGATGGTGGTTCATGTGACTTCCATGCCACGCGTGTTCTTTTTCCCTGCTCATTACTGATTTGTATGCAAGGGCCTGCCATGCTGTCTAAACGTGAAAGGTACTTTTCTCTTTACGGCTT
Organism: Teleogryllus oceanicus; assembly: GCA_964035755.1. Classification (NCBI taxonomy): domain Eukaryota; kingdom Metazoa; phylum Arthropoda; class Insecta; order Orthoptera; family Gryllidae; genus Teleogryllus; species Teleogryllus oceanicus. Next base: position 289,782,064 of record CAXIVR010000001.1, on the reverse strand, counting down.
TCAATGTTGGTCTTACAATAAAAATGCCACGATATTCCCAATAATGTGTATAAAATAATAAATAGCGCTCCTGCAGATATTTAAGCGGGAAGACCGTAAGTGGAAAAGAAAAGTACCTTCATTTGCATGACAGTTCTTGGTGTTCATTTGGAGAATCAGAACAAGCCTGCCATGAATGTCCTACAAAGTATGTGCTAAACGTTTCTCCATATAGATGAAAATTGCTGTACCAAAAAGCATAATCAGAGCAGATACTCTAACTACGCAATCCCATATGATAATGTATCCCTATTTCAAACCGACCAAATCTTCATCGAAACAAACATCAATTTCACTCTTAAAACTCCCGATAAAGCCTCATTCTGCCCACCTCACAGTCAGTTGTGCAGTCGAACCGCGGGAGAAAATCCGCACGCAGCTTTCCGAATAACCTCAAATTAATTAATGCGTAATTCTCAGCCCTAGGCGATTGTTTCTGAAACGCACTAATACTCCCTCATCAGAGACACTTCTCCGGGCGGCGCTAGTCCACATTAGTATACGCATCTATGTCAGTGGAAAATGGAAATCACCAGGCACGAAACTTGCATCTTGATTTACAACGAAAACTGTGCTTGACAGTAAGGAAGAAATATAGATTCAAAATGCCAATTTAGACATTTTGACAATTGAGACCGATTAATTATAATGAACCCTATGTTTTTGTAGCTGTGTATCTTTCTTTATCATTCGTCTATGTATGGTTTTATTTTATACATTTTGTAACATATACCTTGGAAAGATTTTATACATGTTCATTATTTTCCTACTTCCGAATATCATACCAATATTTAATAATGCTGGCGCAATGAAATCAAGAGAGGCTGAAAAAACTGTGTATCCGAGATTTGAAGAGAAATTCTGTAAATATTTAATTGGTAACTTCGATTTACTTCATTTCCTACTTTTGAATGAGCAGATTACTTCTATAATTTTCTCCTTTTTAATCACTTTCACATTTTTGCGAACGAGTCGTTTCTGTGAACCACATCATAATACCTATTGAATTAATAAAATTGTTACTAAAATTCACTACGCCTAAGAGGCTGTCAACAAATGGTTTCAAGATTTTATTTTAAATAGCACTTAAAGGCATGAGAAAATTAATTTCGAGGGAAAATATTAAACAGTGAGTATAAAATTATTGTTGGGCACAATTTACAAATTGCGATGTGAACCATATATACTGATTAATGCAGTAACAAAGAACTTCGAACAAAGCCAGCATTGAAAGTAGGCAGTGATGGTCCCCTTTTCTGTTTCCGTACATTTATGTATCTTTAAAACCCCATTAATATTGGTATTGTAAATGCCAATATAATTAACAGAAGTGAGAACAAATTTATCAAAACCTATAAGTTAAGTAAGTTAATCTACTTATAAGTAAGAACATATTCGTTTCAGAAGCATTTTTCTTTAATAAATGTTGTTTGTCTTGACTCCGCGGATTATGCTTTGCGCTGTGTGCATTGAGCATTGCTGTAATTTCTGAGCACTGGAGTCCCCCATGCAACTGCGGAATGTGTTGGTAATTTGTGACGTGAAGTCAAACCGGTTTTGCGTTTCAGTTCCACATTGCACACTCTATTACTTTCTGTCCGTGGCATGTATAGGGAGTTCAGGGTTCCATTAACATTTAAATACTAGAAAATAAAAAGAAATTTATCGAAATATTTGAGACATTATTGTTTCCCGAGAAATATTGATTTGGGGTCCATCTCTTTCCAGCCTCAATTAGCAAATTCATCGATTGCAAGCAATTGATGAAAAGATTTATGTACCATTATATACTAATAAAAACCGTTAAATCTACTTCATTCAGATTTTTATCATTTTGTATTTTATCTAAGCTCAGGGAATTAATCTGACAAATAATGTTCCTCCAGTCACGAAACTTTCAGATTTAAAATTGTAAATGTATTTTAATTGTTAAAAAATACAAATGTATTTTAATTGTTTGCTTCTATTCTGAATAAAAAATCCACGAGGGCAGCAAACACCATTATAATGAATACGTTATCCGAGAAAAACAATTTTCCTGCCACACACAGTACTTTTTTATCAAATGTTTGATGCAATATTGTGACTTGCTACGATTCATTGATACATTTTCCAATGATACTTCATGCTGATAGATATCGACATTTTCCGAAACGATTCAAGGGAAACTTTGAACTTAAAATATGACGTACTGAATCTATTTCATTATCCCTCGTTTTATTGATTATCAATTTGTTATACTTGGAATGAAATAATATTTAAAAAATAAAAATTACCCACAAATAATTCTACACATGTGCTTTACATATCTAGCTAAATTATAATTTTTTTTCGTTTAATGTGGTAAATATAAATATACTCGAATGATGAGTAACAAAAGCTTTAAAAGCATGTTTGCAAATGCTGATCAAAAACGAAATCAAACTTACGCATTGAGAATATATTTGTAAAATATTAGTTTTTCTCATTTTTATCCATAACAAAATTCTAAAGGGCACGGACGATATCAGCTAAGGTGTAAAATCAATTTTTGTCGTGACATCGATTAACCGCATAAGACATATCTGTCAAGAGGAAAATGAAGACTAGCAAAAGCATATTATGTCTAGAGTTCCTGATCAAAATTCCCACGAACAAATGCGACTTGTATTCATGACTACCCATATGAAACCGTCGTGGCAATAGATGAAGCCTGCAAGGGCTCTTGACGAAAAAACGACGATGTCGCTTATCTAAACAGGGCTCTGGGGATCTACCTGCATGCATAACGAGCCACTTGGTTCTTCCATGTGAGCGGGCGCCTGTGGTCCACGTGTGCTTGGCCAGCGGCGGCGAGGGCGGGAGCGGGGGCGGGGGCGCGGGCGGAGGCGGAGGCGGCGGCGACGGCTCGTGGCTCAGCTGCGCCTCTTCGTCTTCCTCCCTTCTTCCTCCTTTGCCGACAGCATGGCAGCCACCGCCCCCAACATTGCCCCGCTTCCAACCCTCTACCACCGCCACTACCATCTACGGTTCCAAAAGGGCCACTGCCATTACTGACGCTAGTGTCGACACCACCGCCTTCAAAACCGCCGTTCTTGCCGCAAATACTGCCTCCACCTCCAACTCATCTTCCGCCACGCACATCACATCCGTTCCCAGCTCAAACGACCACTGCCACCTCTGCTGCCCCCTCGACCTTTTTCGACACCATTTCCTCCATTAACACTTCTCCACATCTTCACCAACACCGCTTCTCCGCCAACTTCACGCATAGTTTCCTTACACAAATACATTTTATCTAGACCGTTTGCTCTTTCTTTTGTCACCTCTCAAATCTTTTGCTTTTTGCTTTTGCTTTTTGTAGGTAGGGTACACAGGAAACTGGATTTGGAATCATTTGAGACCAAAAAATAGAGTCGTAATAATGTTGATGATCACCATTATTTATCATCAACATGCCACTATTGGTTACTCCGCCAACTTCACGCAACCGACAAGGCAGCCGTCACCGTCTCCATTTCTACCGCCAGTACCTCGTTTGATTGATCGATTTTTCGTGTTTCCGGGCGCGTCAACTGCTTCAGTCATTAGTCCCGTTAGTGTAGTGCATGTTTTTTCTCGGGAGATGGCGGTGATCTTCCCCCGCTGGATGGCGAGATCCGGCACCGACCTACCGTCGGCTAGTGGGGTTTCCCCCTAACCAGGACTCTCCCACCAGCGGGGCACCGCCCCAGTTGGGACAAGCTCTAAGCTCCCGACCGGTCTCCCGGAATATGTGGTAGTGTGGTACAAGTTAGTGTAAGAGGAGAGAATAGGACAAGGAAGAAGAAGGACAGATCGCGCGCGGTCCGTGGCCCGTTTGGTAGGGTACTGCTCCGGCATTCGCCTCGTGTTGATCGGAGAAACCACGGGAAACTACCGATCAGAGCAGCCGGCCGCTAGAATTCTCCTGCAGACAGCGACTGAACTCGAAAAGCTAGTGTCGAAAATCCTGCCGCCATCAGGACTCGAACCTAGGACTTCCCGGACAGAAGCGCTGCAGTGACATCAGTTGATGCACTGAGCAACCGCTACCGGTCAGTACCTCGTCCTCACATGCGTCCACCAGGGTCGACGCGCGGATGCCGCTGGAGGAATTTCTGCCTGCCGCGCCGTCGCGTCACCGCGCCTCCCTTCGCTTCGCATCGAGCGCGTGGCGCCACTCAGGCCGCCGCCGCGTCGATGCATGGACTCCGTGGGGCTGGCGGGCGGCTTTCTGCCCTGTCGGCACAGCTCCTCTCTTGCTCTGCTCTTCGTTTCCATCCGCCCTAATGACTCTTCTGCGACGCGACTCAGACTGGGAACACACTTATCTCGCACACGGACGTTGCAACTCCATCTTGAACATAAGAACTTTCGATTCATAATAAGAATAATTGCTTTGAGTCTCACTGGATTCATAATCGACTCAGAACAATTTCTTACGGGATTTCAGGCCTAAAATCGCATTCAACTACTTCCTATTTTTAAAAAACGGCGTGTCAAATTCATTTATGTTTTCAGATACTTTGAAAAAATGACACTTGAATGATCCAAGTATTCATGACAGAGAATGTGCATTTTTTGACCATCGTTACGTAAACGTTTCACATTTACTTCCCAATTAGAAGACTCGATAAATCAACGGCTGCGATTATTACAAACGTAATTTTTCCTTACTCCAATACATTTTATGTAGAGCGTTTGCTCTTTTTTTCGTCATCTCTCAAATCTTTTGCTTTTTGTTCGATGTAGAGTACACTAGAAACAATACGTAAGTTTACAAACGTTTGGGACTAAAAACATCAAGTCGTGGTAATAATGTTGATGATAATGTAAGGGAAGAGAAAACAGAAAATAAGTGCCTAATAAGAAATTTATTTCAAACAAATTAGGCTCACTACTTTTCTTCTTTCCATCAATTCCTCAGATTCTCTAAAAGTGTAAATAGTGATTTCATTGTCAACTCTCTGTTCAAGGCTTGGTCTTTTAGTCCCATCTTGTTCTTTTGCACTCCTCGCATCGCTATGCCGTCGCTTTCGCTTCCTCTAGTTCAGCTCCTTACTCCAGCTGTGTCGCTCCGATATTTCCACCCCCGCCGCGGTCGTCTAAGCCACCCTCCCTTCACAACCCCGACCGCGTTCTCTAAGGGGCTTCCACTATCGCGTCGGGCTGCTCTCCTCTTTCACCTTCGACGTCCCGCCATTCTCGCTTCCGCCGGCGTCACCAACGCCGACGCTGTCGCCGCAACCGCAGAGCCTGCAGGCGACGCCCCGCCCTCGCCGCCTCCGCCGCCACCGACGAGCGGAGAGATACTCTCTCCAACCATCACCGTCCCGCCCCGCCAGCGAGTGTTGCCTTCCGCCCCCCCCCCCCCCCCCCGCTGCCGCCGCCGCCCCTGCCGTCGCTGCCGCCGCCACCGCTACCATGCAACCCCTCCGGCCCTGCCACACCCGCTTCCCGCCCCCTTTCAGGCTCACCCCTACCTTCCGCCACAGCAGCCACCCCTGCCACCTCTGCACCCACCACCGTCTCCCGTCCTTATCTTCCCCACCGTCCCTGCGGCCTCCGCCACCGCCACCTCCCGCTGCCGCCGTCGCCCCCTGCCGTTGCTGCCGCCGCCATCGCTCCCCCTCCCCCCCCCGCCCCCTCCCTGTCCTCACCGCCCCCGTTCAGCTTCTCCACTGCCCCGGCGCGACTCACCACTCCCAGCTGCTGTTGTAGTCCTCCATCCCCACCTCTGTTGCCATTACGAGCGCCGCGCGAAGTCAGCCAGCGCAGCGATCGACGCGGGTGGGAGCGGGAACGGAAGCGAAGCGGGCGGGGCGGGGAAGGTCGTGGCGCGGCGGGACGGGCGGCGGCAACCGACAGGAAGGGCGCGGTGCGGAGCGAGCTTCTTCAAACACGCTTTCCGCGGGGAAGATCTAAAGAGTTAATTTCGGCGGAACCGCCCCCACTTGCGCCGGTGGGCTGTCGGGCGCCGACGCTGCGGAGGAGCGCGCTGCGTGCGCCCGCTGCAATAACTCGGCTAGTAATAATAGCAGGCCGCGCGAAGCACCGCGGGGGGCGGGGGCGGACGCCGCAGTGGACGCGCGGAGCCCACGGAGGGGGCAGAGGGCAGTGGCGTAGAGTAGTGGGGGCGGGCCCCCTCGGACGGCACTTTTCGGGGGCGGCAAAATTTCACAATAAATAATAATAATAATAATAATAATAATAATAATAATAATAATAATAATAATAATAATAATAATAATAATAATATCTCGTAAAAATGTGAACGAAGTAATTTCATATTTTTACCGTACCTACTATTCGGAGCGATTGAAATGAGAAAGGAATCTTTAATTACTATTCTGTGACGACTGAATGTATAGTGATTATTATATTGCAAAACATGTGATTATTATGTAATAAAACATACGTAGATGACTTTTTTATTTGTAACCTGCACAATGCACAATAATGATAATTGTTCTTGCCGAAACGCTCTTTCGAATTACTGTATGTTTTATTTTTTTGAATCGTAATACCTAAATAAGGGGGTAGCGAAATTTTCATCCGCCCCGTGCGTCTGACACCCATGCGAGAGGGAGCAGGCGGAAAATCAGTGCCGACCGGCTCTCGGACACGATGGACGGACACGATGTGGCGTTGATAGAACTGCCGGTCGCCAGGTGGCTGCACGAGGGACGCAAACGCGGGTGAGCAGGATGGGCAAATAAAAGAGCAAATCGAGGGAGTCGATGGGGCGCGACAGTTGGGCAGATACGTGACAAGGGAAGAGCTTCGAGAAGTGGAGGTGGAGGTGGACCGGTGTGAAATGATCGGTAGGAAAGCGACTGGGTCAGACGAAGAGAGGGTTGTGAATGAGCGACGAAGTACTGAAAGATGGAATCGTACAGGGAATGTCGGTGAAGACATTGTTAGAAAGGAATCTCATCTTGAATGTTTTTTAATTTTAATGGTAAGTTATGGAAAAAGGGAAATTTGAAAAGGGGACGAGGCGAGGCGGGCATGGAGAGGAGGGGCAGGGCGGGATACAGCCCAGGGGCGGGCGTCCGCAAGGGCCGGGAGCGGGAACGGGGGCGGGCGCGGAAATATATTTGTATACATTTTAAATTCACATGATGTTTTGTTACGGGAATAAACAAATAATTAATAACTATGATGAACTATAGCAGCGTGGAAAACGAAAAAATGCCATCAAAATCTTCCGGTAATTCGTTTTCCCCATTATTACTCCCCCACGGAAAAATCAGATTGAAGTGGCGATCCGAGAGGTGGAAAGCAAAGTCTAATCACTCGGGTAATGCGCTGCGATGAATAGTAGGGTGGGGCGCGAGCCCGATGTGAGCTGGTGTGTGGATGAGGGACGGACCTGGAGCGGCCAGGCGGCGGGGCCACGAAGGGCTTTTTTTCGCGGCCGCGATGGTCCGCTACAAGCCTGCACGCGCTTGCTCGTTCCCGCTGCTTCCGCGCCCGCCCCCGTTCCCGCTCCCGGCCCCCCCGGCCCCAGCGTGCATACGCTCGGTCCTCGCTCCTGTATCCGCTGCCCATGTAGATGCTGGGTTTGCAATACGTGCCCGAGCAGCCGGAGAGGAGAGCGCGCTGGCCCTCTCCCTCTCTCTCTCTCTCTCTCTCTCGCCCCCACCCTCGCCTCTTTACTCCAGCCGCGTGCTGCCGCAGTCTCTTCTTGCGAGAGCGCGTCGCCGCCTCCACCGCCGCTTCCCCCTCCGACATAAAATACGGACGTGTGCGTAATGCATATATCGCTCCCCAGCGAAAGATGGTCGTATATCAAAACATGCTAGTAGGCGGGTTTTGTCGAACGGTTAAATAGATATGGAACACGCACGCGAAGAATCAAATTATGGCGTGACAGGAGAATGAATTGTTAGAGAAACCTTTTTTTAATGCGCTCGATTGTGTATCTCCATATGAATATTTAAATTCTATTCTGTGCGATTTGTTCAGGTGCAATGTATTCGTAGTTCTGGAATTGTGAGGGCGTGGGAATAACTTATTACAGTTTGTTTGTTCAGGAAACGGGAGAGCGGGAGAGATAAGATTAAAATATAACCGAAACGTGATCGAGTGCACATGCTTTGCAAATATTTCTGCCCGTTCGATGAATCAGTGACCATTCGGGACTGATGCTATCAGATGAAGCTATCTAGTGATCGGCATTTTAATTCTAAATTCCAACGAAACAGATAATATTAATCATGAATCCACTGATATTATTAACATACTTCCAAATATTAACTCAAAATGTTATTACGAGATATGTATTTGCGCGTACATTAAACATGTATTTTATCACGTATTTGTCAGAATTTTTACTCACAGACACATCGTATTTTACACAATCTGTTTAGTTATTTTGCTTGATGTACTCCATTACGGGAAATGTCACCAACCATTTGTTTATTCAGTAGCTTATGAATCTGCAACTTGTTTATATAATATGTTGCGGTCATACACAATAAACTCTGTCATTATTTGCCCCTCATCATAATTTTACAAACTGCAATGCTATCATAACTGTGCCGAAGCATCGCAGTGCGCAACGCAAAAGAGTATTTCCATATCGTAAATACGAAATTAATATACTTCCCCGCAATATCGATGCTGAGTTTGCGGAAAGGCCTCTCAGCTGGCGGCTGGCGACTCTCGGCTGTCCGGTATCTCCCTCCCCGTCCTCATGCGCGTCCTCTTTCGCTTCGCTTCTTCCCCCCCCCCCTTCGCCTACGCACTCACCCTGTCCTCTCAAACCTCACCACGGCTACATCATCTCAAACCTAACCACCCTCCGCGGCTACATCACCCATAAGGTCTCCTACACCATCGCGAACTTTCTTACGTTTCCTTCTACACAGACCCCGCCTCTACTCCCCTCCCCCTCTTTCAAGTGCCCCTGTTGCCATTACCGCCACCGCCACTGTTGCCACTCTAACTCCCGTCTACACTGCTCACTGTTTACTGCTTACTGCCCACCGCCGTCGTATTTCACCCACGTTCCACATCCCGCGATGCATTCTGATGCGAGGAGCTGCAACGCATTGTTAACTGAACCAACGAAGCGAACAAAGTAGGACAATTCACTTTCCCGCAGATACATAAGCCACAGTGTGACAGTCGGCAGAGACTACGATATATTACCCAGAAGGCTCTCGACAGAGAAAAAGCGTATCGAAATGAGTCGAGGAGATGAAGCAAACCATCACAGAATCATACTGGGTGAGAGGCGTCGAGAAGTTTTGAAAGAGTTGAAAGATCACGAGTCATACTTATATTAGCTTTAAATGCTACAGGCATTGTGTGCTTATTGCGTGGGAATCTATAAGTATCATAATTAACATTATTTCAAAGAGAGAGACCTTTTCCAGAGAAAGTACTGAGCCGTTTAATAAAAAGTTTCGTTTTAAACATATTAATAATAAATGTGCTACGCTGGAATTTGAATTAATTATCATCCGTATTTATTTATTAACGTTTAAAATTATGTGTAGAGTATACGTCGCGTGACACTCTCCCAGTTATACATGTCAGTGACGAAACGTTCACCAATCATTTATATTTTAACTCGTACGGAGGCGTGAAGAAGCATCCCAGCCCATTGGTTGCAAATTCAGTTCGAATCCCTGCGAACTGCTGCCTACAAATGCCAAGTAGGCAGCAGTTGTCTCTTTTGTGTTTTCTTTCATGATCCTCATTAAAAATGCGCTCGAATAGTTTTCGAAATTTAGACAATAACAAGGAGTCGTCACACTTTACGCTCTTGTGAATTTACCTTAAAATTGCTTTGTCAACCCTATAAATATGTTCATATGAATACAAAGTTAACAACTTGCACCAATGGTATTTGTCCTAAGAGAAAAGTACTTTTTTATTTTAAATTCATCTTACCGCCGGCAAACAAACAATATACGTTTTACCAGATATTTTTGACACAGAATTTCATTCTATGCACTCTTTTGGAAGTATTCATGATCCTGTTAATTGTCAATTTCTTTTCTCTCTGAATAAAAGTTTCGCTTTTAATTTTTCCTGTTTAGAATAAAAAGCCCAGAGAAATGCAAGCCACGTCACAACACTACAATTGAATAATTTAGAGCCTCGTAACTCCTTTTGCGATGGCACATTGTTTCATGCCACACCAAAAATGAAAAGAAAGGAAAGATATGCCACGCCACTGGAAACTGACAGCTCTGTAGAGGAAGTGTGAATGTCGCTGTGAGTACATGTTCATTTCCATGGAATATGCGGGGAAACACTAGCACCGTTTTCTCATATTTCAGCCGCATTTTTGTTGGTAATGTCCTCTTAGGGAAATTAAGTCAAGTCAGCTAGCTTTACCATTGGAATGATGTCAAATATGCATTTTCAAGACAATAGTAGTTTTCCTATAAGTAAGTCTCTTTCCTATTTATAAATTTTGTTTAAATAAAAATAAATAAAATATATGTTATGGTGTGAAGAACAGTTCAACAATCTCGTAGAGTTTAGTTTTACACACCCTAGGAGAAACATATTCCTATTCCGAAATGTATACGATTAGCTATTGGGAATGATTCCGGGAAAATAACTAACCAATTCAAAGATCATTTCTAAGTCAGGAGTCACTAAACCTATGAAGCTTCTGAGAGCTCGAAAAATATTTAAATCTTTCTGTACTACCAAACTATACCTGAACAGGAATACCATCTTTCATCAAAGTAACCGCATTAGCAAATGTCTGATGCATACACGCAAAACGTAACAGACATAACCTCAAATTCCCGCCTTCAACTAGAATGAGACTGACACTGACTGGAGTGGAGCAACTCCAGATCAGCCATCCTGATCGAGACAATGAGATCTACCGAAAATTTCCCCGCGAGCTCCTAGTAGCGATGTAAAAAAACGAAATTCTCATGGAATAGTCCGTCTGTCAATTATGTCCGTGCGGCAGCAGGCAAATCCAACTCCACTAGTCACTCGGAGCTGAAAATTTCCCTGCGATGGTACCCTCCTCTGGCCTCTGGTCGGTTTGAGTGAATTATTCGGGTCCACTAAAGCCATTCTCGGGTCTCCGCTCTGCGGGAGCCGCCGAACATCCTCAGATGCCTCTAAAGAATTCACTGCAATCTCCACGAATCGTCCCGCGTCGCACACGCTTAGCGTCTCCACCGTACCTGCCCCCCTCCCCCCGCTGGTCACCACATCGTAGGGAGACGTAGAACGAACCCTTCTAGCAGCAGCAGCGTCCACATGGCAAGTCGATAATTCGAATTAAAGATTAAAAGGAATGGTATTCCCAGTCTGATGGGCCCTTAGTTATTAAACGAACGTTCACTCTGCACTACCTACCTTTCTCCCCATTCGTGTAATGTCATTTCAGAACTCCGAAATCGGAGGGCTTTTAGAATTTCACAAAATTTCAGGTCGACAAGGTCAGAAGACGTTACATTTATGTAAACGTTATCAACGGAAAATTCTTATTTAAGGACAATCCTTCAACTTGTTCTGTACTACTTGTTCTATATTACAAGGAAGTGAAAATTTATAATTTTCAAATGTTTCTAACCACGCTCTCTTGGTACTTTTATTCGTCAACTACTGATGTATAGCAAAAGGACGAGCTATGCATTCTGGAACTCAAGGAAACGTGCACAGATATTTCTTCCCTGTGCGTCGCATACAATTTTTGTCACTTTTTGACGAAATAAATCGTAAATAATAGTCAATAGGCTGACACTACTCATTAAGAAAATATTTTTTCATGAATTTCTCACATTTTATTAATACTATGCTTACGAGAATACATAAATCGCAGAGAATATTATTTATAGCACAGTGTATTTTATACATTATTGTGTGATTTTATTGTAATATCATAGTATCAGTTTAGCGGGACGTGTCTCAAGCTTTAAATGGGTTTAAAAGTATTTTCATATTTATTGAGGTTTTAAAACGAAATTAGAAAGATAGACAAAGAATGGGCAGTTGGCCAGCAGCAGAATGACACATCTCTTGCCCCCAACGTTCGACCGGAAAGGGTGTAACCGTGAGTCGGACACACGCACGTTACCCGTACAATATAAAGATACCAACTAATGTAGATACTACTTTCTATTCATATTATAAACAGTTTTTTCTTCAGATGCTATGCACAGGAATTTGTTTTAAAAGCTCGTAGTTATTTTTCTTGTCCTATGTCTGCATGCATTTAAGTAAGACTATTTCTTTTACTTATTAAGCAAGGACATGATATATATGTACTAGTCGCACCTGGAGTGCACAGCATCAATGAATTACGCTGCCCATTATGCAGCATCATTTGTTGACATTACTTCATTTCGTGGAGGAGTGCGAAGGCAGAGCACCGAAGCGCCAGAGCGGGTCCTTGCAGACAGCGCCCACTCCACCCAGGCCGCTGGATGGCACTTAAAGACCGTTAGGCTGCTAATTAGGAAAGGGCAAATCGCATACATTTTGACGCCGCCGAGCGCATGTACCTATTCAGCACGCACTGTCCGCCGCGCCTTCTCATCTTGCCCGTCTGACTCCCGCCAGCACGCCTGCTTTCCATCCCGCCTTGATCACTATTTTACCTCGCAACCCGCTCCACTTACCCGCCGCCCCCCGCGCCCCCTCCGACGGTAAGCCCGTCCGCTTACCGCTCACTCGTTCGCCCACTTGCCCGCCCACTTGCCCGCCCCCTTGCCCATCAGCTTGCTCGTCCACTTACCCCCCCCCCCCCCGCTCGCCCCTTGCCCGCCCGCTTGCCCGGCCCTTGCCGGCCCTTGCCCGCCCTCCGCCGCTTGCCCGTTCGCTTGCCCGTTCGCTTGCCCGCCCGCTCGCCCGCCCGCTTGCCCGCCCGCTCGCCCGACCGCTTGCCCGCCGCTTGCCCGACCGCTTGCCCGACCGCTTGCCCGTTCGTTGCCCGTCCGCTTGCCGCCCTTGCCGCCCTTCCCCCCCTTGCCCGACCCCTTGCCCGACCCTTGCCCGCTTTCCCGACCGTTCCGCTTCCCCCCCGGCCACTCGGCTTCCCACCCCCCCTCCCCGCCCAAGAGCCACAACTGCGCCGTTTAGCCGGCTTCTTTCATAAGGGGGGCCTTTACGAGGCCGTAACGGGCGGGCGACCGGCTGGTCGCGGGCGCGGGAAGGATGGGGACCCGGGCGTACGCGGGTCGTAACGCGGCTGCCCCCGCCCTAGGCCCCCCCCGTGACCATCGTCGCCCGCCCTCGCCTCCGCCGAGGACGATCGACACCTGGCAGAGCTGGACCTACCCTTACCTCCGCCCTCGCCTCAGCCCCCGCCACCTTCGTCTGTGTTTCGCGTTCGCTCGCCTTGCACATCCCCTCCCATCTCCGCCCTTCCTCCCTTCTTCCCCGCTCCAGCACCAGCACCGCTTGCAAAACCTTCTTTACACGTGCTGCGGTAGAAAGAAGTTTTGTGGAAGCCTGTTTTAACGACCCTCGGTTTAATGACTACTAATTTAGTTTCATCTCGATTTAGTGATCCTTATTTTAGAGTTTCATTCTTAAGGCGATGTTACATATAATTTATTCTCAGCATGAATGGAAGTTTAGATTTAACTGTCAGGAATTTTTTTCATGCCATAGTGAAAACAGAGTGGATTTGTAAGTTTAGACACCTCAAAGCGCTGTTTATCCTTTACATTTCTAAAAACCATACTACATGATATACGCTAATAAATGATGAAATATTTTGAGTTCTTAAAGAGAACAGAAAATGTATTTAATTATTAATAAAGTGAGCTATTTAATGATGTAAATATTAACAATACTCAGAATGAGAAAATGAAGAATGTAATTTACATTGACAGTGCGAAAACAATCGGTTAATACTTTAACAAGAAATTACTGCAGTGATTTAATAGACAGTTACTGTAAATAAACTCCAACAAATTGCCTTACAATGTACTTACTAACACGACTCGTGAAATGAATATAATTGAAAATGAAACCTTCTCCCTTCCTAATTGCGACTATATATTCTTAATCCGAGGGATATGCGGACTGCATAAGCTCTTTACATATCAACGTACGTTTTCAATTCGCCATTACCGAGTAATTGGTCTGCATATCAAACATGACATAAATTTCACTCGGTTTTGAAATATGGCGGAGTCGAATCGATTCACCACCTCGTTGATATTGCCTGACTGCTTCGAATTAAAAATTGCTGTATTGCGCATTGCCCTGGAAACATTTATAACTGCGGAATCCGTCTGCCGCTTCCATTACGATTCGAACTGTTTTTGAACAGCAGGTATAGGGGTCATTTATCAAAACTCATCGTTCTCCTTTTATTTTTTCATGTTCACTTGCAGTGGAGGAATGGAACGTTTCCAAATCTGGGAGCCAGAACGGCAGCTCCCAGAGATTCGTGCATTGACCTCCAATGTGGTCTACGAACGCGTCGTGAATTTCACAGCATCGCTATTTTTCACACTATCCAGAATTTGACGTGCGATGATGAAGTACATTCTCTCTTTAAAAGGACGTTACAAGTAGGAAACAAGAACACAAAGCTCTTCTTGAGTTTTAGTAGAGTCTAAACAGAAGCATTTTGAAATGAAGGATGATGCAGAATAAAAATGGAAACGAAAATTATTCAGAGAGGAAAAAAGAATATAAACTCTCAAGAATTGAGACGGATCTCTGGCGCATCGACCTTTACAAATTCTTTTAAGACGAGGAAAACGGCTCGAAAGTATTTGAGGAAGACTTAAAAAAACATCAAGTTGGGGAACTTTCATTCTTAATTTTTATTTCATAATAAAAGTTCATCTACCATCAATTACAGAAAGAGATAGTGAAGCTAAGAGAAAATACCTGAAAGAATGATAGTGGCAGATAGATATGTTACTATTACCCTCTAATCGCATGGACCGAACCACGACCTACTCCACCTATCGGTTATCGTACTTGCATCCGAGAGTCACGAGGATCCGAAAGCGAGGTGCCGATATTTACGACACGAGTTATCGATTTCCCATACATACGATTCTAACCACCGCCTTCTTCGGCATAAGAGCGGTCTTCTGTTTGAGTGGATCTCGAGAGATCGGGCGCCCACCTCCGCCGCCCCCTCCCCCTCCTCCGTCTCCCATGAATCCGCTCGAGGAAGAGAGGCAGGGGTTTACGGCGCCGCGCTCGCTGGCAGGGTTTGTTTTCGAGAGCTCTGTCGTCGATGCGGCGCGGTGCGACCCGGGCGACCCCGGCCCCGCTCGGCGGGAGCTCCGCCCCTCTCCCGGCCCACTTCATTGGCGAAGGACCCGGCGAAACACTAGCTACGATTGCGAATTTTAATGGGACACATCAATTCCTCTCTTTCGCCTCCTGCAGCTCATTTACTGCGGCGCTCGCCACTGCACGCGGCGCTCGCTCCCACCTTCACCCTTCACCTCCCTTCAATCCACCCCCGCCCCCGCCTCCGCCCCCGCACCCGTCTCCGCCCCGTCTCCGACCCGTCTCCGACCCGTCTCCGACCCGTCTCCGACCCGTCTCCGACCTGTCTCCGGACCCGTCTCCGACCCGTCTCCGACCCGTCTCCGACCCCGTCTCCGACCCGTCTCCGACCCGTCTCCGACCCTCGTCTCCGACCCGTCTCCGACCCTGTCTCCGACCCCGTCTCCGACCCGTCTCCGACCCCGTCTCCGACCCGTCTCCGACCCCGTCTCCGACCCGTCTCCGACCCGTCTCCGACCCGTCTCCGACCCGTCTCCGACCCGTCTCCGACCCGTCTCGACGTCTCGCCGTCTCCGACCCCGTCTCCGACCCCGTCTCCGACCCGTCTCCGACCCCGTCTCCGACCCCGTCTCCGACCCGTCTCCGACCCTCGTCTCCGACCCGTCTCGACCCTTCCGACCCCGTCTCCGACCCCGTCTCCGACCCCGTCTCCGACCCCGTCTCCGACCCCGTCTCCGACCCCGTCTCCGACCCCGTCTCCGACCCCGTCTCCGACTTGCACACTCCGCTCGTGCAGCTCTCCTACTCCCTCTTTCTCTCTCGCTCTCACTCCATTAAAGTTTACTCAACTCTTCCTCGGTAATTCCTCCCCGGAATGAGACGAGTTAAATTCATCTGGCGAATGCTCAATTTCACATCACGTTTTCTCCATCGTTCACCTTCTCGACATCGGACCTACACAAAAACCACCGCAGAGCGTCGCGGACGGCGCGAGAGGGAGAGCGAGAAGGGACAATGAGGCAATCCAGCGGGAGAAAGGGCGGAGGGCATAACGGAGGAAAACGGAGCAGCATGAGTTAAGAGCAAGGAGAGCCTTTCGTTGAGAAGCGCCAGGTAGTGCGCACTCGGCAACCGTGGTTTCTTTGAACAAGAGTTAAAATCAATGGAAAGGGAAAATTTCAGAGACGGCACTTCGGAATGAATGAATTTTCATATTTTCTGGGATTCCAGATATTAACCGCAAGGGATAGCCATCAGCAACCGAAGGAATAAATTGTATTGATCGTTTTTGTCCAGTTTTCCCTACACAGTGAGTTGGTTACTTCCTTTGCTTCTGGACAACCAATGCAACCTTACCCACCTAAAAATGCCAGAATACATTTTATTTCTATTTCTTGACTTAGCATTTAAAATGATAGTTATGATAGTAAAATTATCATAACTATAACCAAAAATCTACGCCATGACATGACGATATACTGAAAAAACTAAACAATGTCGACGGGTGGATCCTTGCTGTGGCCAAAATGAATATCGTATTCTCAGAAGTAAGGATAACGCAGATGGTTGAATCTAAAATATAATTAGCATTAATCAGGGAGGAATTGAGGAATTGTAAACAGTTTAGGTCTTATTTTCTAGAGGAGAAAACCGGTCAGGCTTTTTCAGTCTGTTAATTTTTACGTATCATGAGAAAATAGGCGATTAAAAAGTCAATAACGGCATTATTTGCTCTAACAAACTTGTTGAAATTCTAGTGAATTATTACACTTGATAACTATGATCATTGGTTGTTTCCTAACCGGTCAGGTTTCACTCTAATATACTTTATTTCATAAGTTCCTGACAGATTAACAGTATATCTTAAGTAACGCAACAACGCGCGTCTGGTATAATTGTTATCGTCTGGACTGGCTTGGATAAGAAAGAAATGTGCGGCAGTAATACCTTCTGGATGTGATTAAAAAATAAAAATATTATATTACAGGAATGTAAATGCATCAGTGTTTCTAAACATTTGTGATTAAGTTGAGTATTCGAGGCGAGCTTTCAAAGAAACTTCCACAGACATAATTCACTTCATTATTTCTTATTAGCCTAAAACCTTCTGTACCAATAGCACGAAATCGCGCAAAACGCAAATCAATCTTGATCACGCACGTAAGGAGCGAAGGCAGGCGTCGCGCGGGGCGGGGCGACGACTAGCGTAATGGAGGCGCGAGGGTCACACGACGTGGAGTGGAATCGAGTGGAGTGGATAGAGTAGAGCAGCGTTCTCTCACGTTCTCCCGCTTCCTCCCCATGTACATCGCCCAACATCCACAGCGCGCAGCACCTCTGAACCTCCGTCGCATGGGGCTTAGCAGCGCGACGGTGCGGAGCGACCGCGGCAGTGGGGTGTTGCCGGCCAGCAGCAGGCAGACAGACAGGCACGCAGGCAGGCCGGGAGGGCCCTGGCGGTTGTCGCGGGCGGCTGGATGCGGGAGGGGCGTGGGCCGGGGGGTCTGGGGGCGGGGGAGAGCGGGCGGCGCGGGGGCGTCGACGCGTCGTTCAAGAGGCGTGGGCGAGGATGAGAGCGAGGGCGCCTCCAAATGAAGATGAGCGAGGGCCGCTGTTGAGCATCGACCCGCCCGCCGCCGCGTCGGCCGCAGCACGGCACGGCGCCCGCAGGGCGACGCGACGCCCGCCCACTCGCGCCCCGCACACCCGCTCCCGCCTATGCTCCCGCCTCATTCCCCGGCCCGGCCCGCGCCCGCACTCCGCTCACCCCCCCCCCCCCCCCCCCCCCCGCGCCCCGCACTCTGCTCCCGCACTGCCCACGGCCCAACCGCCTCCGCCACACCCCAATGTTCACGGAGGATGTACGATTGTGGCCCGTAATTGGAAACGGCTGGAAGTGCCGAAAACAAATTTTGCCAAGAGTTGGAAAAAAACAGTTACCAACTTTTCTTGGACGTTTACATTCTCAGGAGAAAAATACATAAAATTATGTAACTTGACTAAGAGAAGACGCATTTGCTAAAAGTGAAAGTTCGCCGATAAACATAAAGCTGGTAGTACTAAAACACCGCATACATTTCTCGTATTTCGATTGTAACGGTTACAGTACGTAATATTGCAAATAGTATTCTAATTATATTTTAGACATTATTTGAAAAACTCTCTTCACTAAACGAAGCACGGGAAAATTGAATAATGTAATTTGAGATTTTCAAAATTTTAGATAATTTCATGAAAATCAGCTTTACATCCTATACAAGCACACAATGCTCTTAAATGAAAAACGTTGTGATATGAAATTTGCATAATTCACTTTATTCCTCTATGTTATTTTATTACTTAGTCTTTACATTATTCATAAAATTGTCATCGTAAATACCACTGGATGCTTCGCAGACATGTGTCGCATAAATTTATCAGTATACTCTCGTAATATTTCAACACTATAACAAATCTTCCGTGATAATATATTCAAGCAAAAGCTTCATAGATTAATGTGGAGCTACCAGAAATTTGAAATATTACTCTTTGTAATTATCTTCAGAAATAAAAATGTACTGCACCATATTTCTCCAGGAAATGCTTATTAGTACATAACGGTGGGTAAATATTATACTATATCGCTTTCTTGCATTTCTTTTTCTCATTGCATGTCTTATTGTTGGCATGTACTGTATGTTTTACACGAAGTGTCGATGTGTGCTTTGAATGTTTCTATGCTTCAATCAATTCTTCTACAAATGGAATAATTTACACACATATGTTTGGTGTGCATTTTCATGTTTGTTACAATAAGATAGCAGTAGATTAAATGCTTCATTAAGTACAATCAGCAAATGCATGAAATGAAGACTTTCACACTTCTTTAATGACACTGAATCAGTCTAAGGAATTCAGGTCAGAAACTCCTTTTTGAATACCAGCTTCCGTGATAACAATTTTGGGTACCAATTTCAAATGCAAAAAAGTAACACCTAAAAATGAATTTCAAAACAGTAAACATAAAGAAAATATAAATATTTTTTAAAGAATACTCTACAGTCAACCAACACCTGCATAAGGCGTACTTGGTCTGTAGTTGTTCGTCACGTTTCTGATTGCAGGGACTGTTTTTGGAAACGAGTTGGCCCATTCTACCCGAGAAAAAGTGAAAACAAATCAGAGATTGCGCGTTGTATCGCGATTCGTTGCATTTTGTGCTGAACTGTTACAGATTTTAAGTAGTGCAACACTTCCTTTTAATGAACTAACATGGATAACGAAGCCGAAATAACTGCGGATAACAGAGGCCAACAAAAAAAGAGTTTCAAAACACTTTTTAAATTTTAATTGCTGAGTTTTATATTTTTTGGGGAGCTGAATCCGCATCTGAACTCTGTTCCTTTCTGTCACCCACAGTTTAGTCACAATTCGATCTAGTAAGATATGGGGAAACATGCTATATAAACAATCAAAATGAAAAGTAAACGATTTTTAAAATACCAACAGAATTTTATTTAATCATAGATGATGGCTTTATATTCTTACCATTTCATTCTACGTGTCCATTGACATATATTTTCTTTCCTTTAAAGCTCCTTATATTTGGTTTTGGTTTCCTTTGCGCCTTTTGCTCGGGGAAGTGACTAACAGTAATGTCCCAAGATGTTGGTGTTCCAGCATTCCTGATAACGTTTTCCCATCACTTTCACCTCCTTATGAAAACGCTTATCTTGTTCTTCACTTAATCACCTAAATTGACCGGAAAGAAATGTAAATTATTGTTTAAAAGTGAACCTTGTGGATCACTAAACATCTCAATTTTTTTATTTATAATATTTATAACCATCATTTTTGGAACCATCCAGCATATTGGCAACATTTACTTGATAGACCGGTTCTTTTTTGTTGCCTAGGAACTTATTTACAACCTTTTTAAATACAATGCACGCTTCTTTTTCAATTACTGTCATATGTAGTTCAAATTGGAAACCAAACGTCTTTTTTCTAATATCAGGCCCAACGAAGATATCCTCTTTTAAGTATGCTTCAGACAATGGTAGAAACTTTTGAAAAAGATATTCTAAACAGCCCTCTTTAGGTAACGCCCTCACAAATTGTTTCATGAGGCCTAATTTTATGAAGGCAGCAGAATCTTGTGTTGATCTACCAGATATTTCCGTAGAATGTTTTTTTCTCCTGACTAAAAATTTTGTTACAAGCCAAATCTTTTTAGATCAATGCTGATCTCGTGCATAGGAAACATGGGAATTTAGTAACACCACTTTGCTGTGCAAGCAGCATACATGCTATTTTTAAGTCACAACATATGTATCATTCATTCATGAGCGGAGTAGTATTTGTCTCTAAAACGACACTGAGGTTTTCATGTGTACAGACTTTCCTTTCCTTCTTTTCCTTTCGACTTTCCTTCATGTGTACAGACTGAGTGACAGGTAATGATGCGTAGGTTACCATTGTTTAATTGAACAGCTTTTAAACAAGTGTTAGAAGAATCGATAAACAGCCTCCATTATTATTTTATGTATTCAATGTCAAACTCATTCACCAAACCAGCAGTATTCGAGCAATATACTAAATCCTATTTTTGTTTGAAAAAAAGAAAGCAAATAGCTTCTCAATTCTTCTGTACACATGAATTGAAGTTTTAGCTGTTAACAAGTTATTTTCCTTGAGTCTAGAGGCAAGCAGTTAAGCTTTCGCCTTCGTTAAGGCCAAATCTCTGACCAAATCATTTAATTCATTTTCAGTAAACAACTGAGGTTCCACAATGTTTACGGGACACTGAAACCCATCATCAGCTGGTTCATCTTTAGCACAGGGAGATTCATTACTTGACATATCCAGATTTACAGTTGCAATAGCTATTGGTGGTTCAGGCACAGGTAGATCAGAACAACGACCTATTGGCCGAATTGCAGATGGTAGGTTAGGGTACCGAATTCCTTTTTTTGTTTTTTGAGTTGTAACCAGCAACATCAAAGCAATAAAAGTAGCAATCACCTGAATGATTCCTTGGCGCCCTCCATACCATTGGAATGGCAAATCTGAAGAATGCTTTTTCCTTTTTTGACAATTTTCTAAGGTTTTCTACACAAATATCACATACCTTATGTGGCGCCCAAGATTTGTCCTAATCGCGGAGAAAAAGTTAAAGTGTGAACAATTTGTGGGTGGTACAGCATTTTCAATGTTATTTTTGGAACCATCACACTAAAAACGATAAGAATTAGGGGTACGCACAAAAAGTTTTTTGGTCGTTGGCCTGTGTAATGAAATATTCCACAAACGTTTCTCGATGATTGCACCGTGGAGTGGTTAAATCAAATTTATTAATGCGCTGCGCCATATGTTCAGTGGTTGTTATTTATATTTCAACTATCAGGGTGAATGAAATTATCTGTTACCAATATGATAATGCATACAAATGTGACCTATTAAGTGTAATTATATCTAACAGTTTAGGAGTCAAATTAAATCCTATTTTTAATGATTATTCGAAACCTATAAAAATATGTGATTTAATCTCCAACTATTCCATTATGTATTTTCATCATATATTTTACTCGTTTTGGGGCAATGTAATTCAGTGTACAAAACGCTTCAACGTAGGGCGCCCGGAAATTCAATATAGTTGTAGGTTTGAGATTGTTTTTAAGTAGTTTATATTCATGTAATTAGTATATCGTGGTCTATTTAAATTTGTGGAGTTCGAAAATATTGTAATCCATTGTGTCCAGGTAGATTCTTCAAATTCGAGTACCTTCCGTGTAATTTTGCGTCAAAATACGGGTGAGGAAGTACGTGGTTTCAGCACCACGAATACATATTCCCCTAAAAAATGTGCACACACTAAAAATCCGCTCTTTTCAGAAAGTCTCCTAAAAAAATCGAGTGTTGGCGCGTGTTGGAGAGAGCGGACGAGAAAGCAGAGGAGAGAGCGCCCTAGAGAACGCACGGCCAGCGCGGCCCCGGAGACCCTCGGCGACCGCTGGACACCGAGCGCAAATAAATTCTGATCCCGCGCC
Organism: Teleogryllus oceanicus; assembly: GCA_964035755.1. Lineage (NCBI taxonomy): Eukaryota > Metazoa > Arthropoda > Insecta > Orthoptera > Gryllidae > Teleogryllus > Teleogryllus oceanicus. The sequence goes on along the minus strand of CAXIVR010000001.1, from coordinate 289,759,796 downwards.
GCGCATATATCTTACTACCGCGCAATTGTGCGCGCCCTGCACGCCCACCAAATGAGACGCTACTGTGTTTTAATTTACTTGAAAAGTAACGACTTTTCATTGAATTAAACATACATTCAAGATCTCAGCGAGTCGTACGCTCCTGTGAATGAACCATAATCAAAACGGAGACGAGAGAGATAAATTCATATTCTCATAAATGCCAGCAACTTCGGTAAATCCCGCGTCTGAATACACTGCCCTTTTTTATAACTCCCCAAAGGAGCGAGTTGGAAGAGAGGAAAACACGGCTTCAAAGAAAAAATAATTTACGCATTTTCTCGCTGGGTTGTCGGCAGCTACGGTGACTCTGCTATTCGCATAACGTATTTTGATAGATTATCCGAAACTTCTGAGCCGGCGGCAAGAAAACTTTTCGACGCGAAGACGCAAAAACGCACCAGGCGTATGTAACTACGATACCGACGTGAAGTGAGAGGAAGAAAAAAGATGAGAATGAGAGAAGAGTAGGGGGCGGCAAGAAAGGAGAGCCGTCTGAATTTTCTTGAGAGCTCCGCATTTATTTAATTATAAAATGGATTACAGTTTAAACTTTGTTTCCGCTCCACGCCTTAGCAAGCGCGTAACACTCGAATTTTGTGGAGTGTCGAGGCTGTAGCAAAACCGTATTGCTTATGAGATGTGATGTGGAGGTGTGATGTGGAGGTGTGATAATGAGGTGAAGTATAACTTACGAGGATAAACAATATATTATTTATGAGACGGTATTGTAAACTTTTTTGACGATTTCAATTTGTGTTAAAAAGAATCAAAACTCGCGAGCACACTAATAGGTTAACTAATACTGGAAAACAATCAATGTGCAATATATAACAACAGATTTCACTTTATTTCTTTGTAGTATTATGTGTACATAATATACGAGGGGTTTCTTACAAGAATCAAACAAGTTCAAAATTCCATATTTTGCGATATTTCATCAAGTTATTCTCTGTAACTGGCGCTATCTCCGGGACATATCCTATCGGGAAGCGCCAAATACATTAAAAGATATTAGGCAGGGAAAAATCATAAATTGATTACTACGCACGTCTATGCTCTGAAGTTTTTGGTGCCTGCTGAAAAATCTCGAATTTGGACTAGTTTGGGTCTTGTAAGAAACCCTTCGTATGTATTATGTGTTGACAAAAACACGTAGAAATTTAATAACTCTCCGAGCCCAAGATTCCACCAGATGACTAAATATCACAATGTAAATAGAAGAGCGTATGTTCGTTCTGTATACGTACGTGAACAAATTAAACATTATTTCATTGAATACTGATTTGAGAATCAAATCCTACCGATAACTCGGGACTGCTTGTTATTCATTCATTATAGATTATTCAGAATACAAACCGATCAACAATTGAATTTAATTGAAATTGCTTGCATTGACCAGTCAACATTACCAACAATAGATGGTTGGAACGTGTTAATTGGGAATCATTCCCGCGTTAGATGAGTAAATTAAAAATTATATCTCCACTCACGTTGTAATGCTAAAATTACCATCAAAGCGTACAGAGAAAAAAAGGAAATATCATATGCTTGCACGCTGAGAGAAGATACTAAAATTCTGAAATTGGCCTGTTGCTAAGAGAGATAAGCATTTACAATATTTTCGGAAGTAAATATTACCTCGCTACGACAAGTATGACTTTAGTCATCTACAAATATTTGTGAAGGTTTCAGAATACTAACAATATTTGGGAACGCACATAAACTATTTTTGTTAATGATCATGCAGTGGGAAATGCCAAATGAGCACTTTAAGTGGCCTACAGGCAAATGCCACATGTATAACTTCGTTAAATGAAATTTCCAACTACAAGTTCATTAGCAAAACGTTATCTACGATTTCTCTACATGCCCTAAACGTTTGTAACATTGTAACTGAGACACCCGTATTTTTATTTTCATGATTACTAAATGTCATGCATTATTGAAAAACAATAAATGTGGTAAAATGCCTTATTGACACATTGACATTAAACAAGTACTCGTGGTGCGTAAAATGTAAATTGCATGTTATTACACTGCAATGGGTGAGTCATCTCATGCAAATGACTGTGGATTCGATTATTTCAGGAGCCAATGAATATACGATAGAGGTGTCAGAGAATAAATGTGACAAACATGCAGTGCAAGAAGAGGGGTCTAAAATGATCGGGGTTTGGTATTGAACATATCTTGGGGGATGCCATTCAACGTAGTTATACTTGGTTCTGATAGTTAGACAACTTCTTATGCACAGGTGAATGGCAGGTCACGTTCTAGCGTAGTTATGGATACTTCACGAACCTTCCAAACATCTATGCACACGCGGATGTCTAACAATCAGGGCCATACATCACATTAATAACTCCGTACGTGAAATTTGCCGCTACATGTTCTTTGGCAAAAAATGATCATTTTCATGCCCTAAAAGTTTGTAATATTTATTCTCAGATCCCTGTATTCAAGAATTTCATTTGGCTGGCTGTTGTCAACACCCAGTAATCTTTTGGCATGAAATTAAGATGAAAGAGTTCCTTTTTTAAGTGCGATGTTTAAAAAGAAAGGAAAAGACATTGCATTCACTGATTTATTATTTGTAATTCACTATAATTATATATATATATATATATATATATATATATATATATATATATATATTACATGAGTGCTTAAATTAAAAAAGGTAATTACGTAATGGTAAAGTAGCTATGTCCTTTAATTTGCTCATCAGTCAGAGATATATATTTGTGAAATGGTTTATCGCTAAGAGAAAAGAACGGAGAACGAAAAAAATCAAGCCTCGCCTGCTCAGTCTCCATTCATTAAAGTCCTATCTTCGGCGAACGCCGTTGTTCGCGATTTCACCTCTGGGCGGGCGGCGATGCCTGAGCGAGCGCGGAGGTCGCGCTCCGCAGCACCCGGGCCTGCGCCGAGCGAGCTGAAGCGCAAGCGGGCGAGCGTGGCGTGGCGTGGCGGGGGGCGGCGTGGACGGCGCGGGCGGGGCGAGGGGCGTGCACGACGCGTGAGGGGGGGCGCTGCAACGGGGGCGTAATAAATGTCAGCCGCACGCCGCCCTGGCAACTTGATATTCCAATAAATGGCTGAACATCGGCGGCAGGTTGCCGCCGGCGGGGCGAGGCGGGGGCGGACGTGCGGGGGCGGGGGATAGCGGGGGTCGTGGGGGCGACTCAACGGTGCACGGGGACGGACGCGCGATCGCGCCGCCGGGGATGGTCCGCCCGTCCGTCCATCCGTCCGTCCGTCCGTCCGTCCGTCCGTCCGCCTCCCGACAGCCCGCTGCTCGCCCGCGTGCGCGCGGCCGAGTGAGCAAGCAGAGCGTGGAGCGGAAGGGCGGACGGGGCCGGAGCTACGGCGTGGGCGGGGGGGAAGAGGTGGAGACTGAGGGGCAGGCGGCAGCGCTGGCAGAGCCGGTGGCGAGAAATGAAGCAGGAGCGATGGTAGCGGGGAAAGATGGCGGTAGAGCGGTGAGGAAGGCGGGTGTTGGGAAAGGCGGGAAGGCGGAGGAAGCAAGGGAAGGTGGAGGGGGGGGTGGAGGATGGAGTCGACAGTGGAAGACGTGATGACGGTTGGAGAGGGGGACGCTCGGGCGATGGGTGGGTGGCGTGGGGAGCGTGTTTACGCGCGTGGACACAGCGAATGAACGCCGAACAATGGAGGGCGGCCGCTGAAAGCAAGGTTTGGGGGAAGGGGGGGGGGGGCGGGGGGGGGGGGGGGGGGAACGGGAAGGGTGAAAGCCGCGGGCGGTTAACGCTGTCGCATCCAACCTGCGCAGCGTTTGTTTCGAAATGTCTTTTGTGTCGCATCCATGTCGACGATGCTTTCACGACATACAGCGCATTCCCGTCCCTTGCGCAAGGGTTAATGAGCACAAAATGTTTGGTTGATATGTGGCATATGGAATAAACTGTTTGGTAAGATTCCTGTGGAGAAAACATATTCTATCGGATATCTATGATTATCCTGTGCTGTTGAACCTGGGTTTGAAGGAGGCGCAGTAAATGAAATCAAGCGTTTTCACGTAAGTTATGTTCACACAGGGACGGTATGTGCCTAGGAAGACCGTAACAGAAAATTGCATGATAAAAGGTAATGCTCGTACATTGAAGTGAAGCGAGACTCGATTTATTGTAATCGACCGTCTCCAATTTTCAATAATATTCGGAATATGTTTGACATTTTCTTTCGTGTTTTATTAATAAACATCAATAGAAAAACAAACATTACCATTCCGCAACCTATTGGACTTAATGTGGAAGTTTGAATTTCTATTGCTGAAAAATTAATGTAATTGAAAATATGTCAAATGCTTGCAATTATGTTACAAAGTAAAACTTATTTTGACTATTGCAAACGGAATGATATTTTTTGTGTAAAATATTTATAACATCAGTTTGTATAATTGATTCTATTAACAAATTATTTAGAAATGTTAATTTAACAACATGGAAATGAATGTTCAATTAGTATCGTAGTACAATTGCAATGGGTTACATAAGTGTTGGGGTATCTAAAATAAATCTGTGGGAATAAATAATTTAAAATTTTAAAAAATTTTTTTTAAAAAAAAACAATGAAGTTTAATTTTTGCGGACTTGCAATTTCCATTCAACTGAAGTATGCAAAACAAATGTCAGGAAAAACAAAGGAGAGGGAAAACTGGTGAGATTATCTATAACGGCAGAAAATTAAACTCGACAGCAGATTTAAATCATGAACAAATGAACGATGAAAAGGGAATTACGGTGTCTGGTGACCGTGTACAGCAGGAAAAATCATTTTATCAGGCATGCGGGTCCGAAACCATCACCAGTGCCATTCAGCTCAAATGCTCACTCTGCAAATAAAGTGAGAAATCAAAAGCTCCCCGTAAAATATTGGCGGCGGAACCGCGGAACACGAGTTGTGAGAAGTGAATGGAATCACATCATTGTGTAAATTCTCTGTGCATTACATAATTTGAAAACCCTCATACAAAAATATTGGATTATCATGTTTTAATAAAGTTAATATGTTGACTCGTGTAAAAATCACACCTCAGAGGAGATCCAGTGCCCAGTTGAAGAACGGTAGCGTATTACGCAACAATTAAGAAATAAATTTGCTTTATTGAAAAATAATATAGTCATATATTCAATTAAAATAATAATACATTATCTACATATATTATTAGCGTGTGAGCGTCCCATGGTGTAATGTTCAGATTTTTCAGCTTCTTCTTCTGAGTACTGAGCTTCGAATTCTGGTTGATCTAAGTGAAATTTCATTTAATTTGATTTGAAGATTTTGATTTGATTTGTTTATCGTACAAAATACAGTATGTGACGTTAGGGGGAGAATTGCAATTTGGCCAGGTTTTTTTGGCCCTAGAATCCCTACCCCATCTTTTTACTGTACTCGTACAGAGTTGATTGATGAATCCACAAGAATGATGAATGACGTACCAACTGAACGCCGTTAGCAACATTTCAAAATTAGACATTTTTGCTACCGAGTGAAGTTTTGGGGGAACAAAACGAGTTCGCTGCGTTTCCCTTTCTCTCTTTCCTCTATATATATTATCGTGACCGTCACGTTATAACATCAAACGCCATTTGGCCACTCATATATAGGCAGAAGGCAACGAATTGGCACCATAATGAAAATAAAGAAATATTCGCAACACAAAATCTCTTGTTGCAAATTTATTTCACACATCATGAATAAATAACAACCATTTGGTAACTAAAAATAGTTGGGAAAAATTATATATTCGTTTCATATAGTATTTCTAATACGAACTCGGCGTTATTTCCATTCCAAACTTTGAACGCTACCATGATTCATAATTCACGTTCGTTTCTTTTCGCTGAGCCTTTAGATACTTCCTTTAGTATCTCAAATGTGAAGAAAAAATCTCCATTTCTCTATTAATGAATTCTCGAAAGATGCTAATAAGAATATAAAATGCAAAAAATTAATATAATGAATGTAAATCTGTAAGCGGAAGTGTGTCCGTATAGGTTGCTAATAGGTGCGTGTTGTATTGTTCTATTTTAAAAGAAAATCGCATTTCCTATATTTATTTTACAAATATGTGAGTGCTATTTATATTTACAAATTTACAGCATTTTCTCCATGCCACACTATCTGTCACGTTACGGAGTCTGTCTAGTGGCAAGCATTATAAAATTCTTGCCGTGAAACCGTATGTAGTTTCTCCACATATTTTTATAATTGAAGTATTTCAACTGACACCTTTAGAAGAGGTTATTCATGTTCGTCATTGTTGTCAGGAGCTAGAGCTCTCTGATGGGCTTGTTGAGATATATTTATTGCAGATAGGACGGTGGAGAGTAGGAGGTTATAAGGGATTGCCGGCGGCGCTAGCCGAATGCGTTTACTACGCTCCGTGAAGTCACGAAGGTTAAGCGCATTCGAGACTCGCGGGTTCGTGGTCGGGTGACCGGCCAGGAACCCCGGGATCTAACGTCGTCGAGCCCCTGGCCGAAGGGATAAAAGGCACTGACTGACTGCGACGTGACGAGACTTGACTTGGTAATTAACGGAGGATTACTCCAAAATAATGCGCTCAACACCCCATAAGGGGCTTGGAGACGCGTTGCGTCAAGATGTGGACGCAACAAATTAAAAAAAAAAAAAAAAACGCCAGAATGGTAGTGACTTCTCGCAAAGATACCAGTATTTTTACCGCACCAAGTAAAATGATTCACTCTCAGAAATCTGTGACAGCAGAGAAGGTGCTTCTTCCCGACGCGACCGGTCGAGCCAGTAGGTGAAAATGTATGTTGTGTAAATTAAAATTTTTACACAGCATTTGTGGAGAAGCATTCTCTCAATATTTATATCACGTTAAATGTAAATTATACATTTTTGTCGGTGCTAACAAAAACCATAATTACAAGCAGATTCATAACTCGACCTCAAGTTTTGAAAATGGCAGATTAGACGATCTGATCAGTGAGAAAGAAAGGTGACTGCACGTGTCGGACCCATGTTAGAGTAAGTCCGTTCGTAAGCAGACCGCCAAATTTTCTGACCTCTATTAGAGTTTCAGCAGAATTTAGTTTAAACGAGAAAATGTGTCGCTTTATGAATAAAAAAGCAACTCAATATATCTTCGTTTGAGCTCTCTCGGGGCCCAGCGTTTAACCAGAGCATTCGGAATGTCATTTTCAAGGTATGAATATTCTATGTGCCCTGTTACGCGGTCTGGCTATACGCTTTCGGTATCCAGGAAAGGTTTACTTTGGCGGCCCTTTATGACTCAACCAGGAAACAGAGTGGTTTGAGTTATCTCTAAGCGACGGATAATTGACATACAAATTGCCGATCTTTACTGCTTTCTCCTAAGTTACCCTTTTCTGATTCCCTGGGTATGGAGTGCGTTGCTGACATTCATTCAGTACATGAACAATTTTGAAGCAATAATAAATCAAGAGGTTTTGGAAGACATAATATTTAGAATTAAGTGAAGGAAATGAGACACCTCAGGATTGAAATGCATATTTCTAACTTCGGTATACGATCAGTCAAAATCGTTTATCAGTGAAAATTATTAAACGTACATTTGTAGATCGTAAGTGGAAGAAAATTTGTTTTGTTAGTCATGTGTTTTGTTCTTGAGAATATAATATTCCTTTTGCAAATGAAACTTGATGTAAAAGTAGGTCAATGTTTGGATCAACTGGATTGTTTCTTGAATAACTTTTTCTTTCTGTTTCCAAAGGCGAAATGTACAAATATTACGGGAATTGCACAAATGCTACGTCTTCTTTTCCTGCTTTTATTAAAAATCGAAAATTCCTTTTTATTACGTTTTGTTGTTTTAGATTTAGTTATATTCCCTTTCTCTGCAGTTTCAATTTCACTTACGTCTGCCAATTCCCAGTTGGCCATCCATAGCCAGTAGCGTCTAATCGAAATATCGATAGAGAGAGCTCAACTCTTCAAACAGTAATGCGACTTCCGAACACACTCGAATATCTCGGAACAGAATCATTACCGGTGATAGGGGATAACGGCAGTCGGAAGTCGGCGGTGGCGAGGCGCCCCATTGCGGGGGTGAGGGCAGTGGGGGCGGACGAGGACCGAGTCGTGTGCGGGCCGCCTTCCAATAAGGGGAACCGGAAGAAGTCAGTGGCGGGAGGCCCTCGCTCGCCGGCCAGACCGAGGAGGTGGCGGAGGCCCAAAGGACGCGCGGGAGGAGGGGGACCCAAGACGGGGCCGAGCGCGGGGGCCGGGTAATTTTCGGCGAAGCCGACGCGGCTGGCCTTGTTTATAATCCAGCGATGTCGAGGAAATTTGCCTGCAGTTTGCTCAGGCCTGTTTGAGAGAGGCTATCAACCCTAGTTAGACGCGGCAAGGCGGGGGCGGGAGCGTCGAGCGGGAGACGCGAAGCGCTGGGCGCTGCGCGAGCGGGCACAGTGGCGGGGCGGGGCGGGGCCCAGGAGGGGCGAGGCGGGAGCGGCGACGTGGCGGCGACGCCGACGGCGGCGGCGGTGGAGGCGGCGGCGCCGGAGCAGCGCCTGCCGAGTGTTTATTAGCACGCCATTAACAAGTTTGAGTCTAAGTCCGCGCGCCGACGACGCATAAGAGGTCCCGGCTCCGTCGGCGACGCTTACGAAGTTCGACCCTGGGGCGAGCGGGGGTGGTGGGAGGGGGCGGGGCGGGAAGGGAGGGGAGAGGTCGCGATGGCGGAGGCGGAGGTTTGCTGGAGCGGATGCGGCAGCCCGATGGCGGGTGACGGGTGACGCGTGAGGGATGGAGGAAGCGGACGTAGACGATGGTGAGTGATGAGGGCGAAGGGGAGGGGTGCAAGGAGCTTACGCCGGGCGCTTTTACTGCCTCTTGACAGTTACTTCCAGTGTAAAGCCGAAAATGAATACTATACGCACGTTTAAAATTACAGAATAAACCGATTTACTTTGTCAACGTGTTTAGGAGTATCGCTTCGTTCGTATTAAAAACGTATATATTCAATCTGTTCCGGATAAAAATGTGTCGAAAGGAAATAAAATGAAATCATTTGACGGGATCATCCATTGGTCTCGCTCGTCAAAGTTTGCAACATGTACAAATATTTATTCCAAAATACATTATTTTAAAATGCTTCTAAAGCAAGATTGCAAGACTAGCATACTATACAAAATACGACCTTTGAACAGAGGTTGTAAGCCAGGGAATTGTTTTTGGCGATATAGTTGGAGAGAATATAAAAATGCAATCTTGGATTCTTCGTTGATATTATTAATGTATTAGGATAATGTATGTACTATTTTGTTGTAATATGCAATTTGAACCGATTCTAATTTGTTCTTTTAAAGAAACCATAACTTATTTCTGTGATCGCTCTAATTCGTGAATGCCAAGAAATAAGCTTACACCCAAACCAATGCACCCCCAATCACAATTGTGAAATAAACCTTAAGTCGCTGAGCATATACGCAGACTCATTTTGTCCTTCTGTCTTTTTCTCACACAACTCGTATCGGAAGTCCTCCGAATTATGTACTTCTTTAAACATGAAAATATATACTATTGGAAAGTTTGGTGGATGTCAGATCAAGAGGCACACGCATAACGTTCTTCTTATATAGCACCAAAAGTTTATTTGAATAAATTCTTATGCCTCTTTCTAATCTCCAGAAATTTGGTTCTCTATGTACACTACCTGCCACCGAGTACATATGTAAACCCGACCTATTCTCACAGATCCTATCGGAACAGGTTGGGCACTCTGAATTGTGGGTTCGAGTCCAGCATAAGACATGGTAGCTTTCGTTGCATTATTCTGGCGTGGAAGGCAAAGGGAAACTAACACTACTTCACACCATCTACAAATTCGTTTATCACCTCACAATTGTCAAGGAAAAATTAAGTATCACTTAGCTGTAGTTGAGCACCCACGTTCCACTACTTACAAGGCTATATAGTTTTGCCAAGTATTAAAAAAACTTTCACTGTGCCCGCGAAGATCGTAAACCTATGATTGGAGAGAACGTCTAAGGAAAAATATTGTGAAAATATATTCAGATTACACAGAAGAACAATGAAGGGTGCGTCCACGTGAAAAGAATAGAAATTCAACACCAACAAAACAACAATGGACCAAAACGAACACGATATCTAGACGATAAATCATAATTTTTGATTAAGCGACATCTCATATGACAGCGCGTCTGGAGAGCAGAGCGCTCGTGATTGACAGCCTCCCTCCAAAACCGCCCATCAAGCGGCGCTCAGCGACTGCTGCGAGGCCGAGAAAGCCTCAAAAGTAGGGCTTGAAAATTGAATTGAATTGAATTTGCCTTATTTTACGTGGCGAGACTCAGGCCATGAGGCCTGCTCTTCCGTCTGACCACGCAAATTTCGTTACACTCCTTTCACCAATCATGGGAGAATGAAGGTATTATTTGGGCGACGAAACAGGCGACTTGAATTTAGCTCAGAGGCGTTATTTAGGCTTGAGGATCTTTTACATGCAGTAAATGTACTAACATGGGACAGCCGGCTTTACTTCCCCTCCCAAGGAAGGCGTACGAAGGATTTTTTCGCCCTTAAAAATCCACGGCTTCGATCGAGTTTGAACCCGCAAACTTGGGTATAACAGTCCGATACGCTAACCGCTACACCATCGCCGCCGCATGGAAATGGATTACCATGCACTATATCCACGGTGAAAATAAGTAGATGAAGCGTTGCGGATTTGGAAAGCGGAGTAAGGATCAAAATGTTTCTGCCAACAGAATCGTTAGCTAAAATGACCCTGTATTTTAAAAGTTGTCCTTCGTAGAAACTAGAAGGATCCGTGCGATTATTCTACTCCTTGTGTATCAGTGTTTACAGCGAAAATAGTTTCATGATGTATCTACTTGGCTGCACGCGAGACGCCGCGTCCTGAAGACCATGCCAAGGTTTCGGCCATTATGTTGCGACCTTACTCAGGGCAAAATGCCCTGACGCATTTCGCACTTCGCCCTGACCAAGGTTGCAACATGACGGCCAAAAACGTTGGAGTCTGTACCTCGGACGCCACGTGTCCCGGGAGGCCTAGTAAGTACTGACTCCGGTCGCGGAAGCCTTCGCTTTGAGCTTCATATAAGAACATCACTTTAAACATTTCTGATAACCTTTGGGGAATCCTCCAAAATGTAATAGAACTTCCAAAAATTTTTCATTTTGTATAATCAGCATAAGAAAAAAATCCCGGATTTAAGGGCTTAAAAAGCATCATCATTTCCGATATATGCTTTGCGCGTCGCAATTCAGAAGAAGCAATTTTTTTACGTGACAGCAACAAAAATATATGAAGTTTTTATTTTCCAATAATCTAATTATAATTGAAACTATTATCAGGAAATCAAAATGCAAGGGTCCATCTTAATGCACCTTCGTTATGATTAATGAAGGGTGGTGTTACAATTATTGAGTTATTTACAGAAACTTTGTTCTCTAATCTCAGTTTATAAACTTTTCTAAACTTCCAGATTTTCTAAATTGCTCCGCAGACGCGTAGAAAGCTGACGATATTTTTATAACGTCTCCCACCCTCAGCTTCTTCACAGATTCGATTTGTTAATTACAAAAATCGAGAACATGAAGCTGCCTTGGTTCTGAAAATGACAATCTACGCCAAGCACAAGAGGATATGGAAGCGGGGCGGAGGTCCGAACAGCTCGACGAGGCGGTAGCGTATTTACACCGCACGTTTTCTTGAGCCCTCGCTATGCTAGTTACGACAGGTCTGGGGAGTTTGGTTATTTTGACAAAAGGTATTTTAAACCATATATATAGATTGTTTTTCGATGCAAAATAGTTTCTATCACAAGGGAGCGAACATTTCTGGTTATCACATTTTGTCTACAACGTTCGTTGCTATCAATTATTCTTAATTCAACTAATGTTGGCAAAGGAGTAGGGGCAGGTATTCCGGAGCTGAAGAAAACGTGCGAGTATAATATCCGGGCCAGCGGAGGCGTTGAGGTGCTGTGCGTCTTCTCTGGGCCTGTCACAGCGCGCCGCGCGACGCCTGCCTCTCCCGCCTGCACCCTCCCCGCCGCATGCGCCTGCTGAAAACTGTATGGCGCCTTTTAGCGCAAGCTTCGCGCGGGCGTCGTGCAGGCGGTGGGCGCGACGGCGACGAAGTCGGTGGAGATGGGGGGGGGGTCGCCTCGGTGAGGTGAGGTGAGAGAGGCGTGGGAGGGGATGCCACCGGCGCTGCCAACGCTTGTCGACGGAGCCGACGCTTCCTGTTTCGTGGTTCTTCCCACCTCGCGAGAGATCCAGTCTGGAGGAGAATGCCAGTGGCTGCTCTGATCGGTTATTTGCCTTGGGTTCTCCGATCAATAGTAGGCGAATATCTGAGTAATGAATTAACAGACGGCCCACGGACCAATCGCGATCATTCTTTCCTCAACCTCCCCTCCTTTCCCATTACACTCGCACACTTACATACACTACATGTATACACAGATCGGGAGATACCTAGAGGGAACATACTCACAAGCCGACGTGTAGTTCGGCGAACGATCTCCCGTTCCAGCAGGGCAGTAAAGCCGCCACCTCTCGGTTATAATATACATTACACTTACAGGGCTAATGACCAAAGTAATTATCGCGCCCGGAAACACGAAATAGTGCCATCACTCATGGGAGCGATTGTTGTCACGCCTGGACGCATCTTTACTCTATTCCATGATTGCCCCGAGTAGGTAGGTGGAATTCACCATTGGAATGTGCGTTCAGTGCCCTTTTAAGACACTCGCTTCTTCGACGTTGGATTTCTCAAAATGTGAAACTTCACACAGAACTATGAATAATAATCTTCTGTCGCTCCCTACCGATATGTAAACACATCAATCCTATGCCTCGGGGCACCTTCTTTATACACGGCCTTCACTCTCTTAAGCTAACAAAATATTCGCTAGCGATTCTGCAGGTCTCATTCTGTTTCGACAATCGCTCTGGCAACGAAACGCACACGGAAGAACAGTAAGATCTCGTTTCTCAATTCCAGGGCTAGTCAAAGCTGCGATAAACGTACCAAGGACGTCGTGGGGATTCATAAAACAGGAATACGCCCGCATTCTTCCCCAACAAATCCGTAAAACCTATGCTAATACGCCCCGTGCCTCGATGCTCGCATCTCCCGCAATCGTCTGGAGATGCGTAGAGGACGAGCGTCTCTCGTAAAAAGACAGCGGTTAAGGCGACCGCGGCGGCACGTGCCACGCTGGTGTGGAGAGAGTCGAGGAGGGTACGACGAGATCGGAGTAACCGACGCATGAGAGCATCAGTGGAATGGCAAGGCAGAAAATAGCGGCGTAGAAAACGCCATGAGAAAGTATGGACTGAAGCGATGCGATGTAAAGATAGTCGGGGGGGGGGGGATGTATAGAAGAAACGAGCGAAAGAGTTTTAAAATGACAAAGGGATGATGAGGGAAAATAGATAAGAGAAAGAAGGGTGAGTAGTCGAAGACGAGAGAAAGTATGACGATCGAAGAATGAAATGGAACGAAGAAACAAGAAAAATGCGGATAGAAGGAGGTCGGCGGGCAAGGTCTTCACATAAGCTTCAAGGGAAGGTTTGGCGTGGAGGAGGGTGGGAACTTAGGGGGGGGAAGGAACATGCGATGAGGTCTGCAAGAGGTGCGAGGCGAGGCGGAGCGCCCGACCGTGGCGGGGAGCGCAAGATAGGGCGATGCGATGACCCGGAGAACGACGCGGCACGAAATGATGCGGGAGGAGACGATTTCAGCGGAGCAGGCGAGCGGGGGGGGGGGTAAGGGACGAGACAGGTGGAGGCGGGTGGGGCGTGGAGGGGTGGGGCGGGGTGCAGCGGGGTGAGACGCGCGCGGCGAAGTGTGAGAAATCACCCATGCTTGGGCGCGGGCGGGGGCGGGGGGCAAGCCGCTGACGGCGGGGCGCGGCGCGGCGGCGGAGGGCGGACAGCGGCGGAGGGATATCGCGGCGGGAGGCGAGGCGGAGCGGCCCGGAGCACGTGTGACGGGGCGGGAGGCGCACTCGCTGGAGGAGGCGGCGGCCGCATCCGTAAAGGGCACAGCGAGGGGTGGAGATTGTGGCGGGAGGCGGTGGAGTTGCGCGGCTGTGTAAAGGGCGGCCCCAAGCGAAAGTGCGCGGTTGTGCAAAGAGAGGGCGAACGGTGACCCCACGTGGAGAAGAATCCAGCAGTGCTTCGGGGTGAAGCTGTGGTGGCGGTGTCGGGGGCGGGGGCGGGTCCGGAAGGCGTGTGGGAGCGTGCGGGACAGAGGAGCTGGAAAGCGGGGAAGGGAGCGAGGAGGGCTCCTTAGTGAAACGCCGATGTTCTCGCTCGGCGCTGAATCCACAGATAATGGAGATTGGGCGCGGCGCGCCTGCTATTGGCTGCGCGGGCCTTTGTCGGAGGACGGGGCTTATTGCGTCGGAGGCAATGCGCGCGGAGGGCACAGGGTGGGGACGCGGGGGAGAGACACAGGGTGAGAGAGGCCGGGAGGAGACCGTGGGTGGTTACCGCGAGGAGAGAGCGGGCCGGGGAGCGTGGGGGGCAGAGGGCGTGAAGCTGACAGGTCGGAGAGCTTGGAGCGGAGAGCGTGGGTCGGAGAGCGTGGGTCGGGGGGCGTGACCGGAGCGTAGGGCGGGTAGCATGGAGCAGGAGTGTGGGGCACAGAGTGGGGCAGAGCGTGAGGAGAGCCTGGGGTGGATATGCGCTCAGACAGGCGTGAGTGGGTTGGGAGCACAGGGCGGCGGGCGTCCAGAAGAATGCAGAGAAAGCGGGGAGACGGAGAGCGGGGTTGGAGCTGCCATCGCCTCCGGGAGAATGCCTACTTCTATGAATGATCTGCTCCTCTCGACCTTCTTGCGCGAGTTTTATACGGAGTCAAACCCGTCTTTGGCGTGTTTGTCGCCGCAAAACAACGGATGGAAAATCTCCGCCGATAATCAACATTACATTTCAAGAACAATAACGCAGATTGATCATACATAAATTAATTCAATCGTTTTTCTTCGCTACGTTTAGATGATGATAGTGTATCATATTTGACGCATTTGACGCAGTCACAAGTCAAAAATCAAGGAATCAAGGATTCTGGAGAGTCTGCAAATTGAAAATGAATTGACACTTTCGAAATTGATATTGAAGACGTTTATACAAAATGTTGCATCATCCTACTGATGTGTATCTCAACATTAGCGCTATCAGCACGCCTAGTATTGTCATCAGACAATTCATTGTACTCAAGGTCACTTTAATAAAATAAATGTAAAAAAGTCCTCGAAAAGTAAACGCTCAACTCTACAATTGTGTCTTTAGCCGACCTTAACGTAATTCCCTAGTACCGATTTTAATCCCGCCAGAATATCTCTTCTTCCAAATGCAAAACTAATGCACAGTCCTACATTAATTGTATTGTCGCATATATGGAAAGTATTCTTTGGACTTTCAATGAATATGCACAATTATTACAATGAATGGTTGAAAACATGAGATAAGTATCTGACATTACTACATCTTCACTTAACGTAAATTAACAAAATTGATTGAATGTGTTTAGGGGTCATGTTAAAAAGTAAAAAATTTAAAAACAGACATTTTTTAAAATAGAAATTGTTAAGCCAAACAATTTATAGCAGCATTTTTGTTTCGTAATGCATCAGTGCTGTTGGAGACCATTTCATAAATGTGCTAAAGAGCTTAATGTTCCCTTGTGGCATGAAATACAATTCAACACAATAATCACACTATAATGAAGATGAACACATTGTGTTATCGAAATGGTTCACTTCTTACAACTGCATGTAAAATTCATATATTCTTCACGAAGTTTTTGTTTTGTGAAAGTTTGCTCTGTAAAAAAGAATAAATTAGTTTATTACAATAATAAAAACGAGTAAGGTAATTATGAACATCATTTCTTTCAAAACTGCATAAGAAATCATTTGTAGTAATGAGAAAATTGCAAAAGTGCTGTTCGTCTCAGAGTGTTAAATAAACTGGCATTACAAATTCTCCCGAAATTCATATTAAACAGTTTTATGTTCAATAAAATTCGAAAATATCTTTCAGTTTATGCCCATTTATGCTTTCATCAAAACCGAGTTGATTTTAAAGCAATATCTTGCCTGCAATTTTTTGCCGTATCCTGCTCTCTTCTATCAAAACGGTTCTTTCGAACGCGTTAAAAATATTTTATGAGGTATCTTTATCTCCTTATGGAGCATTTTCCTCGCAAATATTGAGATTTACCATACGTTCCGAACGCTCTGATGCCTTTGAAAACTTCGAAATACATATCAAATACGATCGGTCCGTAGGATGCCAGCGCTTCAATAACAAGAAAATCGCGAGAGTTCAATAGGCTTCTTCCTTTGAATGGCTTCTATGTTCCGGCATAAACCCAGTCCATAAGAAAACCTTCAACCTTCTATTCGTCGTCCACGCCTCCGCCGCCGGCGCTGTGTTGTCATTCACAACGGCGAGACACTCAACCTTTTTGTGGCCGATGCCAAGTTATAGAGGGATATGGCGCTTATCTTATCGGCTCCGGCCCGCTGAGATCCAATGCATAGGAAGGGCCGGCGAGCCAACGGAGAACGACGTGCTGGCTCGCCCGCCGCAGTAAACGCCTCCTAAATATATGTAAAACGCGCCCTAAACTTAAGTCAAAAGGACGCGGCGAAGACGGCGCCCGCCGCTTAAACGGGACCTAAACGCCCCCGGACGAGGGAAGCGGTGATCACGGGCCCGGCCGAGGCCAGGGGCAGAGGCGGAGACGGGGGCGGGACCGGGACGGGTGAGGAGGGCGCCACGCATCTGAAGGACACTGCCGTAGTTAGAATTTCCTTTCAAGGGGAGGTGACAGGAGACCATTTGAGACTACATGCACGAAGACATTTTTTCGTAATAGTCTCGGAACAAATTTTGAAACATTTCAATGCGACGTAATTAATTCAAGTTCTTTTTTAAGTTGTTGGGAAAGAGTTAGTTTGCGTAACATATGGAACTGACAAAAGGCATAACCAGGAACTGGTTGCACAATACTAACCGGGATTTTTTTTATTTATTTCGGAAGGACATTAGGCCTGTAGCCTTTCCCCGACTGGATGAATGCCAGAGGGGCTGCGGGATTGAGAGTAGAGAGTTATTGTCGGAATTCGACTACACCTTTCCTACGTATGGTAACGTAGAGGAACGTATGGTAAATCTCAATATTTGCCCCCATGAAAGTATTGTTACTGGGGTAAGAACTGTTCGTTGAATCCAAATATTTTTTCGTAATGAAATATGTTCTAAAAAGTGTATTTAAATACGAGCATGTAAATTTGTCTAAAAATGCATGAAAACTACTCGAATTTTCAAAGTAAAGGTATTTTATAAAGAATTTATGAAAAAACGGCTCCAAATAATGAAAACAGCTGAAGATGAAAATCAAAGAAAATCACAAATACAAACAAAACAAAGCGGGAAATTGATCAAGTGAAGAATTTGTTTTGATCGAGTTACGTGGCTCGCTCTTGATCGCGCTGTCGATTTCTTCAAAAGTCACGACCGCAAACAACGCTACTGAAAGAGAAAGAATGTTCAAATAAAAAAAGCATTTGAAGCCAAATGAATTGGATTGAATAAATTGAATTCCAAACCCTTCCATTTGTTGTGTGTGTTTTCAGCTTTTCAAGATCGGAATCTTATTTGGAAGTCATTCCCCAGCTTTACTATTTCAAACAAAACAGAAATTTTCATATTCACGCTTTGGTTCTTTACTAGACACACAACACATTTCAATTAACATGAATGGAATAGGTAATTTTCGTTGTCGGCCAGCCTTTTGTCGTTATGAAATTTTTAAAAGTTTAAAAATCTTAAATTACGTTTTCTCTGATAGATTTTATTACTTATATATTTATCGTCAATAAACAACACTTACATAATATGACGTTTGGAGAGGAAATAGCAATAACTTGATGTGCTGAAATTGTAATACTTCAGAAATATCAATGACTTGCCGGTTACGGACAGAAAAGTGGGTAATATTAACCTTTCACAATTCAATTAATAAATGAATACTTCACAAAACATAGTTTTCCTTGTTAAAGAGCATGAGGTATTAGGACATTAATTTAAATGTATTTTTCACTGAAAAAATGGTAAAATGCCAGTCATAAATACACTTTTTCAGCTTAATATTATGAATGGCATTGCTTTAATGAAACGCTAAAAAATAATCCCCGGAAACTCGATAATTCCCTGCATTTTATACGACAAATTGTGTATTAAAATACTCATATTTCCTCTATTTTACACGTATCACTTGTGTACCTGCGAGGGCTTAACAGATTTCTACGGCTTATGTTCACTTTATCAGGAGATCTATTTATATAATTCACCGCCCTCAACAAACACGAGTATCAGTGAAATGGCGTTGTAGAGTTATTTACGAAGACTCCAACAGATGATAATATATTAAACCATAATGCTTCGAAACAACAAAATTCGCCGGCACGCCAGAATGTGTTTCTTGTTTATTCAAATAAACAAACTGGTAATAATAGGTGAATATTGGAAAACATTTGGCACCAAATTGTCTGATACGTCTTTGGAAAAGACACAATCTTATGTTGCTTTTCCCTATTATGAGTCACGATTCGTCCCACCCAGGAAACAATTTTCGCGGAGTCCAACGATCGCGAAGCGTCGGGGTCCTTTGAGTGCATATGAATAATGGGATGTTAACCGTAGATTACAAGGCGTCGTCTATCAGACGACGCAACTAGTGCCGAAACATTCCCCCACCACATTTCCCCTCACTCCCATTTCTGAAACTCTAGGTATCATCATTGTTCGACTAGCCAGTGAAATACATGTTACGTTGTGTGCGTGCCTATTTCCGATATACGCCATTTTAACATGCATCGTCCAATAGACTACGCCTTTGTACCTACGTCATTGATATTTTTGGCGCTATATTTGGTAATATCGTGAATAATAAATACGAACTCATGGTCTTGTTGCACTTAAGTTTGTACTGATCATTTAGCAACCATAATGGGACGATGGTGATCAATAATAATGGTCGCATGACGAGGTACTTCTGCGGACACTTTTCAAAAGCCACGAGTCCATGAAATTCAGTGTTTCATTGTAAAAAATAGTTTTTATTTACTTTCACCCAAAGTAGTCTGTCAGACAACGCTTTCTCTTAAAGTCCTTCACATTGTCCCAAAACAAAATTTAATTGAAAACGGAGCGATTGTTTTGAAAATTTGGAAAACGTCTCAGGAGCTTCATGAAAGTTCAACTCAAAATTAAAATATCGGTTTCAAATTCAAGGGGCCGTCACATCCGGAATATCGATTGGGAAATATCAATTTGGAGAAAATCGGCTGAACGGTTTAGCCTCTTGACGGACGTTTTGCTCTCATTCGATTTTTCGCTATCAAACACCCACAAAACACGGATTCTGGCTGTACCACGCGTTAGAAGATTTTTTTCTAAATTTAGCAACTGGATTTATCAACTTTTTCGTTACCAGAGCCTTGTAGTAAGAATTTTTCTCCCGAAAATTGGCCATTTTTTTCGAGCAGCATTACATAACTTTCTCTCTAATGCGTAAGCGGTAGCAAGAAAGTGAGAGGCGGAGGATCGTGTCCAGTGCGGCGATCGTGCATCGTGTCAGGGGCCTTTGAGGCCCCGCGTTTGCATTCCTCGCCAAGTGGCCATCGCCAGACGCGCCTGTCTACCGCAGGCTTCCCAGAAGCTATGCGCTCGCCGCGCCTCAACAGCCCGCGCGCTCGGTTCACCCACACAGCCCCCACGCATTTGCTCACTCGCTGTACACGTGGCCGCCAGGGTCGAGTTGACAAGGCTATGCACATACGACGACGAATTCTCGCTAACTATCGAGTACAAACTATGCGCAGAGAATGCAAACCAGACCGGGAGCGGTAGCACAGGGTGTCACTGCAGCATCAACTGATGTCACTGCAGCGCCTTTGACCGGAAGGTCCTAGGTTCGAGTCCTGACGGCGGCAGGATTTTCGACACTAGTATTTCAGCTAGGTCGAATTCAGTCGCGGTCTAGAGGAGAATTCTAGCGGCCGACTGCGCTGATCAGTAGTTTTCCGTGGTTTCTCAGATCAACACCAGGCGAATGCCGGAGCAGCACCATACCAAACGGGCCACGGACCGCGCGCGATCTGTCCTGCCTCTTCCTTGTCCTATCGTCTCCCCTTACACACATGCTTACACTAGCATGCACTACACTACCACATAGTGCGGGAGACCGGTCGGGAGTTTAGAGCTTGTCTCGGCTGGGGCGGTGCCCCGCTGGTGGGAGAGTCCTGGTTAGGGGGAAACCGCGCTAGCCGACGGTAGGTCGGCGACGGATCTCGCCATCCAGCGGGGGAAGATCACCGCCATCCCCCGAGAAAAAAAGCATGCACTACACTAACGGGACTAATGATCATAGCAGTTGACGCGCTCGGAAACACGAAAAAAATCAATAAACTTCAAACCAAACGCCGTAGAGTTGTTAAGTAATTTCTAACATTATAAGTAATTATTAATAATATAAATAATTAACGGGAATTATGATTATCATTTCTATTATTGTTATTTCTGATTTTCACATTTATTGGTCCATATTTATCATCACACAGTAATTTTGTGAAAATTTAGATATCTGATGTTTAAGTAATATTTACGACTCTTTCAGTTTTTCAGTTACAACTGTGACAAATAGGAAGGCCTCTTATTAGTCATTAATACACATCTACACTGGTTTAGTTTCTCTAAATCCTAGAAATCTGCACTGTAGAAAATCTTCGCCGCATTGCAGTATTTGTTCAATGATATTAGATGAGGAAATGAAATTAGAGCCAATTGCGCGAAATATTAGCTTAAGCAAACAATGAATAAAAACAAAATACATGTTTACTACTGACTTGCTAGGTCGGAAGCCAACTTCTCATGGTGTTAGAACAGTATTTGTACTCAGATAAAACAGTGGCATTTGAAGTGTTAGCACTGAAGAACAGAAAAACAATTTTCTTATCCAAGTGAAATGTAGTATTAGACCAACGTCAACTATGTAGCAATGTACAGACGAACACAGACGTTCTCAGATCTCAGACGAATGGCGTCGAGGTGCATTCTGGGAGCGTTTGAAGTTTGGAACGCCCCAGAGGCGCCGGCAGCAGAAGCAGTGGATAGTTTTCGCGGCGCTGACGACGGCGCTTAAAGGCTCTCTGCTATACGTAAATTGTGAACAATATATCAAATTTATCAGTTTATCAAAGACGTCATTCCTACTTTTTTTGTCTGTAAAGAACTCCTCATACGAAATGTTTATTCCTGCTTACAGAAAATCTCTCGACCTCTGGCCTCTACTTAAACTGCAAAACGCTCGCTGTTTAGGATACAATTATATCCAAATTTTGATTCAATGCAATTCATTTCTGCTGTTACGAATAACTGCGCCAAGCATCTTAAGTCTACTATAATAACCTGGGAAGTAAAAGTACTTTGTTACATTTTATTGAGACCCTCAGTCTCTGACTTTTTCGGTCTCACCTTAGATCAATACTTTCAATGGATGAGTGATGGACGATGAAAATAATGATGATATGATTTGAATGATGATGGAGGTATGATAGAAAGAGTTACAGGGGAAACGATAGAACACCGAAAAAACTGTTACAAATCCGCTGATTCTGCCACAAATTCTATATGAATACATAGGGAATAGAATCCCGAACTCAGAAAGGGAAGTGTTCATCTTACTACTCCGTGGGTCCTCAAAATGGGATGCAAGTCTGATAGAATTACAGAACAGAAAATTGTATTCTTGGCGAGTATTCGACCCCTCTTCATAAATGTAGCAATGCGCAGACATGCTCTGTATACATGTCTGAAGAATATTAAAGGTCAATTGAGTTACTCTATAAAGTTTACAAGTATCTAGCGGAACGCAAGAATCCTTTACGTCCTGCATCTCTGACTCAAGACCACTGGCATCGAATTCAAAAGGCTTTGACGGCTTCGGCTGCGACGGTGGGAGGAGTGGCGGTGGCAAGAGCGGTGCCGGTGGCAGTGGGAGTGTCAGTGACATTGGCAGCATTGGCGGCGCTGTGGGGGTGGGCGCGTTTAGGCCGCAGGGCGCCTCAATAACGCGAGCCGGAGACGCCCTTTTTACGAGTTTAAATTTATCTCCTCCTAATATCCGGCGCAAAAGTCTTTCTCCGCTCGCTGCGTTCGACTGAACAGACTACGCTGAGTCGCGCCATCTGCCGAAAGATGCAACTACAGGGCGCTTCCACATTTACTCGCAATAAGTTGGCATTAAATAAAGATCTCAGATGGAAATCTCAAAGACGATAACTTCCAGAAGTTTTTTTTTATTTTTTAGAAAATGTGGATTCATATTTTTTTTAGGATTAATGTGTAAGTGGCAATGGTATCATCATAAGCCATAAGATATTACCTACACAACAATGTCACTACTACTCCTATATGCATTCCTGAAAATAATTCCTTAGCTTCTTAATAAATAGAAAGTAGTAGCTTTGGCTCATAACGCCATTAAGAATTGCATTCATTTAAGGCAGATGAACAGTCTCCTCAGACCCTTGATCGTTTACGAGGGTCATATTCAATATTGATACAATATTGTGGTCAATTCCAACCTTATTGCCTCAAAGCATTCCATCCTATTAAACCTGATATATTTCGCTACAGTTTTTGTACGTAACGGATATTGTACACCATATTTTCAAGAAAAGCTCATGGTTTCGGGAGGTTTAGAAATAGAATTCTCCACAATGAAATGTAGTTAATTGTCTCTGGTGATCTCTCAAGTAAATGATAAGTCATAAAACGTAATACAATACATGATTGCATTTGCGCATTGATGAAAATTCGTGAGAAAGATATATTTGAATCTAAATTAAGAACATTATTCAGCAATGGTATCTCCAATTATGTTTTCATGAGACCCTCGCCATGACGCTGACGGTTCGCCATAATAAATCCTGTTCCAGACTTCGTCTGTTGTGAACAAACTTTAAAGTAAGATTGAACTTTAAAGAGTCAATTGAAAACGAATGCACAACACTTGTACTAGATTAATCTACCTCAGATGATATGGACTCGAGTCCTCACCAAGTTATCACCGGCCACTCTCTCCGGCGTTACGGGCTTCCGCATTCATTTCACGAGCGAAAGATTTCCAGGAATTTGTGACTCACCCTGTACTCAGAGAGGAACTCGGGAGGAAGATGGAAGCGCCGATCTGCGCACATACATTCCTCCTCCCGCTCCGTCCCCGGCCCCGCCCCGCACGCCAGCCGACGGCGTGAGCAGCGGCGCGCGAGCCTTCGCGCTTAATAATGCACTGTAATAAAACCGCGGGCACGATCCCGGCTCCCTCTCGTGAAAGTGTAACGCGGACGTATAAACGGGCCTTTACACGCCTCGTGAAAACACGAGACACGAATCCTGACGGGAGGGGCCTCGCCGGCGGCGGTGGGACGGGTTCCGGCGGACGCCTCTTCCAATAGAAATGATCCGGATAAGTAGAACGTGCCGCTACTTTCATGGTCCATGAAATATTTAGAAGCGGGCGTATTTTTAATAAGACGACTCCGCTCGGCCTGGGAGGCCCGCTCATATACGACGCAGCTCTGCGGCTGGCGGAGAGACCGCGGGGGTTGAAGGTACAGGCGGAGGCGGCGCGGGGGTAGGGGGTGGGGAGAGACGCACGCGTAGCGCATAAAAGGGGAAGCGGGCCGGGCGGGGGGTGGGGGTGGAGAAGGCGCGGGGGAGGGGAAGGGAGCAAGTCGTAAGCACGTGCACCGGCGAGGATTGGCACGCTCCGCTGACACGGCACGTGAATAACTCATTGCACATGAATATGACACTAATCACTCTCCGAACGGACAGAGAATCGGCTGGTAATGACTCGTCGAGGGCGCGGCCACCCCGCTGGGCTCGCTTGTAGCGCCCTTGCCTGCTGGCCCCGCCCCCGCGGCCCGTGCAACCCCTTCCACCCGACATCCCCCCCGCACTCGCCGCGCGTGCCTCGCGCCTCCCTCCCCTCCTCATCCCTCCGACGTCGCGTTGAGTGGCCCTCTCGGCCTTTCGCCCCCCCCCCCCCCCCCCCCCCCCTCGCGTGCTGCTGAAAGGTTATTACGGGTTTCGCTCGCGAGGTCGCCTCAAAGAGACGAGCGAAAATGTAACACTTTGATCAAACATGCTCTGAGGGGCGTGTTTGTCCAAATTATGCTCCCGGGACAAGTAACAGAATCAGAGCAAGGTTCTGCTGCAACCTGAAGAGTTGTTAAAATTATACAACGAATGAAATGATAAAGTTTGAAAGTCTTGTTGAAGCAATGGACATATGCTATAATGTAACTTTGAATACTGGAGTAACACAATTTGTAATGTTTCTAATTACGGGAAAACACGATATAATGAATGTGCATGGACGTTCGTAAAATGTAAATATTTTTCACATGCGTTTTAAAATTTTTAATTGAGAACACACTTCTATAAGTAATATCTGTTCCTTCTATAAACTCATCAATGCTGCAAAATTTATTGAAAAATATTTTGAAAAAGGACCCAGAAAATGATATTTGTACCGACCCTGAGCAATGTGTGTGGAAATATTTCATACTCGAAGTTTCTTTAGTTCTACTCGAAATCAAGAAATATTTCATAAAAATCTTCTTCTGAATACATGTAAAAAAATTAAGAACATGTGCGAAAATCGAAAATGAGCTTTTCCGAAAAGCAAATCAAACTATTTCATATTTCCAAAATAGCCAGAGCAAGATATAATTCGCACCATAAGGTAAGTAGTGGTAATGAGATAAAGTTAGATTTACAATTTCTCTAGTAGCTTTTCTAACTACTTCTGCGGTTGTAGTACTTACATTCAAATTACTTAAAAGAACAGTTCATAGAATATTTCACAGTAAATATTTATTTTTCAAATCATTCAATTGAACGGTGCTGAGAAGAAAGGGAACAATTCATTCATGCCAGTTTCAAGAGGAAGGAAACATTAAATAATACTCACACATGTTATATTATCCTGTCCAATTTTTCTGTGCGAATTCACTGACAATAGTCTAAACACTGTTACGACGTGATTACTTTCTTTCCAGTAGAATTTGTCTTGCCTTTAAGAAAAACTATTGCGTTTTGACTTGTTCCCTTTCTCCTCATCCTGATTCAATTACAATCACCGAAATTTCACTTTCTTTCGGGCCGTGGCTCTGGTCGGACTTGCAATGGACTTGTGTGCTTCAGCAACTCTATATTGGAGTTGGGCTGTAGGCGAACATGATGTTTGACCAGCTTGTGTATTAGTAAGCCCTGACGAAGGAATTAAATATTCCGAAACGTTGGCAAAATAATGTGTTTCATTAACTGACCAATCCCGTGATCCATATCCTACTACTTATTAACGGTCGTGATTTCTACAATGGTCAATCACCGAAATACTGAGTCAGTTACCGCGAAAGTATCTACAATGAAGTACATCAACCTTCTTTCATATAATTTGCTTTCGTATTTCGCGGTAGAAACAGACGACACGTTTTTTAACAACACGCGAATTAACAAAGCTACTGTAAAAAAACAAAAAAACCTGCAAACATCTGCTCGCTCTGCTTTCCTTGTCCTTTTACAAAGCGAAGTTCTATGTACTAGGATTCAGCTGCAGGCACACGACGTTTGCCGGCACTTGGCGCCGTGGAATCACCGCGCACGCGGCTGCCTCGCAAAATCCACTCCCCACATGGCGCACATCCCGCGCCCCCGCCTCCCGCTTACCCGCAGCACTCTCGACGTCATACCCGACTGTGCCGCCGCCGTCTCGCCTGTGCGTCACATTGCCGCATAGCTCCGCTGTGAGCTCCGCCTCGCGGCCTCCCCGCAGCCACGCCCCCCGCGCCGCGCCGCCCTGAAACGCGGCCCACCCACGCCTCCCCCGCCGCAGGCAACGCCTCGATAGCGTCGCCCCGAAAGTCTATTTCGCTTCATTGTTCGGGGAGGATGCCGGCGGGTAAGTGCTCTCAGGACGCGTGCTTGCACTGTGCGCCCCGCCGCGTAACCTGGTTACCGCGCCGCGCCGCGAGGGAGACGGCGGGGCAGGGAACAGCGGGCGGTGAGCGATGGACTTCGGGCGGCGGTGGACGCTGGGCGGCGGGGGGGGGGGGGGTTGGGGCGGAGGGCGAGAAGCGGCGGGGCGGCGGCGGTGGAGGCGCGAGGGGCGGGAAGCAAGGGCGGCGGCGGACGGGTGGCGGCGGCGGACGGGTGGCGGCGGCGGACGGGTGGCGGCGGCGGATGGGTGGCGGCGGCGGCGGATGAGTGGGAGTGACACGGGCGATGGCGTCAACCAGTGGGTTGAGATAGAAGCGATGGAAACGGTGATGGCGGAGAAGGAAACTCCAGAGGGCCAGATTCGACAGGGAGAGAATGACGGCGGAATAGGCGACGGGGGTGCAGCCAGCGTGGTGACAGGAACGGCAGGGGCGGCGAACGTGGAAAATTTGCCGTGTGGAATTGGAGGCAGGGGCTGCGTGAACGGGGAGGTTTGAGTGGTACTGCTCGCTGTGGCTAACAGCGGCGGGCTGTACAGAGTAATGGACTCACACGGAGGCGGTGAGTGCAATAGCAGCGAACACGCAAAGAAATAACGGCGGAGCGGAGGAATGTAGGCAGCAGAAACGACAGGGTTGTCAGAATTAACAGAGATGAGAAAGCGTGGCGTCTGGGGCAGAAGTGGGCTGGGCAAGTTGGCGTTGAACTCGTGCGGAATTTGAAGTCGGCGATGTACGAATAGCAACAACGAAGGCAAGGTATTGTTTCCATTCTGACCGCTACCATTCGGAAGCGTCGAAAACTGTACGACTGTGGACCTAGCGATGGTAGAACACTCACGAAAACGGCGTGTATCGATGGCAGAGAAGTCTGCGAGAGTAAATGACGGAGCGGGAGAGAGATGTGGAGACGGAAGGACGGTAGAGAGCGAATTGTTGCGGGTAGCTGGGACACCCGCGGCTACGGGTGCACGAAAGACGGCAAAGTTGCCAGGGTTACTTCAGGGCTAGAATGAGTGCTGGGCAGTGGAGGCAACGGAGGCGCATTGGACGACATCATGGACGGGGAAGGCGCTGAGTGGAGGGGACGGCGGCACAATGGGGAGAAGCCCAACAATCCGCTGTGACGCTGCACCCGCTCCGTAGCCGCGGCGAGAGAGAGAGAGAGAGAGAGAGAGAGAGAGAGAGAGAGAGAGAGAGAAAGGTAGAGCGAGAGAGAGATGGGGGAGGGAGAGGGAGACGCGTGTAGTGGCACGGCAGCTCTGCTCCCAGGGAGATTGACTTGATTGCCCTTCTAATTTAATAGTGAAATTTATGCAATTAGGAAAGTGCTGCAGTACACTCACAAAACTCTAAACCTCGATATTCTCGTCGTATTTCCAACTTTAACGGAAGGTACTTAACCAACGATAAATTTCCCGAAGGCAAAAATGATTAAGTGGATTTCTATAAAATGAACCAACAATATTTAATTATGTTGTGACAATGGCAAATGCATCATTATCGCACTGTAATTACAGCCTTGGGTTTCGAATTCCAAAATACAAGGTAAAACAGACTTCCTAGAGCAGCTCAACCGTAAATCTCTTTACGCGCTTTTTTCTACATTCCCGTTTGAAAAGGATTATTCTTTAAATTTATGTTTTTACATGTCTTTCCGAAAGAATTTCAGTATTGTCTCAGTAACCAGATTATTCGTCCCACAAATATGGCAATTGTTCGTTCTTATTCGTTGTCTCTAAACGAGAGTATGCAGATTTCGAAATAATACAATTCTGTAAATTGTTAACAAATTCTTCAATTTTATTTTACTGATACAACATTTCACCTTAGGTCATACTGAAGTATACGTTTACTACGTGGAACCTAAGTAAAATCACACGTGAAAACAATACGTCCTAGTGATGTCGTTACTAGTAAATGTTCTTAGAAATATACGTGCAAATACATGTTAAATATATTTTGTAAGTATTGTATATATTTGTGGAACAATCACACTAATTATGGTACTAATATGTGTTAATGACAGATTATTTATAATGAATTAAAATGAAATTCGATTCAAGGATCGCATCATTAATTCAGAATTCCTGTAATAATGTAATCCAATTAATAACGCGATATTTTTAATATTTCACAGTCATACAGTATTTCGTCAATCACTTCTCAACTTTTCATCAAAAACGAAGTAGCTTAAAATAATAATTAATGAAATTATTGAATAAAATTCAGGAGAATGAGATATTTTGCCGAGGTGATTAATACCGATGCTTTAAATAGTAATTTTCGAAAGAGTAAATAAACCGTTTTATTTTCCACTACGATTATTGGAATAAAATGAAATTTTGTGCATACTCATTGTCGATTTATTCAATTCCAAATCAGTAACACAAATCGAAAAGAAATGGATTTGAAATTACCAACAATCAAGCGTTTCATAAGAGAAAAGATTATAACGTTAATTGAGCTCGAAATAACTAACTACGAGTAGAACACGTGAAATATTTGTTCAGTATAAATATAATTTTTTCAAAATACAATATTAGGTACTCGAGAACGAACATCGTCACATAAGAAATATGCAGTAATGTATATAAATTCTTATGTAAGTAGTTATTTTCAGTATGCGCTCTTTGTAAATTTATTTAATGTCATATCAGTAATATAAATAAAAATTATATGACACCATTGAAAACCGAACACACAAGGCCAATTTCTTTTACACGTAAAGTATAGAAAACTAAGTTTTTCGAGAGAACTGCCTTTTCTTAATTTCTACTTTCATTCTCTAAGGCCGCAGTATTTCTTTCATTGATATTCGCAAATACAGAACCCGTTATGAATGGGTTGAGACGAATTCGAAACTATGGTCACTGATACAATTTCCGCGAGCAAGGCTCGCTTCCCTCGAGCAAACACGCAGCCTAAAACGCAGCTCGCCCGGCGCTGCCGCCGATCATGAGCGAGCGCCTGTGATCTCGGCATCAGCGTCAGGTAGGCTAACAGCGCTGTTAACCTGCCGGTAGCATCGCGTGCCCGACCGGCCGGCGCGGCGGGCCGCCAGTGGCCTGCGCAGGCCGGTGCGCTGCGGGGAGCGGAGCGGGGGCGGGGCGAGGGCGGGGCGGAGACGCGGCGGCGGGCTTTGTCGGCGCCGCACAATGCGGCTGGCCGGCCGGCCCGCACGCGGCCACCGCGTTGCCAAAGCGATGCGGGGCGGGCGCGCGTGCGGGTCGCGGCGGGGCAAGGGGGGCGCGCGCACGTGGCGGTAGAAGCCCGTGTCGGTGCACCGCTCAATCTCCTGCCCGTCGCTCGCCCGCGCGTGCCCTGGAATTTGCGTGCGGCCGTGTGGTGCGGGGGGCGTGACGGGGCGTGGCGGGCGGGCGTTTTCGCGGGGGGAGGGAGCTGGCATTCTAGCGGTCGTGTGGGGGGAGGCGGTAGGCGGTGAGAGGGCGAGCGGAGGTATGCGCGGGGGGCGGGGGGAGGGGGGGGGGGGGGGGGGGGAGGACCGACGGGCAGGCGAACCGCAGACTGACGCGCAGGCGGACCGATGGGTAGGCGGACCGACGGACGGGCGGACCGACGGGCAGGTGCACCGACGGACGGGCGGCCGAAGGGCAGGGGAGCGACGGGCAGGCGGACCGACAGACAGATGGACGAGCAGCGAGCTGGCGACCGGGCGGGCGGGCTGGCGACCGGGAGGGGCGGGCGGGCGACCGACGGGCAGATGGGTGTGGGTGGTTGTTTGGTCGGGTGGCCGCCGCCGCAGGCCCAGGGCGCGGTGACATGGCTTTGGCGCGGCCAGAGCTTGTCTTCTGCCGCCTGGGAGACGCGCCCAGCAACACGTCGCTCATGTTGGAGCTGCGAGTTGAACGCTGAACGACTCATCCACACATTGGAATCTTTTTGAGAGCCGATCGACGTTTCGACACAGGAAGCTTATCAAATTTCAAATGCGTATTTAAGCCAGATTAAAACTTAAGTACAAATTATTATTTTGACACACCTATACTTTTACTACAATTGTTTTTATTTCGGATTTATTATTTTACTACAATTTTATTTGTTATATTTCCAATGAAATGTACAAGTGATAGACTATTTTTATAGTTTATTGCCTTTTATCAGTAAAGTGGCTATTTATTGGCTAGATTTTTTTTTTTTTGAAATACGCTACTTCGTTTTTTGTAGCTGCTTTGGTAATGCAGATATTATTGATAGGATAATTTCTTAAATGAATCTTCTTCGATACATACTTGTTACATCTTTCATTACTATGCATGACAAAGTTTTTTATAGAACCATGAAGTAGCGATTGAGTAAAAATATACCTTATTAGATGTCCTCTACCAATATTGCTCTCTTCTGTTACATGTTCGTTTCCCCTTGATCATTGTATTTACAATTAATAAATGCAGTAATTTCATCAAAATAAAAAATACACTACCTTTTCTTAAACTTCCCCCCCTCTCTCCTCTCTCTGAATTGTAACGTGTATTGCTTTGTTGTTCTATTCAAAATATCAAACAACGTGATAATAATACATCTATATTAAACGGTATTTGAAGCGGCGCGCCGCGGCGTCCCATCGCACTCCCACAAAGGCTTTTGGACAGATTTATCTCTCTTGAGGCAAATCGTTGGATTAATGAGGAGAAACTTGCTCGCACCGTTATATAACAAAGCCACTGAATACTAATGAGACGCAGCATAACGACCACAGAGAAAATGTACCGCGCTTCACCAATTTCAGAAGAACGGCAGAAGCGATGAATAAATCAGTTATATATTTCGAACGCTTCACGAAATATTCATTTCGTATTATACATTCAGAAATGGTTGTGTAGAAATACGCTCGTTCTGCTTTGCAGTGAAACGGAGCTGCACCTTAATAATTCAACTAAATTCTACAGCAAGGTCTGCAGGCTCTCCATTTTTCAATGTACGCTTCAGTTCCGCAATATCTCTCTCGCTGCCCGTTTGTTCTTCGAAGTTAGTTTGGAGGTCAGGGCGTCATATTTCATTCGCTGTTGACCTGTACGCATACTCCGTCGGGAAACCTCTTCGGGCGTTGTGAATCCACTTGTTCATATGGCACTGGCGACCCTCCCGCTTCGACATTCTGACACGTGCATGGCATAGAAAGATTAAAATTCATATGGGTGTCAAATTATTATCAATCATATCTCAGGGATGATAATAAATTCATTTGCGCGCGTGATAAAGATTTATTGAAAGGGAATGGAAACACGCGCGAATCATGATTATAAATTTCATTTTATCGACAGAAGTTATTTTGCATGGCGTGGTTGCATTCAGAACTGGTAGATTGAAAAGAATATCGTAATAAGTTATAATAGGTATAAATTTATAACACGTACGAATATTTCTAGAATGAAAATTACCACATAGATTGCATTTCGAACGTAATTAGGGATATATTATAATTCAATTTAAATGATTTTAAAATTCAGATATATTCTAAATCCATTGCTTATTGATTTTATTTCCAGTTTTTAAAAATGCATATTCATTTTGTAATTGAAAACGGAAGAAAAAAAATGAATTAATAAAACCGAATGTTCAGCTATCTCACAATACGCCATATGGCGTTTGCATTTACCGGTAGGTACAGTCTGACAGCCCTTGTTCACATTGCTCACTAGATATGTTTTAAAATAAATATTTAATATAGACCGTACAATATTTTTGCTCAGGAATCAGATCGACTACACAAAAATTTTGAAACATCGACACAGTTTTGCAAAATCAGTTATTCATAAACCTAACGGTATAATAACAATGTTTATCACTCT
Organism: Teleogryllus oceanicus; assembly: GCA_964035755.1. NCBI lineage: Eukaryota > Metazoa > Arthropoda > Insecta > Orthoptera > Gryllidae > Teleogryllus > Teleogryllus oceanicus. Next base: position 289,727,821 of record CAXIVR010000001.1, on the reverse strand, counting down.
CACTCTCGTCAATACGCTGATTCAGAGAAACAACGAAATATTTTTTCATATCAACTCATTTGCGACAACCTTCCAGTCTCAAGGAACAAATACTTTCCACACACAAAGCAATACAAGAGTATTATGCACCTAGAAGCTATCTCATTGCCAGAATGCATATACAAACGCTCAATCAGTTTGAAACTCGTCGTTCATCCTATCAGCGGCTGAAGTTGCAGCGCACCTTCCACTTCGCTGATCGCTGGAATCAAAGAACAAGCGCGGCCTGACGCGTGAGGAGGCTCAAAGCTGCAACAGCTGCCCACACTGCCACTTTCCCCTGCACAACTACCTTTCCAAATGTCACCGCTACAGCTCCCTCCTCCCTATTGCCTCCACCATAGCTTTCGTCTACACTGTCACTGCTATCAAAGCCGCGTCCATTAGAACTCTCTTCGCCACCTCCAGAACTCTCTCCACCTTCTCCAGAGCTGTCTTCGCCTCCTCCACAGCTGTCTCCGCCTCCTCCACAGCTGTCTCCGCCTCCTCCACAGCTGTCTCCGCCTCCTCCACAGCCGTCTCCGCCTCCTCCACAGCTGTCTCCGCCTCCTCCACAGCTGTCTCTGCCTCCTCCAGAGCTGCCTTCGCCTCCACTAGATAACTCCTTGCCTCCACCGGATCGCCTTCCGCCTGCACTGTCCTATCTACGCCACATTCCCCGCCACCTACTCGGACTCACCGACACCCGCCAAAATGTCTGTCGGCTACCCGCGTTGACGTCCGCAACCACTGCAGCAAACTCTCTAGTCGTTATCTTACGCGCATCCCTTCAGGCAACACGCCCCTAGCTCGCACGCAAGTAGCTACCTACAGAGCGTTCAGGCCAGTAGATGTTTTTTCTCTTAGCTTCGGTAACAAACGAGCGTCGCCAAAGACCGCATTGCTCTGCGAAAATATTCTTTTCCAGTCAGCTGAAAAGCAGTAACAGCTGGCAGACTTTTCTAGTTGAATATAATTTCATTATGTGAAATTAAGAAATAGTTTTCACAAGTTATTCATTTAATTTCGGTATCTTTAATTGGAAATATACATCACAGGATATTAGTCATAGTAAATTACAACATTAAAACATCCAGTTTGCCGAGGTTTCGGAATATTTTTAGACAATCCTCAGGGCTGGTGGCGAACATAAATAACATTTCTATAAATATAAATAATATATATATATATATAGCAATTACAACATAATAGCATAATATACATAAAGATCACAAACAGTAGAAACCTTACTAAAATATGGGCCATTTGTGAATGCAAATGACACACTTGAGTATCTGTTTTGGATTGGGTTGGTTTCGAAAATAAATCTGCTTATTTTCTTTGTTGATACTTTATACACAATGTATACTACATATTAGGTATTTATCTCACAGTAATAGAATTGTAAACGAATTAAGGAATTTAATTTCCAAGGTCTCGAAGTGTGGAGAAACATACGAAAAATGTCTTAATCTGAAAATAAATGGACTTATTAAAAATCAAATAATATTATGTGTTTATGACATGAAACAATATTTAGCATAACAGTGGATAACCCACATTTCCATAAATAAGGATTTAATATTCACTGTAAATAAACCACCACTAACGCTAATCCCTTTTCGATTGTGGTCTGAGCTTGTAACCGCCTCTGTTTACATTTGGCACAAGAATGGTCACAATTAAAAAATGCATCAATGTTATGCCAGGTGACTACTCAAGAAGTGTGCGGACCAGACGCTTCGGGCTCACGGGCAACGGGCCTTTGACTCCCCACGAACTGACTGCGCAACGTCCGTGCTCGGCCGCCGCGTCGCTCGCGCCAGCGCAATCTACCTCGCAGGAGATGTTGAAAATGCTCTCCACGACTTGGACGCACATCTGGCACCGACGAAACACGGTCTGACTCACACGTATTAGAGTCCTATGCTCGTGTTTGAGATTTCTCTCAATGTGTTTTTTTGAAGCTCCGCGTTAGTTATTTTGTAGGAGGATTTGTTTTGTAAATTCGGACATAAAAAACACACAAGTAACCAGGGAGTGAGAACAGGAGATCTCGCTGGTCAGGGACCACGAGTAATTATTCCATCCAGGGAATGCTTCATCATTAAATTGAAGATAATTTCTTGCAGTATGGGCAGAGTCTTGTTGAACCTATTCGTAGAATTTATTTAGTAAGCTCTTCAAAGGAAGTATCTGAAATATTGATGTATCGATTTGATGCAAGTTTCTGTAGAAAAGAAGAGATCAACGAGTCGGCGAGCACTGATAGCACACCACACACCGATTTCACTGTGGTGCAACAGCGTTTCGTGGAGAATATGGATATTCTGTATTCCAGCCGCGATTATTTTGACTACATAACTACTCAATGAGAACCATGCTTCGTCAATAAAACAAGGTCCCACTGTCCATCGCTAACACTCGGAAAATTAGTGGTGTCTAAATGTCTCAGTGTATTTCTATGAGGCACCATCGCTCAGTGTATTTCTCGTCCTGTAGGAAACTTCATCCAGAATTTGTTTTGGCAGTTTCTGGTACGTCGATATTTCATGAAACACAGTAGTACATGAACATTCATTTCAGAGTGAATTGCAAAGCGCTAACACAAAACTTTCGAAAAACTAACCCCCACTAAATATTTCATTTCCAACACGAACACATCACTTTTAGTTTCATGTTAAAAACGAAAGGGCAAGGTGATACTGATAATCAGCTATGAAAGAAACATGTGAAGTTTCTTCACCGAATAGAACTGATGCTTCCGTTAGAATATGCCGCCCGGCCACATCAGGGGCAGTGAGTCCCGGGCGACCGACCCGACATCACCTAAGGGACATCTGTCCGAAATCCGCACAGTTCTTGAATAGACGCATTTTATAATAACCGTGATTCATCCTTAAAAAGGTGTATTAATGGTCATTGTCAGTAATGACATGTAATTACCAAAAACAATCCAGAATGTAATGGATTGTAGTTTTGGTCATTTTTGTATTTTACTTTTGGTCGTGGCAGACATGAATTGCAGTGAGTCACTATCTGGCATTTTCCAGACTTGAACGGTGACAATAAGAGAAGGGATTACTAACAAAGTAGATAATTATCTGCCAATGGAAGCATGCATTGTAAAGTCGAAATCACATTGGAAATAAGCCCTCGTACGCAACAATTTATTATCATCATCAGTTCGTAAAGCTCTTCCATACTCAACGGGAAATTCGTTTAGCGTCTGGTCTGGAAGCCCCCAGCCTCGTTATCTTCCACCTCCAAGTGCTGTGCCTCCAGGCGCCGCGAGCCAGCGGGCAGCCAGTCGACCGCGAAAATCTCGTCCTGCGCCCGCCCGCTGCCATCGACCCGACCTCCACCGCCTCCCGGAAATAACTTTCTCAATGACAGCGCTCGGGAGAGGCGATCATTGTTGTAATTAACAATCGAACAAGTGAAATAAATCATGGCGGCGAGGTGCAGGGCCCAGCGGGCGAGCCGCGCGGCCGCTCCGAAGCCGGGTGCAATCAATAGGGGCTCCGCGGGCGCCGGCCACGGGCGGTTGGGCAGCCGGGTTGCCGGACCGGACTGGACTGGTCCGGGCTGCCGGGTCGCGCCGGCCCGGCGCGCCCTCCCCGGTTAGTTATTTAGGCTTTGTGTTGCCGCGAGGCCCGTCGTCGTGGCCCGCCTCTCCCCCGGCCCCGCCACCACCCTCGCGCGCCGCGTCTGGGCTCGCTCTCCGCCGATTACGGACCTTCCAGCCCGCTGGCTATTGATAAACTACGGCGGAGCGGCGGAGGTGGACGAGCGCGCGGGGCGGGGCGGGGGAGGGGCAGGGTGGGGCGGGGGAGGGTCACCGGTGCGGAGGCAAGGCCCCCCCGGGACTCCCCGGAGGCCGCGACGCAGGCTCCGCGCTGGCCTATGCGGATTAGCTCATAAAGAATGGAAAGCCCGGCAGGAGCGCTAAGCGTGTCGGCAGAGGCAAGCCACTTCTGCAACCACCCACCCCGTCCCACCCCGTGCCAACCCGTCCCACCCCGTGCCAACCCGTCCCACCTCGTCCCACCTCGTCCCACCCCGTCCCACCCCGTCTCACCCTGTCTCACCCCGTCTCACCCCGTCTCACCCTGTCCGACCCCGTCCCACCCTCGTCCCACCTCGTCCCACCCGTCCCACCCCGTCCCACCCGTCCCACCCCGTCCCACCCCGTCCCACCCCGTCCCACCCCGTCCCACCCCGTCCCACCCCGTCCCCCCCACAGATCACCCTGCACTGCCGCGAACCGGTCCCGTTCCACCCCGCCCACCTCACCCTCACCTTCACGAGTCCTCAACCTCCGTGGACCATTACCCCTTGCCTACCGCCGCTTCCTGCTCCGCCTCCGCCCCGACACAGCTCCTCCGCCCCCTTCCACGCTACCCAAACCTGCCCTGCTGCCCCCTGCGGCTCGCCACCCGGATAAGCCCGGGTGCGCTGGTTAGCCGGCTCCTGGTCGGCTGGACGGCCCGCGGCGGCGCGTGGCGACTACTACGTTCAGATAGGCCGTCGCTGCCGCCACCGCTGCCGCTGCTGGAATCAGCGAAAGCGAGCCGAGTTTTGGCCCTCGTGAAATATGGTCGGTTTGTTCTGAATTTCCATTGCAAAATACGTAGCTTGAAAAGTATTATACGACTACCGCCACGCAGGGTTGGTGGAAGGTGGTATATATTTTTATAACCGTGTTTCACTTGTGTGAAGATTCTCCGCTTAGAGGTTTAGTCCAGCGTTTTGTTACTCTCATGGCTTTAAACAAAATGGGCCTGGCTCAATTCTATAATTGTAACTAGAGATTAGGTTAGAATTCGCAAATTTATGGTATAGTGAACTAGTTTTAAAAGTCCCTCTGTATTCATAATCACCAGCAACAAAATTAATTTCCTACATATATGTCAGAGAATATACTTTTACATATTATATCTATGAATTTCTTACAGTTTTGGCTGTTTTCTATTCTTACATCTCTGTGCTTTAGGAATGCATGACAACCTAAAACAGTTGATTAATAGATTATAATTGACAATAGGTCGTCAGTATCTGCGAGGAAAAATTGAATTCATCAGACATTCATATTTTACGAATTAACTAATTATTTATTTGTATATTTATATATGTATTGTGAGGGTATAAGCATAAATATTTCGAAAAGACGACCTGAAAATTTTCCATTCAATTCAACGAATGTGTCATAATGCATGCACTATTTGCATGGATAAATGTGACTATGAATTTTTCAATGGATACTTAAAAAGTCAACCTGCAAGACCGTATCATTTGCTTATGTAATTAAGCTTGAGAAGAAAAATAGCAAACTCAAGAAAATACACTTATTGAAATTACCATGCCACCGCTGAGCATGAGCCCTGCGGTGATGGCAAAATTATACATTCTGTTATTAGAACTACAGCGTCCAGACAGAAAACCATTTCAATCTCTGCAGAAGTGCTTCCACGCGCATTAATTCCGCTAAAACAAAAGGTAGATCCAGAGTGCGCTCAGAGAGAATTAAGCTGCAATATATAGTGCTCCCGTACCTCTGAGCTTGCCCCCTGTAGCAGGCGGATTCCCGCAATTGTTAGCGGTTTCTGAAGGGCGGTGGCACCACGAATAAACCCAGCGCTTATCAGCCCTATCAATCGTCTTCTTGTCGACTCGCACGGGAGCATCGACTCCACTCGCCAGCGAGCGGGAGACGCCGGCGGAGGCGGCAACGGGGGCGGCGCGCAGGGAGAAGAGTACCCTGAGAGCGCGCGGCACGATTACAGTTGATATATGGGCACGGTCAAGATAAATAATAAACAGGGCCCCCGGAAGCGAGTCGGAGCTGCACGGGCCAGCAGAGGCTATGGCAAAGGCAACGACGGGTGATGGCCATGGTGTGAGCCCCGGGGCGAATCGGACGCGGCGGCGTGGGCGGAGATTGGGGAGGAGGGCGGGGAAAGAGCGAGGCAGGGTAGGGGCGAGGGCGGACAGGAGCGGGGACGGGGTGAGGGCGAGGGCAGGGCGGGCGTAGGTTGGGGTAGGGGCGAGAGCATGGCAGGAGCGGGGCGGGGTAGGGTCCAGGGCGGGCGGGAGCTGGGACGGGGTAGGGGCGAGAGCGGGGCAGGGGCGAGGCGGGGTAGGAGCGAGGGCGGGCTAGAGTGAGAACGAGGTAGTGGCGAGGGCGGGGCGGGAGCGGGGACGAGGTAGGGGCGAGAATGGGTTTAGGAGTGGTGGCGGGGTCGGGGCGAAAGCGGAGGCGGAAGCGGGGCCGTGTAGAAGAAGGTGCGGCTGAGCCGACACAGAAGCCGTGAGGAGCGAAGGCGGTGGCGAAGGAGCAGAAGCATTGAGGAAGCTGGGGCGGGAAATAGGGAGGGGAGGGTGTCGAAGGCAGAACCATCTTATAATGTATGTTAATTCTGCTGCTTCAAAGGCACCTGCAGACATTCTGAGGTTTCAAGATTTCCATTAAAATTTAGCAAGGAAAATATATCTAAAAAACAGAAGTTTAGTAAACGGATGTTTTAATTTAAACTTTACACTTTTCTTTTAATTGTATTTCTCTTCAATCTAATTGATAAATACAATCTTATTTATTGACCTCTAATTTGATTATGAATTATACTTATTTATATGGTGCAAACATTCTGCACTTCGTAAATATTTTTTAAGCTTTCTCATGATTTTTATCAGGAAAACTTATTGTGAGACCTTGATATCGAAAGAGTATATAAATCTTGTTCCAGTTTGTAGTAAATTACTTCCACTAAAACGCTGTATAGTCATTATCCACCCACGTTTTATGGGTCCTTTATACCGAAAAATTGGTTGATGGCAAAAACGTCCGGCTGTCTATCCGACTGTGGTCAACACTACGATCTAACACGTTAATATTTTTTCTTCAAAATTGATATTCCCTGATCGATCTAGCGAAATCATGCAAATGTGAAACTCATATTTTGACTTTGGGGATACTTTACAGGAAGCCTCAACGTTTTCGAAATCTTCAAAAGCTGTCACCAGCTTATCGCTCGTATGTGCAACAGAACTATGGTTATCTTATCCGACGCCAGAGCCGGGTGGTACAAACGGAAGATTCATGCGTCGAAACGGGAAACGACGAAAAGAGTAAACTGCGTATGAACTACATGTGTTCCCAAACATCATCGTAAAATGCTAGGTAGGTTTCGATATGACACGTCCCTTTCAAGACGGAGGCGATGGATTATGTTATTGCTTTGTCCAGATTTGTACCTGAATGGAAAAAATCCTATGACCAGCACGAGAAGAACGGATGGCTTCAAAACGTACCCGATTCGATCGGCTGGCTACTCTATACATCTGGTACGCCAAATAAAAATTTGTTGACTTAGATGGGAGAGGTCAGAAGCATAGAAAAGACTAGTGTTTTGAGACAATTTTGTGGGTAATTTAGAAGTTTAACTATGAACAGTTCGTTAAATCAGCAATTCAATATACTGATTATATTCAGTTCTTAATGCTGTTAACGTATTTTATTATTTACCTTTATTTTAATCTTTTATTTGCTCTTCTAGTAGAACACCATTCTCTATTCTTCTCGTTCTCAATTTAGATAAATAATTCAGATTTCTACTAAAAAGAACCCACAGCATATTCGAAATTTTCGTAGTTTACTCGCTTAAAACTTTGTAGTTTATTCGCTCACACACAATACGTAAAAACTTATACAAAGTCCTACACATACATGCATTTAATGAAAATATGTATTTATTGCGAAGTTTTTATTGACGATTTAGCTAGTGAAACTATTTTTTTACATAAAAATCAGATTGTCAGACATTTCGTGATCTGCTTTGCAGACCTCGTCGGTGCTACAAAAATTCTAACAATAATTGAGTGTAAAAAAACTAAAAATCATACAAGAAAATGAATATAGAAAATAAAAAAACGAGCCCAAAATCTAAATTAAATTTTCTTTTAGTATTTCTATTTTGTATTAGTGTCGGAGTGACGTTCTATATGACGTACGGACAAGCGTACATTGTGAACTCATCTATCGTGTTCGCCTTATTAACATTTCGATCTTGATGCGAAAGTGACGTTGGATAATGGCTAGTGAAATGATTGATGAATGATATGAACATTAGGCAAATGGTAGAATGAAAAAAGCGCGGAAGGCGAGACAACGTCATAAAAACGTGCCGCCCACCCAGTTTGTCCATCACCCATTCCACATCGTGACCAGGATTTCAGTTCAGGTTGTAAGAGGCAAAGTGTAGTGCGGGAGCGGCTCCCACTCAAATCTACACCACCTGCGCCAACGATGGCCTTCCCTGACCTGCTTCGTGGGACAGCCCACTCACTCCGTCTGCTTGTCTGATGATCACTGACAACCTCCCTTCACCTCTGTCTCGACCAGTCGTCCCTTGCCGTGCGGGGCGCTTTCTGTCTGGGTGAATCTCTCGGTCGGCAGGCCATCGCCCAGCTCCTTTGCCCCAGTCGTCGTCCGGCTCTCACGACCCTGTCCAGCCCCACCCAATCCCACCCTTTCTCTCCCAGACTCGCCACCCCGCGTAACTCCGCCATCTCACGCCCTTTTCCTCCTAGTCCCACCCACCTCGCCGACCCCGCCGACCCCGCCCGACCCGCCCGACCCCGCCCCGGACCCCCCCGACCCGCCCGACCGCCGACCCGCCCGACCCGCCCGACCCCGCCCGACCCCCGACCCGCGACCCCGACCCGCCCGACCCGCCCGACCCCGCCCGACCCGCCCGACCCGCCCGACCCGCCGACCCGCCGACCCGCCCGACCCGCCCGACCCGCCCGACCCGCCCGACCCGCCCGCCCGACCCCGCCCGACCCGCCCGACCCCGCCCGACCGCCCGACCGCCGACCCGCCCGACCCGCCCGACGCCGCCGCCCGACCCCGCCGGCCCGCCCGACCCGCCGCCCGACCCGCCCGACCCCGCCGCCCGCGACCCGCCCGACCCCGCCCGACCCCGCCCGACCGCCGCCCGCCCGACCCCGCCCCGACCCGCCGACCCGCCCGCCGCCGACCCCGCCCGGGACCCGCCCGACCCGCCCGACCCGCCCGACCCCGCCGGACCCCGCCCGACCCCGCCCGACCCGCCCGACCCCGCCCGACCCGCCCGACCTCGCCCGACCCCGCCTCGACCCCGACACCGCCCGACCCGCCAATCTTCCGCCAATCCTCTGCCAATACCCCTCCAATCCCCACGAAACTCCGCCAATCCCCGACCATCCACACTCATCTCTGTTCATCCCTGCGTCGATCGTCGCTCATTTACACCAATCTACCCCTACCTAATCCGATTTCCAACAATCCTCGCCAATTCTCGCCGATGCCCCCAATCCTCGCCAATCCACATCCATGCTCGTCCTTCCGCCCTGCTGTCCCGCCCTGCTGCCCGCCTCCGCCGCCTCTCTCCGCCGCCGCCGCCCCCGGCCGGCGCCCGCTGCCCGCCGCCGCCGCCGCCGCCGCCGCCAGACAGAGATTGATGAGCGCGTGGGTGCAGTTGACACAGAAACAGATTTCCTGGCGGCGGGGGGGGGGGCGGCGCAGGGGCCGGCGCTCTGGCCGCGCAGATAACGTCCACAGACGAGGCCTGCGTTTTGTTGATCCCGCCGCCCGGCGGCCGTGTATTGGGAAATTAACAATGAAGTTCCAATTCATATTCTGCCGCGTCTAATCAATACAACGCCAACTGACGGCTGGCCTCCCCCACCCACTGACGGTCGTAGGCGGCGGTGAGGTGAAGGCGAGCGGTGGGCAACGACCACAAGTACAGGTAGTGGTGGAAGTACAGGTGCTGATGGAGAGTACTGATAAAACATGGCACAGCGGGTGACCGCCAATGAGGATATCTGCGGTTTGTTTGCGACTGTTTGCTGCTTGTGCGGGTGACAGGTCTGGTGATATTGATGAGTGGCGGGTAGATGACTAGGTAGGGGGTGGGAGGAGTGCGTGGGCCAATCCAGTGGAGGAGAATGGTGATGGGCGAATGGCGGGATATGCGTTGGGGCGGATGTCGACGGGTGATCAGTGGAGGACGACAGGGTGAAGCGCGCGGCAATAGCAGTAGCAAAGAGTAGACTGAGCGAGAGAAACAATGGGGTGATCAGACTTATTGCCTTCGGTAGTAAATGAACGGTGAATAGTTATGGGTGAGTGGTGGATAATAACGACAGCCTATTAGCATAAAATTGGGACTGGTTGTGACTTCATTGTGGCAGTGATAGCGATTGGATAGCAGTTGCGTTCGCGGGGGAATAGCGACTGCAGAAATGGTGGTGAAGATGGTTTCCGTTGTGGGAGTAGTATTGTTGGTATATATGATAGTGGTTGTGGTTGTGATCGTGGTAGTGGTAATGGAAGTGGTAGTGATACTGATGGTAGTTTTTTATCGATAAATAATTCCAGGCGCGTCAACTGATAAGATCATTTGTCCCGTAAGAGTAGTGTGCGTTTTGATCGCGGGAAATGGCTGTGAACTTCCCCCGCTGGAGAGTGAAATCCGCCTGATGGTGGTGGAAGGTAACAGTATTGTTAGTGGTAGTGGTAATGGTGGAAAATGTATTCGTTTCTATAACTATTTAATAAGTAGTAGAATAGTGTGGATGGTATGGTAGGGGTGGTGGTGGTGGGGATATAGCAACGGCAGCTAGTAGGCTAAGGCAGAAGACGATAGAGGGCCAAGCCGGTCTTTCCAGGGATCTCGTTAGCTGCCGCCGAACCGGGCTCGGAGCAGGAGTGCGGGTGGCGCGGGTCTGCCTTCGTTAGAGCAGGCTCCGTTCTGGAGCAGTGACCCGTGACACACGTTTTCCTCGCCTCTTTCAAAAAGAGCGACGATTAAGCGAGGGCGGTGCTCCGTTTAGTGAGCGGACGAAGTGGCTATTGTAAATGAGCGTGAACAAGATTGTTTACAATCCGGAGAGTTTCACACTCTGCATCTCTTTGCAGGTTGCGAAAGCAAAGTTTTATGCTCTAAAGAATGAGATTTCCAATTCATTTGTAAAACAATCAAACAAAACTGTAGTTATTAAATATGTCATTAATTATAACATTTGCAAATTCATTGACAAAACGTTTCGTACATTAGTGCATCTACTTTTTCAGGTGAAACTAAAAACTGTTTTAAATATTTAAAGTACAAACATTAAAGAAATGAAGATATCCTACATTAAGAATACGAAATAACCTAGATTGAAATTAACCTAGATTTATATAATTTCGCCAAATTTTCATTCATAAAACTCGCTTCAAGATATAAGGAAACAGGGCATACCGTGTGTTATGTTCAAGACACAAAAATTAAATTAAACCATTAACAACCGTTTGAAAAGTCATTAATATAAACAGTAAACACCCTAAAGATAAATGCAGTATTCTACAAGACGTTGCGTGAATGAGTATGCTATTGTTACAATAAATTAAATATTCATTTACAAGAGTAATGGTTTTTCTTGAATACATATGGGAAAATTAATTATGCGTAATCAATGAGGCAAACAGTGAGAAGAATTACAGTTGTATACTCTAAAAGAAAGAGTATATTACATCAACATTTGCATTGGCATGTGTTCACTAGTTTCTCCTTCCGAAATCTACAGTTTTGCGTGATGGTCGTTTTTAATAAATCTCAACATACAATCATTCTTCTCACTTCAAGGTAACTAATGTGAACTATTCCCAGACAATAAAGGAACAAACAAATCTACGATGTGGCAAACTCTATACTTGATTATTAGAGTTGCCGTGAATTGTATGTCGTAACACAATTAAGTTAGGAGCGCAAGTGTGAGGAAACTTGGAACAACGAAGGAGCTTGTCTTGTTTCTCGAGATACATGACTGGCAATATGCAGCAAATGGACCGTGAAAGGACCATCGCACGCTAATTACAAGCAGGGCACGAGCGCTACTTCCCATCTCCTTGTTTTATGACGCTTCTCCGCTTCGGAACAAAATTTTCCCTCGAGAGAGCCGGGAGCAGGCTCCCGGCAACGCACGCTCAACGAGTAGCACGTTCCATATTTAAGCGGGGATGCTGCTTCAACATAGTGAGGCATTCTGCCTCTGATCGGGTGCACTACAAATTATATTACTGCGATGACAAAAAATTAAATATTAATGGCGCAATTTAAGAGTTTTCTTGTTAAACGACTTTTCTAGCAGATTGTTTTCTCAAAACCTATGAGGAATAGAAGAAAAGAATCATTGCTATATATCGACAATCATGATTTACATGTTTGTAGAAACATCTTTAAGGTTTTAGCTACATGAACAAATCACACATTTTGAGTTGAAATGGAAATTCGTTTGGTTTACTGCCCAGCGCTTTGTTAGGCTACTTCGGCAAATGAGGCCTGCCCTGATAAGTAACTTAGCCAATGGGCCCGATAAAGATCCACGAGAGAAAGAGAGAGAGAGAGAGAGAGAGAGAGAGAGAGAGGGAAGGGAGGGATGGAGAGTGAGATGTATTGAAACACCAACTATTTCAATAGACATTGCGAGACAGCAAATAACATTCGAAGTTCTCGACCGCTTGTACTAAGAGCCTGCAATTAAACCAAACTTTCGTGCCAACTGAATGTTATCAAATGGATAGCGTTTGAATGTGTGTGACCTTGAGTCAGCAGTTGAAAGTCGCTAGAATACGTGCACAGCTTCGCGCAAGCCCGCTGTTCGTGGAGACCAGCGTCCAACCTTCGTTACCCCTGCGGGCGCTCATCGAGCCCCATTTGTTTTCAGGAGCGCGAAACATCGGCGAGCCGATCTTGAACGGGCACCGCAAATTCGCACGCGGAGTGGGCCGATTGCTCCGCGGACCGCAGGGAAATTTACGGCCTATTTGCCCCGCACGGGCGGAGGAGCCGCCGGGTGGAGGGCGGGGGTGAGGGAGGAACAGCGTGGGCTGTCCGGGGCGCGTCCGCTCAGGCGGAGCCGGCCGGCCGGCACGCCCGCCGACGGCTCCACGGACGGGAGGGTGGATGGGTGGACGGCGTGGAAGGGCGGTCGGTCGAAAGGACGGAGGGTTGGCTCCTGGCGCGGGCGACGGACGGCCGCACGCAGCACGTGGCTGGGGCGAGGAGACGGGGCGGCGGAAGAAAAGAGGGGAGGGGCCCGGCGGGGCCAAGACGAGAGAGCTCGCTGCGTAAAATTCAATTTATTTTTCGATATCACATCTCGATCCTCTCCGCCCCTTCGAAGCTCGTTCGCGCTGCGCGTCCCCGTCTCGGCTCGTCTCCCCCCCCCCCCCCCCGACCCCCGACGACCTGCGCCCCCGGCCCCCCGTGCTGTCCCCCACCCCACCCACGTCGCCCACGCCGCGGCCGCCCACGCCCCGCTCGCCGACGTCGCTCGCTCGGCCTCGCCCGGCCCGTCCTCATCACGGTCTCATCACTTTCGATTCTCACCTTCCTTTCGCGCAGTGCTTTATTCGGTTACGACGCCGGAGCTGAGCGGACCTAGACGGGGGCGGGGCGGAGGTGGCGTGGTGGCGGGTTTGGATGGGAAGAGCGGCGAAGGGGCGAGGGGCGGGAGGATGCCTTCCCGGCAAAGGAAACGAGCATTCCGGATCGAGTACGCAAACTCAGTTACCGCTCCTATCACGGAGCACTGTTCAAGCGAATGCTTCCGCTCATACGCCATGCTAGGGCCAGGATTCCCACAGAACTTCAAATTGGCTGCTAGGTCTTTATTAGCATTTTGAGTCGTATTTCCGCCTCGATTGCCCCGGAAATTATTCGCAGCTCTTTGAAAATAGCCTCTTGCCGAGCGTTGCAGAAGTGTGAAGGTTTCAGTACTTTGAACTCTCCAAGCGGACGTTCCTCGCAGTCGTGAAGAAAATGCTGATTATATGCTAGACATTCCCAAGCGTGTCTTTTATCTGCTCCAGTCTGCAATTTTTATTCTTGACTTTCGCGGATTGTTGGCAAGATTGCTCCTTTACCTCTGACAGATTCAAATTTCTCAGAGAGCTATTGTAAGAAATGTTCCTAAAATTAAATTTTATCTACTAGTAAAACTGAATGAATATCATTGAACTTCTTGTTATCCTCGCAAGTGGTTGTTGATTGCGTTTAGGAATTTTACAATATGACATTTTCTTGTTCAAATTGTACGATTACTTTATTTCAATACTGTTTTTAGATTAAAATATTTGCTGAAATACCTTGTTTAATTTATACGATTTAGTCACGAGATAAATGAAAAATTGATCATATTTGTTTAGAGAATCTGAAACTGTGCATGAACTCTTCTGCTTCAAACCAAACATTGTCAACTGTGCCTGAAATATAATGTTGGCGGCAGGAATGTAAACGTATAAAATTACTTTGGCTAGTTTCTATAAAAATTGCATGTGGTCAGACAAATAAATATATCAATATTAATGGATACGCATACAATACATTTGAGAGATTTTGACGCCTTAGAGGCATTTCTTGGCAACAGATTTAGGCTGCTGATCATTTTTGGTTTTGCAGGATTTAAAACTTCAGATATTTTTTTATTTTCTTCGCTATTGATTTGTAATAAGAGAACGAATGTCTGTTGATTTGAATAAACTCCTAAATGTAAGAATGAACAAATAAGCAAAATAAGACAATGTTATCCAGACCTGAATCAACATGTATTAGAACGAGTAATTATAATAATCATACCATATCCCAATTTACTGATGTAGTTAATTTTATTTTTTTTAAATTTTTGTGCAGACGGAAAACCAATATGTGTACAGTGGAGAAAAAGAAAATAAGGCTATAAAATTGTCTAGGAAACTGCCTTAATCTTAAACATTATTTGCATGCTGAGTGTCTCGAACACGCAAAGAGTTTTGCACACACTTCGTAATCTGCGAAACGATGAGTTTCTAGAGTTTCATTCTTGATGAGAAATCCAATTACAAAGCAGAAAATAATATATCACTGTCAGCCAGCCTCGCATTCATATGCCAAGGAAAATAAAGTAAAAGACATCATTTATCACGAAGATTGCAACACTCCACGAAAGTACGTGACAAACAACACTCGTTCCCTTGTAGTCCAATATTTAATGCTACGGTACATATTACCTTCAGTTCTACATACGAACAAAAACACTTTAACAAGATGGTTTAATTTCGGTAATATACTCATTGCGTATTTACTTATCCAATGTCATCGACATCTTGCGAAATTCTTCAGCCAGCGTAAATGTATCTAGGTGACGAAAATATTTCCTTGAGATATTTTCGTCGGAAAATTGAGAGAGCCCGTGGCGGCAGAGGCGGGTGGGCGGCGGCGGTGGCAGGAGCGGCGGCGGCGGCGGGGATGGCGGGGGTGGCGGGGGTGGCGGGGGTGGCGGGGGCGGGGGCGGGAAACGCCAGGAAAGGCAAGACCGCGGTCGAAAATAACAGACGCTCGCCCGCGCCACAAGAGCATCTAATCATAGAAATTTCTCATTTACAAAAATTACTTCAAATAAGAAGGGAAAGCAACCAAGGCGACTGCGGCTGTGCGAAGGGGCGGGGCGGGTGAGGAGAAGGGAAGAGACGAACGAAAGGAGCCTCCCCTTCTCGGTCATAACCACAGTCCTCGAAACATAATATCCAACTCTCCGCGGCGTCGCAATTACTGCTGTTGATGTTTGCTCGAGTTTCAGACATCAGACACCAGCCCGCATGATTCTCATCAATTTCTTCTCCTTTCAGAATCACGTCTTCGTCCTATTCCCTCCTTCATATTCACTTCGTATATCGTAGTCGAGTTGGATCTTACTCGCTTCCTCCTCAACGTCTCACACTCCTATATACTCTCCAATTCCACACTTTAACCTCTACTCTCTCCAAATAACTGATACTACCAGATTGCTATCAGCATCCAATTTCAACGTCCCTTCCCGCAAGGATCACGTCTGTTCACCTACACGCTAGATCTTCGCTTTTCCGTCCCCTTCTCCCTTACTTGCCACCCGATACACTACCATTTAATTCCTGTCAACCAAATTCTCGGTTTCTCCCCGCACTCGGCTCCCCTTCCAGCCTACGGCACGCCATCACTCATCCGCACCGCTCTATCCCCGTTGTCCCTTTCTCTTCCTCTCTGCCGCCACACATACGACCGCGCTCCGTAGCCTCCATTGCCCCCCGCACCGCCTCCGCCCGCTTGGCGCGGCCGCTTCTCGTCTTGATCGCCGACTCCGCCTCGTCGCCGCCGCTTTCGCCATCGCGTCGCGTCACCGCCCTCGCCGCCGCCAGCGCCGTCACGGCTGCTGCATCGCTGGCTGATGAGAAGGCGCGTTCATTTCGACGCGGAGACTCGATTAGACGGCTCGCCGGCGAAGGAGCAACGTCCGAGGCGGGGGTGGGGGAGGGGGGAGGGGAGCGAGGCCACGTCGCACCCTCAGCGTCTCGCCGAGCGCCCGCCCACCCACCCACCCACCCACCCACACGCCCTCTCGGCCGCGCGCCGTCATGCGTTAACAAGCCTGCGGGGGATAACGTAATCTGCGGCAATGAAGCTCGGATTTAGCGCTCCGAGATGACACCGGAGCCCCTCCAGCCAACGACGGCGGACCGTCGGGCCGGCCGCCCGCCCGTCCGCCTCGACACGCAACACCCCTCGCCCAGGGCGGGTGAGCATCGCCCGCCGACCCCCCCGTGCCCCGCCCCGCGCCCCCCCCCCCCCCCCCGCCCCATCAGCGCGGGGGCGCGCGGAATTAGCTTTAATGCTAAATTAACCCGGGATTGCAGACCCCCTGAGGTGTGCGGCGCTGTGTTCCCGACGGCCGCGGGGCAGCGATGCCGTGGCGTGCAGGGGGGCCGAGGCGGTGGAGGGGGCGGTGCGGTGGTGGGGGCGAGGGGAAATGGAGGAAGCGTGGGAGTGGAGGGGGCGTAGTAGGGCGGCGGGCGCGGGACGGAGTCAGAAAATCATCAGCAGGTACGGTGCGGAGCTCCCAGAGGAAATTACGGTAATACGGGGAGATGGAGGCGACGGCTCTTAAGGTCAGCGAGGGCTATTTCGAGGGCAGAGCTCGACGTAAGTCGCTGCTTGCTTACTTACACTGCTCTGCCCATTCGAGCACTTGTTCGCTTGTGCTCCTGCCACAAGTGATGCCGATCTTAACACGGCAGTCCCTATTGCTCGTTAAGCCACTTACGGTTTAATATATTCGTCCAAAATAATCTTGCCTAAACAACAAAAGATGGAGCTGATGGATGCGTCGCTTTGGGCTTTTGTTGCGAGTTCAAATCTTACGTGGGCCTCCATCTTCATTGTGAAATTGCAAAAACCCCAAATGTTTACCTATTCCACATAATCCGATACATCTTTATTACTTGTAATTGCCTAGGAAAGTCAAATTTTATTTATCTGCCTACACCCCGTTAGTGATATAACCCTACACACATATAAGCACACATTTCTTTGTTCAGTATATTTCTATTTTACCGATTCGCCCGTCCCACGTTGGGCAAGGTCCCGAAAAACTGGCCAAAAGTCGAAAAGAAAGTTTATATGAAGGGAATTTTAAGTAACCAGTTGTATATACTGGTTCCCAGACTGTCTAATTCCACGGATAGAAAAGGTCCCAGACGTCACAATTACGCTCTGCATCACCGTGAAGGCGGCCGTTGAACGAGTAGCTGTTACACAAAACAAAGATCGTAAATCATCCGCTATTTTGAATATGTGTAAAAGTTTTCGGTTTTGAGCAATTTTCATCATTCAAAATGGATCAAAATTGTGATGGCAAGTATAATGTTTACACGTATTACAAACATTTTAAAAACATGTTAAAATTACTTAATAACTAATGTCGAAATAAAATGATACAATTAATTTGTTGTATTTTTTAGTGGAAAACAGTTCTAAGTTCCACAGAGTTCCACAACAAAATTTGTTGAAACTTCATTCTCCAATATTTTGCTACTGAAATATCAAAAAAATATCCTATTAGCTGCTGTTAGGCATTTCTTGCAGCCTAATCATTCTAATGTCTAGATGTTTGTTAAGTTTTAATTCGCCGTACTGGATCCACCATTTCGTTCTTTTTTTCAATTTTGATATTGGAATCGTAATCAGCGTACCAAAAACTATTGTATACAATGTTTCATTAAATTTAGATATTTTGTCCTCAAACCTCACGCCTTATTATCTGCGTACTTACTTGACTTTCCTTCCACCCGATATCTCGTTTAATGGTTAACTATCTGATGTAGTATTTATGCTATTCATTTAATCTGTTGCTGGTTGTAATCAGTATCCCCCCCCCTCGGTTCGTCAGTATGCATTTTCTCTCTAAACTTTCCTTATGCTCCTGGAAGTTTATTAACGTCATAGCCCTGGCAAGAGGCCCAGGTATCTCAAACAACAGATTCGTTGGGGTCGAGAACTTCAATGTTAGTGAACCAGCTGAGTTTAGCTGCCAGCCAACATTGCCGCTGTCTTGCAGCGACTCTGATATGGAGGTCTTAGGGTTCGAGTCTCGAGGCTGATGGACTTTCGACACTAGCTACATAGCTTGGTCGAATTCAGCCGCTGACTGGAGGAGAATTCTACCGGTCAATTGCTCTGATCAGTAGTTTTCCGTTGTTTCTTCGATCGATATGCGGGATCAGTACCCTATGCATGCGGGAGCAGTACCCTAAAAACGGGCCAAGGGGCCGCGCTCGGTCATTCCTTCCTCTTCCTAATTCTGTTCTCATCCCTTACTTACACAAACACGCATACAGGCAGTATAGTATCTAACATGTTAGGAGACCAGTCGGGAGTCTACAGCTTGTCCAGGCTGGGGCGGTGATACTGATGGGAGATATCTTCATGAGGAAAACCCAGGAAGCCGACATGAAGGTCGGCACAGAATCTTGGCATCCAGCAGGGGAAGATCACCGCCACCTCCCGTGACAAACACATTCACTACAATTCCAGGACAAATGACCTTATCAGTTTAAACGCCCGAAAACATGAAACAAGCAAGCGAGCAAACAAATTGAGTAAATCGAGAAGTGGATTTGCGTTACAAACTTTTCCAATCCATTTATTTTTGTTGAACGATGTAGCGTAGTTATGTTGTGTAACTGCTCTTATGATCGAGAATCTGTGAAAATTTTCACATTTTTTGCTTGTACTTTTCATAGTATAGATATTTAAAACAAAGATCTGATTCAACTCTACACGTTGAAACATGTCCTTAATGATGACACAATTTATGATAGTACAGTAATCATTCAAAGTAAAATTGACACAGTAAATTCGGAGCTGGTGCGAGGGCAGTAGGTATATTCAGTTCGAGAACCATTCGTCAACGGAACAACCTATCGATATATACGTATCATAAAAACTTAAGTCCCGATATCAATGTTAGGACATGATAAACTTCAAATGTTGAAAATATTTTCAGGATATTTTAATATATGACTGATAGCAATTCGCAATTATGTTCTAATTAGGAAGTATTTAAACTATAAAAATTGGATTGTAATCACTCCAATGCACAGTGTCTGTCTTGGCCCATCTCAGTTTCTACTCAACACGTCAAGAATCAGACAAGTGTGACAAAGTGTTTTATACATGCTAAAATCTAAACTCCAATTTTTAACTTCTCATTTCTCCTTCATTCTCTTCTGGAAGAAATTCTAGAAGAAAAACAAACGTACTTAAATATCGGACTATGTTATTGAATAGATACCATACCACATAGCACATACGTTCAATTTCACCTTAGCAGTACTGTCAAACCTTCTAAAACAGCCGTATCAAGCGGCCACCTCCATTAACGAACGCGTTTTTCCGCAGAATCTATAGATTTATACATAAAACTCGCATCTATTTTCTGCCTTCTGAGTGCTTTCCTGGCCCCGCGTACGGCGGTCGGACATTTCAGAGATTAACCTGAACTACTCGCACGACCGCCCATATATTTCATGAAGCCTCTAGGCAAACGTTTGTGAGGGGCTTCCCAATTTCTTCAAACGTTGCTTATCTTGCGGGTAATGTATTTCTGTTGCAGAAAACAATTTTTTTTCATGCACGCTTTGAAATCCCTCCCGGATGTGAATTGCAAGGTTTAGTAGGAAATGAAATCTACGAAAACAAAGATGTAAAGAGTGGCGTCAAAAAGAAAATAGTGCAATACCGGGGATTAAATAATTTTGTGTACACGTTCTTTAAGTGCGTACGTGCAAAAATACTTAAGGTATTTATAGGTAAAGTGTAAATAAATATGCATTGACATAAGCATATTTAACTTCATTGCAAATGAAAAAAGGGCTGTAACGCAACACTTTGAAAAGCAAAACATGCTGAGAAAGCATGATAAATTGAGGAGAGGAAATTATACCGTATGTCTCCTTCCCATCTTCTCATAATCTTCTACATATTAATACGTGAAGAAAAAAATTTTGTATCCCTTTATAAGAACATTGCGCGCACAGAGTTGTGTGAGATTTGACATAAAGTTTCTTTGGAGGAATGCAGAAAGCTGAAATTTAAACATATGTTTAATTAAATAAAATGAAACATTCATTATTTACATTACATTACGTAATAAAACATTTTTTTAAAAAAACAATATCTGCAATGATTTGTCTGTGACAAAATAATCTTACGCTTTGACAAAAGAAACGCAATAACGCTAAAAATTAAACATTAATGAATTTCTTGGTCGAATTTCGATCACTGGGTGACCAGTAGTATCTATTAAGTAACTACCTATATTAACGGCTATTTTTTCTCCGGAACCAATAGTGAGCGCAAAATAGACTCACTTTCACCGTAGTTTGGAAGACCATGGTATCTCTGCGCGTGGGGCGGGGCGGGCCGGCGCGCGGCCACGTCGACCCCGGAGGGCCGAAGGCGGCGCACAGGGCCGAAGTTGGGGATTGTGCGCGGCGGGACGAGCGGTATTTCCCAGAGTTGCGGCGTTTACGTCGCCAGCCAACGACTCTTGCGGGGGCCGGCAGTGCGGCACCATAGCCGCCGGCCCTTGCTTTGCCTTGCCTCGCCTCGCCTCGCTTCGCTTCGGAGAAGGTCGCACTTGGCCTCTGCGAACGACCTCGCCCCGCCACGCGCGATGCTCCAGATTAGATTTTGTCGATATTCGGCACGGATTGGGTTTGATTAAACAAGGCGTTCGAATTTGTGGCTAATGACTCGGAAAAGCGTATCAGTTCAACAAATGTAACGAAATGTATAAAAACGTAAAAAGAAATTTGGTAGAGTGCCAGTTGAAAAGACATGTAAAATAATGACTAGTTTTGACACGCTTCATGATCACTGCAGTAATGACCTGTAATTAACAATTTATAACATTGGCGAAGTTCGTTGAGAATTTTCTCTTTTCATTCCCAGTAATATCTAATAGTAAGTACACGGTGAAATAACCACTAAAGTCAGCATTTATACTTTTAAAATGTTAAGAATAATTCCGTATTTCAAAACAATGATTCCATTTAATTACATGAACGATAATTTTATTTACTACTGCAAATTTATCCGTTAAGACGGGTAACTGAACTCTAAAATGCAGAGTACAGTTCATCGATACAATGTTCTTTCTCATTTTTGAAGTGTGCATTTTACGATAAATTCACTAGCAAGCGCATTACAAAAAACAAAAATCTAATTATTTCATTTTATTGCATACAGTGGTATTTTCTCGTATTACAGGAAATCAAATAATTCAATTTTAAATAATTTCAGTATTCTGAAATAAAAATAAGTTCTGAGAATAATTATGTCACATGGTTAACTGAATTTACAGCAGACTTTGAACAGATCGAGATGGAAAACAGATTTTGTCCTTTTCGAAATTCGAGTTCAGGCACTTACCTTCATTCCATCTTCATTCAATCGTAAAATTCTCTTTCAGATTGAAGACTTCCTGAAGGTACGAGGTCACACTATCCTGCTGCTCAAGCAGCAACTACACAGCAGAGGAAGTAGACAAGCTCAGGAAGTAGACAAACCAGTCATGCCAACATCTACCAAAACAAGCAACTCATCAGGCATTTTACGAAGGTTGGTGATTTTTACGCAAACAATAAAATTATTTTAAAGCTGAAAAGATAATAATTATAAGATTTAAAAAAAATATTTGCATTTTACTTCAGTTGTTTAAAATAAAATTTACTAAAACATCAATTATATTTATTAAAAATAGATCAATTTTACAAATACCAAGTCATAATTTTTTCCACAGCATCGAAAGTATGTATTGCCAATTTCATTTGTTACAGTGTAAGAATTATCCGAAATAAAATTTATCAAATGAACGCAACTGTAATATAACAGAATTAACCAGTTCACAAATAAAAAATATACGACAGTACTTTTTTCATAAAAGTTTATTAATGCATTTAATTTTAGACTTTGAATGAAATGAATGTAGCAACAGAAGAATGTTAGATTTATAAATTATTTGTGATAACTGTAAAAACGTAGTCTACTGATTACGCGTCCCTACGAATGTGATGAAGTTTTGGACTGAGTCACTTCTGGGAAGACTAGAAGAACGATTTCTAAAAGTTATTGCACGGATAATTATAATTTCTGTTAACATTTAATTTTCGCATTCAGTTTTAATATAATTTTAATTCATCAAGACAAAAGATTTTGACCGTACATGAAGTTGAAACAATAGGATAGGGGTGCACTTTCGTACTTTCATCCTTATCAATTACACAGTTCGTACTTTCCAATTACACGGTTGACATTCATGATCATTGTCTAAAAAATTTTTTTTAATTAATTTTTTTTTCTCAGAGATTCAATCCACTTTCCCTATATTTGAGCAAAAATCATACAAATACAATAACAAATATTAAACTAGCGTATCCGTGCGAGAACTCTCGCATGGTTTCCAAATTCCACACTCTTCCCTATATTTCCTTTCCCAAATTAAGAGAGGAAGTTGTTAACGAAACGTGTTTATTTGTTTAAAAGATTTAAGGTAACTTTGAATGTACTTATAGAATTTCAAATAAAAATAAGCAACAATGAAATTGATGTCATTTTCTTCAAAACAATATTTGAAGTAATTATAGAATCTTTCTTGACAGAAAAAAATATTATAAAAGCCTTTTACTCTCGAGAAAGTTACTTAATGCGATTTAATTGAAAATACAGAGTCGGGTAAGCTTTACCTTACTCTTTGGAATATTATTTAACTTTTTTACCGAACTGAGAGGTGCACGTGTGCAATTTAATCGCCAAAAATATCAAGTAATTAGTTTCATTTCACCCATAGTTGCAGATTTTGCATGTCTCTGAACAGGTGAGGTAGTATCGAGAAGCGCCGGACCAGCAAAATGGGAGGAATTATTCAACTAAATAAATTTTAATAATGCTGCCCCGAATGTTGCGTGAAGCATTTTACATAAATATTAAGATTCATTTCTTCAACAAAACCTTCATAATTTCAAAGTCAAAGTGTAAAACGTCACGTTTCCGATAAGTTCTCTGTCTTTAGAGACCTCATGTGTGAGGATCGATTGCATGTGCGCAAAACTCATCTACAATACTGAAATAGTATAGGATAGGACTTTATATAATGTAAACAATAAAACATGAAATAATGACTCATTATCTTGACTATCATATGCTGTACTAAATAAATTTCCCCATATTTTCATTGATAAATAAATCGATCTGTTTAATAATAAATGTAACGTCTAGATCTTTTACTAACGTGTCTAAATCTACTAAGAGAATAGTCTTCCTAGTTTTCTTGGAAATGCTTCAACTTGTCTAAGATATAAATTAATTTAAAATTCGTCACGTCTCCGTGAAATTCTCTTCCTTTAGAGACCTCATTTATAAAGATTGGTTGCTTGAAAGAGCCGCAAAAGGTATGTATACTACTGAAATAACATAGGAGACGATTCATCAGACTTACTGCGAAATACATTTTACTTAATTTAAGTGGCGTAAATTTAAAGATAGTAACACTTCAATAGTCAAATATCAACTTTCACAGGAACTCCGTTAGATTGTGTCTTTCAGTTCTAAAAAGTTCAATCCAGATATCGTGGCAAAAGTTATTCGGCTACTGGCGTCTCAGAGGGCAGCAGAGCCAAGGGACAGCGACGGCGATGGTAGCTGTGTCGGTGGCTTTGATGGTGCCGGAGACTGTGTCGGCGGCGGTGGCGGCGGCGGGAACTGCGCGGAGGAGTGCGCTTCCAATCCCGGGGGTTGCGGCGGCGGCGGCGGCGGCGGCGGAGGACGCAGAGGAGGAGGAGCGGAGGGTCCAACGGCGGAGGTCGCGGGGCGGTGTAGCGTGGGCGGGCGCGGGGCGGCGCGCAGGGCGCTCGGAGCCGTTACGACGGGAACGCTCGTTCCGCTGTTTACTCCGTGTTCGCTGCCAGAAGTACGTGCTACCGTAGTCCCTCTTCCGCACGCTCCATTACTTGGCGCCCGCCGCCGTAGCTGCTGGCGCGGGCGCGGACGCTGCCGCTGCTGGGAACCAACGGCCTCCGCCACCGCCCCCGCTAAAGCTGTCGCCGCTGCCCCAGCCTGTTGTCGCCGGAGCCACGCGGAAGCCTGCAGTTTACGTGGAGCCCCCGCGTAATGACGGCGTGGAGATGGAACGCCGCGCCGCGCCGCGTTGCGCCGAGCATCAGAGCCTCCACGACACGCACAGCGGGGGTGGGGGAGTGGGTTCACTCGGAGAAAGGCGCACTTAAAATTCACAAATCCTTTCCGCAATTTCGTCTCGAGATAACGGTAGATACATCAAAAATTAAAAGTAGGATGACAACGATATAATGAGATATCTCAATGCCTGCAGTGTTCTTTTAGTATATCAGTGTATCAATACCAATAATTTATTTTGTTATTTTGTAAAAAATAAAAAATACCACCGATTTTAATTCAAATAATGTCAATAAAATGTATTCCAAATTAGACCACTGTAAATAAATCTCGGTATTTGGATTATTTTCATTTCACATTAAACTCCACTGTAACCACTTCCATATTAATATCTGCAGAACTTGATTTCAGACACGTCTGACTTCACGATATCTCGTCGCGACGTCGACGGGTCGACACGTCGACTCACTACATTATATTCTCGTTTTACTTTTCAATTGCCAAGATAATATGCGGGAGTGGTACGAGAAATAAAATACATTTTCCGTAGTTGGGAAAAACTCGTTCGGAGGAAAGTATTAAAGTAAAAGTATTAAAGAATAGTCTTAAAGTAGAGTAAAAATTGTAATTGAATTTTCTGCAATGTGATACTGATACTTGGAGGACACGATGCCTCGCATGTTATAGTTATGGATTTGTATTGCATGAAAATAATGCTCTTCCGTTGAGTAAGGCGATTTTTACAAGAATAATAATTCGTAAATGAAGATTCAAAGCAATGTAGTAATAAACGTTGAGTAAAGAGAGGCATGCAAATATGACCGTGGGAATATTTTTATTTTATAATTAACATTTATATTTATACTCACGTGGTCACATTTTTTTGTAATCTATTAACAGTTAACATACTATATGTTCTAAAAATACAATGTTATTAATTTTGCAGAATGGGAATGCATTTTTGTTAATGATATTCATTGCGCTGCAATTAAATCTGACTGCACTTGAAAGAAACCAGAAAGCAGAACAAAACTGGCATTATTATGCTCAGCTAAGTTATATGAATTTCATTTTGTGTTTGATACAAATGAAAGATCCAAACATTTTTTGTGAGGATTTCTCATGAATTTTGCGGTTAAGTATGCAGTTGCTTACCTAAACACAAAATTTGTTTTGAAACTGTTATTCCCTCATTTACTGTTTTTTCACACCACCAATTTGAATCATCTTATATAATCCTATCCATTGTTTAACTTTTACGAAGAGAAATTTCTTATGAGAAATGATCAATATTCGTTTGATTTCTTGCTTTCAATATTTGGCTGGCATTCATCGCAGCATTGCACTCTTCAAAGCTAGAGATATGCACAAACTTCTGGACTAAAATATTGTTGAAATACAGCTTTCAGTCACTATTATTTTAGATATCAATCAATTGACAGGAAACAAATACACATTACTGTTATAATTTTTATGAGAATATTCAGAGTTGCAAATTCTTTGTATGAGTACATGCGTTCATAAAAAAATACAGAACATCACTTTCAAGTCAAAGCAAATATTTCGGAGATAAATATTTACCTATATTCATTTATGAATATATGCATACAAACTTGTTTACCGTCTCACTTCCATTGACATTCTTTCACACTCATTTGTTGCACAGTCAATTGTAATTAACTACGATTGGAAAAATTGGATGGAATTCCAAATTTGAAGGTATCGCATTAACTTCACTGTAGCAAACGACACCTCGTTTCTAATGAAAGGGCCGGAGCGTGTTTTATATTTTTATTTTCATTTTATCAACAGTATGGAATGCTTTCAACCGGAAGTGAAACAACGCTTCTGTTCTCGTGTTCGTACACTAAATTAAATGGCTCCAATTAAACTAAGCGTTAATAAAAAATTACCAATGCACTGAACCACATCACCGATTTCACGAACTGCCAATTATTGTATCTGACAATTTTTCAGGATCATGAAACAAAAATTAAAAATGACATGTTTTCGCTTTTCACTGGGGATTTCTCTCTACTTTCTTTCAATTCATATTATCGATATTTGTTTTCATAACAAGTTTTTTCAGATTTCTAACAAATCAAACACGGTGGAGTAGCAAATAACGGTATATCGATGGGTGAGAACCAGACTGTTCTAAGTCCAATTTTGAAACAAAATGAGATTTATGTTTCATTGTTTTGTATCTCCCTGTCTACATGTGTGCATAGAACAAAATTGTAAATATTCCACTCTATTAGCATGCAACGAACATATTCTATACTAGAATATTCCATACTTACCCACTACATCCAAAAAATTTAAATGGCTCTCCTGAAAATTTTAGATAAATGGACTTAGAGCAGTCTGGTCTCAGCCATCGATATGCTAACGATGAAGTCTAATGAAATTTTTATTAACAATTAATATGAAATCTCTATAAAATTATTATGCAGGAACTTGCGGAAATAATGTGCTGGTGAGACTCACAACCATAACATAATCAGGGTCGTAAAACAATAAAGAGTTTGTGTGAGAGACTTGCACCTGCATGCCGACGTAAGGGCAACATGGATAACATGGATACGAGCCAAAATTTATTGCCTTTTTATCCTTGAAAATAATTTTATTACATGGGAGCTTTTTTTCTTTCTTCAAAATTTAAGTAGTATATGACTTAGTGTAGGGATCACAGAATTTTGAAAATGTGCTCACAATTCACTTTTCCCCATAGCACGTCATACGCAGTTTTTAACTGTTTTTTTGACGTAAAATAAATAAATAAATAAATAAATAAATAAAAGAGCCGTCACAAAGCAGTCAGTAGGGCAACTGCAAACACGCGCGACCAGGAAAAAGGCCTCCGAAAAAAAAAACGCTTCACAGGCTAGGGCGCACCGACAGTTGCGTGATGTAACTGATTGCACGGTTAAGCAGAGAGGATACCCTGCCATCGACACTCGAGGTCCTCCATCCACGGATTCTTTTTCATTGGCTACGATAATTTTTTAAATTTTCTCTGGCTCGACAACCCGCTACGGAACTTGACCCACCAGCGGTGACCCAGCCTCGCGGCCATGGGATAAGAGGTTCCTGTGGTGAACACGAAGACATCCCTTCACCGTATATACTGGTCTTAATAAACTTAGGATGTGCTTTCTCATCGTCACACAGCAATAGATTCGCTATATTCATAGAAATTAATAATAAATGAAAATTCAACACATCAAATTTCAAATCACAGGTGCCAATTTTATTACAGAATGTAGTTTTATTAACTGTGTGTAATGCGTGTAATTCATTACATGCATACAATATACCCAATTCATTAATATTTTGACATTTGAAATTAAATTCGTGTAATTAAAGTGAAAATGGTAAAACATTATGTATGAACAACCTCGCCGACATGAACACAATACGTGTATAAAAAGTTTACAATTAGAAAGAAATTCTATTATCCAAGTACAATTGAAGTGATAAATGCGTTTTCAACATCAATTATATGAATATTTTTTGTGCGCATTAACAATCTCGTATTCACAATGATCATATATTTTCAATTGACAATCCTCTCTTTTCAGCTATGTGGTTGTCACCGTGCAATTTAATCTCGACCAAGTGTTGATACATCGGTCGTACAAGTCATAATATTCTTATCAAAATATAACTAATCTAAATCATTATTAAATGCAGTTAATAATAGGGATAATTAATAAAGTCAATTCTTTCCCGCTTCCTCTGCACTCTGTAGTTGTTACACCAGAGTATCCGATACCCCCATTGCAATGTCCGATAGGATTTTTGCAAAATCTAATCTTCTACTATTAGATTCTGGATGGTCAATAATGTTTCGATGGAAGGAATTACTAAGATAAGTCAAGAGTTTCAAACCGAAAAGAAGATGCTTTCGAAGCGAACACCGTTGAACAAACAATTTATGATTTAAGGATTAATGATCTCAGAAGCTCTGCCCATGGGTTCAAATATTCGTCCCTGAGAATTTCTCATTAAAGACAATACTTTAACTAAAAATTCGATATTTTTAATTACATTAAGGTCACAATTCATTCACTGACGTGTTAAAATGATGCAATAAAAAAAACTAATTTCAGGGTTTTAGAAACATTTCTTACTTCAAGGAACCTATTTATTTTTTCACAGGCATTTTCGAGAAAAGGACGATATTTCAGTTACGCAGTGTGGAATTAAATGACATGAATTTTGAGAAAATCTGTCTCAATACAATTTGCTTTATTTCTATAACCAGTCAAACACTCAAAAATATTGAATGTTTCGTCGTTACAGCGCTTCACGGTTTCGTATTGTGTATTACGCCCCTAGATGTGGAGACTCGGCACTTCGGAGTTCTCCTCGCCCGTCGTCCTTCTAAAGTAAATATTAACACCGTGGGCAGGGAAGTAGGTAAACTCGCTTGCACCACCAAGCGGTCGAAAAAACCGCACTTGCAGTCCTCGACCGGCAGCATCGATTAACATGGCGTGCGCAGCACTCGACCTGCAGGTAGGGGGTTCGGGGCTGGGCGGAGAGGGGGAGCTGGGTGGCTGTGAGGGGTTGCGGGGTTGGCTACGGGCGGCTAGGCGGCTGGGCTTCTGAGCGGCTGCAGAGCCAGGCTGCAAGGTAGCTGTGCGACTGGGTGGGCGGCTGGGCTGCTGAGCTGCTTGGCGGCTGGGCGGCTTGGCCGCAAGACCGCTGGGCGGGTGCAAGACTGGGCTGCAGAACTCAGCTGCGGGGCTGCTGGGCGGCTGGATGGGCGACTGCGGGGCAGGGTGGCTGGGCGGCTAAGTGCTAGGTGGCTGAGCGGCTGGACGCCTGCGGGGCTGGGCGGCTGCGGGGCTTGGCGGCAGGCCGAAGCGGCTGGCCGAAGCGGCTGGGCGAAGCGGCTGGGCGCGAGCGGCGGCGAGCGGCGGGCAGCGGCTGGGCAGCGGCGGGCGGGCGGCTGGGCGGAGCGGCTGGGCGGGCGGCTGGGCGGAGCGGCTGGGCGGAGCGGCTGGGCGGAGCGGCTGGGCGGAGCGGCTGGGCGGAGCGGCTGGGCGGAGCGGCTGGGCGGAGCGGCTGGGCGGAGCGGCTGGGCGGAGCGGCTGGGCGGAGCGGCTGGGCGGAGCGGCTGGGCGGAGCGGCTGGGCGGGGCGGCTGGGCGGAGCGGCTGGGCGGAGCGGCTGGGCGGAGCGGCTGGGCGGAGCGGCTGGGCGGAGCGGCTGGGCGGAGCGGCTGGGCGGGGCGGCTGGGGGGGGCGGCTGGGCGAAGCGGCTGGGCGGGGGGGCTGGGCGGAGCGGCTGGGCGGAGCGGCTGGGCGGAGCGGCTGGGCGGAGCGGCTGGGCGGAGCGGCTGGGCGGAGCGGCTGGGCGGAGCGGCTGGGCGGGGTAGCTGGGCGAGGTAACTGGGCGGCATGCCCGGCGTGCGGCGGACGCTTTCCCAGGGGCGACCTAACTCGTGCGCCCCTCGTTACCCCCGAACGCCGCAAATGTTTGCTCGGGCTCCATTATCTAATTAAAAACTTCGAATCGCGCGGACCGGCCAGGGCGGGGCCTCGCGCGCCGCCGTTTCACAGAGCGACCGGGCGAGGCAGGAACAGAACGGTGGAGGCGAAGCGGCTGGGGGCACGGGCAGAACGGTGGAGGCGATGACGAATATGCCGGCCTCTCTCCTTTGCGCGTGTTTCTAAATGCCATCGCCGTAGCTCCTTCCTCTATTTGCAGACGGCCATTCCGGCGGCGGTGCGGTCTCCCCTTCCGGGTTCGCCCGGTTCTTACGTAACAGTTGCCCACGTTGCCCTCCAATTGCTTCGTCGTTGCCTGTCAATTGCGCTTCCTTCGCAATCCATAATTTGCTACCTGGACGTTGATTTCCTAACGCGGATATCGCTTGTCTTGTGGCTGTCTTTGCAGTCTGGACGCCACCATGTTGCTACCACGTATCTACGAAACTCTATTGTTCCCGAAATCATTAATTTGCCATCACTTTTTGAGTTACTTTGTCATCATAATATACATTCCCAAGAAATCATTTAGATAATTATTCCATTTCCCGTGTTCTTTTCATTTTATATATCCCCTCTTTTATCTATTGTTCCAATTTTTTATTGGAGCCTCCTCACCTCACACCGCCGATCTCCAACCTGTAAATAACGCTTTTCACAACTTTAATGCCGACGTCCCTCACATACCATTCGCCTTCGCGTGATGTAACTTTCCCCTTCTCACCTGCCATCTTCATTCCATGATTCGTCACCTTCTCCCCTGCCCTCGTCTCCATCGCCGCTTCCCGACCTCGCCCTCTTCCGCCGCACCCTGCCCGGGCTGCCGCGCCGGCCGCGTAAGAGCTCTCTCTAATTGCTCCAGCTCGCGATATACGGGTCGGCGTGCGCCAGCGGCGACGCCGACACAAAAGGTGGCTGGCGGCGGACGCTGCCGCCGGATGTACCGGTGAAAATGCAGGAGGGCAGGCGCCGCCCTGTCGCTGACGCCCTGCCGGCGCGGCGACGCCCTGTCGGCGCCGCCCTGTCGGCACCGCGCGCCCGGCTCCCGCGTCCGGACAAAGCGTCACGCCTCGGGCGCCCGCGCGTTTTCGCTTTTTTGCACATTTTTTTGTTGGAGATTTTGTCGGAGGGACGCTCTGCGCTAGCATATCCGCGTCTGCAACGGGCACATCTCACAGATGGGGCTGCGAGAGACGGCGGCGAGAACAACACCTAACGTGACGCGCTGCGAAATTTGTATAATGCCCTACACACCGGGAGAGTTTAGATGTCGCGGTAAGCAATAGGAGATGCTTGCTTTGTCATCTGTGTTGTTACCTGCTCTTCTTTTCTGTTATTTATAAGGGGTACCGGTTTTCTAACATAACTTACTTTTAAGCATTTTTATTTCCACTGGATTAGCAGGCGATTTGCAAGTTTATTATATAACTTCAGACCTATTGGTAACTAATATATAAATGGATATTTAAGAAAAATTAAGACTCAATCTACTATTGTTTATGGTGGAATTTCAAACTGCTATTGTATTTCGCATAAAATCACGAGAAATTTTCTATGAATTGTGTTTCAATTAATTCACAAGCAACAACGAGCGCGAACAATGCAAAATTCTAAACTAAATTGCTTTCTATTTACGAAATACGTAACGATTCAGAGTCGAAGTTATTTTTGTTATGGAGAAATTTACGCATGATTTAAAACTTGAATTTTGTGATAAAGACATTTACTCGGCGTCTTTGTTTCACAATTTCATAAAGATTTTGTGCACTAAAAATTAAATCATATTCAAGAGGAAGTTTGAAATTATTCTCGCAAATGTCTCAATAAGAACTTGAATAAACTTCCTATGCAAGTGATAGATGACTCAAGAGAAACGGAAGTAGTTAAAAACTCCTTACTTGTCGTATTGCGTTTCACAGCTCGATTAAAACACCATTTCCGAAGGGCATCGCTTTCTCAAGAAGTCTCTGTAAATTGGCTTGGTGTTAGTGAAATTACATTTTTAAAACTTGTCGTATAATTTCCGTTGGCATGAATATTACGTTTTAGAAGTTTATTACGAGAAAGGAGCAACTAATCAACGAAGCTGTTTTGCAAAGCAAGTTTAATCCATGGACTTGCCATGAGGGAAACCTACAAATCTAGCAACTTCTCGGCTTGTAGAAAACGGATTTCTTAACTTGTCGGGCTTCGGTGCAAGCTTAATGGAAGTTAGGGGAGCGCAGGCGAATTCACCCGAGAGGGTGGACATTGACCGCCTGTAGAGCCCCAGGTGCACAAGTTTCACGTTCAAACTCCACAAGCCTACCGGTGCGGCAGGGAGACGAAAACACGTCACTACACACCGTATTCACCAACAATTATTCTTCATTTACATTAATAAAATGTTCCATGAATTATAGACTATCATATTTGAAATAAAATTATGAAAGTTGGTTTAATACAACATAATATCTTGATGTCACTTTGTACAACGTTTCTGAGATTTGTGCGTCTCCATCTTCAGGTACATTTCTTGTGACAAAAAACAAAATACCTGAAGATGGAGACACACAAATCTCAGAAACGTTGTACCACGTGATATTAAGATTTAATGTTGTAATAAACTAGGTTCCATACTTTTATTTTAAATTCGATTGTCTATAATTCATGGAACGTTTTATTAACACAAATATGACAGACAATCAACACGAACTTAAGAATTATTCTTAAATAATTACTCGCTAGGCCACCGGACAGCGGAACCATTCGTGGTTCGTTTGCATTGCATTTTTTCCTGCTTCAGTTTCAAGACTCAACTCAAAAACACTTAAAAATTAAAAATATTTTGCTGTAAGGACCAAATTAATGGCAGTGTTAATTATTATTTTTGTGTAGCCCTACCGCATTTTGTGGTTTTCATTGGCTGAACAGTTAATATGTAACTGATCTTCTCTATCCCCGTAGAAAATTCATAGTCATATTTTTTAACAATCTGTTACCTAGTTTGGTAATGTAACATTTATACCTCACATTTACTGACAGTTTTCGATAAGAATTTGGTGATCCCTTCTTATAAATGCAATACATACAAATTTCATTTCGATTCAATTAGCATCAAAACCAATAACAATCTACGTGACGTGGGGTTCAATTCAAACATCAATTTACTACTTCGTTGGACAATGTAATCTGCACCTCCAGTGATTTGAAATATTGAAAATAACTAAGGAACAACATTAATATTTATTTCAGAACGTGCAATTTATTAAACAAAATTTGTATGTTCTGAATTTTTGGTTTATTCCAAATCTCAATTTTTGTATTCAATGGAACATGTTATTCATTGATATATTCGTCACAATGAAGGTAACAAATAATGGGTATGGTTATCAGTAAGCTTTTAGTGTCTGTTTCTACGAGTGTTAAGATACGTATCTGGTGATCACCTGTTTTCCCTCAGGAAACGTAACCATTGTGGCCCAAGTTATAGCACTAGCGAGGATGGGGCGGGGGCAGGGGCGAGTGGATGGCCCATGGCCTTCTCCGGGATTCGGCAGCGGCGGTGGTGCAGCTGCTGAGATCAATAGCCGGTGATCGTCCCGTCCCATGCCGTCCCATTCCGTCTCGTCCCGTGCCGTCCCCCGCGCCCGGGCGCGGCAGCCCGGGGGCGCGGGGGCGGGGGCGCAGGCCCGGAGGCCGGGATCCGCCATCCAGCGCTCTCCCGGGCCGCAGATCGGCCACCGCTCGCGCCCGCCGCATTCAGATGCCTCGCTGCGTGTGCACGGGGGCGGATTTTGGCCTCTCGGAGACAGATTTTGCTTTAATTAAATCGATCGGTTTACTATTGATACTAACAACAGAAAGAAGTATCGACGCGCCAATATAACCGATTCTTCAGGATTGACGTCTATAAACGACGTGTGAAGATTTAAGATTTCAAATAAGAAAACGGAGCGTTTTACAGTATATTCACAAACTTATCAGAATAAAATAAATTATACATTGCCATTATTCATATTTATTTTCAAGAAACATTATATGTCCTAGTTTAAGTAAATGAAAATTATATATATATATATATATATATATATATATATATATATATATGGAATACAAAAACAAAAGTATGGATATTATATGTTATTTCATTGATAACTCACAATGACAATAACAGAAGGAGAAAATTTGGAGGGAGTCTCAGAGTTACAATTGGGCGAGAAAAGAAATGTGTTAAGCAGATTATTAAAAACATTAAATATAATTCCTGTAAACATACTTATACTTCATGTTTCTGGTTCGGTACCTATTTCTAAATGCGATTGAAACGGACCAGCGCGGAAAGGAGTAGCGAAAAAGTTTGGTGACATTTCGTTCCTAAGCCTATAATATACTTATTAACACGTTATTTTATTTATCCTAACACGTGAAGCTTTTCGGAGACGTCACATTTCTGAAGTCAGAATTCTCTATATTATCTCTATAACCGTCGTCGACTGGTAAGGTGTTCGTGTTGTAATGATCAAGTGGATGCGAGTAAGTAGTATGAAAATGAAGATAATGGAAGAAGAGGCAGGAGAAACGAGAAGGCATCGAGGAAGCCTGCCACGGATCTGCTTTGCCCACCACAAATTCTTCTGGATCGGACTCACATCGATCCCTGGTCGAGAAGTGAGCGGTCGAGCAAGTGAGAAGACATCTGACCGCGACAATACGGCGCGCTCCATTACGAAATTGAACTGATTCGAAGGTTAAATATTGGGAAATACAAACGCTGACACCTACTTCTTCTTCGCTTTATTTTTCATGCATATTATATAATATTTGTAGGTGATTAACAGTAATGTTTTCTTTTTCTCTATGTCTTATTGTTTGGTCACTACGTGGTGCATCATTTCCTTTTCTTCCAGTGAAAAAATGTAATTATATTCCCATAAACTCGCATATCTTTCCCTTTGTGCGACTAACTGGCATCTTTGCGAAATGCCGAGAGTAAAACTCGAAACTTTAAAATTTTAATTTCCCAACAATTTTGGAGATTAACATAATTACACTTAATACCATGTAAACAAATTAATATTACTCCTGCTTATATTTTTCTTGTGTTTAAATGATTGTAGAGTATTTTGTGCATAAATCATTGTAAATTTAACCCCGTAATAATACCATCGTGCTTCTTCTCTGATTGCAAATCATTGGTGGTAACTGAAACGCGTAAACTTGTTGTGAGGGTGGACACAAAAATGCGCGCTGAGCAGAACTAGTGAGTAGCCATATAACTGATTTGCAACGCAATTTCAAAGATTATTTTGATGCAAAGTGATTCCACATTTAAATAAAAATAATAGAAATATGTTTTGTCACTTCTGATTGTTTTTAAATAAAGAATGGAACTTGGAATTTGTGTGTCCATTTATCAGTTTATATGTGTAGTCATTTTTTTTTTTCCACATCAATCGACTTCAATATTGTGTAGATTTCGATAAAATGGTTAACAGTCAAAAGAAACAGCATATACAGCATTAGACTATAATATAATTTTCGTAGCAGCGGCAATGAGTACGTTTTAATTGCCTGAATTACTTTCCTTCAAAACGAACAATCTTAATAACAAAATAAAATAATTTATTTAGAGACATGAAGACAATTTTCTACAGCTAATGAAAATATTTTGTGTCTAAATCTCCATGTGGGAATTATTGGGGAATAAAAGTGAGGAAAATAAATACCATAGCACTCGATATTTATTTGAGAAAATACTTCAACTGGTCCAGTCACCGTACTTTGAAGTAGATATTTGATAATGATAATGATGTTAATATTGATTGTAAAACAAAAGATAATTTTATTAATAAAAGGTAACTATTTCTGTGGTGTTGTGTCTAACATGGTGAGCAAATTGCTAGTTAAAATCTGCTAGTAAACCACCCCTGGTGAGTATAATGGATGGAGTTTGAACCAACGACCTTCTCAATTGCGGCTGCCTGACGACGAGCCGCCTGGCCAGCCCTAATGAGAGGGCTAATGACAAGGCGTCAATCGCGGCCACTTGGAGTGGTTGTTGCCTTGGGAGGACAACTCGAATGGCCAGGGGACACCTGACGGCACCCGACTCGGGTCACCCGCCGGCCGCAGGTCGGGTTCACGCCCTCTCCCCCCGTCCCGCCACCGCCGGCCGCCCGGCTCCCCGCCCCACTTTGTCACCCTAGAGTGCACTTTACGGCTCTCGGGGGAGGGCGGAGGCGTGGTTGGGTGCCGGGGAGCGAGAAGGGTGGAGGAATGGAGAAGAGAGGAGGGGTGTGGAGTGAAGTGGGGATGAGGGAAGGGGTGGGGCAGCCATCGCTCCTCCGCCGACACCTGCCGGGACTGCTGCCGCAGTCTGCGGCGACCCACCTCTACCCCCTCCCCCCTCCCCCGGCACCCGTTCCAAGCCGCGCATTCTCTCCGCTTCGAAGTTGCCTATACTCGACGACCAAGCCCGTCGCGACAGAAAACTCACCCTTCAGAGAACTCTGGCAGGAAAGTTCTGCAAAATTCTTCCGCTTTTGTGACTCCATTTTCTTCTTGCAGGTTTCTTCTTATATTTGTTCTACCTTCTTGCACATATATTGTTGTTCACACTACCTATTTTGATTTACCTCCCTTTTTTGTTGAACGTTCCTGAAGCGAAATTCATGCTGAACTTTGATAATAAAATTTGTTATACAGAGAGTTCAAGTTCTGTTTGAAAATTAATGAGACAGAAAAGCGATGTATGTAATTATCTCTTCGAGAGCATTCCTTTTAATAATTTTGGAATATCTCATTAAATTTCTTGCGTCATCGCTCGCTGAAAGACCTTGATTACACATACGGTGTTCTTGACGATAAATGTGGATTAGCCTTTTTGCGTCAAATAGCATCAGGTGTTATTATATCACGTTCAAAAATGCCTTTTGACTTCAAATGTTTATAATTACAATTGACTGCAAGAACATATTCAATATTTTATTACAAGATTCACATTAAAAAAAATTCGGCATATTCTCGAAATTGAATTGACTCCAATATATTTCTCACTTTCACCAACTTTCAGCTTTCCATGTTGCTATATTTTATTATTACATTATGTTATGCAATGTTGTGAACAAATCGAATGGTCAGGGCACACCCAGGGACACCGAATTTATTATTAACTAATAATTGAAAGCTAAACCATCATCGATGCTTAAATTCCAAGCAAAAATTGCACAACAACTTCCTTAAATATTCGCTTCTATAGAGGATAATCCCTGTATTGTTTCGGAATTCCTTTCGTGTTTACTGTCATTTTCAGTGAGGATTTTTTCTGTACATTTATAGAGAATGATACTATGACTGACGTTTAAAGGGCAGGAGTCTGAAAACGCTTTCCTATTTCAATAGCCGATACCTTGCATGCTGGTGCGATTATCGCAGCAGTATTGCTTCAAAAAAGCTCAGTAAGACTTTTGAAGAAACCCTGATGTTAAGGGTGCTTTATCCATTCAAAACACAATGATATTGACACTTTTTTTCATTCAACGATGCCGAACTAATTACGTTTCTCTACGTACACACTGGTTTTTGAACAGCGAATTTATGATTTTTTATTCTTCCAAATGCCATCCACAGGGAAATAGAAGCTGGTAATATTGGAAAGCACACAGTAATAAAACCCTTTCATGAAACAAAAAAATCTGTTCCGCTTTAAAAAGGAAGAGAGAACTAGAGGCTGTTTTTTGCCGAAATCAGTTACGAGATAATTTGTTTTATCGTTTTGGGCAAACAGTTAACACAACGTTACCTATGCATAGGCATTGATCAGATTTCGTGCAGCGTATCGTTTCATGTGATCACCACGCGTGGAGCTTTGCCGGAGTAGAAAATCCGCCACTATTTATTATATGGTAACAGCAGTTTGATACACGTCAGCCCTTATCGGGGATGTGCCTAACGCAAGAGGACATCTTCGTTGATGCATTTACAATCTATTACTCTGCCAAATTTCATGAGCGAGGTGTATTGATTCATGAATAATTGATGCGGAATCGAAAATAAATTTCCAATTTCCTGCCTTCATCAGGTATGGCTGACGTGTGAAAATAATGTAAGAGTTCACGTTTCATCAATTTTTTTTCGAAAACGATTTTATATCCATATCATGATGCATTTAAATAATTCTGAAATGTAACGCAGGTAATTGGTAATTTTACATGTCATAAGCACGTCTAGATATGTCTACTGCACAGAAGAACAATTTCAGGACTACGAGTGACAACAGAATATTAAAACCACTACGAGTAATCAATTTATTTACTAATATTTTGTCTATGCAAAATTTACCAGTATCATTTACAAACAAGCATTACAGATATTTACAAACAATGCCTAGGCATGTTTTAAAATCCTGTCAAAGACAGCAATATATCTAGCCCCAACATTTTTTGTCCGTAACTTCTTAAATGAAAAATATACTGTTCTCTTGTTCTTTAAAATTCTTTTTATTTTTTAAAATTTTAAGTCATATCAACGAATGTGGTTATTAGTGACCTCATTTAAAAATATTTGTTTAGTCTATTTATTGCTTTTCAAAATTCCCAACTGATTCACAAATTTACGATTATGATCAAGTACAATAAGGACAATTCTTTTTTAATATGATTTTGGTAAACTACATTTGAGTACACTGTATAACGTGTCATGATAATATGTTTTTGTAAAACGTGACATATATTGAAATACTGCCTTGAAATGTTCTGAAAGACATTGAAAGAGATAAATAAATCATGTATTCAACACACATTCACTCTAAAGAGAAAAACTCTAATTTTTTGATTAGCAAATGTATATGTTCGGTTAACCAGACGACTATCATAAATGCCAAAAAAACTTACATGAAGAAGCTACTTACATGAACTAATACTTTCATGAAAGACTTATACGAATACCATAAATGACATTCAAAGAAATGTAACTCGACTCTCCTGAAAATCCTTAGTGTGGTAAGAGAACTATGGAAGACCATTGTGGTTGCAAAACAACGCATCAAAGATCAAAGGCGGCCTTCTCCTTTCGCATCACCAAGTATTTGAGAAGCAGTGCTTTCTTAAGGGACAATTGTTTAGAAGCGTTGCCAAAGTGGAAACTAGGAGCAGAGCAAAAGAAGTATGTTCGCGACAAAAATACAGTGGAGGTGGGAATGTCGACCAAGCTCTTGAGGAATATTTTTGGAAACGGATACACCGTCAATGACATATTTAAACAAAAATAATAGACGTTTATGTGGAGGGAAGATTAGAGGGAGAAACAATGAAAGACTGGTTATTTTAATGATGTTTCATGATTGTCTAATATCGCTTGTTAATACAATTTTTTAAAAATGGTTTTCGTCTTCACGATTTTTTTGGTTCTTCTGTCATAGGTAATGTCACTAAAAATATTAATTCTAACAGACAAATATGTGTACTGTATTGCATTTTTAGTTCCTGCACAATTGAAATATTTTAAAAATTATTTTCTAAAATGCTTGTTGGAAGCTATAAATCGTCAGTTCTCTCAGCAGTGATGCGAGTGGCAAAACGGAGCAACATAGATCATATCCGCACACAAAAAAATGATTTTCTTAAGATTCACATAACTGGCGAATGAGGAACACGGAAAGAACGGAAAATGTAGACCGCTATTTCGCGGAAGTAAACTGCGGAAAGTGCGGCCGGAGGCCGCAAGACCTTGGCTCGGGATAGAACATGCATTTCCATTTCGTCTCACGGGGAGTGATCAATTTATTGACTGATTGGTTGTTTTGGGTGCGTCAACTGCTTGGGTCTAGTCCCATTGATGTGGTGATTTTTTTTTATTCCGGGAGGAGCGGTGTTCCTCCCCTGATGAGATCCGTCGCCGAGCTACACCTCTTGTCGGTTTGCTGGGATTTCCGCCTCCAGGGATCTCCCCGCCAGGGGCCCGTTCCAGCTGGGTCTACTGATATGGTAGTGGGCCAGCTGGGCTCTGACCTACTGATATGGTAGTGGTGTAGTGCCTATTAGTGTAAGTGGGTGTGATTAAGGAGAGAGGTTAAAGCAAAGAAGAGGAAGTAGAGCTCGTGCGGTCCATGGCCTGTTGTTAGGTTACTTCTCCGGCCTTCTGCTCTTATTTATCAGAGCTGCTGGATTCTAGAAATCTCCCCAAGACAGCGGCTCAATTCGACCAAGCCATCAAGCTAATACCGAAAATCCGCCACCGTTGGGGCTCGAACCCTAGGACCTCCTGGTCAGAGGCGCTGCAGAGAGAGCGGAAATGCTGAAACGCCGGTGTGGGTGCTAAATGGGTCGCGGTGTTAAAATTCAGAGCGCGGGACAATGCGAAGTAATTTTTCAGGAAGACGCAGTGTTGAAACGCTACATGCAAGAGAACTTGTATTGCCTGCGATTGAGAATGAAATGCCCTGCTTATTCAACGATTTTTCACTGCAATTTACAATTAGGATGTTCGTGAAGTATTCAAAACAAATTCCGACCAAGATAGCACGTATCAGAACTTTTATTTATTTTATTATCGTTATTATCTGTTTATTTTGTTTGTTAAATTGTGCGTGAGATCCTAATGCGACATTGGCTGCAGTATCGTAAAATGAGATTCTCTTCCCTTCCTGCACGAGGAAGTCATAAAGATAGTTGTTATTATATATAGTTATTATCATTAAGATCTTTTAGTTTTCTGTGAATTGTATGACAAGAGTTTATAAAATAAACAATTATCAGATTAAAGGGCGCTATTTACAAAATTTCGGAAGCATTAAATAGTTTTGTTTTGGAATAAAAAGAAAGCTCATTAATCTCTAACAAATATGTTCGATAAAATTCGGTAGCCGGTGGTCTGAATATGTGTTCGGTCGGAAAAATTAAAAATAGTGACAAGCAACATTCAAGTTACTTGTAACAGAAATATTTAGGTAGATGTATCATGTCTTCAGAGCCATAATGGAATAAGACAATACAATGATTCATAAAACGAAAGAATAATTTACCTGACCTTACATGAATAAACCTCTCAAGACAAATGGGTTAAAAACGAGGAATCTATTGAAGGTATGAGAAAACATGTGGAAAATATTGAACTAACAGATTACAGTCATATAATATTGAATTATATATCTTATGAATAAACGATCAAAACCTTTTAAAAAAAAAAAAAAAACGGGGAACCAATTTAATTAATTTATTTAAAGAAGCAAAAAATATCAAGATAAATTAATAATGGATTAAGAAAAGGCAAAGCTAAAGAAAAAACACTTGAAAAAGTGAATGAAACGTTGAAAGTTGTCTCGAGGGACAAGGTAGTACTATGTATGTACGTGTAGGTAAGTTACATTATTGAAACATGAATCATTGATTGATCTGACAAATGTATTATTAATTAAAGTGCAAAGCACGCCAATTGTATAAACAATGCATAAGCGATGATATCCGCCGAGATGTTGAGATGCAAATTGAAGTGTGAG
Organism: Teleogryllus oceanicus; assembly: GCA_964035755.1. NCBI lineage: Eukaryota > Metazoa > Arthropoda > Insecta > Orthoptera > Gryllidae > Teleogryllus > Teleogryllus oceanicus. Next base: position 289,686,255 of record CAXIVR010000001.1, on the reverse strand, counting down.
AAGCGAAATCCAAGTTGGCAATAATGAACGCTGTAGCAGAACGCAGACCCAGGGCGCGACGGAGGGCAGATCGCAGGTTCAGAGGTCTGGCACCGCTCAGGGCGGAGCGCCGGCGGGCGGCGGAGCGTCGCGTCGGGGCGTCGGGGCGTCCGAGCGTCGGGGCGTCGGGGCGTCGGGCCGGCGTGGTGGCAGCGGCCGGGTCGCCGCCAGCCGCGGCGCGCGGACGTCGATACTGGGCCCGGCGCCCGCCGTCGCCACCGCCGCCGCCGCTGCCGCCGGCCCCGCCGCTCGGCGCCCGAAAAGGCTTCGCGCCGACACGGAGCCGCTGCGGCGGCCAATTTATTATTTTGCTAGTTTTTCAATGGTACTAACCACGTTTCCTCGCTACTTTTATTCATCATTCAATTATGTAAGGAAAGGGATTGTGTAGAAATTCTGGAGCTCAAGAAAACGAGCGTGGATTATACTTCTTCCCCTTGCCACAGTTTTTTACTGTTTATTATAATGAAAATAAACTAAATCAAATTAATTTATTCAATTTTATTTCCATTATGTTTTTAATGAGGGACATGAGATACTGACGAAATTACTTTTCAATAAGTGAAAATTTTACTAATATTAGGAAATCAAAATATTTACATATATTTATGAATGGTTAAACCCGTGGTCTTTACTAATTAGGCCATTTAATAGTTCGTAATTTTTAATTCAGAAGAAAGGTAGTGTAACTGACTGCTCAAATATTTCAGAAAAGGTTATATTTTAGGTTTTATTTTTCCTGAATTTCACAATGCCATCGATAGATTTACCTCTTCAATACCATCGATAGCTTTGAAATTCAGAAACCAATTTTTCAAATTTCGTCGACATTAACCCAAAATATTACGATTCTCTTGTATTATGGCCTTTCTTATTAATTCTTTCAAATGAATGAACTATATTTATCGAACTTCACCGTACGTGTTTTCTTTTTCAGTGCTTTAGTTTTCAAAATGGACGTCACTAAGCAAAATTGTCACAATGAATATTTTATTACTCGAGGAATCCCTAATTTCCGCTCTTCCTCTAACCGACACCAAATTTCGATTTTACACCCGTAGCAACGCCTCATTGCGGGAATAGCGATGTCCCTGGTCACTTGTAACCGCCCATATGTCGATTACATTAATTTTTGAGAAGCACCCGAAAATATTAGAATTGTATTTTAGTATTTAACAGAATATATCTAGAACTCTGTTCAGAGTTAAAAGATTAACTTGTTTCTTTTATTACAAAAGCAGGTTCAGGGACGAACCCACTCCTGTACTTCGGGCAGTTAGGACATATAAAACCATTCCTAATTTTTGGTGTGACATTGTAATAACAAGTCACAGATAAAGTAATACTACTAGGTTACTTGAGTGACCCGCTGTAAGCTTTTTAGTGAATATAGTGAAAAGGTAGAGCGGTCACACACTGAATGCCTGTCCACTCAGACCGGTAGCGGTAGCTCAGTGCAACAGATGTCATTGCAGCGCTTCTGCCCGCCCGGGAGGTCCTAGGTTCGAGTCTTGACGGCGGCAGGATTTTCGACACTAGCTTTTCAGCTAGGTCGAATTCAGTCGCTGTCTGGAGGAGAATCCTAGCGGTCGGCTGCTCTGATCGGTAGTTTTCCGTGGTTTCTCCGATCAACACCAGGCGAATGCTGGAGCAGTACCCTACCAAACGGGCCACGGACCGCAGGCGATCTGCCCTTCCTCATTTACACGCACGCGATCTGTCCTATCCTCCCTTTACACACACGCACTACACTACCACATATTCCGGGAGACCGGTCAGGAGCTTAGAGCTTGTCCCGGCTGGGGCGGTGCCCCGCTGATGGGAGAGTCTTGGTTAGGGGGAAACCCCACTAGCCGACAGTAGGTCGGGGCCGGATCTCGCCCCGGGAAAGATCACCGCCATCTCCCGAAAAAAACATGCACTACACTAACGGGACTAATGACTGAAGCAGTTGACGCGCCGAAACACGAAAAAATCAATCAATCAAAAAATCCTGTCTACTTAGGCCGTTATTTATAGCCCCGTGCGCAAATACGGCAAAGAGAGGTGCATGCGGCGGCAGATCGCCGTTTGCTGTAGCAACGCAGATGAGTGAGGTAGGGGGCGCTGGCGTGGTGGGTTGGGTGTGTAGGGGGTGGGTGGAGACGGGGGAAAACGAGCCATTGCGCGGCCACACGGGAGCGCCCCTGTTCTCGGAAGCGCTTTTCAGTTCGCGGCAAATACCGGAAACCGGTCGGGGGTGGGCAGCGTGAAAGAGGTGTAAATGGTGAATGAGGAGAGCGTGTTGATAGACCACTTACCGGCCGTGCGCGTTCCGTGATCGCACCGCTGTTTCCACGAACACGCTGCCGGACGGTCCAGCACCCCACGTGTGTGCACCCAGCTTTGCGTAAAAGTGTACATGGAACGTCGTCGGGTAAATACAGTTAGCTAAATAAAATGTATCTCAGAGGTTTTCTCCGTCGCTGTAATTGGCTTTAAAAGCAAACTTTTCGGCGGCTCTTTCATTCAGAGTTGCCATTGGCAGAATTCAAAGGCGATAAATATTAATTGACTTCAAAATTTACCTCCGTTAATAGATTTACATATAATTTTATTGTTTATTTTGTTATATGTAAAGAGGAAAAATTTAAATTGATACTGAATTCATGATAAATGCTTGAAGATATTCTTATCAAAATATTCGTTAACCAGTATTATGAAGAAAACAGAAAAAAATATTTCAGATGGTTTTGTTAGTTAAATAGTATACACATTTCAATCGTAAAGCAACATATTTGGAGAAGTCCCCTTCAAACTAAAAATTTGAATATTTTCATTCAAAACAACAAAAAAAAAAAAAAAATTTATATAAAATTATTTTATGTTAAAATAGAATTTAAAAAAATTAAAATTTTTTGGAAAATCTTAAACTGCGAAGAAACTAAAAGAATTAGTTTAATGCAATTAAAATCCTGTTATTTGTTATAAAAATTCTGCCTGCAGTTTGCTAATGAGAATATACAGCATTATTCTACTAAATCTAGGATATCGTTTTCATTTCATCATGCAATGACATTTTTATATTTTCTCCTTTGATTACCGAAATCTTCAAGCACACAATATACAATACAAAACACATGTTAGATATCTATTCATATTTGCTCAAACAATTGATCGTTAAAATATCTTATGTATCAATTACCGTAACAATAATACAGGGATAATATTCGTCATAGAAAGAATAAAACTTTTACACCATTCTGAGAAATGTTCAACTCATAACTCAGATTTTATTAAATCACCAAAAAAATATTAATATGGCAGCACCTAATGTCACGGGCTAGGCTGCGGAATCCATATTTCGACAAAAATGAACACGTCCGACAGGCATTTCCTCACAAATTCTGCAGGTGGCATTTCTGAATAAGACGAAATTCTTTAATTGATGCTCTTAGACTCGCCATTCAGCCACTTCTTCCCCTTTCCGTCCATTCAAATAGCACGCGCATTGAAAGGCCGGCCGCGCTCATCCTCGAGCGCGCCGAGAATATAATTTCCGCGGGGCGGCTCAGCGTCGCACTGACGGCGGCGGCGGCAGCAGCAGCAGTCGCGACGACGACGGCAGCTCGCCGCGGGCGCGGACGGCAATCCGGCGAGAGGGGAAAAGCCTCTTCTGCTCCGGCAGCACGATTCATCCGTTGCACGCTCTCGTCCTTCCTCGCCCCGCTCCCCCGTCCCGTCCCGGCCGGCCTCGTCCCGCCCCACCCGCTCGGTCCCGCTCCACTTCGCTCTCCCCGCCCCTCCCCTCTGGCTCACTCGCGGATGGCTCCCGGGCGGTGGAATAAAGAACAGTCTCTGACTGAGCCGCTCTAATCCCCGGCGGCTGCGGCGGCGGCGGCAGCGACGACGACGTCGACGACGGCGACGGAGGTGACTGTGGCAGCGGCAGCGTTGGTGGTGGCAATGAAAGAGCAGGCGGCGGTGGCGATGGGGGTGATGATGGTCGAAATAGTAGGAGTAGTGCCTGAGACGCTGAGGTCATAAGGATTACGAGAAGAGTAGTGGTGGCGGTCGGGGAGTAGACGACAAGTCACTGCTGGGGCAAGGGAGACTGAATCCAGATCCTAGATGGGAGGAAGAAATAGCGTTCGGAGGGGTGACGTCAACGAGGTTGAGGCACCGGGTTGGGGATATCGGAGAGAACAGCGATGTCGGCAACGAGAGGGCGGGGACGCGCAGCAGCGAGAATAGCATCCACAGCTAGATGCACGGGTGGCTGAAGGTTGGCGGGGCTGAAGGTACACAGTAGCAAATCTAGCGATGCCCGCGGAGAAGGGTCTATCCCAGCGGTTGCGGTGGCGTTGACGATGATGACCCGGCTCCGCAGGGCTCTTCAGGCGCGGCGCGGCGTGTGACGCGCAGGGGCAGAGAGGGCCGGGACGGTCGCCGGCGTTGGGCGGGCGCGGGGGCGGGGGGCGTGGCGGGGACGGCGGCGCACAGGTGCGCCAAGACGGTAAATCCGCCGTCGACGGCTCTCTGGCGCCGCGCGCCCACGCCGCCGCAGCCGGCTCTCCGCGCCGCGCGCCCGGCCGCCTCCAATAACCGCTGAGGCGCGTGAGTTCGTGCCAAAGCATGCCCTTCCGCTCGCGCGCAGCCGCCGCACTACTGGGGGGCGGGGGCGGAGACGACGGGATCGAGGTGGTGGCGGTGGGACGACGGAGGAGGCGGGAGCGATGGCAGCTCGGGACGGGCTGAAGGAAGACGGTTATGAGCCAGATGAAAGCGGAGAACTCGCCATGAGGAAGTAGTGAATGGTGCAGATGGAAGTAAACTCAGAGGGGAGCTAGAGTGCGAGGGCGGTAAGGGAGCGAGAGTGATGACGCTAGTGAAAGCATTGAGGGCATAGAGGCCACGGGCAGCGACAACGACTTCGGCGAGCACGGCGAGGACGGCGAGGATGACGAGGATGGCGAGGACGGCGAGGACGGCGAGGACGGCGAGGACGGCGAGGACGGCGAGGACGGCGAGGACGGCCAGGGCAGTGAGTACAGCGAGGGAGGCGAGGAGGAGGACGGCAGGACGAAGACTAGCGGCGGCGAAGGGGGGAAGAAGCGAGGTCGGGGTCGGGGGCGGGCGCAAGACGAAGCGGCGGGAGGGGGTGCAGCAGCTGCGTGAGACGAAACGCGGGCTGGCGTATACGCGGGTAAACGCGTAGAGAATACACGCCCGCGCTTTAGCACCCGCCGGTGCGCACGCTCCGCTACCTCGTTCCTCTCGCCGCCCTCCCCGCTCGCGCTTCACGGCACCGACAGACAGACGCAGCCAAGCGGGCCAGGACGCCCCGTCCCCGCCGCCCCCACCGCCCCCACAGCCGCCCTCACCGCCCCCGCCGCCGCCTCGGCCGCGCGCTAAAGATCCATCCGCCGGCCCCTGCGTCTGAGGCCGTTGAAAGCGCGACGGGTTCCCTGGGAAATTAGGAGACGTATTAGCTAAGCGGACTGTGGGACAACTGGCGGTGAGCGGCGCGCAAGGGAGAGCACGGGAGACTGGCCACTCCGTCAGCTGTAGGAACTGCGCTGGCAATTAAGGAATGGCCTGGCTCACGTAACGCAATGCCACTGGGCGGGTAATCGCGCGACGAGGAGACGGAGGTGGTGAGTCAACGCTTAATGGAATTGTGGCTCGTGTAGGAGACTCGCTGTAGAAGCATTTGGTCGCACCATTTCTGAATTTGTATTGCTTTTCTAAAATAACGCTTAATAAGAAGTATTCTATAATTGTGAATTTCGAAAAATTCTATATTATTTCAAAATCTTCTTTAAGGAACAGATTTCATTAGGGAAAATCTCACTTTATATTTTAGTGTAGGAAGGTCCGAAAAAATTAACTTTGAATTTTCGAAAAATCAGAGTTTTCAACGAACATGAGACCTACACCACTCTTTTTACATCTTTCACACTATCCAGAAAAGTAAAAATTTAAAAATGATGGAGAATTTTTTTTAATTTTGAAAATGTATCCGGGGCTCCATGTAAAAAATTGAATTAAAATATCAGTTTCAAATTCAAGAGGTCGCGACATCAGCCAGATCGATTGTGGAATACCAATTTTGCAGAAAATCGGCTGAACATTTTAGCCGCTAGCGTTGTTCACAGACGGTGAGACGGAGATACAAACGTTTTGCAGTGATTCTATTTTTCAGCATCAATGACCCACAAAATTCCGATTCTGGCTACACCAGATAGAGATTTTTTTTCTAAATTTAGCAAATGGATTGATCCACATTTTCGTTACCAGGGTCCTGTATTAGGAGTTTTTCTTCCGAAAATTTGCGTTTTTTGGCGCTGCATTACATAACTATTTCTACTCCGTAGCATGAAAGTAAAAATGATATGAGTTCTTTTGTCCGTTATTTCACTTACTTTCACTTACAATATCAGTCACTACTTTAAATGGCTTCTTTTCTCTGACGGTCACTGAATGGAAATGATATTGATATATGGAATGGAAATGATATAAAACTTAATGTTGATATTGATAATGACTGACGTTTAACAAAAATTATGTAATTTAGGAAATAGTTCACGATTTTATTTTCAATATGTTTGAAATTGTATACGTTCTTTCGTTGGCTCTAAAACGTATCTTTTAAGGTTGATTTTAAATTTTTGACTTTTTCTATTCCTCGCTTTTGGTCATATTATCCATTTAATTTGTAATTTTTGTAAAAACAAAATATGTACAAACAGTGCGGTTAACTGCATTTCATACTTTCTTGTTAATCATACCCTCTATCTGTTTCTATCAAATGTGGTGTAAATTCAGTTACGCCCTCATATCAAGTCAATATCAGGACCTAATTATCAATATGACCATATGAATCAGTCCAATGTTGAAGACATCTGGTCACCTACATTGAATTGACAAAGTTGATAATGATATGTAGCAAAACTCAACCCTATTTCCGTTTGACCTAGAAGTATGTTGAAAATGCGAGCAAATATGCTCGCATGCACGAGTTGTAAGAAAATCAAATGTTTCTCCCGTCCAAAAATCATTATCATGTGTGATTTTCAAATACAATACTTTTTTACACGTAATTTTATTCGAGAATACAAAACATTCATGTTCAGAAAGGTCATTTGCATTCGTATTGATCAAACTGAATATTTGAACTCAATATTACGGATGTCATTTTTATATTTCATATGCATCAAACCGCGAGATACCATCTGCCAGAATGAGTGAAATTATTGATCATGCCAAAATTTTCATTTTCCTGTTTATGATATCGCTTCTTTAATAATTCCGAAACCTGGGGATAAAAGACTGTACAAATGCTCAATTCCCACACACAGTAAAATGAATATGCAGTTAGATAGATACAGTTGATAATATTGGAATATATCGATTCTCTCTCCCGATGTATCCGATAAAAGGAATACAAAATTTTTCGTGTCATCATCATTCATCAAATTGAAATTGTATCATTTATCATAAATGTAGTATTCAACTCAGCGGAAGGAATAAATGAATACTCATTTTGAATAAAAAAATCCCATGAAATGTGACAAGCTTCAGTTATACTGATCTCTCTTTAATGAATGACGATACTTACTAATTTACTTGGGTGAGGACTAATTGAAAACACATTTTCACGAAATCACGAGACAGCAATCGCTGACAGCTCTTTGTGACAACAAATGTTATAAATTCTTAATTCTTGATGCTAACAGGTATATTGGCAATAAGCACGAATAATTACAATGACATGAATATTTACATATCTTCTAAATGTTTCAATAACGTTTTGTAAAATATTTGATTTAAAATTTACGCATCAAACAAATGACACATTGTGACACAAACTTGCATAATGTCTAATGTTACTGAAATATGTGAATAATCTAGTCTATTACATCAGTTATTACTAATAATTTCCCTCTTTTTTTAATTTATTACTTTCTACTGCAGGTAATATGAAATTAATATATAGTACATAGTTAATGAAAGTTATGCAATGCTAAAAAATACGCTCTTTCTGGAAATATACCTTTAGGTAGTCTCAGATTACTTCCCCCCCCAAAACACCTTTTTCTGTCGTCAGTCATTGTCACTGATCGCTAAACCGAAAACGAGACTTTTTCGAAAATGGATATTCTTAGAGTAACCTCGCTGAATTCCCAGTAAGATAGTCATCATTTAAGTCAATACTTGTTTTGCGTTAAAAAAAATTAATATGGAGACTATTTATGAATGGATCTATGTACAAAGTTTACTAAACTGAAATTACAACATCCGGATATTTCGAAACGCACTTAGAAAGATATTAAAAATCATGTACAATTTGATACATCAAATTTATCATCTATCATTTATCATGTACAATTTGATAAAGTATCTAGTCGTAATATTATTCGACATGCGTTAAATACATACCATATTACAATGTAATTTGAATGTTTATATTCCAAATGTTAAGCGACTAAGTTATCATCTCCTGTCTTTCTGTAGGTGGCATGAGCGTTGAACACAAGTGAAGGGATTGCATCTTCACAAACATTGCTTTTTGCTCGCAACAGCTTTTCTCCGCACTGCAAAGATATTGTTTGGATTTGAAAGCCGACATAGATTTGCACTGGTGAAGTTGCAATGTTCAAGTGAGAAAGGACAGGGCGGCTTTGAATGTGCGTAGAAATCCAAAAGGGCTGAGCGCACCGGGCAACGAACGATTGCTCGCGGCAGCGTGCGAAGATCTGCGGGCGGGTCCGATTGCATTGCAAACTCGCCCCACCCACGAGACTTCTGCATATGATTCCTTGGCGGTACAATTTCACTTCGGGAGCGGCTTGGCTCCGCGCGGCGCACGCGGGGAAAGCGGGGAGGCTAAACGCCGAGCGGAGCGAGGCGGGGTTGGGGCGGGGACTGCTGGGACGGGGTTGATGCGATGCGCGCGGACGGGCGGCCCCTACGCACGGGACGTGGGGGCGGCAAAGTCATATAGGGTCGAGCTGGCTCCCGGGGAGAGCAGGGGCGAGCTCCGCGGTCCCCGCCAGATATGAGAAGTTGGAGGCGGCAGGGGCGGCGGCGGCGGGGCGCGGCAGGGGCGGCGGCGGGGCGGCGGCGGGGCGGCAGCGGGGCGGCGGCGGGGGCGGCGCGGGGCGGCGGCAGGGGCGGCGGCGGGGCGGCGGCAGGGGCGGCGGCGGGGGCGGCGGCAGGGGCGGCGGCGGGGGCGGCGGCAGGGGCGGCGGCGGGGCGGGATCGGGGCGGGGCGGGGCGGCGGCGGGGGCGGCGGCGGGGGCGGCGCGGGGCGGCGGTGGGGGCGGCGGTGAGGGCGGCGGTGAGGACGGTCGCGGGGAGGCAGAGGCGGAGTCGTGAGTGAAGGAGAAGATACGAGAAGAAAGCTGGTGGCCTCTGCGGCGGCGAAGGAGATCTGTGCCGCTCGACAGGGACTCCTGTGGAACTCATAGGGAAAGGGAGAAGCGCAGTCGACGGGGCGGGGGTGATATCGAAAGGTGGACAAAGGGGGCTGAGGGATGATTGCACAACTTACGAGCCGGTGCGGCGCAGAATACCTAGATAGCGGTCGGAACAGTGTGGGCAGTTTTGCATCAGTCGTAGAGTGAAATAAGAGCTGTGCGTGTTTCGGGAATATTGAACGCGGAGGTAAGGCAAAGCAGAGCTGTTAATGACAAGGGATTAATGTAGCTGGATTTGAAAATACATTGAATACATGTTTGTTATAGTTGTACATTTATAATTACATTTATTATTATAAAGTATTTATAATGGCCAAGCGAATCTTGGGGAGATGAAGCAACGGAAACGTTAGAACAGGAATGTTAGGGCAGTTATTATAAAAATTCTCTTGTGTCTAGTGGGGTTGACAATCAAAGATGAAACTTTCGTTGCCTAGTTGTGTATCGTGACGAAGATCCGAGCGCAGAAAATGCAATCTCCGTGTTTCATCATTGGAAACCAGAATGTTAAAATTATTTAAGCCTTATTATACCTACTTGGCTCTAATTCTTTAAATATTTTATCTTGGGCTTACTTCAATATTTGCAATAAAGTTGGTTTACTTTTTCCTCCCTATCTCAAAATTTTCGATCAAGCAATATAACTATATTATGAAATTTTTGAAATAACAGTAAAACCCACATATTCTGTATGAAAATTTGACCGACTCAAGATTTCCCAAGTTGTTTGGAACCCTTTTAGAATTCGGACCGTCAGGGGAAATGTAAACTTGTATTAATTATCCCAAGCACGAAAGATAATTACTGGTATTAAACAATTACCAAACCACATTCAGTACCACTGTCTTATATGATTTTTTGGAACAAAGTTAATGTGGTACTACTTTTTTATTTTCTTACTGAGGAATAATGTAATTAACATTATTATTTGAACTTTGGAAATCATTGGAATTTTCTACATCAGTTCAGAATTTTCAAAAGTAATACAGAGCACGAATAATAATATAGTAACTAGTAGCCTACAGCAACAAAAATGCTACTGAACAAGACCACACACAATGGCATTTCAAGAAGAGGCATGCACAGTACTCATTCCAATCATTAATTAAATTATTGCATCATTGCAATAATTAAATTAATTCAATATTGCAATCATTTAAAATTTAAGAAACGTAGGCTTCACTAACATGGCAAAAACATAGTGCAGTATATAATGCTGTGAAACAGTTTAATATGTTTCAATATTACAGTTTAGTACGTAAATACTACCTATAATATCAAATAAGTCCCTTGTCCATTACGCATCATGTGATTAGAAAATATCTAATGGGAGCGGACTGTTTTTCGGAGTCATGCTGTTGCATGACGCGTCAGCTAAACAACGATGCACTGAGTTGAGAATTCAGCCGGTTCGCACACTATTAACACAGGCGAAATAAAATAGTTAAATATTTGCATTTTGTGGTGAAATTCTAATCTGTTATATTGTTTTGGGATTTTCCCAAATTTCCTGGATACGTAACGAAAACCTTGGCACCTCTCATAGAACCACAGGCTACTTATTTTTCTGCCAATTTCTGCGCGCACATGAAATTAGTAATACTGGCGTACCCGTGAGAGAACTATCGCATGTCAAATCCTACCAGTTTCTTTATCCTTCCATTTCCATATTAAGAGGGAAAGTTGTTACCGAAACGTAGTTAGTTGTTTAGAAATGTATAAAGGAACTTCCAATCTACTTATAGAATATCAAATAAAAATAACAAAAGTTATAAATTCATCTATTTTTACCCGTCTCTCCAATTTTTTTCAGTCTGATACATGCAATAGAAGCTGAGAAAAAATAAAACACGAAAAACGCATTTCTCGTAGAATCTCTGCAACAGATTGCCGTAGGAGGAGGATTTTTGGGAATCTACTCTACGGCATTTTTATTCTCTTTTATACGAGCATCGCGATTATCGATGTGGTTTGAAGGCAGTTTTCACCACCCTTTTCGGATATACCCCTTAATATAACGCCCAAAAATATTTCATCCTGTAGATTACGGTTTGAGAAACGTTTCTAGGGGCTATTGGCCTCAATATTTTAGTTTTTAAGGCTCTACAACGCTTCGTCCAGGAGTTATTTAACTGCGCACACTTTAACAATGCTAACTAACGTTGCTGGTTGCATTTGATATAAATATACTTTTCTTCAACAAACCCTTTACATTTTTAGAGTGAAAATGCAATTCATCACTTCTCCGTAAAATTCTTTTTCTTTAGAGACCTCATTTATAAAGGTAGGTTGCCTGTGAGAGTCGCAAAAGGAAAGTATACTACTGAAATAATACAGGAGGCGATGGATTATAATACAAGGAAAAATTTAGCCAACATGGTATTTTTTTAAATGAAGGCCATGAGTGTGAGGTAAGAGAACGTGAGGAATGAAGTTAGAGAGAGGAAGGCAGAGCCGATGGCGATGGCTCTAGTGAAATGATGCTGTCGTCGGAGGCGGCGTCGAGGCCCCGAGGGAGCGCACGGGAGGGTGGGTGGTCGGCGAAGGCCCAGCGGAGAGGAGACGCCGCCGCAGCGGAGTGATTGGAAGCGAGACGAGGCCAGGCAAGTTTTCTCTTTGGAAAAACGAGCGGGGGAGGCGTGAGGCACGCTCTGCAGGCGTTCCGACGCTCTTCCCCTATCGCCGTGCTCCAGTCACCCGACGCGCGCTCATTTATAGCGCGTTCCTCGCTCTGCTCGGCGCGTGCGGCGGCGCCGGAGGCGGGGGAGCAAGCGATGGAAACGGTCGGGGGGGCAGGGGCGAAGAGGGGGGGGAGGGGGGAGCGGCGGAGCGGGGTCGGAGCGGGGTCGGGCGGGGTCGGGGCGGGGTCGGAGGCGGGGTCGGAGCGGGGTCGCAGCGGGGCGGGATCGGGGCGGGGTCGCAGCGGGGTCGCAGCGGGGTCGCAGCGAGGTCGCAGCGGGTTCGGAGAGGACTCCGAGCGGGGTTCGAGCGGGGTTCGAGCGGGGTCGGTGTAGATCGGGGTGGGGGGGAGGCGGGGCAGGGCGGGGCGGGACGGGTCGGGACAGGATTTCGAGCAGGATCGAAGCGGGGCGGAAAGGAAGTCGTGGCGAGGCAGGAGCGGGATCCGTTCGCAATGGGGAAGGGGGTTCGGCGGGAACTCAGCGGGGACGAAGCGAGGGTGGAGCGGAGTGGGAGCAAGGTGGCAGAAGAGGTCGTTACGGCTGCCGCGCACCACGCCAAGACGCGAAACACAGGCAGGAGAGACCGCTGCTGAAGACAGAAAAGCGCCTCGGCGAAATTCGACAACTTGGGAACAAAAAGCAAAAAAGGGCGGAAATAAAAAATCTACTTCTTTGTCGTTTGTTGACGGAAAACTCGGTTCTGGAACACCGAACTACTTCCTCTATTCTTTCTTGTCACCTTGCGCTCGGAGAGATAGCTCTTCTTCAACCATCTTTCTGCACGACCGTCCTCCGTCATAGCAGTGAACAAATCCCAATTTTCGTAATGTTGAATATATTAATGTGTACGTCTATTCGTATTGTATCACGCATATCGACTAATCAATTATTTCATATTTCGGGGCATGTCACTGGTTATCGTCATTAGTCACGAAAGCGTAGTGCATGTTTTTATCACGGGACGTGGTGGCGAACGTCCCTCCTCGGTAGTGAGATAGGAGGGTAGTGGGATAGAGTCGGTAGTGAGAACCTGGGGCGGAACAAACACAGTAGTTTGCGATTTTTCCCCAACCATGTATACCCACCACCGGGACACAGCCACGCCGAGACAAACTGTAAGTTCCCTACTGGTGTCGCAGCACGTGTGGTAGAGTTGTGCATGTGCGTGTAAGTGTAAGTCAGGATAAGACAAGAAGATGAATGAATGATCGCACGCGGTCCTTGCCCGTTTACTACGATTCTGCGCCGGCATTCGCCTGGTGTCGATCGGAGAGACCATGGAAAACAAGCAATCAGAGCAACTTGCTATGATTCTTCTCAAGACAGCCGCTGAATTCGATCTAGCTATGTCGAAAATCCTGCTACCGTTGGGTCCAGAACCGTAGGACCTCCCCGTTCAGAGGCACTGTAGTTAACGGAAAATGCGTTAATGCAGTTAATGCGCTGAGCCGCCTAAGCCGGTCCCCTACCGATGGTTCCTTCTTCACTGGCGTTACCTCACGAACATTACACACTTTTGAATTCGCTTGGAACGGGATTCTCCATAGTGGGGAGAAAAATATCCCGTGTTTACATTTCCCGGCTTTCATCCGCTCAAATTCCGCGTATTTATTTTCGTGCGAATATCATGAAACAGAAGATTATCGACTGGTAAACGACTGCTAATCCCTCACTGCTCGGCCATTGTGTACTTTTCAGTTGCTTTTTTGTTGGCGTGTGCGTGCAATGCCGCAAAAGCGTGCTTGCGCCATGAGCCGTGAGCTACAGCGGACTAGTAGCGGAGTTTACTGAAAAATTAAGCACGCGTGGGGATTAATCGGAAGGTGGAGGCGATGATGGAGTAGCAACAGGTTACATGCCGCAGCCGACCTGACGAGCGACGCCGACAGCTGGACGATGGAGAGAGAGCGGTGGGCAACGCGTCTCATTACCCCTTGCTGGGCGTTGAGCGCATTCTTTGGAGTAATCCTCCGTTACTCAGTAATTACTATACTAGTCAAGTCTCGTCACGTCGCAGTCAGTCAGTACCTTTTATCCCTTCGGCCAGGGGCTCAACGCCGTTAGATCCCGGGGTTCCTGGCCGGTCACCCAACCAAGAACCCGCGAGTCTCGAATTCACTTAACCTTCGTGACCTCACGGAGCATAATAAACGAATTCGACTAGCGGCGCAGGCTAGTTACAAGTTACGTGGTGGCTGAAATACGCATCGCAAGAGAAAGAAAAGGAATAATCATGTGATAATGATAATAAATAATAGTAACCAATAGCTGACGTCAGTGACGATGATCTGATTTATTCATTCATTTATCTATCGTCACAGCAGTAAAAACTATATGTGACGTATGAGGGAAAATTATAACCTGCGAACTTTTCATTGAGCTCCAAATTTTTTTTTGTTATTTAAGGTTGCATCAACATCTAGGTCATTAGCGATCACTATTGGAACTATGAAGATGAAACGAAATGGTGATGATGAGGTGTGAAAGGACGAACACAATACAACCATGCCCGAGGCGTGACTCGAACCCTTTGGTCCGAGATCACTACGCCACGACTGCCTTAGCGATCTCGGTCGACAATTTTTGTTTTCTCTTTTACTATGCATAGCTGAATTATGTATCATCAACTATCATTAATGGAAAAAATTGAAATCTAGCTAGAACTTTTCACTACCGAAATACAGAAAACGTATTTGCATCGACAAACGATGTACAGATTTGATTTTATGCAGTTGCTGACAAAATAACACTCCAACTAACATGTCATATGTTTATAAAGCATTGAAGGCTTTCACGGCCGGAGTCAATATACATGTTTTCTTCCGGGCTTGTGGGCCGTGGTCCAGTTGGCGTTGAACTGCCAAACGTTTCGCCCACGTGGGCGAAACGTTTGGCAGTTCAACGCCAACTGGACCACGGCCCACAAGCCCGGAAGAAAACATGTATATATGTCATATGTTGTTCCAAAAAACCATTTCGTTGGTACAAAATAAGTCTCTTGCAGCATAAGAGACTAAAATGTCTCTTTGTGCGTTATCTGCATATATCTGAATATATACTCAAGATAGCTCGGCGATTAGTGTTTATGAACGTATAATTATCTCGTTTATTAAGAAAATGATCTTGAACTAATAAAAAAAAGTGCGCAGCAGAAAGAGCAATGCATCTCCCAAGTGAAAATATTATTTTCCATCTAAATTTTAAAAAATTCTAATAAAATGGAACTACAGTAGGTACTTTATGTTATTTCTGATTACACCATAATACTCACAAATAATAATTCGTTAAATTCTGTTAAAGAATTTTTTATTTCAGTTCTCAAACCCTTGTTACCAATGTATGCGACAAACTTTTCAATAAAACTGATCTAAAATAAAACTATCAGCCAAATAAGTAATTCTTCAAGCCATTTTATAGTACCTATTTGCGATTGCACTCTGCATATTTTAGTTTCGATACGTCTGCTGTAAGAGACTCGGAAATAATTTGAATACGCACACACAAAATCCACAGATTTTGAGCCGAAAAATTTGAGGTCTACTCATGAGACACCGACAAGTCACCATGCAACCTCGGGATAATGACGCCCCACTGCCTGTGATGCCTAATATTTTTCCACTAGTAAGCGTGTCTCAAGAAATTCTTTGTATTAAATATATATCAGAACACATTCTTTGTCTTTCTATATTGCTTGACAATGTCCAACTTTGATTATTTTTCTCTTTTGCAGTCATATGAAAATTGCTTCTTTAATTTTTAACAGTTCTAGTTGGCGACCTCTGTGTGTGTTATCCGAAGGCAAAAAGCAAATTCAGACGTAACTTCATTGATACCATGTAATATGACTATGTTTACTGCTGTGTATTGGTTCGATGTAGAAACACTTGGGTATTATCAAGTTCCAATTAATAATAGAATAATATCATATTACACATGCATCAACGAACGCATGTATTACAACTTCGCTATCCAATGCCCATGCTTTCAGACCCTCTGCCTATTCGTACAAATGCTGAAAGAGCATTTATTAGGCTTGTGTTTTCGTTCATGTATTTCTGCGAATGTTTTTCTATATCAGCGTTTAATAATACTGGAACAAACATTGATATATAATTCATTCTGCTATTTGTAATGTAATATGGTTACGCATTATATTTTTGTAGTTCATATTTACAGTAACAAAAATACAGACTTATCAGCACCGACAGGAATGCGGATGTTGCAAAATTTGTTTGAAGACTTTATTAAAAAAACTTCTTAATGAGCATAATGAGGATCATACACCCGTAGAACCTTTATAGTTAGAGCCGAACCAAACGTATTGTATTATCGAGCGTTCTCGCTGGCTTGCTTTGACAGTCTTGGAGGGCGAGTGCGGTTCCAGATCTGCCCATGTAATCTTTATGTAGGTCGCTGTCAAGGATCGCAACTAGCGGGACCACTCATTCTCCCCAGTATCGGCGAAGCGTACTCTTTGTGCAGTTTGTGGTAGTTTCGGTGTGTTTCACTTATATGAAACCCCGTGAACTCTCTTACGAAGAAAATGATTTAAAACAATATTTTAATTACTTTTAATAATAAAAAATAAGTTAAAATGCATTTAAAACAGACATCATTACGATGCTTGCGGAGATTTAATGTGCAGAGACGTGCAACAAACCTTGTGAAATCGAAATTTATTTCAGTTTTCGTCGTAAAGGATGCCATACTAGTTTGTACTCGTAAGTTTATGTCCATTTAAAGGGGTTACAAACAATGCATTTTAAATGTTTAATAGCAATTTTTGGGCAAGAAACGGAGTCGAGAGATCCACTAATTCTTTCAACATCCGTTATCATCATTGCATTTTCGTCCATCAACTCGGAGAGCGCAATCCCATATCAGGTCGAGTTAACGGCAAAATTCGTTCTCTGCAATGCCAATGTCGTAACTAGCATTTCCGGACACGGCAGTCTCGGCGACCTCGTCTCGAAACCGAGAACGAGAAGAATCAAGTTTCTCATTATATATAAAAATAACCGATTATTATAATCCGCTGCATTGTAATTACACTTGATTATAACCTTGAAAGAGATGTCCTCAATGGCGCTATATTACAACATAATTTTATGAACGCAGATTCTTTGCCTGCACCTTAAAAATCAACAAATTTAGCAATTCTCACTCTTAAGAAATAAATAATGAATGTTGATGAAATGTTATAAGTACATACAAACAACTCTCCCAACGATATTCATATTTGTATTGATATTAGAGTTTCATGATTTCCACATTATAGGTAATAGTTATCCTATATTTCTACATCCAGTGTGACATTCCTCGGAAATGTCCACGAACGCGAATTAATAGCAAAGCAGTATATACGAGCTCATGTTTTGTGCTCTGGTCATTATTAAAAAATCTTACGCGAACCATCGTGCTCATTTGTTTGTATTTCATGATTCGATGTACTGTAATTACGCACACCCGGCAGCGCGAAATAATTATTCTAATTGAACGTATTATTTAAACCATTCACGCAAATGCATTGGAGGACGCGGGGCTTTCGTTGTCGCGTTGTGGGGCAACCAGCAATGCCGAACTCGCTTGCGATAATTTGGCGCCATACTGGTCTGCAATTCGTTCCAAGAGTTCATGCTTAGAATTTCCAATTTCTAGTTAAATAAATAACTGATTCCTTTTGTTCTTCTGTCATATAATTTCTTAGTCTTGTCAATACAGTAATACAAATGGCATCAGACATAGATGAAGAATAGAGAAAGATAAAAGAAATTCGGTAAATAATATCGAATCATGTCTCAATATATAATAATTCCACTCAGTCTGTATTATATTTGGAAGAATGGTATTTTATTACGTAAACTGGATTAAAACAAATAATCGCCATGAAACGCGAAAAAATGCACGCACGAAAGAAATTCTGATTTCTTTCACATTGGACAGCAAACTTAATTGACATTCTCAGGCTTATATGATGGTGATCTCATCGCTTCGTGTTTGCGACTGTCTAGAAATTGCCACAACCAATATTACGAATGATGATTACTCTATGTGAAATTTGTCTGCTTTCAGGAAGAATATGAGCCATGGGCACTTTTAATCAACAAATACCATCAATAACACATTCTGGGATGAGATGGGAGCAAATCGGTCGAGCAGAATACGTAGGAGTAATGGTAAGTCACGACTTCCTTACTTACATATTTTGCAATTTCTATCCACTACGAGTATAAGCTTCATACCAATTCTAACTATTATTATTTTGTAAAAATTATTGCCTTTTTTATCTTTATCATAATAGTGACCGATTGACGATATAGAACTCAAAATTCCAGAAAGCTTTGAATACGAAAAATGAGAACCCCGACCGGTCTTAAAGTAGTTGCGCTAGAAGGACCCATGTATTTTGACGCAATTTCTAAGTTTTGTATTGACCGAAAATTCATAGAGTTAAAGGAAAATGAGACCATTTTTACTCAAGTATGGACAAACGGACAAACACACACAAACCTCCATGCCCGAGGCAGGGTCCTTCCTCTGATCTGAGACGGCTACTGCACCACTGCCGTAACGATCTCGGCCATCGGATAGGCTTGAAATACATTATCAATGTCAATTTTTTGCAATTTTCTAAAATAAGGACAGCCGAAAATGGAACTAGCTACAATTTTTATGGCCCTTTCCTATGAGAAAAGAAAAAAAAATGGAACCACTTTTGTGAACCTAGTTGTTTAAAAATTGCATATACAGATGAGTTGCGTAACTTAGCATCCCCTACATTTTTTGAAGTTACCGCAATATCTCGTAAAATACAAGTGATAAAATAGAAATGAATTCATGGATCAATTATCGCCATTTCCTCATGTACATCTGTTAAAAATGCATTGCAGTTACGTCAGCCGTTCAAAAACTTCGGCAGATGCTAAAGTTACATGACTCATTCTGTATATCAAAATTCCACGAAAAATATTCATCCTTTTTTAAAAACTGTACATGACCTTATTTCAAGATCTGTCTTTCAACAAAGATATTTGTGAAGGAAAAAACTGTATCTTCAATATTGTAGTTGTAGAAAGACACTGAGTAAATTTCAAACTTTTGCAAGTTTCGGAAAATTAGCGATTTCAGTTAAAATAGACAAAGAATTTTTTAAGCGTTCTCTACGCTACCTGAGGACAAAATTTCATCAAAAAATTTGGAGCCATTTTTGAGAAAATTTAGAAAACATCCATGACATTGTGAAGTCCCCTGCCCCCGAATCCAGATATTCGTTTCAAAATCGCAGGGCCTGAAGATCGTTCAGATCGGGGAAATTGAATTTCAATGAAAATCGACTGGACGGTTTAGGGGCTAGCGCTGACAACGGATGGACGGACAGATTGCCAGACGATTTACCGACATGGATGATGACTACATAACATACTATATACATTATGTAAGTATATTATATACAAGTATATCTTCAAGAGGAAGTCATTTACTACATTTCTGGAGAAGATTTATCCACTCTTGCGATATCGGGGCCCAATAATAAGAGTTTTCCTATCGAAAAATTGACCACTCCATTACAATACTATGTCTTTATAACGTACGTAGTAAGGCGAGGTGGTAAAAATCTTACACAAATTTCTATACTAATTATGTTGTAATATTTTGCTAACGCTCATGTTTGGTTTGGTTTGTTTTTTCGTGTTTCCGGGCGCGTCAACTGTTTAGGTCATTAGTCCCGTTAGTGTAGTGCATGTCTTTCTCTCGAGAGATGGCGGTGATCTTCCCCCGCTGGATGGCGAGATCCGGCGCCGATCTACCGTCGGCTAGTGGGGTTTCCCCCTAACCAGGACTCTCCCACCAGCGGGGCACCGCCCCAGATGGGACAAGCTGTAAGCTCCCGGCCGGTCTCCCGGAATGTGTGGTAGTGTAGTGCATGTTAGTGTAAGTGTGTGTGTAAGGGGGAGAGGATAGGACAAGGAAGAGGAAGGACAGATCGCGCGCGGTCTGGTAGGGTACTGCTCCGGCATTCGCCTGGTGTTGATCGGAGAAACCACGCAAAACTACCGATTAGAGCAACCGGCCGCTGGATTTCTCCTCCAGGCAGCGACTGAATTCGACCTAGCTGACAAGTTAGTGTCGAAAATCCTGCCGCCGTCGGGACTCCAACCTAGGACCTCCCGGTCAGAGACGCTGCAATGACATCAGTTGATGCACTGTAATGCTGATGTTAAATAAATACCTTGGATCCGAATCTTAAGACATTTCAACCTGCCAGTACCCTAGAAGCGTCCATCCTGTAATAAAAGAAAGTTGTAATTACAACACGGTCTTTATTTCGTTTGCGGAAACCAACCGTTTAAATTTAACAGGAACTTAAACTTACCAATAGGTTTATTATTTTCAAAAGGTAATGTTCGCACATTACAATACTTTGTTGCTAACAACAGTGAGATTATTAGCGCGCGATACCAAGCGTGTATATGTTGTACGAAGAAATAAGAAAAGTTCCTGGTTGCAAGGTTGTCGCTGGTATAACATGAAATGGAATCACTGGCGCGCCGTCCCGCGCTTTAGAACTGCTGCTGACGCTGCTCCAACGCCGCCCAAACGCTTTTCATTGCAGCCAAGCCGCGCGCTCGAATCTGACCGCTTTGCATTCGCACTCCCGCTTTCACCGCCTCGCCGAAGTCACCTCTGTCCCTGTGGGCGCCCTCGTCCCGCTCTATCCCCGACTCGCCCCCCCCCCCCCCAACCCCCCAACCCCCCAACCCCCCCCCCCCCCCCCCCGCCAAGACCCCACTTCCTCCCCTCACCACGGAGTTGTCCCTGCCCCGCATACCCCTCACCCGCTATTTCGCTTTGAGCCCACTGCCGCGCCACCACTGTCCGCGAGGTCCCTGGCTTCCGGCGCCGCGAGCTGGCCACTCGGGACGCCCTCGCTCTCATGAATGATAAAGTGCGAGCGAGCGCAGCGTTGTGCTGCGGCACTAGACGCCAGCACTGCCCCACCTCTCGCCTCTGCCGCCCGCCGTCACCACCGCTACCACCACCCCGTCGCCCGGCGCCACTGGCCAAACTCTCTACCCCCGCCGGTTCCCCTTCGACTGCTGCTCTTGACACGCCACGCGTTTCTCAGTTGTGAGACTGAACATTAAGATTTTTTCGAAATAGATTTTTGAGATTCGCTGCGACATTTTGCTTTTGGAACTTTTTTACTGGTACTGTATTTTTGTGCATTTATTTCGAATAATTTTTGTCATAAGACTTTACTTCACAATTAATATATTACTATGTAAGTTTTTCTAAAAAAACTTTTTCAAATCGTTTATAGCATAAGCTCGCCAAAATTATTGAATGTAAATAGTCTGTAAAGAATTTGATGGCTATGTTCGTTAATCACTTGTGAAACTATTTCTCCATACTTTTTAACTCATTTTTTATATTTACTGATGACGTGAGGATAATTAATTCCTAATATTAAACCTCTCTATTAATTTTCATTTTTCATATTGATCGTTGAATTCGATAGCTTTTTACGTAAAGAGATTTCAAATTATTTCTTGGCACGAACAGTCAAAACCCAGTGTCAGATACATCTGATGAGACCAGGACAAGTTACTCACGCTGATTTTTTTTTTCACTTTTTCATCAATTAAGTACTTACGGAGTAACGAGAAAATTGTAATGCTGCAGCAGAATGTGGCGATTTTTTGACAGGACTCTTATTTTGAGTCTCTGATATCTCAAAATGGATAAATCTTTCTCCTATACGAAGTACAGTACTTCCTCGAGTGATTTGTGTAGTCAGAAACCAAGTTTTTGTGGGTCCTAAATGCTGAAAACTTGGTTTACGACAAAAGTTCTGCCTGTCTGTCTGTGTTTCGTCTGTCCGTCCTTCTGTCTGTCCGACCATTGTCAACACTAGCGCCAGAACCATATAGACGATTTTGTCCAAAATTTTCATTCCTCGATTTCGCGGATCACGATGGCCTACGAATTTGAAACGGATATTTTGATATTTGGGGATGCTTTATATTTATATAATTTCAACATTGTTTTTTTAAATAGCTCAATTTTTTATTAAATTTTTTCCCTCTGGTAGCCACATGATAGGCAAAGAGCTTTAAAAATGGCCCAAGTTGAACACACTCGATTTCTTAAAATTGCAAATTTTTTAAATTTTTTCGTCGTTTTTCTACAATATTGAAGAGAGAGAAATTTCTCAATGGCATCTGTTCTTCAAATCTTTCAATAAAATCATGTTCAATCTTTCTTAAATATGATTCGTTTTCTCGTAATTTTGTGTGAAATATTTGTATTTGTATTTAGCCATTATACATATGTCACGTAAAATGCAATTAGCCGCGGCACCGTTGGAACCCGGGGTTCCTAATTGGTCACCCAACCAGGATCCCGCAGTGCCTCGAATTCGTTTAACCTTCATGACTTCACACAGTTAACGAATTCAGCTAGCGACACCGGTTTCTCGACCGTGGCCTTTCAGTATAACCATCCCAGCATTCGCCTGAATAACCGAGGGAACTACGAAAACCCCGGTCAAGATAGCCGGCATGGGAATTGATCTCGGGCCTCCCAATGTGAAGTCAGCGCGCTACACCCTCTGCCACTTTGCTTGGTTGCGTGAGATATAAGCAATTTTCGAAAATGGCAGAATTTAATTTGTTTGCGTCTATAGTGAAGATAGAGTAACACTTTTGCGGGTTGAATTAGTATTATGATTTTATGTAGCAAATAATGCGAGAAAGCACGTGATGTTCTAGTACCACTTGTTTCCATGTTAGTTCAATCCAAGTTATTTTTGTGAACCTTTCTGCTTCCTTCGTCAGTTTTAAGGCCATTTATCTTTGAGTCACTTTTTTCATGATTCTTCCGCTCACCTTTCCTTATTATATCATTTCTCTGATCCTTTCCCCCTCAATGCCTACATCAATCTAAACGAATTCCGAGCCCTAAACTCCCAAGGAACTTTGTCTCCAAAACTTTCCATCGTTCTCTTTTCTGCTGGCAATCATCCATTTCGCCTCCTGCTCGCGCCTGTTCTTGTCTCCTGTTGTCTACTTCTCCGTTAACATTCATGCATCACTGTTCGTTTCATTATGTTACATCGATATTTCTTCTCTGTCCATTGTTTTTCCCTGAAATACACGTAAGTATGAAAACCTCCTAGAAATCTCAGCTCTGTCGTTTTGAACAAAAAAACTTCCATTTCGACAAAATTCTAATTTAAAACATATAAAATCGACTTAAGAATATAAGACAGCACTCAGATTAAAAAATAACAATGTCCAATGAATTGTACATTTCCACTGTCAATTCAGCAATAGATTTGTGTGACAAGTTTTTGTTACGTCAAGTCAAAATATATGAATGGGACGACCAAATTTAGTTCAAAATTGTCTTATAGTATTTTTTATTTTGCAGTCGACATTACATTTTTTTAAATTTAATTTTTAAGTTTTACTTTTCAGAGGCTTTGGTAGAAAAAGAGAAATATAGTCCCCTCCTTGAAACGTCTCCCCTTACTCCCGTGATGAACACTTCTGATTATATATTTTAATTATAGATTTTAATTAAACTTAAGCCATAAGATGCAGTGCATTATCTCTAACCACCCAAATGTTTAAAGAAATAATGTGAGACCGTTTATAGATTTTTTAGTTTTGAACAATTGGCACGATTTTATTCCGCATAATTTAAAATATTTTTAAAATCTTTGTATCAGGAAATGAAATCGAAGTGCATATTGACGAGTAAATTTAATTAAGAAAATAATATCTTGCATCAATTATGGAGGTGTAGATTTTTTAAATAAAGTTTCATTTTCGGAATTTAAGACAATTCTGATATTTAAATGAAAACCGGATTTGTACTATTATATAGTGCAGATTTGTATTTATATTCATCGGATTTGTACTATGGGCGCTTTGTTCGCTATTAATGCAAAAAATCAAAAAAAGGATTTATTTCCGTTTCTGACAAAGGTTTGTAAATATTATACTAGAGTCCTCTAAAATGCATGATAAGCTAAGATTCTTTTGAAATTTGTAGAGCTTTAAGTTGAGCTAAGTGAAAATGTTCACTTTTGAAAAATCTCAGTCAATGGTTTAGGCGCAAGTAATGTTGGCAACGGTAAAATATTGCACCACTGCGTTACTTATATCTATTGACCCTATAACGGAATATAATGAAATTACACAGATACTACCAGAAGATACCACTGTTGAAAATAGGAAAAATGATTACATTGGAGTACACTTGCAAAAGTTATGGCGGTTCAAACAGAAAATTAAAATATTCACGACGAAATGTGTAACCTCTTCATTTCGAAATCATTGACTAAAATGTACTACGGTATCCCATGTCACTGGACGTTTACTTTAGATAGGAGCAAATCAATTCTTTCTCATTAGGCAACACGCTTTGAATTAGTTTTCTGACATTAGAGATGTTAGATACTACACATATTTATTTCTCAAAAGTACAAATCTCTTTAAAATTTACTATTCTATATTCTGTTTGCAATATGAAATCAAAACCTTATTCACTATTATAATTCTCATAGATTGTTACCCTGGGTATGTATAATACAACTTACATAATTTCAGTTAATCATCAAAGTCGATTCCACAAGTTGATAGATGCTCTATTTTCATTCATAAGGAATTAGAGTATGTCATCAGATAACGGCCATCAAACACAGGAATGCATACACAACGATACTGAAATGACCAGCCAGAATATTCCACGCTTTTCAGGCACATCCATTACCAAATTGTCATACGTAATTTAGTCTCCCCTGGTATGTAAATTGCGAGGGACTATAGCTCACCACATGCATTCATAGGGGCGATCGAAATGAATTTAAAGTGACCAAGAGCTGCACCCGAGAGCATCCGTTGTCCCTTGAACAAGAGTAGTAATGGAAGCGTGACTGAATTAGCGGTTCTTTTCCGGTCGCGTGGCATCATTACAACAGCAACAGTCGTTTAGTAATAGTATAGCTCAGAATAGGGAACATGATGTTGAAAATAAAACACATTAACATACATTTCCGTACGAATACTTGAATAGAAAAGGGACCAGTTTGTGATAGAGAAAGAAGAATGAGTTCGGATGTACTCGAAGTATTCGTATACGAAAATCTCACAGAAATATTTTTCCTGAGCTTGATGGTTTAAATTCTAAATTTCTTTGGAAATCTAAAATAAGTATATCAGACACATTAATAAAATGAACATTTCACAATTTTTGTTTTTGTAATCTAAAATAACAAGATGGCAAAATAAAAAAACAGCATGGGTAATGACGACATATTGCACTTCTTCCCATACTATGTCACACATTGTTTTTGATGTTAAATAAGTATATAAAATAAACATACGCCTGGAGCTTTGATGGAGAAACATTAGTTTACCAGCTGTTTAATTCTTAACACTTGTCACTGCGGGAGTGACAAGTGGCCACACGTGTCACCCCGACGCCATGCTTTTGGTTTAATGAAATGTGTTGGTGAAAATAATGATGAATTATTATGTGGTTAAATGATTACTTGAAATGAGTAGAGATTCATCAATGTCAGTTACATCACAATATACAAATGAAATTGCATGCCGCTAGTACAAGTAGAAATGGAAATTTCGAGGAAGCAAGGAAATATTTCTAAATGTATTTCACAATAATGATTCATCAGATTTATTATGACTTACATGCACACTACCGAGATTTTATTAATTTAATTTTTGTGTTTAGAAAGCTAATTATTTCGGTAATAAAATTTAGTACCTGAATAATGCGGGGATATGAACTGTTAAATTCGGGTAAGACAGGAAACAGAGTAAACACTTTCCATTTAAAACTAAGCTTCTTCGTAAGCCGTGAACTGAAAACAGTTCGGCGAATTTAAACGTTGGCCTTATAAAACATGAACAAAAATTATTCAACAAATATATGAAGCAACAATAATAAAAAATTAGACATTTTAAAAATGCCAAATAGAAAAATGATGATAGATAAATCCTACATCCTTAATTTCAAAACTTGTTGAGTACAGTGGATAAATTGAATTTAAAAACATTGAAACAATGTTAAATGACAGTATCTACTTGGCTGCCTGGGTGACGCCGCGTCCTAGGAACAGGTGCCAATTTTTCGGCCGCCATTCTACGTCCTCCCTCATGGACGAAATGTTGGCACCTGTTCCTAGAACCAGTTTGTGGCGTCTCCCGGACAGCCAAGTAGCTACCACTCGCGCAACTTTTCTTGAACGATAGATTGACGAAATGCGGGCGGAGTGGGTGCATTAGTTACAAAGACAGCCACTACAGTATTTTCAGTAATGCCAACCTTTGGTAGATGAAAGTCAAACCCGCTATGTATGCGGGCAGGTCATCGCTCTGGGTAGGCAACAGCAGGGACAGTACATAGGAGTTTTAGGTGCCTTCCTTGAAGGTCCTGGACCTGCCTCAGATATTTCTTTAGATAATGGTTATAAAGCTGAACAGAAGTTCTGGACTATGAAAGCAACTAGCTTTGACTAGCTTCTGTTTCATCAGTGCTCACTGCGATCTTTTGCCTTCAGCTGTTTATGGCTCCAGGGAGGGGGAAGCAAGGTCATCGTTCAAGAAAAGGTGCGCGTTAAGTTAATCGTTAAGTGTATTAAGTGCCGCCACGAAAGCCTACGCTCTCAATGTTAAATGACAATCTGCACTATTGTATTTATATCTCACTTTCTCACAAATATCATAGAAAAATGGGCATCAGCAATATCTAACAACCGGAAGCGGTGGCTCAGTGCATCAACTGATGTTACTGCACTGCCCCCACGGCGGAAGAATTTTCGACACTAGCTTTCAAGCTAGGTCGAATTCAGACGCTGTCTGGAGAAGAATTCTAGCGGCCGGCTGCTTTGATCGGTAATTTTCCTGGTTTCTCCGATCAACACTAGGCGAATGCCGGAACAGTAGCCTAACAAACGAACCACGGACCGCTCTCGATGTTTCTTTCCTCTTCGTTGTCCAATGCTCACTGGCATGCACTACACTACCACACATGCCGGAAACTAGTGGTGGATTAGAGCTTGTCCCGGATGGTGAGAAATGCCTGGTTGGGGAAAACCCCGCTAGTCGACCGTAGGTCGGCGCCGAATCTCGCCATCCAGTGCGGGAAGATCACCGCCACCTCCCAAGGAAAAAATGTACTACATTTATGGGACTAATGACCTCAGTAGTTGACGCGTCCGGAATCACTAACAGTCAATCAATCGATATCTAACAAAACGTTGCTTCCAATTTGGTGTACTTTCTTTTATATTTGTTGAGTGTTTAATTTTAAATAACAATATTAACATAATCTCACTTCTTATTACACCGCCAGCAAAAATATTTTATTCATAAAGTTTTCTTTGCTCTCCTTCAATAAAGAATGTAGAAAATCAAAGTTACCACAAATCGACGTCATTATAATATGAAGAGCAATATATCGCAGCACAAACCCACAACAAAGCTCTATAAATATTTCAGACCATGCATCACGCCCAGGCAAAGAGGGCAGATACTGTTATATCTTTACGAGCCCACTTCAACGGCCCATACATCGCCCGCGCAGCAGGAGTGCGAGTTATTTGATGTCGGGCGAGCTGCGGGAGGCATCAAAGCCAGTTCCGCCACCCGTTAAAACATCTGTATCGCAATTCAACTTCCGCCGATCCTGTGACACCCCGCAGTGGCGCCGCCAGAAAAGAGGGCAACGTGAGCAGAAAACGTACGTGACTGGTAGATGTGGCCAGAGTGGTGACGGTTAGCTGAATTGGAAGCCACTCATAGGTTCTAAAATTATTCAATTAAATATTATTATCAACATGCAAATTATTCAACCAAAAATAAATTGCAGCTTCCCAAATATTCAATCAATGTAAGTGTTACATTACCATTAAATTCAGCTGCAACACTATTCAAATCAGACAGATTATAATCAGACTCCTACACCTATATTCCTGGATTAGGATTAAGGCTGCCAAGACTAATCTTTAGTA
Source organism: Teleogryllus oceanicus (assembly GCA_964035755.1). Taxonomy (NCBI): domain Eukaryota; kingdom Metazoa; phylum Arthropoda; class Insecta; order Orthoptera; family Gryllidae; genus Teleogryllus; species Teleogryllus oceanicus. The sequence continues at coordinate 289,658,032 of CAXIVR010000001.1, read as the reverse complement.
GATCCAAACAAATCAAAACAATTTTCTGAGAACAAAGGCAACCGCTTCTTGGTTTGTATCGATCAATTAGACGAACTAAAACTAGAACCTATCATTCAAAATTCTTTTCTGCCTAGTAATATTTTTCTCAAACTTCTCATTTATGACAAATAAAAGAGTATTCAAAGTAAAGCCTTACATCCAATCAGAATTAAAAATAAATATTCAGTTTGTAATTCTGGACTTAATTCAGATCGCAACATTAATTACGGGAGCGCCTCTTAACCATTGTAATGAGTTATTAGTTAAGTTACATGGTTAGTTTTGAACATACTTTCACTTTGAGGTCATGAGTTCTTCAACCATGTTTAGTTGGGCATAAATTTATTCTGTCACCTTTTATTCCTGGGTCTTTTTCCAGCATGAGTTGATGCCGATTTCGGCTATCCGCGTCGGATACCCACAATGTCCCTCATGGGGTACATATTAACCTTTACACTAGACACTGACACACTTGGGGGCTCCTAGGTTTGTGGTCAACAGACTCACAAGGCCCTCCGCGAACACACATTCACAAAAGACAAGGTACAAGGAACCAAACCCATGGCTGGACTAGAACTTGCGACCCTTCAGTCTGAGGCGTTGAGTCGGCAGACACTCCAGCCACCTCGGCCATCCAGCTCGGCATTCCCTACTGTAATATTGTAATTAGTTATAAGTTAGTTATAGGAATAAGTTTTAGAAATTAATTATAGGAATATTGTAATTAGTTATTGGTTTGTTTTGATCTTAGTTTTGAAAGTTAGGCCATAGGCTATTCATTCATGTTTATAATTGGCATAAAGTTGTTTTATGTAACTTAATGCCAATTCATTTTAAAAAATTAGTAACTGCTCTTTGGAAAACGAATGGAAGATGAGAGACCGCATAGGGTGATAGGTCGCAGTTGACAAAAAGAAATAAGGATATCGGATATTGTGAGGAGGGCGACGGATTGGGGACACGTCAAAGGAAGTGGAAGGCGGAAGTAGAAAGACAATAGGACGATGTCGAGTAAAGAAAACGGTCGTAATAACGATATTGGAATCTAATGGAACCAAGACGTTGGGTGGGGTTTAAGAATGCCGGTGTGAAGACAATGTAATGAAGTTGAGGTAAGAAGACAGGGCGTGGCGGACAAGCAGATCATGAAGAGGAATATTGATGCGCATTGTGACGAAAAGGAGTTATTTGGCACTGGAAGATACTTGTTGAAACAACGGAGGGAACAATATACTACTCGATTCTTCGCTGTCCGGAATGAGCCGCATCTCCGTCGATCAAGCTGACCATCATGATGTGGCCTTCTTCAGAGCTATACTGCTGAAGTATAAACAGTTAATATTATTATAAAAAATATACTACTCGGACAGTGGTTTAAAAATATTATTCTCTTGAAACAAACATGTAACGTGAGGTACCGATTAGGATATGGATAATTATATTTTGAACTGAACAGAAATAGCTCGAGAGCTCTCGCGCACCAATCATCCTGCAATACGTTTAACACGGCAAGGCAAGGAGAGCGAAGCCGGTGGCAAGGTGGCAACCGAAGAGGCCATCGTGTGGTTCGGGGGCGGCTTGCGGACGAACGTTGGCGGCAGTGGCGGCGCCACCGCACGTCGGGTGGCGATGAGCTGCTTTGGAAACCTTAAGCCCCGCGGGCTCATTGTAGCGCGGCCGGTGCGATCAGCGCTGCCACCATTGCAAACCGATTTCCCAGCATAAATATTAATGACGAGGCCAAAGCAAAGCGGACAGTGTGCGGTCGAGGTTTCCGAGGGATTTCAGCCACCGGCGGCCGCTGTCGGGTTGGCTGACGCGGGCCGGCGCGGGCTGGGGGGCGGGGGCGATCGAGGGAGGAAAGGCTTGCGCCATCCGAGATCATATTTTCCATACCATTATCGTGCGTCGTATAATTACTGTTAGGGGACACGTGGTGGAAAGCGGGACGAAGCCACGCTCTCTCCTATATCGGATTACTTCGTGAATCGAAATGCAATATCCATCAATATACGATGAGTTGTGAGGCTTTTCATTAATGATGGATGAGTCGCCACAAAATAACCTCAAACCGACCGCCGTCGCGGTCGATAATGTCCCACCACCCCCTGTGACGCTCACTTCCCGCCGTTTTCCGCTACCTCGAGCCTTCGCCCGGCCCTCGGCGTCCTCATTCTCCCTCTACTTTTCCGTTGAAGTCCCACCCTCCCCTGCCGCCTCCCACTACAGAGTCGTCGATCCCTGGGGCGAAGTACAAAATTGAACTTCCCCTGCGGTAACGGGGCAGAAAGAGTCGCTGAAAAGTGTCGTGCCGCCGAGCGCAAGTGAAGGCGGGGCCCATGAGGGCGACGGGGAGGCGGGGGCCAGCCAGCGTAGAGATGGTGGGAGACCCGGAGATGTGGATCATGGAGGCGCGTAGGGCGTAGGGGGTGGTGGCATCAAAACACTAGAACGTTGCAAACGTCGGGGACGGCGTCTGGGACATTGGGGCGTCGGGGGCGTCGGGGGCGTCGGGGGCGTCGGGGGCGTCGGGGGCGTCGGGGGCGTCGGGGGGTGGGGGCGTCGGGGACGTCGGGGGTTCTACCGCCCTCACACTCCGCGACCCCAACGTCGATGCCCGAGGCGTGCGCGATCGTTTTACATGCGCAAGCACATCAACATTCACGCTGCGGCAGCGCCAATTCAAAACGGCGGAATCGTTTCATGGAGATCCGCGGGGGCTAAAATATAATGAAAGTCCATGAGTGTTTTCAAATATTCATTTCATCCTGCAGCCTGAAGCCTGTAGAATTACACCGCCCGCTAGCAAAACAGTTCGCAATATTCCTCGACGCCGCTCCATAGGCCGCGGCGGTGGGCAAACAGATCAGCGGCGCCGGGCGGGAGCCGGGCGGGCGGCGCGAGGCGGCTGTGTGCAGGCTTTGCTGCGGCCGCTGTGCACTGTCCTAGAGAGGGATGAACTAGGGGCGGTGACGTGGCGATAAGCGCTCGAGTGGATGTGCGGGGGCGGAGGAAACTGATTGAAAGGGAAACAGGCGGGCGGGGCTCTGCGCTCGTTCCGAGCCCTCGATGCGTGGACAGCCACATGCCACTTTTATCCATAGTGTTCCTTTTTTTATGCCAAGAGTCACTGTTTAGCGGTGAATCCATACTGAATAATACGATTAGGAAATGCGTTCAAGCGCTATGCAGCCACGTATACAACGCGATGAAATTTTTTGCTAGTGCACACATTTGGTCAAATTCGCCATTCTTCATGAGTTACAAGTATATAATATTAATAAGTGAGTACATTTTAGTACTAAATACAAAAATACCTTAATTAATTATATTCTTACATTAAGAAGTATTTAAAAATTACGAGTTTTCATAACGTGTGGAAACTGTTAAATATAACATGATTAATTCCTTACGATAATTACAAACATTCCCGTACAAAACACTTCATAAAATTCGATTTTGTTCATTACACGAGAAGCTCTCTATTAAAATATCAATTGCGGAAAATTGTAATGAAGTTATTTACATGGCTAAAAGTCTAGTCTTCACCACATTTTAATCACGAACAATCTTTAACACATGTGCTTCTGAATCGGTACAATATATTGCCAGGCTAAGAGGAAAAATAGAAGCGAGTACATCCAAGAAACAGACAGACATTGCACAAGTCCCTAGAGAAAGTCGTGTTGGCTTTTATAGCATGCCCTTGCATTCGCAATGAAACAATGTTCAAAATCGAAATACAGATCAACCCGAAGTTGGTGCATATAGCAAGGTTCATGAATTTTCATCACAACAATATTTTCGACAGAGCGCATTCCTAACGAAATACACATTTCGCGCGGGATTGGCCATTTGCTCATAATTCCCAAACAAACGGTGAAATAGAAAAAACCATTGACACGCAAGTCGTTTTGTTTCTGCCAACGCGAAGAGCGGCGCGGCGGCACGGACACGCATCGGTTTATTCAAAACAATTGCGCTCTCTGCGGCGAACCGCGTGCTACGCAGGCCTGCGTGCGCGGAGGGGAAGCGTGTCTGCGCGCACGCACGGGGCATGAGGAGGGGTGGGGGAGGGGGAGGGGACGGGAGGGCGCGACGGGCGTCGAGTGGCGCGGCTGCCCCGCGGGCGTTAGCTCGCCCGATCGTTAACGCGGTGTCTGCACATCGATCTGCTTCTCGCCCTGCAATGGAAAACTCGCCGGGAGGGCGGGCGCTCGTCCTGCGGTCGGATGTGCTGGCGACGGACACACGACCTGGAGAGAATCGAATTAAAATCCAGCTGTGATTCATGCATCTTGGTGTTTTAAAAGGCGATTGGTTTTTGCTCACGATTCTTCTTCTTGTGCAGAGCGCCTAAAGGAAACAAGAGTCCTGGAGCAGCAGGAGTTCCGCCCGCCATACATAAATAGAATTCATTTCTTCATGCAACAGAAATAACTTATATTGCTTAATTTGAATCAGATATGTGTATATATATATATATATATATATATATATATATATATATATATATATATATATAGTCCTGAAGGGAAAAAAAACGGGGCCCCAATTCTGTCCCCCCTCCTCTGGGCGCCCCTGTTCTTGTAACAATGGAAGTGAGACACGCAGATGAGTTCCTTGACGGAAATCTAGGACGTCTGCGCCATTCTAGAAAATTTCACAATAGTACACACAATGCAGGGCATGTTGTGTTCGATGTTCAAATATTACATTCTATGAGATGAACATTTCTTTATTTCAGTAACCCGTGAACTATTTTTAAAATTTAATTTGTTGCGTCGCCAATTGACGCAACGCGTCTCCAAGCCCCTTGGGGGTCGTTGAGCGCTTTGCGCATTTAGTTGTAATCCTCCATTAATTCATTACAGCGCTTAACATTACAGCAAACTTAATTCTAATGTCTCAAGCGCCGCTAAAGCCGAAGAGTTCTGACCAATGTATGGAAGTTGAAGGGCAGAACTTGTGTGAAATACTTGTATTTAATTACTTGAATGATATATCCTGAATAACTTATATGTCGTTTGGATAAAAGAGAATTGTAATAAATGAAGATCTGAGTTGCAAATTTATCGATCCCAAATGAAAAGATTCTCAAATATTTTATTGCTGTTTCATCCCAAATTGTAAGTTAAATATAATTTTTATACGTAGGTGTAATGAAACGTCTTTTACTCTTCTATCCTTAGGTAATATAAGAGAGAAAAAGACAAATTTTAGGGTAAATGTTTACAAATAGAGACAACATCCATCATCTGAAAATAAAATTAAAATTTCTCAAGTGCAACATGAACACTCATACTGCATTATCAGCTCTCAGAGACATCCGTCTGCGCGGTACATGAGCAGCACCTGATCGAAATATTCCTTTTGGGCCACCGTCTGCGGCAATTTTATCGATTTTTCTACTCTTCAAATTGTTCGCGATTCCAACTTTGACTTCACAGCCTCGCTGCAAACGCTGCCGGTGCCGCCGCTACCGCACAGTGGGGCCACAGGAGAGGAAAGTTGGCAAAAACTCCAAAATCAAAATATGCTTCAGAAGCTCCATTTCACATGAAAAGTTAAGCAAAATGTTCCCTTCATCGTTCCCCAATCAGAAAACAAAGGGGGAATCACGCCACTCCCTTCGGTGCAAGTTTGAACTTGCACGATAGATGCGCAGCGCACTTCTTCGCTCCCGCAGAAAGAAGAGTGGTGTGCTTCGGTCATTACTCCCGTTAGTGTAGTGCATGTTTTTTTTTCGGGAAATGGCGGTGATCTTCCCGCGCTGGATGGCGAGATCCGGCGCCGACCTACCGTCGGCTAGTGGTGTTTCCCCTAACCAAGGCTCTCCCACCAAGGGGGCACCGCCCCAGTCGGGACAAGCTCTAAGTTCCCGACCTCCCTCCCGGAATATGTGGTAGTGCAGTGCATGTTAGTGTAAGTGTGTGTGTGTAAGAGGAGAGGATAGGACAAGGAAGAGGAAGGACAGATCGCGCGCGGTCCGTGGCCCGTTTGGTAGGGTACTGCTCCGGCATTCACCTGGTGTTGATCGGAGGAACCACGGAAAACTACCGATCAGAGCAGCCGGCCGCTAGAATTCTCCTCCAGACAGCGACTGAATTCGACCTAACTGAAAAGCTAGTATCGAAAATCCTGCCTCCGTCAGGACTCGAACCTAGGACCTCCCGGTGAGAGACGCTGCAGTGACATCAGTTGATGCACTGAACTACCGCTACCGGTACAATACCTGGAGATATGTACTTTAAATCTGTGTTTAAAAAATCATATTACTGAAATAATAATTTAGTAATTCCAAGTACAAACTTCACATTCCACAACGAAGCGAAATTTTTCAATCCGTTCTTTCCTATTGACTTCTAGTTACATTCCGGGCATTTCCGGACTATGATATTAATTTAATATTGTTCTGGAATTCATCTAGATTATCAAACATTAATAAAAATTTCGCCATTTTTGCCCCATTTCCGTTAAGGTACTTTGTTTATGATGATGCACGTCTAGTTTTGTTAGCCTTTCTACGTACAATATTCATTCTTTTTATTTTTCCTTAATGATATGGTACTGATAGCTTTGTTAACAAGTAGAGATCTGTATGATGTTATTAAACACAATGAAAGGGAAAAATGTAAGAAAATGCATTCTGGAAGTAAAAAAGGAAGTGCTCCACAGGCTCTTAATTACATGTGACGCACTGATTTCCCAAATGGAATCGAGGAAAAGTTATCACAAAGCGTTGTACCTAGAAGTTATATCAATATTAATGGTTTCAAGTTTAAATTCACATCTTGAAGAAAAGTTGCATGATAAATGTTCTGACTTTGAGGTTATCTAAATAAATATTTAAAGGTTAAACAATTAAATAAGTCATAATTTAATTATAAAATGTGTTTTTTATTCCCAAAAATTCCGAAAATCGCTTAACCCTTAGTTGCTTGCGCAATGTTTTGTCACACAAGTTCCCGAGTGGCGTACTTTGTACGCCAAACCTAATTTGTTAGGAAAATGAACTCTGCAAGGTATGAATAATAGTGGGATATAATTTTTATTTAGTTATATTTGAAATGTATACATATTACAATTTTAATTAAATAATAATATGAAATTTTGTCGTCAGAACAATGTTTGCATTAATGACTTCAAGTATATTTTCGTTGCTTGAAAATCTGTAGCACCAGTTAATAGTTAGTGTAGTAATCACTGTAGTAGAGCAGTTTTTTGCTCTTCCGCAAGTGTGATAGTAATTTCTTAATTTTGTTGTGGTTATTGTTGATCACGACTTCCAATTTTTGTAAATTTGCTGACAAGCGGTGTTTTATTCCATTTTGTAACCTTGTCTTTGCCAGTGAAATCATCTCTACACCCTAAATCGCTGCTTGAATAATTACTACCATAATCAAGCTCAGGACTCGTGTCATATTCGCTCTCGTACACTATAATTTCTTTCACAGAATCGTTTGCATCGTCGAACATTTCGCCTTTTGACGATTCATCGTGTAATAATTCACATACTATCTGCTTTTCTGATAAATTATTCGTCTCGGTATTTCTCTTAATGTAAAACAAAATAAATTAGTTTAATTTCGTCAATAAATTTTAAAAAATCCTGTGATAATTTAAAAAAAATGGAAACTCACCTTCGTACCCACGTGGCATAGAAAGTATGCCAACGAACACTTTTCAACGAAAAAACAATTGTCTAGCCACTGCAGGAAACCTTGCGCAACCGAGTGTCGAGGAGGATGCAGCTGAATGCCTTCTGGGAGGTTAGGTCAATTGTCAGAACGCGCGTTGATGTTATCTGACACCTAGGGCGATAACAGTTTCAGTGGCGTACAAAGTACGCCAACGCGGGTAACTAAGGGTTAAAAATACTTTTTTGCCAACTTATTCCCTTTCTGGCCCACTGTGCGCCGCCACCGCCACCGTCACCGCCACCGGCGAGGCGCGCGTCGCGCCGGCGAACTTGGAGCGAAGGAGGGCCGCGTCGCAAGGGAATTACGAACTTAAGTGCGCAAGCGCCGACGTGCGAAAAATATGGAGAAGGTAAGGCAATCTTGACGGAGTGGGAAAGTTGTCCGGTTAGCGTGAGTGCCTTCTATTCGGGAGATCGTTCTGTCTTGGGGTTGAATTCAGATGCCGGATAGAAATTTAAGTTCGTGGATGACTTCCAAATCTTTTTTAAAAGGTAAAGGGCATAATAATTTGAGTGTAATTAGTATTAATTTTGCTGATTCCTTTTAGTTTGTAGTTTAATTTGTACTTTTAAATAAATACAAATTTATTTTTGTCTTGACTAGTAATGTTCACATCGAAACTTCCTATAAGTTCGAGATATTTACATTATGGCGTATTCAGAATTGGAAGAATTAATAGAAAGAATTCAGATTCGTTATTTGCTCAGGTAATGTTCTAAAAATACATATGTTCTTGTTTCTTTCTGTTACATTAGACAGCACTATGGAAATACATTTCCGACCGATTATTAACTAAAATGTTTGTAGTATGATTCGTGATTATAAGTGGTGCTTAAAATAAAAACTTAATTGTAAAATACTCAATTTTATCGGGATATGCCTACATCAAAAGAGCTCTTTTTAATTGGACCTGAGTGCCATGATAGTAACTTTCTATCTACTGTAATAACAATACAATACCAAATATAGTAATAGAGATTTGCATTTATTGTTTTCCTCATGCTAAAAGTGCATAAACTATGAATCTGGAAGTATTTTGAAGGATAAATGGTTTGTCATTGCAGTCCGGTCATCAGCTTAAGTTTTTTGTAATGCTCCCGTCTTCTCGTTTGACCTTCTCGTTTTATCTTCTTTTCCCTCATTCTTGATCCAACCCTCTTTCTCACCAGTCATGGCCCATGAACCACCCCAGTCTTCTCCAGATTACTCCCAGCACTCTCGCAGATTACAAGATCACGAAAAGACACATGGACTGGGTGATCAGAACCATACCTAAATTGGTCTCCTGAAGGGACCCAGGCACGAGACCGAGCGCCGAGAGGGTGCTTTCTGATTAAAGCACAGCCATCCACGTACAGTAACTACACAAAAGGGTGATATGAGAAAAGTGGAGAAGGCATTTTGTACTATCTTCTTGAAACTCCTATTCTGGCAAAGCAGAGGGAAAGAAAATTCCGACTTGTGTATTGCCCCCAACTTCTCTGCCAGGATAGTAATCGCAAAGGAGGCTTTCTAAAAATCAGTGTGTTTCAGGGTACATTTCCTTTTTGGCAAAAACACATTGAGATAAAATTTTACCACATTGAGATAAAATGTTCACGTTTCATTTGTTTTTTTGTGTGAACTGTTTTCGAATTTCCTGTCAGTGAATTTTCCCTCTGTCCAATATACAAGATACTAAAGAAATTCATGCTAACACCGTAGAAAACACGATTATAGAACGTGAAATAATTGACTTATCGAATTATTCACGCATTTTAAAGTAATAATTTGCTTTTACTAAAAAATGGTTGAATTTTAAAAATGTGGTCCATAAAAAGAATCTAGTTTCATTTATATAGTTTATTTAAAATAAAAATAACCGCTCGTAACAGTTAACAAATACTCACTGTTGTGCTGTACATACAATTGTTGTGTGTACGTACAATGTAGTTTACAAAAACAACTATACATTTTTTATCGTATAAATCAAACTAAAAATCCCCCATTAATGACATTTGTTTTATGGTTTTGTAATAATTGGAGTATAAAAAGTATTTGTAAGAATATAAGAAAGGAGTGTGTTATTGTAACATAATAAAATACGATTGTATGTTCAAAAAATATCCGATTTTCGATTTTTGTTTCAAAGAGAAATTTAGTGCACTCCCCACGAATCAATCTATTGAATACGTCACTGTTGCTTTTAGAATTGTTAAAAATGATAGTAAACTGAAAGGGATAAAGCGGACCCCGTGACCCAGGGCTTTATGCAGGTGGGTCTAAGAACGATTCGCGGATCGGGAATGTATGAAATATGCTGTTTTCAGTTATTTGTGGTAAGGAACACATTCCGAATCACTGTTTCTGATTCAACCACAGCCATCCACGGGCAGTAACTACCCAAAAGAGTAATATGAATCACCTCTAAACTACGAATCACCTCTAAATCTTAAACCTATCTAAATCCCTTTGCGTTTCCGGTAATTTTGTGCGCTATGGAGGTCGTGAGCGAAGTGAGGAGCTAGCTCTCTAATCACTAAAAGATACAAGCACAGAGTTGGTCTCATGGGCTCCCTCGAGCAATATCTATACGGGTCCGAGATGGGCCCCGAGGACCACCGCAAACAATTCGGGACGTTATGTAGGTTCTGTACTGGATAGATCGTTCCAAGAAGTTCGGGATTTGTTTTTATTTATTTATTTATTTATTTATTTATTTAATGTCAAAAACAGCAAAAATGAGTGATTTTTGGGAGGAGTGACTATGGGGAGAAGAGCAATGAATGAATGTTTTCTTGGGCTCTGGGATCTCTACCCTAACTCATATACCATATTAAGTTGAATTATGAATCCAGTTAGCGCCAATTCAGGTATATATTGAGGGCATAGCAATCGCACTCCGCACTCTCTTCGTGCCTTTTGAACTATAAATTCCAGGAAAGTCCACTTTTGGTCGGAATTCGGTTAAGAGAGTCCGTTATTTCCGAGACTGTACAAGACCACCAGCATTGTTGCACACACAAAGCAATCGTGGTCGTGTTTCTTTATGTTTTGTTTCCTTGTTTCCGAGTTTCACTTTGGTTGAAATTTTGAATGACCATGTCGAGCTAGGGATGGGCATGATGATGGGCATCTTCATTTCATTCCGATGAGAACGATCTCTGAAATGTCCTTCTTTTAGGACGGCTGGTATTGGTATTCCATGATATCATATTGTATTGAAATCAGTTTCTGTATTAATAAACCCTATCTCAATCGAGTTTCTCATTCAGTTCTTCTTCATCTATTGAGAAAATGCTGAGCTGATGTCTTGGTTTGCTTTGATGCTCTGAAGTGGCTTTTCTATTTCATTTAACTCTTTTAACTTTTTTGGACGTTAAATAAATAAACGACAGTCGTAGATGCAGTTCCACTGATCGTCGTGCATCCGGACGTGGAGCCCTGGAGACGTAAGCACGTTGGAGGCGAGCGGCCAGGTAGATGTGGCTTCACAAAGCTACGGAGCGCCACCGTTCGCTGGAGAAGTTTTAAAAGGCAAGCGGCACGCTCCAACAACTTTCCCTGCTCCAATCTAAGGAATATAGCTTTCTGCTCTGTGTGACTGTCTCCATCTGGTCAGAGAACTTGTTCTGTTTTTCCGGCCATGTGCGCAAGGTGGGGATACTGGTGGCTTCACAAAGCGAAAATATTCATCGCGGCACAACGCGCGATAAAACGGAACTAACTCTGAGAAAAGAGAGGGAGGGAAAGCGGGACAAGATGGAAATAACACTGGACGCTGTTACGAGACCCCGGAAGACAAAAGTTTCCTGAATAGCAAGCAGGAGGGAACAAAGTTAAAAGAAACAGATTATTGAAATTAAAAGAGCAAACTAGAGTCGAAGAACCGTGACATTTTTTATGTTAATGCTTTAATATGGAATTTCTTTAATTTTCTGAAAGTCAAGAAGAAAAGTTTGACCCTCGGGAAAGAGATGCATAAAGATTGATAATGGTTATTTCCTTTACGCTCACACAGACAATTCTGAGCATAAGTTTTGAATATGCAACGCGACGTAAGCCAGAATAAATGATGGGTTATTAACTAGGGCTGAGATGTTGGTAAATATCTGTACAAAAGAGTAAGTTATTGTGTGTGGGACTAATGACGCAATTAATAAAATATTGATAATTATTCTGTAATTTTAGAAATGTAAGCTTTGTTATTTTATTATTAGTGTATACCTGAAGTACATGATAGCGGCTGAATTTGGAAAAGACAGACAAATGTACAGTCAAATATATTACTTGAAATATATGTTAATGCTATAGAATAGTATTGTGATTCAGTGAAAATTTTATGAAATGCTTAAGTACCAGTTCAATATCAGTAAATATATTTTAGCGAATCAATTTTTTTGTATTGGTCCCATAGGAAGAAAATTAAGAACGCAAAAGAACTGACGTTCCGAAAGAAAGTCGACGAAATCGGTTCACGGCGAGAATACGCAGAACATAGATTCGCACGAAATAACGGAATGTCGGGCTTAGAGAGAAGTGGCGGCCGTTGCTGGTGGAACGAGGCGCCGCGCCAATCTTCTCTCGGCAGCGCTCATTCCCTTTCGCATCCCCCCGAGGTAGGGCTGCAGACGAAACCTCGCTGCTCCGCACCCACAATTGGATCGGGGCGCTCTCAACATCTGGACGCTGCTCGGTTCGAAGGCTCAGACGGCGCAGGGCTTCGTCTATTCCCTTCTTTATTTATTTCCTTGTTTTTTCGAAAAACAATTAAAATGATGCGATGCTCGTTGGACGAAAAACTACATTTACTGTTCGGATAAGAAATAAGAGGCTGTCTCGATTTTTTATGGATTTCTGACAAATACAACAAAAAATTTCGCTTTAATTAAATCCCAGTGACGAAGAAATCGCAAACATATCACTTTAAATATATATTAATGCTAGAGATTAAAATTTTATGAATTGCTTAAGTACCAGTTGAATATCAGTAAATATATTTTAGCGAATTAATTTTTTTGTATTATTGTGGACTGATATTATTGTGTACAAAGATTTTCGCCAACGAGTATGGGGAGCTTAACAATTCTTAGCACATTCCAAATGCTTTATTCGCGAAAAAAGTGAGGAGATACAATTATACTTGAAATATGAAAAAAAGTAATTTGTCTAATATTTATTTAGTGTCTAATTAAATATTTTTTCAAAACACAAAAAAGCGAGATTCGATACAAAATTTGACATATTTCTAATGATATCAAAAAAGTACTTTGTATATCTTTACGATACCTCACGAAACATTTCTCGAGAAAAGTTATTATCTGTATGAACGCATTTTAAAACATTTTTCTTGCACGATGAGATTTAAGGGCCAATTTTAAAAGCCGCACTTAAGTGTACGTTTTTGAACAATACACACGAATAGAAGTGAGCAGTAATCAATAAGATGCGCAGAAGTATGTAAGTTGCAATGAGACTTCATTAAGTTTTTTTGTTAATTAATTGTAGAATACATGAGACGTAAACGATTTCTCGTCATTCAAAGCCACTAAATTAGTCGGCCTCAGAATACCGCAGCCATGTTGGGCGGACGGCAAACGTCGCCTTTGTCCCTCCGCACTTCCTGCGAAGCACCAACTCAGCCCCTGCCGCCCTCGGTGTTGCCTCTCCCAGGCGCGCACAGGCGCGACACCCCGCCCCCGAGCACGCAAGCCGCCCCCGGCCCCTGCCCCCGCCCCGGCCCGGCCCCCGCCTCCGCCTTCACCCCCGCCCACGCCCTCCGCCTGCGCCTACGGCCAGGCAACCAGCCGAGCGAAAATCTATAGCCGCCAAACCCGGCTCCCACTGCGCATGCCCCACTTCATTAAACGTCTCCCTTCGCCTAATGCTGACGGCTCCGACACGTTTCGTAGACACAAGGGAGTCCAGTGGGCTTTGGCTCCGATGGTCGCATCACCTGGGTTAACCAGGGATACGAAGCACTCAGGTGCTGGAGCATAGCATGATTTGAAATACTCTTATTCATGAAGAATTATAATACGAAAATTAGTGGTGCTACTTCAGCTCATTCTTTCTTGCAAGATTTGTAACGGATACGCAATATTATAATACTTGATTTATGAAACTGAAATAGTGTTTCCAACCAGCAAAAATGTTTATTGCACAGTGAGGTTCGCATTCATATACTTAGGTCCAGCACAGTTACGTTACCAGTAGCCTTCCAGCACCATACCATCTTTTTAAAAATTTAGAGATTTTAATTGGCATTATTTGAAGATCTAGTTTTAAAGAACAGATTTAATTAAGGAAAGTAATCTCTAGCAGTATTGTAATTTTACAATGTTCATCTTTTACTATTTCCTAAAGTTCAGATTTTTCCCACGAAAATTGAACTTGCGTCCTTTTTACTTTCTCGTACTTCATAAGAAAAGAATGTGTTGAAATCGTGCGCCAGAAAACGAGCAATTTTTGACAGAAACAAATTTATTTCTGGGCCCTGATAACGACAAAATGGATAAATCTTGTTCCTATGCATTAAATTAGCGGAACCTCGCAGACGTTGTACTGCCCTTCATCTCCCTTTTTCTCCTTCCTTCTCCCTTTGGAGACTTTCATTTCACCTTCCCTTCCGCAACTTTCCAACTTTGACCACACTGAATGGGATTTTTATGGATTGTTTCCACAGACTTTTCCACGATACAAATTCAACTCGTCAAAGGTAGTGATGCAGATGAAATCAGAAATCTCCCATCTACCACTTTAAATATCACACACAGCCAAGTTTCAGCCGAGATTTCCGAGCTCGAGAGGATTCGTAAAATGAAGCACGGCCAAACAAAGAATCCCCAGCCCTCGGCTCCTCCTCGCCACTGCCGGGCGAGCGCCCGCTCGCGGAGGGCCGGCCAGCCGCTTCCGTCGTTCCGGAACCGAGCGCGCAGAACACACGCCTCGCCCACGCCCACGCAGCGGGCGTTCGCCAGGCGCGGCGGGCGACTGGCTGCGGCCATTGTCTGCGTGACAGCCCGCCGATATCCGACGCCAGGGCCGCTCCCGGCAAAAAGCGGCGGCCAGCCGGTGGCGGAACGGCAGCCGCTAGTCCCACTCGCGACTGCCGCTTCCGCATCCGGCCGAGACTTCCTCTTCCCCTCCCCCTTGCTACGCCCCGCCGCGCGCGATCACGTGCCGCACGCACGACCTCGCCTCTCCTCCCCGCCCATCCACTAACGCACCAATGACGCCTACTGCCAACTCGCATTCAACCGTTCCCAACCCGTTTTACTTCGTACGTTGTCAGCCCGTCGGGAGCCGATAATCTCACCTGATCTGTATCGGACCGCTACTCTGATCCAACCCCACTTTCTACGTATTCACATCCGGCTGCCAGCTCACTTCCATTGTGTTCTGGTCTACGACACTACGATAGAACCATTCGGCCCACTTGTGGTTCTCTAGGTCCATCAATTTTCTCTCTCGTGTATCGCTGACCGTCACTGCGTAGTTTCAGCAAATTCTCCCGACATTTGTATCGCTTCTAATCTGATTCCGGTCTTCCCAAGCTTACTCCAGTGACGCATCTTGATCATCTCCACCCGCTCTCTCCAAATTCCTGCTCACTGTGACTCCGGAAAACGCAACAACTCGTTCGTCGACGCAAACCATCCCTCGCCCCTATTTTCTGCTCTTGAAATTAATTGACTATCGTGATTCCGACGTCCTCTCTACTAGACATCCCCTACGGGTTCACGGTCTTCTCCTCCCCAACCTCCGGCCGCATGGTTGCGGAGTCGACACCACCGCTTCCGCCTCCACGCCCCGCCTCGCCCTCGCCTCGCCCCCGCCTCGCCCCCGCCTCGCCCCCGCCTCGCCCCCGCCTCGCCCCCGCCTCGCCCCCGCCTCGCCCCGCCTCGCCCCCGCCTCGCCCCGCCTCGCCCCCGCCTCGCCCCGCCTCGCCCCGCCTCGCCCCGCCTCGCCCTCGCCTCGCCCCCGCCTCGCCCCCGCCTCGTCCCCGCCTCGCCCCCGCCTCCCCGCCTCGCCCCCGCCTCGCCCCCGCCTCGCCCCGCCTCGCCCCGCCTCGCCCCCGCCTCGCTCCCGCCTCGCTCCCGCCCCGCCCCCGCCTCGCTCCTTGGACTGATGGATGGTGCGAGCTTCGCGCGCGAGTCCCACCAGCGCCGTGCCGGTCGCAGCCAAAAACAAACGCGAGTGGGAAAATGGGGTATCGCCCTCGAAATGTGGCACGTCGCGGGTATTAGTTTCTTGTTCTTTTTTTGGTTTATCTTTTTGCTTTTGTTTTCTTCGTGGGCGGTTCGTGACTGCGATAGGTTGCGAGAGAGGGTGTATGTGTTTGCGTGTGGTGTGCGCAGGGAACAGAAGAACCGTAATGTGAAACGGGAGGGCTCCTGCGCCTGGAAAACATGTGAGGCGAACGTGCTCCATCTTCATATTCATCCACATCGCTTGTAATGTAGAGGATTCCAATGGCTGCGTTAAAGCAATATTCTCTAAACTATTCTTCTTTTCAACGGACTGCTTATTGTTTCGAGTAAACAGCATCTAAAATGTGAGAGAGAGATTACCGTTCTAGGGAATGGACATTTTCTTGGGGAAATTAATAACAGATAAAAACACGGTTTATATATTCCCATATGACGTGGAAGCCCTGTTTCATACATTCTTGCTCGTATTTTCAAAAGATAGTTTGTTTTTATACAATAAAATTTACTTGGAACATCTCGCATTTTTCCGCCAGAGCGACGCATCGAGAGTTCCCCTTTATTCTTCCCAGACAGAAAATCAAATTCCGCGACTTGGAATAAATGACTAGTGTCCACCTGCTGCATTTGACTTGTACGTAGCTTAGAAAAGTTTCGCCTTTCGAAGTAGGTTTTTAAGAAAGCGAATCATGGGATAAAGAATGCGAATATTTATTGTCTCCTAAGTTTTCAAGTTTCTCTTCGACGCAATAAAACTTTTACGACCTACTCCCAGAGACGCAATATATTTCAGTGGACAAAGTACCCATTATTGGAGACTAAGTTTCTTGGAAATTGGATATAATCAATAACGTTAACTTTTCCATTG
Organism: Teleogryllus oceanicus; assembly: GCA_964035755.1. NCBI lineage: Eukaryota > Metazoa > Arthropoda > Insecta > Orthoptera > Gryllidae > Teleogryllus > Teleogryllus oceanicus. Next base: position 289,641,251 of record CAXIVR010000001.1, on the reverse strand, counting down.
CAGGAAACTCATAAAAATGCCTACATTTTGTGACTTCCTACATAGAGAGAAATATCTACAAAAAACCAAACGTACGTCTTGCAAATCACTTCACGCTAAATGAAGAAGCTGCGTGTGACAGTAGCCTGCCATTAAAAATTTGAGCTGACAACCATGGCCGTAAAACTTTTGGCATAAACTTAAGAGGGAGCATAAGGAGAATTTCCAGTCTATCAGCAGAAATGTCACTGTCCTGCATTGCATTTGAGACGAAGCTGTTCAGTAGCCCTGATGAATTCTATAATGACTTAATTATTAAAAAGAGAAACTAAACAAAAAGCTGTCCATTGTTTGCCTCAAAGAGAGTTACGCTGGCTTAAATGTTTTTATGTAGTTTCTTAAACTAAATTTCATCTTTCTTCTTCTTCTTCATTTGGCAGTTTTGTTCAGTGATATTCTAATACTATGTACGGCATTGCAATTCCATGCATTAAAGGAAAGGCATTTTTCGTAACTTTTTATGCTGCACGTATAATCACGATGCCTACATGATATTACGGAGCGTGTAGAAAAGGGAAGAGGAACTTTAACAGAAGAACCTCTATCGATATGGTCGAAGAGATGATACGCGGGGAGCTGACATCCAAAAGATAGCGATAAAACGGCGGAGTGGGCCTTGCGACTTCAATCAAATACTTTAATAATGAAAAATAAGTTAGATAAAATATTATATGTGAAGTTTAGCAAAATAAATTATTTCGTCCCTTGTAATCATCAACAAAACTGTTCAACATTCGAATACAGTAAACCCTCGTTAGCACGAACTCGCTTACCACGAATTTCGTCGTAACACGAACAAACCTTCGGTCCCGGTAAGGAATTACGGTAATACGGGCATTTATAATACTCGGTTAACACGAATTTTTATAACACGAATTTATAATACTCGGTTAATACGAATTTTTATAACACGAACTCTGATTATTTGGGTCCCTTGGAATTCATGTTGATGAGGGTTTACTGTATTTTATTTTCGTGGTGTCATTTTTACTACGTTATTACGTTTAAAACATTACTACGTTTTTAGACTATATTGTGTTAAAAAATTCCGTTTTTGTCCTATTGGCTCCTAAACGCCATCCAAAAACCGTAGAATCCGATTTTGAATTATAAGGCTGGAACCTTCCTAAAAAATTGTATTTCATCGAGATACGTCACTTTGTAAATAAGCTCTTCAATCAAATATATTAATTTAGATTAGTACATACTTAATATTTATTGCTATTAAGTATCAATAAATATACAACGAATATGCTCACGGTGCCGGGTGCCCGGATCAGAGCTGCAAAAGTGCATGTCCTGCATCGGTGGCGTTCTACAAGTGAACTTCATAAAATAGTATCGATCCGCGGGTTGATGGATTTCCTCGTGCGTGCTGCACGAATTTCCACCGGGAAGGTGCCCTCACGCATCGAGCAACATGCAGTTTGCTATTTTCAAATGAGGACAAATCACGGCACCGAGGAATTGCTCGTAAATAACCCCCACCACCACCACCTCCATCCAAACGTTCTGGAAACTATCGAACTCCATATTGGGTGCAGTGAATCGTGGACCAATGGAGCGATCGGTGGCTTTACCGTGTAAATTTCAATGAAGCGTACCTTAGTTACGATATGCCTATGATTTAATTGTGTTGTTCCGCGCAGATAGGGCAGTTGCCACTCGAAAAGAAAGGAACAAATAGGGAATAATTTTGATGTAATGGATCTCCCCTGGAGGTATGTCAAAGAATCGAAAAACTGTTTCGCAAACATACAGTATATTTCTGATTTTTTACAAGATCTCACTTATTTATGAAATGTTTCAACCGCATGTACAAGATGGTTTCTACACGAAACATAGTAAAACGAACGTAGACTTGTATCAGAATTATATGATTTCAATAAATATTGTTTTCATGTCCTAATCTGCTAGGTAGTCAAACATAAGGGAAAATAAATGTGAATCCTCTGAGAAGGTCTTGTATCAAATTGTAAAAAGTAAGCCTTATTACAAAAATACGACTACGCCGAAAAGAGAGCGTTGCCAAGCCAAAAAGTAATTCCTGACTGGACTAATATCGCAATTTTATAGTAAACATTTCCATTTGAATTTAATCAATTCTGCATCAATAATTCATCATCAATAATTTTGTTCTCGACCCCAATAGTTTCTCACCTCAGCGCTAATCAACGTCAGCCTACAAGCAAAAACCGACGCCCAGCGTTGTATCCAAAGATAAACCACCCTCCACTCGCCGTTTTTGGGGCAGGCGTCGGCAGCGTTGTTTTGCGAGTCTCCAAGCCGTCTGTGCCGCCGCCGCCGGCGCCGCCCGCCGCCAGGGCACAGCGCCAAGCGGGGTTCGCGGCGCGTCTTCGGGTAGGTCGCGTTCCGCCCCGCCCACCCCCGCTGCCGCGGACCGCGCCGTCGCACCCGCCGGAAGGTTGCGGCCGCGTTCGTTATTTCGCCAGCCCAATGACAAATCGGCGGCCGTGACGCCCCGCTGCCACCGATGCTACTCTCTATATCTAGGAACTCAAGAGAGATAGAGAGTAGCGTAACCGCCGCCATTTAATATCCTCTCAGCCGTTTGTCCCGTCTCGCAGTGTCCGGTAGTGAAAGATAAATTATAACAATTGAAGGCATTGTAGAGTTTTTCGAGGATATTTGTATTTATTTTCAAAGATTAGTGGTTCCCAACGCGCAAAATTCCACATAGTTCGAACACTCGTGACAACATATCGTTCGTGGGCTGAAATAGTGACGCAACAATAAATATCAGGTATTAAAATAAGTGAGTTTGAGGTATTCACCTTGTCCTGAAATGCATCACTCCTCAATTCACACTTTTGTTATTTTTTGGTGAAATACTGTACCGTAAGATACGGTGGTCTTGCTGCTGAAAGGAAGACACAATATGCAAATCTCCAGAGTATATAAACTCATATTCATTTTTTTTTGAGTCGTGCCACTATTGGAGCCCACGAGCGATATATATAATGGCAGAATCGGAGGCGCAAAGGTATGCGCTACTTTCCGTAACTAGGGGCTCTGCGTTCCGGAACCGCAGGCCAGAGCAGCTGTGAGGGTTGCGGAGAGCCGGCGAAATTATCTGCACGGGGGAAGGAGAGCGGAGGAGGAGATACAGGACTACTCTCGGAGCGAGGCCCGGCGCGCCGAGCCCAGAGCCCAGATTTGCCGGGGGCGGGCGGGGAGGGCCGGCGGCGGCGGAGGCGAGGCTCATCCCCGGGGAGCGGCGCGGTCGGCAGCGAGGGGCTGGGCGGGGAGGGGCACGGCGGGTGGAGCAGAGCGGGGCGGGGCGGGGCGGGGCGCAGGTGGCCGAGGTGCGCCAGTCTCTCCGGAAGCCGAGGGATGCAGCGTGCCGGCAGGCGGGCGGGCGGCGCGCGGCGGGGGCGGGGCCGGCCCGGGCCGCGGCGAGGGATGGCAACCCGGGGCGGGCTTGTGACAGACGTCCCAGTAATTACATATTACGTTCCAATTACAGGGAACTGCCGGCGGGCGGTTGAGGCGAGGCTCGCTCTGCTCATTAGGTAGGCGATGGCGGCAACGCCGGCGACGGCGCAGGCGTGGGCGGCGGGGCGGGGGCGGACGCCTCCGGCGGCGCGCGGCTCCCGCTGCCGCCTCCTGATCCCGCGTTCAGGTTCGGCGGCAGCCGGAGGCGGCGGGGACGGGGCGACGCCGGCGGCGGTCGGGCGCCATCGGGCCAGAACGCTGGCGGGCGCGCCGGGGCGCCGCCTCTCCTCGGCCAATAAATTAATTATTCAAAGCTTATTTTGTCCTAAGAGATTAGTGACGCTATTTTCATTAAACCTTTTAATTTCCGGCCCACGGCGGCCCTGTTGCGCCGGGGGCGCGGCCCCGCCGGGCGGAATGGAGCGAGGCGGCGACACTGCGGGCGGGGCGGAGGAGGCGGAGCAGGCGGCGTGCACGCGAGGCCACCAGGCATCCAGCACGTGCTAACGAAGGTGCGACGGGAGTGAATTGTGGACACGACAATGGACTGCTGCAAAGAAGGGAATGTGATTTCGAAAGGACGTAGGAATTACTGAGAGAAAAAAAAGTGTTTTAACAGCATTCAGACCTTTCCAAGAAAATGACTTCATTTTATGCATCGCAATATTGAGAATTACACGAGGAATGGGGATGAGTCGAGAAAGATAAAACATTGATACATAAAAGAATGTAGTATATGAGAATAAGGTAAAGGATAAAATCAGGCAATGATGGATTCAACCGGATGGCTTTGAGAAGAACTACACGCAGACATGAAAGACGGAGCAACGGAAGGCAAATGGGGGCGGAGAATTTCGCGGAGAGAAGGGTTGCGGCGGAGGCGGACGGGTGAGACGGGCAGAGCAAACTGCGGGGGCCTCTCATTTGGAAACGCACGTTCAGCGCCTGGGGCCTTACGTCGCCCTCCCCCGTCCTTCCCCGGCTGCGCCTTCCGTCCTCCGCCACCATTGCCGCTGCTGCCGCCGCCGCGGGCTGCATGCCCGCTTCGCTCGCTTTGAAGTGATTCGAGAGCCATTCAGGGACGCCGTTAAAGTGACATTGTCCCGTATTCCGAACTTTTAGTGTGCGGTCGTAACGCGTTTTATGGAGGTGCCGTACAATTACTAAACGCAATTATTCTCAAGTGGTAATGAGAGAAAATGCGGGGCTTTGATGAAAAAGACGCATTTGGTTCGTGAGAGCGACGAGGGCTTGTCTCTTTATTTTGCCGACTCTGCCCCTTGACGGCGTGCGCCGGAGTGACGATGCTTCGTGACCCGGGATTGCGCGGAAGTCCTCTCACACACATCAAGCCTTTTGCATTCGATACTTTTCCCGAAATACTGATGGTTTTGTAGAATATGTAAAACACAATTCTACAAATAGTTCATTGTGTATCAATCATTGTACTTGAGGCATTTCAAATCATAGAAATTGCTTTACTTTTTACCCTTTTTATTCATCAAAATAATAAAGTGAGTTAAGAGTGGGGCAATCATATTGCTCACATCATCATATAACAATGTATACTTCACGAAACAAATGCAGAATGAAAGTTGTGCATCTTAGTAAGTCTTGGATGCTTCAAAGTTCCGATTAAAACAAATATAGAATCCTCTCAAATCAACGTTCTGCCGTGTGAAGTGATGTCACATTTGTGTTTGAAGAATCTCAACATAAATAGTTTTAAATACTTTAAGATCAAGAACATGTTGCAACATAAGTAGTTTTATTATAAAAAAGTCCTTAAAAGCACGCTTTCAAAAAATAACAACCTTGGTTTTAGAGAAAGGAGGAACATGAAAGGAGAACACACTGAGAGTTAGATAACCAAGCGACATTACTAATATTCAATTTTGATGTTCCATCCATCCATCAAAGGGTACTACAGAATAATACTTATCAGTCGCACAAATATATTTTTTACTTTATCGCTGGTAAAACTGTAATAAAGACTAATAAAAGAATAATAAACGTACTGATGGATAAGGAAGGATTCTATTGCCTCTTCAAAACGCTTTATAGAAGAATTGCCGTGAAAGATATAATTATATACTCTTAATGCACGCCCTTTCATCATTTCGTGAACAACAAACAACACTCACCTGACTCACTTTGAAATAAACAATGACAATCAAGAGCACGTTTCCTGGCACATTCATGTTTCGTCAGAAAATATATTTAACACGTCAAATTGTGAAAAGTGTTCGAAAATTAGAACCGTACGTATCGAATTAGCATACCATTGAACTAAAGGGAAAAAATAATATGTAATTAGCGAAATCAACTACGTATTTTATTGAATGGAGTAATTTTTATATTTCCTATTGGCAATAGATGGAGTTTCATTGTGTTTGAACACCATTATTTTATCACCAAGGCATATTGTGAAGAAACGGAAGAAGAGCGGCAAAAGAAAGGTAACGCAGTTGCTCTCAACGATAAAGACATTTTAACTTTCTTCCAGGCGTGCCTTTTGTCCGCAGATACTACTCTACTTGAAAATCGCGCACCATTTTTGTAACATTCTGTATAACGGTGGGAAACGAAAGCTTAAGCCATTTGGCGCGCGGTCGTCGTCGAAACCGCGTTTCTCCCTCTGGCGAACTGCGCTGCCGATTGGCATTTTTCCACTTCCCCGCCCAGATCCCCCTTTCCCGCTCACACCCACGCCTACGCAGCAGCCAACTCCCTGCCAGCAAATGGCGAAGCGACGACGAGGCAGACGGCGGCGGCGGCGGCGGCGTGAGTAAGGGGCGGGCGTCGCACTGAACGTTTGATCGGATTAAGGGCAGAGGGATGGGAAACAATATTTCTCTTCAAGCAAACACCAGCGACACATTATGGTTAGGCAAATAAAGTTGCCTACAATCGATTCAACAAATAGAGCCTACGTGAATTCAGATACGTTTTGATGAACTGATACCAACGTAATAGAAACATTTCACAAGTTTATTATTTGGTGATAATATTATTGCGTTTGTATAATTGAAGGGAGATATTGAGTTTTACGATTTTGAGGTTTTATAGCTTAATGAGAATATTTATTACTATAGAGTCAGGTGTGTTATTGAGTTACTTGGATGTCAGACTATTATTGGGACTAGAGTGTGAACATTTATTACGTACACATTTATTTCATTTCTTCCGTCTCAGAATCGAGACAATTTTTTCACAATAACGTGAGCATCAGATCGGAGTTTTTTATGTAGCAAAACATGGAATGTTATACACATTTTCATTTTAAAATTCTATTGGGAGCGTTTCTAAAGAGTAAATAAAATGTCATGACATTTGGGAAATTGAATATCGGAGATAAAATATTCGAAATCGATGTACCGGCTAAAAAAATATACATGAAGGGCTACGGAAAATTATGTCGATGGCACATGGTCAGAAATGAAGGACGCGAACGTACAGGACGCCTCGCAAGTTATGAACGCTGGCAGGAGGACAAGAAACTATGGGTTGATCGATCCATAACTTTTTCCAGGTGCGTCAACTGCTAATATCATTATCCTCTAAGTGTAGCGCTTGTTCTTATCACGGGATAGTGGTGATTTCCCCCACTGAATGGCGGTTGATCGGAGAAAATACGGAAAATACCGCTCAGAACATCCAGCCGCTACAATTCTCCTCCAGACAGCAGCTGAATCGACTTAGCTACCTAGAAGAAGCTATGGAGTGCTCGCGGTCGGGATGGAAGAAAAGTCACTCAACAAACATTCATGTTTTGTCTCGAGGTACTCGTACATCTATGTATCTGAGAATACAGCGCGTAATTGCACTCTATGCATACCAGCTGTTCAGTGACTAGATCTCGGTTTAAACATTAATGTGAATTGTACCATTGCCGTTGTATTAAGGACCCTTGCAATATTTTCTTATTTCAAAATTTTGCACATTCAATATTAAATCAGTCAGTATGTATCGGTGTGTAACTTGTATGTCGTTATCTATTAATCTAATAAACGCGATCCTTCATTTTTGTTGCAGGTGGAAAATATGCCAAGATGACTACTGAACCAAAGGGCGAGAAGAGGCAAATACGGAGCAGTGACTGCAAAGGTGGTATGAATTTCAGTTGTACCGGCACATAGCTCTACCTCTCCACCGCTTCTCGGGGAAAGCATGTGAGTAGTAGTGTAGTCGCGGAACCAGAAGCACAAGTAGAAAATTAGAAGAATATTATTTGTAGAAAACGTTAGAAAATTATATTAGATTGTAGCAAGAGAAATGCACAACTTAATAAAACGAATATCTACCATTAATATTTTCCTAGTTTACCTGCATTAAAAATTAGATCCTCTATTCTGTTTGTCTGCTTTTTGAAATTTGGAACTAGAGAAATTAACTTAAGACGTCGGTGCTTTTTCATTATTAAAAGGAAAAATATGAATAAAATATTGGTTAAATGTTAAAAGTTAAATGTACAATACACACAAGGACAAGATATCCCTAAATACACAATTACACTGTCAGAAAATAAGTTGGCCAGATGAAGAATATTTTATTGGGCACGGCCAATGTTCAAAAACATCTTAATTCAATACATTCACATAATTACTTTTTTCGCCAGCGTAAATTGATGCATAACTGTCATGAACTTTTAGATCTGAAGTCACAAGGACAAAATATTCCCATTTAATTAGAAACATATCCTGTTTCAATTTCTTTCTCGAGAAAGCTAAGGAAATCGTTTACAACCAATGAGGATGTTTTAACAAAACACGTACTTTCTGATATAAGTAACTCATACTTTCATATTAAATACTCATATAACTCATACTTTTTTATATTAGTAAAATGAACAATGTAGTTAGTATGTATGAGTACTAATGTGGATATTTTAAGCTTTTCAATGAACGTTCCTTAAATTTTATATTCATTATGCAATTCTGAAAGCTGATTGATATTTCATGGAATACTTAATAGTTTTTGTTAGTTGCCATTGTAATTGGCAAATTGAAGACATAAAGCGATTCTAATAGAGGGTCAAAATAATCCGGTACCAAAATATTTAATGATTATTTTCATGGATAACGAAATAAATTTATTATAGATGTGGATGTGTTTACGTTATTTATATTTTTCAGTTTTGTCTAAATATTGGAATTCTCACTATCAGCTCTTCCAACTCTGATCGACATCTCAACATTTGAAAATCGATCTGATGGCAACGATCGTCAGTGACTATAATTGAAAAATAAACCTATAAAATCTTATGCTTTATCACTTTATCAAATAAAGAATAGAATCTATTTCAGGTTTGTATCCAGAAGAAGATTCGTATTCATACATTACTGCGCAAATTTCAAATTATATTTATTTAAAAGAGCTTTGTTCACTTCATCCTCCTTTTGTTCCTGTATGTCTATTCCTTTCCTCTCTCCATATTTTTCTGCATCCTCTACAGAGAAGTCGAATGTAGTAGATGCCTGATATGCACTGCTACGCAAAGAAGGCTCTCTCCTCGAGAGAGAGAGAGAGAGAGAGAGAGAGAGAGAGAGAGAGAGAGAGAGAGAGAGAGAGAGAGAGTGAGTGGTCCTTTGTGAGAGACAACGCAACCAGAAAGGTGCGTTGTTATTTTCCATTCAGGCCAGCGGACGACTAGTTTGGCAGGTTCAAAAACAGTTGAGCTTTGCCGAAGTTCAAAGCTGTTCGAAGTGTATTCTTCCGATAGTCAGACAAGCCAAACGCCAGTTAGGAAGGCCTGGGAAGTATCAGTTCAGGAAGTGAACGGTTGGAGGTTTTGAGCAGTTTTCTTGGTTAATTTAGTTTGCTCCGGTATAATCACTAAATATAATACTGTAAGAATTGACGCATATCATGACGGAATCATGTGAAAGTATTAATATTAATTGTTTCGAAGAGAAATTCAAAGGCGATGCACATCCAAGATAATCGGACAGCCGAGTATCGAAAACCCGTTCTTTTCAGTTTCAACACGCTTTCAACTAAATTCGCAATATGCCGACAGTCAAAGAATAATTCACGTATATGATACTCTTTTATAAGAGTATTTGAAGTTTACTTTTCTCGAACTCTAATTGCATAAATATAGTGGTTTCACGCAAACATTCTTCAGCTGAAGTAATGAAACTAATAGTGCTAAAACAGCAGGTAGTTTCTCGCCCGTATTTTCACAGAAAATTACGCGAAAAGTACTCAATTACTTAAAAAATTGTACATTACCTTATTTCAAAATCTATCTTTAAGGGACAGATTTCCGCGAGGGAAAAATCTCTACCTTTAATGTTTTACGTTACACCGAAAGAAAAATGTGGTTTTGTAATTTTCTAAAAATAAGAAATTTCAATGAACATTAGACCTGCACCATTCTCTTAAACGTCCTTCACACTATCCTCTAAAACAATTTAATAAAAAACGATGGAATAATTTTTTTGGAAATTTGGAAAATGTCCCAGTGGTTGCATGTAAAGTACCCCCCAAAAAATTAAAATACGGGTATCAAATTCAAAGGACCGCGACAACAGCCTGATCAATTCTGAAATATCAATTTTGGAGAAAATCCGCTGAACAGTTTAGCTGTTAGCGTTGTTCACAGACGGACACGCAGACGGATAGACATACGTTTTGCCGTCATTCGTTTTTTCGGTATCAAGGACCCTCAAAACATTATTTTGTATACACTACGTGATAGAGGTTTCCCCCCTAAATTTGGCAACACAATTTACCCGCTTTTTCGTTCCCAGGGTCTTGTTTTACCGCCGCATAAGTTTTTCTTCCGAAAATTCCTCGTTTCTTCGCGCAGCTTTACATTACATTCTCTCTACTCGGTAACGAGAGAGTAAACAAAGAATGAGTTCCACAATTTCAACACAATTAATTCAACGTTTGTGTATTGAATCGGAATCATTTTTTAAGATTACTTATCGACCACACTCCCAACTATTTGGTGGAAATAAGTGTCAAAATTATTGTTCACATGACAACCTAGTGAAGGCGTTGCGAATAATAAGCATCGGAAGTTTGCAACGCTGAAATTTGAAAGGCACTATCAATCGCGTCTCAAGTTGGAAAGTAGTCTGCGTGATTCAAACATCAACATCACGATGACAACTGTTAAATAAATTGCATTCTGGGAAGGGAATCAAAAGTTGTTCAAATCAGAGTGAAAATAATTTTAATATAAATATGAGGGTGAATTTGTATATTTTTTGAATGCGGACGTTTTAACAAGTGCTCTTGCAACTTATCATTTATTTCGTTCCAATAGTGCCTCTAAACAAGTAAATGCTTCGTAGCAAATAAAATTAACTACCTGGATAGATTACAAAAGTATAAAAAGGGAAGTAAAACGTATGTAAATAAAACGAATGAAACTTTGTAATTGCGTTTAAAAAGGAAAATATTAAACACAATTCCAAATAAATGAACAGAATGTGAGATTGAATTTGAGCTACCAGTTTAGATAAAAAAATTAATTAAATTTCTCGTTTTTTAAACAAAACAGAATGTGAAAACCCTTTTCCTGACATATCCATGGCTTCTCGTTATTCTCTTTGTAGAATGCTTCTTTCGATTCCTGACAATATTTCATACGTAATTTTATGCTGATTGTGTCTACAGCTTCGCGATTTTTTTGGAGAGGAGGGGTAATCCATTGCTTACAGGATAACAAATGAGGCGATTGATTTTTTTGAAAGCATGTCAGTTTACTTCGTCTATAACTTCTGGAGATAATTCAATTAAAAAGTGCTTATATTAGCGTAATCAACTATAGTGCTATACTAATTCAGTACAGGTCTTAGATTAAACATCAAAACAAATAGCACCTCATCAGCTTTTTACGTCAAAAGAAAATAGAAAGGAAGACTGTACATTTAAGTGATTGTACATTTAAGTATTGTGATTCAATGCAAATTCTTTTCTTATTCACTTAAAATGGCTAACGTGATACACAGATGTCATATTTATTGGTCTACTTTCCCGCAGGGGCTAACAGATTTTTGAGATGAATATACTGTCTTCAATTTTTTTCAAAAAACGAAACTTTTTTGGTTTACAAGTACGAATCATTTAGTGGCGATGCCTACACTTCAATGCCTACACTTTGAATGCACTTTACGCTAAATATATTTGAAGATATCTACGTTCATTGTTTAAATGTATTATGATAGACATTATGGGTTACAAAAAAAGGATAAACATTTACCGAGGAAACGGTACATGCATTGTGAAAAGCATGCAATAACACATACATCGACACTATAACAAGACAGTGGAGCTTAAGAACACGTGTCACAAGGATGCATAGGCTCAGTATGTCTGCGCTTGGGGTTCATTGTTCAAGAATTCTCTATTATTTTAGACATATCAATGCACCCTGCAGAGGCATGAGGTGATTGCTAATCTCGACTTCACCCAGACTGCCGAGTGAGTGCAGGAAACTGTGTAGTGGCAAATACGAAAGGCCGGAGAAAGTTCCAACCATGCGTACTACCCATGAGCTCGCTGTTTAATCCCACAGAAGACCATGCCCTCACCGTACTCTGAGACCGATCGCCTGCAGCATGGGATGGCCTTTCGAAAACTTTTTTTATTTTTCCAATAAGATCAGCAGCAGGTTGCTGCTTTACATGATTTTGTTGACAAGTTTACATGTTATATACACTTTCTAAAGAAACAAGACAATTACAATAACAAAACAAAATAGGATATAATTTAATAATTTTATAATACAAAAATAACAATGGTTCTTACAATTACTTTTATTTACAACTATTATTTACTAAACTACTCTTTCGAAAACTGAAAGGAAAGGAATCACGGATTTTTCATTTCAAATTACACTGTTAGCCCTTTCAAGAAGGTAGACCGATGAACGCGTCACGTATATTGACAATAATCTGTTGAGATGTGATTGATAAAAGCTCACATATCAGAAAGGAATGGGTTCCTCATGTGGGTCATGCTAATAAAATAGAAGATAGTAACAGAAATGTAATACAATGTATAAAAATAAATGTGAAAAAGAAAAAAAAATAATTTAGGCGCCTCCAAACTATATATCAATATGCAAAGTCATATAACATAATCATTATCCTAAAGGCTAAAAAGCGTTGTCACTGCCGCCATGCCATTCCACTTTCCGTTGCATTTTGTTCCCTATATAGTTTAAGAAATGTAGTTCTTTTTTCATTGATTGATTGATTGATTGTTAGTGATTCCGGGCACGTCAACTACTGAGGTCATTAGTCCCGTAAGTGTAGAGCATGTTTTGCATCGGAAGGTGGCGATGATCTTCCACCGCTGGGTGGCGAGATCCGACGCCGACATTACGTCGGCTAGCGGGATTTTCCCTCAACCGCCCCAGCCGGGACAAGCTCTAAGTCCCCGACTGGTCTCCCGGCATGTATGATAGTGCAGTACATGTTCATGTAAATGTGTGTGTGTAAGGGGTAAGGATAGGACAAGGAAGAAGAAGGAAAGATAACGCGCGCTTTGTGGCCCGTTTGTTACTGCTCTAGCATTCGCTTGGTGTTGATCGGAGAAACCACAGAAAACTACCGATCAGAGCAGCCGACCTCTAGAATTCTCCTCCAGACCGCGACTGAATTCTACCTAGCTGACAAGCTAGTGACGAAAATCCTGCCGCCATCGAGACTCGAACCTAGAACCTCCTCTGGTCAGAGGCACTGCAGTAACATCAGTTGATACACTGAGCCACCTCTCCCGGTTTCTTTTTTCCATGATTTTCATTCTATGTCTCCCTCTCTCTTAGTTTCCAACTATTTTGCAGTTATCAAAGTTACACATACAACACAAAATTTGACTCCTTGGTCTAGGAACCGTGGTCCGGTACGGTATCCAGGGAGGAGGAATCAAAGCCCGAAGAGGCGGGTGGCGGGAGGGCCATGGCGGAGGGCAGGGCGAAGAAGGGCTGCAGGGCCGTGGGGAGGGCGCCGAGCCGGGCGGTCGGTGCGGGGCGCGAAGGGGACAGCGCCGGGCCGCGCGGCGCCCTGTTGACACAGTGTAACTGATGGGCGGGGCGGCGGCTGGCGGGCCGGCGGCCATCCACGTGATGGAGTGCGGCCGTCACGCACCTCCCGGGGAATTAATAACCTCTGCTCCGCTCATTAAGCGCATTACGCCCCGCTGCGTCCCCTGCCTCCCCTCCACCCCGCCTCGCCTCCCCGCTCTCCACCGCCTTACCGCTGTCGGTTGGCACTGCGCGCCAGCCTGCCGCCCCGTGTACCTCTCGCTGCCCGCCGCGCGCCGCGCTGCTGCCTCGGCGCCCGTCTTGCCCCGCCCCCGCCGCCCCTGCGACAAATAGAGTAAATCTTCGCGCAGAACTAATTGAATTCCATCAACGCATTTCTCTTCTTCCCGCTCTCGCCGTCGCGCCCTCGCCCTCACGTCGCCTTCTCCGTGTCCTCCCACTCCCTCCTTCTTCTCTTCTTCCTTCTCCTCCTCCTCCGCTCTCTTTCAAATTCAATCCACCTGAATCTCGATTTTTTTCCTATGAAAAGAAAATCGCCCCCGGAGAGTTAACCGGAGTTATTTTTCACCGTTGAGACGCCCTATGCATTTTCGCCCGTTGCGTGAAGTGAGGCCGGGAAGGCGGGGAAATAAATGGCTGCATTTGGCCTCGTTTCATGCCCGTCGCACCTCGCGGGCCCGCCGCAGCCGTGGCGATGGTGGTGGCGGCGGAGGCGGCAGCGGCGGCGGCGGCGACTGTGGTGGTGGTGGTAGTGGTGGGGCCAACGCCGCGCTGACGGCCGACGCGGCGCAGAACGCGGAGAAGCGGGGAAGGGTGGGGAGATGCGGGGGTGGGGCGCAGCCTGGTACGCCCCCTCGCCTGCGGAGCTGAGAGCCGCCGCCCCAGCAGGCTGCCGTCGCCGTCGCCGCCGCGGCCGCGATAAAAACCTGTCGACGACGGTGGCTGCGCGAAAGAGGCGAAGGCCAGGGGAACCTGCCCCTTTCACATGAACATCTCTTTCTCCTCTGTTTGTTTTTGTAATGGTATCTGAATATTCCGTTTATACGGAGATAGCGCTATGACGTGGGGAAGTACGAGACAAAAAGAAATACGTAGAATGGAAAGAATGAAAAACGAGAGACATGTTTGGGAAGGTGTTGACTGGCAGCGGGGAAAGCGGACGGACTCTGAATTTTTCTGAGCGGAATTATAAAAAGAATCGTCGGTTCATATCCTATGCTGTGTGGGGGGAAAGGCGAACGAGAGAGCGGGGAAGGGGGAGCCGAGAGAGGGCGAGTTGAATGACGACGCTTTTACCCACGCAAAAACTATCGCGTTTCGCGGGGGGTTGGCGACGTCGATGGCGGTGCATGCAAACGGCCCCTGCACCTCCCCGACAACCGCCATCCTCCCGCCGCTTGCATTTCCTACGTTGCAGCCGTCGCCGTCGCCGTCGCCGTCGCTTCCGCTGCCGCTGCCGCAACCACCCGCACAAACAAGAGCCCCGTCGTCATCGTCAGAACAAATAGCGTAGGCGGCGACCTTACGTTGCATGCTCTCCAGCGCTTTTCACATCGCCGCAGCTCTTTACTATTCTCTGTACTTTTCGTTAACGTCTACACTGATTCTCACTAGAAATGTACACCTTTTGCTACTTTCATTAACCAGTTCTGTTTCTGTTCTTTCTTAAAACTCTTCGTGAAACTTTTCTTGATTTCTTAATGACTGTAGAACTGGACTTTATATTAATGGGATCGTCTCTGCGGTCTTGGACCTGCCTTCTTCCCGAAAGGAAATCCGCCTCTATCAAGGATTCGTTTTCTTTCCCCAACCCCCGCTGTCTATGCCGATGGTGTTACGATTGAAGATGCTGATACCCATGCAGATGGCCGCGCGGCACGAGCAGGGCGTCACTTTTGGCTCCTTGGACTTCACTTGTATGGGTCTTCGCGTCTCGATCGACAACACATCTGTTGTTGTTCATTATAGCCATAGCACATTCCACTCACTTCCACTTTCCAAACCGCTTCCGATGTCGATGCAAGTATATAAGCCTAGGTCTTCAATTATGGCGCTACGGCTGAGGTGGCTCAGGGCATCAACTGGTGCTACTTCAATGCTTCTCACAGGAAGATCCTAGAGTTCGAGTCCCAGCAGCTTCAGGGTTCCCCCTCCCCTCTGACCAGATAGCTAATTCCTGTTCAGCTGCTGACTGTCGTGTAGATCCACGGTGGATCTCACCATACAGCGGGGAGGAACAACACCACCTCCCGTATTACAAATATGACCTACACTTACAGGAGTTGACGCGCCCGGGAACACGTTATAATCGATCATTTTGATGCTACTGATAACTGCATCAATGCAGATATCGAGACTAAGGCCGATACTGATGCTTGCGATATCAATTTTGGGGCCGATAGCGATGTGAATACCGATGCCAAATCCAATTTTGACGCTTAAATCAATGCCAATAGCGAAGACGTCGATAACGAATGTCGATAACGGTGCTGATACCAATATCAGCGTCGATGTCGATGACGATGCAGATGTCGCCCCATAAAGATACTGACGCCAATATCTACGTGGATGTCGTTGCCGATGATGATGCCGGTGTCGGGGTGGGACCACCGGTAGCACGGACTTGGAAATCGCGTGGGCCGATCGCCGGCCGGCGGTGCGGCGAGCGATGCGATTCGAAGAGTCTGCTCCACCGCCGTTGTATTGTTCGGCGCCCAGATTACGGCTGATTGTCATGCAAATGCGCGCCCTGGTTAGGACTGCCCCCCGCCGCAGCCCCTCCCCGCGCCCCGCCCACTTCCCACTTCCCGGCGCCTGTCAGCCGCGGCTGCGCTTCTGGGTCGCGGCGCCGCCCCCACCGTCGCAACCCCCCTCCCCGTCGCGCTTGCTGTTTCTTCCCAGCGGCTGGATTTTTCGTTCTTTTGCACTGGGCGCTGTTTACGTCTCTCTCGCACATTGCTTCCTGCAGTCCTTTTACCTGTTTGATCGCTCCCTCGTCTCTTTCCTCGCTGTAAGCTCTCTGCTTCTTGCGGAGTGAAGCTTTTGGCTAGCCCTGCAACTCATCATCGCCTATCTCCCTACTGAACTGCCGCTCCGAAAGATCCGCGGCAGCACAGACTAAACCGTTCAATGCCCCCCCCCACACACACACACAAATGACTCGCCGTGCCACATCTGCAGCTACGTGTAGACAAATATGTCTCCTTTATTCTTTGCAAAACTTCCCATATGTTCACATCATATTTGCTGAACAATTATCTACTGTGCTTCTCTCCAAACCTTATTTCAATTTTAGAGAATTCCTAGATATTTCCATCTTTTACTCGATTTTCTCGTATCTCTCCTCATGTTTCCACGAAATTCATTCAGTGTACACATTTCGATGTTCGTGCCCCTGAAATTCTAATATCCAAAGAAGATAATTTTTGTTTTCATATATTTTAAAATTATATTCCATCTTTAGCAGACTAAATTGTCAAAATCGATCAATATTAATGTGGAAATTTTTCCCGTTCTTTTTCTGTTTTCAATATTTCATTCACACTCAGAAAGGAATTTCCGTCGTTGAAAAGGCACAGAATATTTCATCTATACGATTCGTATTTACATCCGTTTCTCGTTTTATTGTGCGTATTAACTCTCAAATTACTTCAGCTCCAAAAACCGCGGTGTGAAATTTCCCCTGAGGAATGCTTCGCTATTTCGAAATGTGTGAAATTGCTTTATGAATTTCAATCGAGTTTAAATATGACCTTTATTCTAGTCTGGTAATTTCAATACTATTATAAGAGTTGGTTGCTCTTTCTTCTTTCCATACAATTTCCTAAACTATTTCTACTGCCTGCGTGAGGTGCAAATTCCCAGTTCATTGTTCACAAAAAGTTGACAAGATACTAAAACACATTAAAATGTAGCCCTTAAAAAAAATCCATATAAAAGTGAGAGTACTACAGGAGTAAAAATGTAACATCTTAATTACCAACATTAATTAGTTTTTATTTAAATAAAGAGAAATAGGGAACCTTCCATAACGAACAAAACAAATACTAATTATTAGAGAAAACAGGAAGACACTAATGAGTAGGGCGAACGTATATAAATGAACGGCTCGTTACTCATGAAGAGTTACCCTGAAACGAACGAAGTTTGTACTGCAATGGAGATCAAATGAACTTTTAGCATTTGAGCGAAAAAGTACGAAGAACATGTATTGATTATGACCTGCCACAATAACCACTAATTTTCTGTAAAGTTAACTTGCGCTTCTGCATGATGTGCTCAGTTCTGTACAAGAACTTCTGCTTAAAACTTTGCGCTTTCGTAAATATTTATTTAGAGAGTGCAAGTTATTCTTTAAACCGTTTCTTTTATAAACATATATAGAAACCATTTGAATTTCGTGAATGTAGAAATTTGCATTATATGAATTTTATTGCATATTACAAATACTCTAATTAATTAAAAAGAATAGCCATTTTACTTCTATTCATAAATATAAAAAAAATATTGGCAGACTATTTATAAAGTTATTTATTTTACAAAACTCAAAATAATATTTTAGTTCTATGAAATGTAACGGTTACAGGGATGAATAATATTTTATTATGATGAAAAGCAATAATACGACATGCATTATTCAAGGTAAAAAACATTAATGTCAAATTCGTCACTGAAGACGGTAAGTACGAGGGGCTGACTTCTAATAAACTATTACTTTAAATAGTACTACTTTATCTTCAAAACCAAACATATGTGTCTAGACATTTGCACCTAAATTTGCATCTACCAGAAATGATTAAGCAGACCTCAAACATCCACAATTCATCCCGTATCTGATGAGTCGCCGCGGGATTTCACAACCAACAAGAAGCAAGCCCGCTATCAGACTAACAGCTCCCCACAAGCAACCGCAGCCACAACTTCGTCGACCTCCTAGGGAGCATCGCCTCCCGTATCGTCGGGGGCCAGGCCTTGCTCGGCGCGGCAGACACCGCCCGCCCCCGCCGTCCCCCCTTCGCTGGCTTCCCCCCCGGCGCCTCCCCGCCCCGCCAACATCTCGTCCTGCTTTCTTCGCCCCCTCCCTTTCGCATCAATCCCCCCCTCCCCCCTGCCCACCTCGACCAGCCCACACGCCTCGTCCCCGCCCCCCCCCCGCCCCCCCCCCCCCCCCCCACACCGTCCCGCCTCTCCCCCCCCCCCACCCCGCCCGCCACGTGTGCCCGCCCCGTGCCGCCCGCCCCGCCCGGCCGCGGCGGCGCGCCCTCGCCGCGCCGTGCCGCCGCGCCCGCTCGGCGTCCCGCGCCGCCTGATACTTGCTTAAACCTGTGCATTCGACAAGGTGAGCAAAGTTTCAGGTGTGTGCGTGGCGCCGGTGTCGCCCGCGGGGGCGGGCGCGCGGCGGAGCTTTGAATCTGCGGCGGATACCGCGCGCAAGAACCGCCGCGCGCCCCCCGCCCCGCGCTCTGCTCAGCTCCGCGGGGCTGCTGCGGTGGAGCGAACGTGCCGCCGGGGAGAATGGAGACCGGCGCGACGGCGTGGGACGTGCGTGGAGAGACGGCGATTGCCGTGCTGTGCATGCAAATGGACCGCATGCGTGTGAGTATATAGTATGTGGTTGTGGTCGCAAGTAGATTCGGTAAGGTTTTGTATGCTACACGATTTACAGGAGAAGAGGCGCGAATTCGGCGAGTACAAATACTCCCATGTGCAAATTACTTCTGTCATGCAGTTAGTGTGAACCTGAGTGAGCATAAATTTGACAGTAGTTCAGAAGTAAAATGTCATGTGAGCATGTTCGAACCGAGAGGTGGCAAAGTTTGTCTCCCCTTAGAACATGAGATCCGGCGCCGACCTACAAGTCAGCGTGCTGTTTCCCTCTGTAGTTATCGCTCGAAGCATGGCTCCGCCCCATGGCAACGACCCAACCCCCGACTGTAGTACAGATTTGTATGGCAGTGTAGTGATGTAAGTGTGTGTGTAAGGGAAGAAGTGTCAAGGATGGGGAAGAGAAGATCTCGCGTGATCTTTGGCCCATTTGTTAGGGTAGTGGTCCGGCATGTGTTTGTTATTGATAGGAATAATCTTATGTAGTAGCTACTGTCAAAAATCAGGCAACGCCTTGATTCGAATTCTAGGACCCATCCGTGTCAGAGACCCTGCAAACCATCTACACGAAAAGAAATAGTCAATGAAAAGCACACATGTGAGTTCAGAAAATAATGAACAAAACAATTTACGGAAGTTCAGAGGTGGGAGGCCTACTCAATAACAAATGAGCAAGCAAAGTAACAAAGAACCGGAAATCCAGAGCAGCATCAAAGAATACAATTCATTGCTAACTAAAACTCTAGAAAGATTTACTAATGGAAACATCTCTGAATGTTAAATCCCACTCTATAAAATATTCTCTTTGGACTCGCCTTGCACATGTTCGTAATCATATCTCTCTCGCAGAATTTTGCTTTTATTTAGACAAGTATTACAGTTCATAATTCAATCTGGATATCCGAGTATCAAACGCAGGACGTACCTTTTTCATATAACCAACGTAGATCGCAAATATCCACTATTTCTTTGATAAATAATAACATAATTAATGTTTGCTCTACTGGGACGTAATTTCAAGCTCGTTATTTTTCCCCTTTCACGTGACAGCGTTAATGAACATGAGAGAGACAGAGGGAGGAGTAAAAGTATTATGAAGCACATTCAGGTGAGTTAGTAGAGCTTAACGGTACGGAACTGCACTAATAATTATAGTCATCCTAATACCATTTACGAAACTACCGTTGATCTCCTCGGGGAGCAGCATTTCATCACGAGTCCCGCAAGACGTGAATTTAATTATATTTTCTAATTAGACAAATTGGCAAGGCAGAGTTATTGATTAGCATACTGTTGTGAACTGCAACTGTTGTAAAAAGCGATAGGACTCACAATGTGTCCACTTAGTTAATCGGAATTTAATTCCATTATGAAGTAGGTCAAACGTTTTACAGTGTAGAGCAACTTCATGAAATAAAAACATTTGCTGAAGCTGATACTTCGTCGTTTTGAAAGTTCAGAAGTAGAACCAATAATCTATTTTTTCAATATAGAAACCAAATGTGATAGAGAAAATTACCGATTTAATTTTCCATTTATATAGCAATGATAGTAATAAAAATCGCACCAATAAACATAACATGTAAAACTATTTAGCTACCCACGTTTTTACGCATTTTCATTCTTCGTATTTACATTTAATGCAATTTCAAAAAAATTAAGCTTGCATCTTGTCAAAGGTCAGTGATGATATGCTCTGTAATATGTAGAGGAACTAGTGGTACTCCAACAGAAAATACTCTCTCCCATTATTTCTAAGTTTGCAATTTTCCAAAATTCAGAGGGCTCAACCAAAACTAGTCCCGCGCATTCTTTTAGCATTCCTTGTCCTATCCGTGGAAAATTTTAAAGAAAAATGTGAAGCGGTTTTTGAGAAGAAAACGTTCTATATTTTTAATTGCTTATATTTTGCGTCAAATTACAGGAAAACTACTCAAATATTTCAAACATTGAACATGAACTTATTTAAATATCCGTTTTTAAGGAATAGATTTCATTAAGGGAACATCTCTATATTCAGTATTATAATTGTAGGAAGACGTCAAAAAGTTTGTAATTCTCGAAAAATCTGGGATTTCAATGAACATGAGATCTAAACTATTCTCTTAAACGTCATTTATACTATTCGAGGACAACGTTTGATCAAAAAATTTCGTGCCCTTTTTCAGAATTTTTTTAAAATGCTTCTAAAGCTTCATATAAGATACCCCCAATGATTAAAATATGCGTTCGAAGCCAAAGCCTCGATTTCATTCAGATCGAACGAGGAATATCAATTTTAATGAAAATCAGCTGAAGAGTTAATGTGCTAGGATTGAGACGGACAGACAGACATTTGCCCTGAATTGATTTTTCGGTATCAAGAAACGCACAGAACATGGATTCTGGCGACACTGTTAGAGGATTTTTTTTTCCATATTTTGCGACAGAAATTATCCACTTTTTCGTTACCTGGACCCGGTAATAAGAGTTTTTGGGCCGAAAATGCGACATTTTCCGGTGCACGATTACACAACTTTCCCTTCTTACGAAGTACCTATGTAAGAAGAGAAAGTAAAAAGGATCATACTCTTCAAATAAGAATTCGTCTCTTTTTACACAACCATTTCGAATAGCGCTTAGTTGAAAGGACTATTTTCCATGTTTTAACATTCCTGTTAGGAAGTCGCATTATGAAAGGTAGAAAATCATGAGTATGAACTTAAAACCAATGCATTAGTGTAGACATTTGAAATATTCCTTCTTTTTCAGAACACCTTCAGAATATTTTTTACGGATACACATATTCTTTACATTTTGTGTCACTGGGGTATTATCCGAAGATATGAGAGAAAATGCCGATGATTACTCTGAGCCAAAAAATCAAAGACAACATACCTCAAATATATAATTTTATAATATCTTGAGGTTTTCATTTAACATAAAAAAATGTTCATCCAATGACATAGAAATGGCACGTCCTACTAAGACTAAAATGTTTTAAATAAATGTCTCCCAAGCACAACTGAATCTACTGAAAACCTTTCAATTTCCGTAGTACTGTAAGTAACGTGATACATTTTTAAAACGTCGAAATCACTTTGGATATTCCCATGAGATTTATATGTTTTACTGCAAATTTTAATTTGAGTGTGTTGCATCATATGATTACGTATTATACCAAAAAAGTATAATTTCTTAGTAAGTAAGTAAGTAAGTATAAAAAGTCGTCCTTACTGTGCATTTAATTCAAAATTTCTCGTTCATAAAAATGGAATATCAAAACTTAAATCAAAAATACATTTTAGAGATATCTTAGTAAAGAACAAAATTACATTTCTGTCTAGAAACGAAGAATCATCTCAGAATTGACTTAAATGATTGCATCGTGATTACCGTCAGCCTCAACTCCGAAAATGACATTCTGGCGACAAACAAAGATGGCCAAAGCCAATTGATTTAAGGAGCTTGACGAATTCAGTAAAGAAAAAGAGTAAATGTAAACCACCTTCTAGCAATCATAATAGTTTTCACCTAAGTTGTCCATATTTCTTGATGTGTTTTCGTTGGAACGGTTGTTATTGATTTGGCATCACCAGCATATTGCTTGCTCCATCAGTTTGAATGTTTTCCAATAGCTGCGATTTCCTAAAATGACAGCAAACATCATACGTTTCTCTTTTTCGTCACGTAAATATGAAACATGTAGCTGAAACGTCATTCAACAAACGATTCTGTTGTGTTACCATCAAGAAACTCAAACTGACTCTTCTGGAAGTTGTACGTAGTACATTTTTCACAGATTAAAATCGTAAATGTATTCTTAACAAGATACGAAAGATGAATTGGTAGACCTGTGAGCAACGTATATCGACTGACCTTATCATTGAATCCATTTATTCGCATCAAAATTGTCACATTAA
Source organism: Teleogryllus oceanicus (assembly GCA_964035755.1). Classification (NCBI taxonomy): domain Eukaryota; kingdom Metazoa; phylum Arthropoda; class Insecta; order Orthoptera; family Gryllidae; genus Teleogryllus; species Teleogryllus oceanicus. The sequence goes on along the minus strand of CAXIVR010000001.1, from coordinate 289,618,244 downwards.
AATTGATAAATTTTTAACTTTAATACTGAAATTTTGAGACGCAGCCCAAATACGCGAAAAAAATTGCTGACAATCATTTTCACGCAATATTTCTACGTGGACACTGCAATAATTGAATCATAAACTCTACCGAGCTTTCTGAGCTCGAAAAATATCCTATTTCAAGTTGAATAAACGCTATAACAATACTGAAGGCAGTGAGCATTAAAGAAATAATAATTGTGATAAAATTGTAGTGATGAAAGGAAACAAATCAGTAAATCAATTTGAGAATGAAGTTCTTAAAATTATCAGTAAATCAGAATGGGTCGGTTTCTTTAAATTTCTCTTTCCCTTCTAATGACGTGCTGAGAAAAATTAATAAATCAATAATACGCCATTCTGGAGTTGCAATTAGTGGCGCGTTTATGCCAAATCTAACCTGAACATCGTACTGGCACTGTTACTGTTGCATTATGTCATAATTTAATTTAATATCAAACGTTCCAGTATTGGAAAATTTTGTGTCCCTCTGATCTTAATTTGTCAGTTCTAAAAAAAAAAAGAAGATTGTTGAATATTTATTATAGTAGCATTTGAATTAACACATTTGCTATGAATTTATGAACGGATTATTTCAATTATTTTATACATAATGCAAAAATCATTTGTGGAAACGTTCGATGAAATACGTGTGTACCATTGAAATCTCAGACGTTTTCCTCTCTCATCTGAGACGTACCGCACGAAACCAAAGGTGGTTCGTAGTGAAGTGCACGGCAAATGTGACATAAAAGCACATTTTCCAGTCACCGTATTCTTAATTGAGAATTCCATTCATTGAAACCATTTATAAAGAACTCATTTTCTAGAATGGGTCAACGATTCATAAACCTACGTCGCAATTTCAATAAAAGGTTTGAGAGTGGTTTCTGTCGCGTATGCTGAGGAGCGGCAGAACATGCTTACTTTTACCATATTGTTCCAGGAAGACTTGTTAATTCTAAGGCGAAATATCTTCAAAAATAAAGTTCCTTTTAAAGTGCGTTAAAGATGTACACAAGCAAGTAATATCCTCCTGTAGATTACAATGTTCTGTATGAGAAGAAACGACGGGCAGAAGAAACCATTGATTTTCAATAGTTTAATTGCTGTAAGGGAAGGGCTGTATCCTTTTGAAAATTTTGGTGGGTACACTAAATTCCATAGCCATAAATATTCAATCACATAAAGATATATAATTTATAGAAGCAATATGCGTTGAATCACGCCACGAAGGATGAAAAATACGATGAACAAAGCAAAACAATTATTCTTGTTTTAAGAGCTAAGGGGACCAATAATGTAAGTTATTTTTCTACTGGCTTTACCATAGAAACATTACCAAGATATTTAATGCGTGTTAAGAAAATTAATAAGTAACCAACTGATCTTTATAACTGCTGAAAATGGTTGTGGCCCATGTAATTTATTGCACGGTGTGAATTACATTTATGAAGAAGTTCCAAGAACATAATTTTTTGATTGATTGATTTTTTCGTTTTTCCGGGCGCGTCAACTGCTTTGGTCATTAGTCCCGTTAGTGTAGTGCATGTTCTTTTCTCGGAAGATGGTGGTGATCTTCTCCCGCCGGATGGCGAGATCCGGCGTCGACCTACCGTCCGCTAGTGGGGTTTCCCCCTAACCACGACTCTCCCACCAGCGGGGCACCGCGCCAGCCGGGATAAGCTCTAAGCTCCCAACCGGTCTCCCAAAATATGTGCTAGTGTAGTGCGTGTGTAAGGAGAGAGGATAGGACAAGGAAGAGGAAGGACAGATCGCGCGCGGTCCGTGGCCCGTGTGGTAGGGTACTGCTCCGGCATTCGCCTGGTATTGATCGGAGAAACCACGGAACACTACCAATCAGAGCAGCCGACCTCTAGAATTCTTAACCAGACAGCGACTGAATTCGACCTAGCTGAGACGCTAATGTCGAAAATCCTGCCGTCGTCTGGACTCGAACCTAGGACCTCCCGGTCAGAGGCGCTGCAGTGACATCAGTTGACGCACTGAGCTACCGCTCTCGGTCAACGAACAGAGCCTGCAAAGGGCGTACTAGAGAATAGCGCACCCTTGACACCATTTAAAGAAAGCGAATTCGTCAGAGTTAAATCTGATAATAGTGGAGTTACAAAAGCGCACACTTTTCCGCATTATTTTTCACGATTTCAAAATACTCGTATTATAATATTACCCCAAGCTGCAAAAGTACTTTCAACAACAATTATTTTCCAAATAGATTCAAACTCTGATATTCAGTTTTCTCACGCTCACGCCGTCACTCCTGCACTACAAGTCGCATTGCCAAAATTTTGCATTTGCAAATTTTCAAAATTTTACAAATTTTTATTGATATCAAGATCTCCTTGTTAAGAACAGGTTTTATACAGGAGAGAAAAAATATATATCTGGAATAATGTAGTTGTAGATAAACGATGAACAAATTTTGGCAATTTTCGAAATTTTGCAATTTTCGCAACATGTTAAAGAATTTAATGAAAATCGGACCAGCGCGATTCTTATAAACCTACTCTGTTGAATAAAAAGAATTCAAAATTTGAAGTCGACTTTAAGAAAATTTTCAAAATGTGGTTGAGGCTTCATTTATGTACCCCCAATATCCAAATATTATTTTCAAATTCAAAGAGGGGCTACATCAGCGAGATCGATGGATGATTCATAGTTTTGATGAAAATTCTGCTTAGGGTTTGACCGCTAGCGTGAATCACATGCGGCCGGACGTTTTGCCGTAAACCAATTTTTAGATATCCAGGACCACAAAATCGTGAATTCTGAATACCGAACATGTTTAAGGAAGTAATTGTCAACACACGACTTCTTCTGGTGATATATCACAGATTTTCTTTGCAGCGTTTCATAACTTTTATTTTTGTGTTTAAATTGTATTTAGTAACATGTAAATATTTTAATGTTGTTTGATGTTCATTTAGTGTACTTTTAGTCATTCCTTAGAAAACGCTACCACCGGAAGTATTCCATGTATTTCTAAGTAGCAAAATAAATATTCTATTCTATTCTATTCCATTTTATTATCTAAATTGGATGCGACAAAGTAACTAGCAGTGCTACAGATTAGCACAGACTTCCTCATAGCAAAGTTTTCTAATTACCTTGGTGTGGACTGGCTTTATGGTCCTACTCTATTCTCTTGCCAGCTGCCATCCATCGCGGCTCCAAGTACATTTTCTCAATTTTTCAGTTTCCTAATAGTCGAACCGAAATATTACCTTAAGAATATTAAAGAAGTGTAACCTCGTCATAAATCGAAATTTTCATTGTAAATTTGGGGCCGCTTTTGAGAAAATGGCGTTTAAGCTTTATTCCAAATGCGAAATTTGAAAAAGCACCGCGGAATCCAATCGTCTAAAGAAAATGGCGTTTAGTGCGATTGTTTATTAAGCGGTTCCTCTCGTTGCAAGCAACTAGAAGTCAACGTGGTGCACCGCCGTTCCAGGCGAAATGTCAGGCTGTCGTGCCTGGAGCCGGACCTTGGTGGGCGCCAGCCACAAGGCCTGAGAAGGGAGAGGGGACGCCGCGGGTGACGAGGTGGCGCTCGCGGGGGGCCATTAGCCGGTGATTCGTATCGCCTCGGCGACGCTCGTGACCTTTCCACTGCTCAATTGTCAGCGGGTGGGCGGGGGAGGGGGGGGGCAGGGTGGCGGCGTGGGCGGTGTGGGCAGGGTGGGTGTGGGGGGAGTGGGCAAGGTGGGCGGAGTGGGCGGATGGGCCAGGAGCGGGCGGGTGGGCGGGGTGGGCGGGGTGGGCGGGGCGGGCGGGGCGGGCTGGATAGTTAGGGATTGGGTGGAGAGAACTGATAGGAAGTGTAGGACGGGGAGGGTGGAGAAGGCAGGGCGGGTGAGGAGAGCGAAGGGGACAGGGCAGGTAGGGCAGGCGGAAGGGGGCGTGGCGGGGTGAGGCGGGCGGTCGCCGGCGCGTGTCGCCCTTTGACATCCCTTGTCGACGCGGCGAGGCGCGGGCACGGGCGCAGGCATGCAAGCGTTCACGTGCCTGGCGGTCGGCCACGAGAACACATTGGACCCGGGATAGGAAAAGAAATAACACGCGAAAACGAAACCGTTACGTTTAGAAACTGAAAAAAAAGTTATTTTCATTTCGTTCCAAAACCAAATTGATTCTTCTATTATTTTCGTAAAACTATTATTATAATTGTTAATTTTGAATAAATTTGCGTGCCTTATCATAGATTATCTTTATGTATTATAGAAAATAATATTACCTTTGATTTTAACACGATGTTAGTGAGAAAATATGTTTTAAATACTTTCAAACACAACGTAACGCGTATAAAAATATTGTATTGAATGTAAAAATTTGTTAGCAGTTAATTTTTCGATTTTTAAAATGTATTATTATTATTATTATTATTATTATTATTATTTTATTATTATTATTATTATTATTATGAATTTTTTGAAAAATTTTTATCTTTCAACTATTAATAGTTAAATTGTTGGGAAGGGATTCTGAAACTCAAGAAAGCGTGCGCAGGTGATTTTCTCCCCCATACGTCACATACAGTTTTTGACTAAATAAATATTTAAATATTTAATCTTGTAAAATACATCTGCGTGAATAGCATCCTCAGATTGGAGTTTTGAAATCCTTTATTAGTACAGAAAATGGGGATCTGATATGTTATTTTTCTTCTAGAGACATTATAGTTTCTAATATTACTCTAGAAAGAATGATTTTAGAGGTAGTTTATGAAACAAATTAATAGGTAGATATGTTTTCATAATATAATCAATTATGGGAAGAATTAAAGTGAATCTAATAATAGCAACCAATAAGAATAAATGTACCTTTGTGCAATTCCATATTTGCCTTGAATTAGGTTCAATTTCTTTACTTTATTACTTACTCCTTATATTTTTGAAAATAAAACTTTATTTCGTCGCTATATGAAAATTTTTTTCTTCGATGACCGTCATCCGGGTTGCGTTATGGTGGGCTTCAAAAGTACAATTTCTGGTCAAATTCCGTCAAGTTTCGTCTAAAATTTGTCTTCCTAACTTAGTCCACGAGAAACAAATTAAAAAAATTACTTTATGAATAAAATTTCACGTGTATATTAATGCAGCATTGATTAATAATGTTCAAAAATCAACGTTCCATATGGATGGCATATGGAATTTCTCAAAATAGTACATTCAAAAATATTTAGGAACAATTATTTTTATTACATCCGTATATAATTAAATCAGAGATCGAGGATGAATGGGGAATACTCACAAAAGGTGTCCAGCCTGTTGGGGGAAAGGAAGGGGTGGTAATCGGGTCCCGTAAAATGAATTTTGCTGACAAGAACCAAAAGGTACTGTCGTACAATTTACGAAATGCATGTCGTCGATATTCTCATTTCAAAACTACTCGAACTTCGGTCGGCAAAGGGGAACTTCGGTTGGCATTTTTTTGGCAAAAATCAGTAAATGTGCATGACTTATGGGGGAGAAATATAATCTGGGCATGTTTTATTGATCTTCACAAGACCTACCGTACATTTTAATAAAAATGGACGTTTGATATTGGGGTGCACACTAAAAATACTTAAAGAAAAATTGATTATAATAAAGGATATACATTTGGCCCCTACTATTTGTACTATAATACGAATGACGACAGAATGATTGCGTCCTAACGTTTTGAAAAATTTAATATTCCAAACAAATTATAAATTGATAATATACCAATGGTTCTACCCACATCATGGTTTTTTCATTGAGCATGTATATCATAAGAAAACGGAATATAGAAAAAAGAAAAATGGAGTTAAAAGTGTAAGAATAATTGGTGCGACAGATCTTTAATCTATGCTAATAAACGACGTGTAACAGATATCGATGCCACTAAACGTAGAGTGTGAATAGACATGCAATTTCTACAAGCGCTTCTTCAGGATTGTCGCAGTGTTCTAGCAAAGTTTGGTAAAGACGCACACAACCAAAATGCGGAAAATAAATAATTTAAATAATATGTTTGTAGATGCACGGCGATCATTTTTCGCCTCTCGCTTAGAGCACGTGTTCCTAATATATTCCTTCAGAGCCGCTTCATTATAAAATGTACGGTGCTGCAGCAAAACTGGTACTTACCTTATTCGCTAGAGGCTAGTAGCGGTGCATAAGATAACAAAAATTTCATCTAGTAGTGCATAAGATAACAATAATTTCATCTAACACATTCTACCGAATGTTTTGTAAAATAGAATAAAAGAAAATTATAGTATTTCAATAAAATCTAAACCAATTACGTTAAAAATAATATTATTAAACACCGTGGTTAATAAATTGATTTTTTCCTCTCATTCGCAAGGATTGAATATGTAGAAAGCCCGGGCAACGTTGGGTATTTTGCTAGTTATTATATTTCGTTTTAAATAAATGTAACCTGAAATATTACCTTCTCGTTTTAAATTATTTTTTGAAAAAATTATAACTAGTTTATAATATTCATCATCAAATATACTCCAACGTCCTTTCGCATCAATGTTTATTTTGTTTTCTCGTTATCATTGTTGAACAATTTCAAAATTGTAAATCTGCTGAAGAATTAGACAATTGACAAGATAATTCCCACTACAAATATTAACATAACCTTTCCACTTGGTGTGTCACGATCTTATTGTGCATTAAATTTATTGTGAAATAAATCAGTCTAAGAATCAGGTTTTACAACTCTCTAACACAAGTTCGTTTCCTGTGAAATTGTGCAGCTTGAGTTATGACATGAAAAAATATCTTAATGGATAATTTACGAGAAACGGTTTTTTTAAAATTTATTTTCTTCCTGTTCGGCAGTTTTGCCTTTCAGGGGTTTGTACATTTAATACATAAGCATTCACGTTTGAGATACAACCTCTCACTCTTGTATCTTACTACTAGCTAATTTACAGGATTTAAGACTATTTCTAATACTTACACTAAACAATTTGACATACAATACACAAATTTTACATACATTATACTTTCTTAAATCTAGATACACTCTATATTGGGATGAAGATTTACATATTTAATACATATTAATATACTGATTTTTTATGGGGGTTTAAACATGTCTTTGGGATATCGAGAGCGAATTCTTTTGGGATTGTTTAAAGTTTTTCCCATTGTGAATTTTGTACTGCAAGGAGAGGATGAAAGAAGAGTAAAAATGAAAGAAGTTCCCTTTGAATATGTGTATTTGATATGAACCAAGGGGCCTTTGCACATTTTCGTAAAAATTTGTTCTTTACTATTTGAAGTTTTTCAATGTTGGTAGTGCAGAACTTTGAGGTACCCCCGCTCCTATACGAGAAACGGTCAATCGCATTCCCAGCGATAGATAAAGCAGTGAAATGAAGACAGAAGAGGGGTATCAAATGAATGTTATGCGAACTCGTTACAGTAATTTCTACAGTCTAGTCGTGTGTCAGCCCAACCAGCGGAGTTGGAAGATCGTTCAACACCGTGCCGATGCCGGTTGGTATCTCGCAGAAGAGCGGGCATCATCATACCGCGAGTCTACGTTTGCACCTAATTCACTAATTCCCTATACCGGAGCTGGAAATGCGACTGTTAGAAATCGCTGCAACATTCTATAATTTATATTTAATACATAATTCATTGTATTTCAACACATCCTGTGACGTGAAAGATTTGTACGTACGTATTCTCTTTGACTCGCCTAAGGTATTCTGACAACGCCGCATTTGGCGGCTGAAACAAGCGTCACCTTCTGATTACATCTTTAAACTAATCATGTATTTAACATGTCAATTTAACAAGTTCACTTAAATTTTATTTTAAATCCACATGCAATTTCTAAAATCATATTTCAAACATGTTTCTTAATCTTTCAATTAATCATAAAAGCAAGCTCGAATATCAAGCCAAGACGACGCAGCGGCAGGAAGCTTCTTTCCCCAGTGCCTCGTCGACAACGGTCGGTTCACTCTGCCTCCAACGCTCTCGGCGTCAGCTTGTGTTCGTAACTACACGTAGGATTATGCAATTATTAACATTAATGCAATGCCCCCGAACATGTGCTAGATTCATCTGTATCTGTGATGTATTTATCACAGACAGTGTAATGCTGTGATTTCCTTTGAACTACAATGCGATCTGTGTTAATCACGACAATTCCGCGTGGGTGCCCTGACTTACATCATGCGCCCACCCTCTCTCGCCTGCTCATTAATGCAGGCATGACGCCATGCGCCCCCGGGCGTGAAGATCAGCACATCAGCATCTAGCTATTGTCATCATGGATTTCACTATGCATTGTATGCTATGCTTTCCTTTCAGTGCAAGTGAATTTCCTCCCATTCGATTCAACCAAATATTTTCTTGAGAAATCACAATTTCATCATTGCAATTTAGTGTAATTTATTTGTGTAATTGTAATTAGATGTTAGTGTAATTTATTTGTGTAATTGTATTTATGACTGGTTCAATCTATAGCCTATTCGTTTTCCCAAAATAATAGTACAATCCTTCCTAGTATAGTTAACTACAAAAATGGTCCTCCGATTTGAAGCTACTAAGATTAATGTTGGGTGCTGCAATTAATTCATTAAGCATCAGTCCACTGTTCACATACAACCCCAGCAGCGACAATTCTCTTCGTCCAGTCCAGAAAAAAAAGTACAATCCTTCCAATTAACACCTCTCAGGTAAATACACACACATATTTCTTTCAAAAATCTGAAGAATTGGCATATTTTCTTTCATCAACATTTATAATCAATATCTCAAAACTACACCCTCAACATAAAATGATAAAAAAAAGCGATTAAGAGATGAATTGCGGCTCTCATCACAACATACAATACACCAAACATGACAAAATTAACAAAATCATTCAAAACTTATCCTCCAGGAAACCACCTGGTCACGATAATTCCATCGCGAAAAACTTCCGCAGCATTGGCATATTTAACTAATATTTACAATTATTGCCTTAGGATAAGGTACTTTCCTTAATGTTGGAAGCATTCCAAAATTATCCACATTCTCAAACCCTATTACAACCAGGCGGGTATAACAACTACCGGGCCATAACATTACAATCCAACTTACCTAATTAAAAAAAAATTCTTAAAAGATTTAAAGAAACCTTACAGGTAACTAACGCGGTTCCCAAAGAACAATTTGGATTCACCGAACAAAATTCGAATTACACCAGCTCCGCCCAACACCTGCATACTTCATTTCGAAAAAATACAACACAAGTTTTCAACAACATAACACAGGCATTTGAATAATAAGAAAATTACAATTATATACCTATACAATCTAGATATATCAGGAAAACCAACACCAGGGGATGTTTATCGCCAATAAATAGTTAGACAAAGAATTGAACTTTGAGACTATACATTATCACATCACCTATTTAGATACTAACTTCTTAAACGTGTTACAAATCCCTTCAGTATATTACACAGATTCGACAACAATTCTTCAGGACTAACCAAAATACAAAATAAATCCCATTCCTTATTTTCCTTAAGAAATTTTCCGAACTATATGCCGATTAGAGAAACACAATGGGTCACTACAACCAATGTAATAGTTTTAAATTTTTATAAGTTAGCTTTTAAGTCATCATACATATGTAAAGTTAGATAAATTAAATTACGTAATCACCAACTGTGTAAAATGGACCACCAAATGGAGGCAAAAAATTTATTTTTTTTCCAAAATTGATATTCCTTGACCGATCTAGACAATCAAAAGGTCTCTGCAAGTTTCAAAGGGATATTTGGATTAGGGTGTTACTTTACATGAAACCTGAAAAAAAAATTTCAAAATTTTCTCAAAATTGGCTTCAAAGTTTTCGATTGAACTTTATTCTCGGAAAGCGGAAAGAACGTTTTAAAAAATAGCGTAGATCTCATTTTTGTTGAAATTCCTGATTTTCCAAAATTGCAAAATTTCAAACTCAAAACTTTCTCGGAGTACAAGGATAATATTGAAAAACGACAATATTGAAGCTAGATTTGATTTACTCTTAATGCAACATGTGGATTGAATGCAGATCTTGAAATACGATCAGGCACAAGTTTTCAAAAATGAGTAATTTTTGCGTGAATTTGCGTTAAATATAGGCGATTTTTCAACAAATATTTACTAAAAAACGGCTCCATTCTTCTTTACATTTTTTACTCGTATGTATCAAAGAACGGTAAAAAAATTGGAGCTGGACCCATTTCCGACGAACTCTGCATTTTCAAAAATTGCAAAAAAAGTAACATTGCAAAAATGCAATATTGATGAAAGATAATTTTTCTTAAACATTATTATCTTCTAAGAAACTACACCTTTAAATAAAGCCATGTTCTTTTTTTAAAAAAAAAAAACAACAACAAAAAAAAAACAAAACAACGAGTAGTTGTCGCATAATCCCGGCTTAAAGAATATGCAATTGATGAAAAGTTTATTCTCAAAACGGCCCCAAATATGTGCTCAATTTCTTTCAGGAACAGGGAATAGGACGCTTCAAAATAGTGCAGTTCTGATTTTTCTTGAACTCTAAATTCTTCGAAATTACCAAAGAAATAATGTAAGAAAATGTGGGCGGTTTATTATCAGATTATAAAGAATGAACATATACTCACGTAACTAAGAAAAGTAGTAACGTCATATGATGCACATTGTATTCGTCCATTGCAGTGTAATTCACGTAGTAAGTGGAATTATTCATAAACAATTATAGAATCACAGTTTCACAAGATGTGAAGTTTTAAATAATGTTTTACACATCAATACTGTACTTAAATTCCTATAAATTAATATTAAGGTGTTCATTACTACTGATTAGTTTCAGATTTTCCTTATTAGTGTGTCGTATTGAAAAAAATTCATAACTCTTTTTTTTCGTCATTTATGCCCGTATAACTCATAATGAGTTAATCACATTTCTAGTGAAAAATACTTATCGGGATGAAAATCATAATTTTACCTTACAAAAATATTACTGATTATTTTGGCACCAAACTCAATTTGGCGCCAACTATGCCACAAGTTGGCAATTTTATTTTCAAAAATAAAAATATTTCATAATTCAATATCAACGTTTCTTATTTTTAAAATTATCATTTTTATGTTATTATGACCGTTTTTATGAAAAAAAAATTATTTGAAAAGACTTTAACACAAGTCCTATTTAAATTTATTTTATTATTATTAAATCTAAATACATAATTTTATGACAATTTTTATGGAAAAAAATAATAATTTTGAACACATTCAGAAATAATGTCTAACGTGACAAAAATCATATTAAATAGTTTTCAATTTAATCTTCTTCACTATCCTCATCTATGGTCTGCACAATTTCATCAGTATCAAAAACAGTCGCGGCTCGTGGTTTTCTAAATGGGGAAAGCTGCAAATGCAATGCATGTATTGTATTTCTATACAAAACCTTTTCCGATACACACATAGAGTAGCGCTTCTACCACGTTGGGATAACTAGTTGATCTCAATGCTACTTGCTGAGCAGCATAGTAATACTATCTGGTGAGTACGCATTTCATTAGTACGAACGTGGTGGTTTCTTTAGTTACAGGGCGGCCTACGCCGTGATTGGCGCTCCTCCGCCGGGGTGATTTTTGTTGGGGGTGCTAGGGACCAATCAGAGCCCTGCCGCGTACGCAAGCGTACGAGGCCTTGGAAAAAACTCTGTTACAATTTTGTATTATATTTGGCGTCGAGAGACGCGACGGAGTTGCTCTGAGCGGTGCATTTAATAAAAGAAATGAGAGTATGTGGTAGAAGTATAGTAAAAGGAGTTGGATTTGGAGTTTTAAGAGAAAGCATCGAGTTGTAGCATAGCGGCTATTCCGCATGTTGTAGTTATCAATTAAATAATTAAATTTCACAATTTTGGATTTATGGAGGTTGTAGACAGCGGGCATCGGACGGGAAATGTTTGCGCCCTGCTGCTGGCAGTTTGCTATAATATTGGAAGTACTGGTGGAATAGTGCGCTTAACGCCGGATTGGAGAAGAGGTCCTCAATTTGTTTTTTTGCGGTTTCCGAAATGAATTTGTTGATAGGAGTAATGTTAATCTGTTGCAAATAATAGCTGAATGGTTGGCCTGGGACTGGACGACATGCTGTACGAACAAATCTGTTTTCTGACCGGATTATGTTTCGGATATTGTCGGCTGCTGCAGTGGCCCATGTGACGCATGCGTATGTGCCCGCGCTGCGAACACAGGTTTTGTAAAGTAGAGCTTTTGTTTTTAATGATATGGATTTTGCCCGTAAGATAGGAGATAGGCTCGCGATGCGTTGGCCCATCTTTTTTGCTGAATCCTTGCATTGCGCTTGCCATAATAATTTCTTATCGAATGTGATGCCTAAATATTTCACTTGCTTTTGCCATGGAATGCGAACGCCGTTTATTGCTATGGGAGTTGGAGCTTCTTCTCTTCGCCAGCTAAAGATAATCGCTTGACATTTGCCCGGGTTTAATGTGATTCCGTTGAGCTTGCACCAGTCTGTGAGGTTGTTAGTAGCTTCTTGAAGTCTTCGAGCGGCGCTTTCAGTTCTGCAAATTTGGTCGTGAAGGCCACGTCGTCGGCATAAAGGTATTCTTTGACATGAGGTGATAGAGGGAGGTCGTGAATGTATAAGGTGAAAAGTATGGGAGAGCACGGCCCCTTGTGGGACGCCGGCGAGAATAGATTTAGTAGAAGATTTGTGAGATTGGAAGTTGATATGGAAAGTTCGGTTTTGAAGATAGCTGAATATTAGTCGGCAAAAATAATCAGGAAGAAATTTGTGGCATTTTTGTAGAAGGATTTGGTGGTTAACTTTATCAAATGCATAGGAGAAGTCAAAGAATATAGCGGGGATGGCACAGTGTAGAGAGAGAGTGGAGGCAATTTCCATTGCAAGACGAAAAGTTTGCATTGCCGACGAGTGACCTTTACGAAATCCGAATTGCGTGGATCTAATTGCATTTTCAGAGTCGAGTTTTGAGGTGACGGCCGGGAGAAGAAGACGTTCGAATAATTTGGAGATTTGCGAGAGGATGCTTATTGGACGGTAATTTTCTGGATCAGTTGCGCTCTTGTTCGGTTTCTTGATTAAAATAATTTTTGCTTTTTTCCAATTTGATGGAAAATAGCCTGTGATAATAGCGGCATTCATGATTTGTAGGAGGGCAAGGACGGCGCTCTTTGGTAAATTCTTTAACATTTTGCCACTGATTTGATCAGGGCCGCTCGCTTTACGATCGCTTAAATTTTTTATTGATGCTTGAAGTTGCTCCTCTGTAATTTGGAAGTAGTTATCGTCCATTCTGCTGCCAATGTTGCCAAAGTGGCAGTCTTCATAATTTTTTGGGAGAACGTCTGGCACTGGGATGTACTGGTTATTGAATTTCTGGTATGAATTTGTTGGGTTAGGCCGAAAGCGTTTTTCTAAAATTAAAGCGAATATTTCCGATTTGCGAGCTGGGTCGTATGTTGTGATGTTACCGTCTCTGAGTGCTGAGATGGGCGCTACCGGATTTTTGAGGGTTTTTTGGAGTTTCCAAATATCGCGACGGTCTTTTACGTCGGCGGAGGTGAGGAATTTCTCCCACTCAGCCTCTCTATGCGCTTGGAGCAGCTTAGAAACTGTTCTGCGCGTAATTTGAAATTTGGCCTTGTCGAAGGGATCGCGCGTGGCGTAGTAGCGCCTTTGCGCTTTCCTTCGCTCTTGAATGAGGGAGATGATATGCGCGGGAAGAGCATCGCGTCGATCTTGGGGTTTTATTTTCCTGGAGTTTTTGTAGTACGCATAGCGTAGTTTTTGTTCGAAATTATCTACCGCAGCATCGATTTCCTCGGGGATTTTAGGCGCATGAGTCGAAGCATGAACCTTATGGGCCACACGGTCGCGATATTTTCTCCAGTCGGTGATAAAGTTGACTTTAGAATGAAGGGAATAGGGAAAAGCTCCAAGAAAGATAGCTGAAATGATAGGAAGGTGGTCTGAAGTTAGTTCGTTTAGCGGGTGCGGGACAGTAGGTTGAAGATTGGAAGAGTGGATTATGATATCTAAGATATCATGTGGGAGGTGGTTTATGAGGTGGGTGGGACCAGAGGGCGGGTGAAGAATGAATGAAGGGTGAGTATCTAGAAAAGATTTAAGGGCATTGCCGGCTGGAGTGTTAGTGTTGCAACCCCATTCTATTCTCTTGGCGTTAAGGTCGCACCAATTACTACCGCCGCGCCGCTAGTAGTAATTTTTTGCAGATCTGCTAATAGAAGGGGTTGCGCCGGGCTTCTGTAAGCGGAGATGAAGTTTATCGGACCGGTGGCCGTTCCTACTTCGACTATAGTTGCCTCGAGGTTCGCGAGTGGCGGTGTGGCTATTTTGGTGTGCGGAAGAGTTCGCCTGAGTGCTATTGCCGTCCCGCCTCCTTTCTTGTTTTGTCTATCGTCTCGGTAGACATGGTAGCCGCGGAGTTTGAAGGATTTGTGATTTTGAAGGTGAGTTTCCTGTATTAATAGGATAGCGATGGCATAGTCTTCGCAAATTTTTCAATTAAAGCCTTGGATTTTGTTAACGTGCCGTTCGCATTCCACGACGCAAAGTTGTAAAGGCGATTTGCAATGTGCGCTATTAAAACAGTTTGGCTACGGCTTCTATTGCTGCGAAGGATTTTGTGATGATGTCGCCATCGCCTTTAAAAATTGCAATTGCTGTTTTTGCAGCGGTGAGAATTTTAGTTAAATTACCTTTGATTAATTCTAGGAGTTCTTTAATTTCGGAGAAGGCGCCAGTGGTCTGTTGGGCCCCTATTGGCTGCTCGTTCTGGGCGGCTTGAGATTGGGTGGATCGTCCCCACCACGCCGGGGCGCTAGCGCCGGGAGTTTGCAGCACTGGGAACCCAGTGAGCGTCTGCGCTGCGGCGGAGCGGACGTGTGGCCTGAGCGTTGGTCGCGGGCGGCGCGGAGCCTAGCTAGTTGTTGCTGGCGTACGCGGAGGGCCTCCTGATGGAAGGAGCATTCCCTGTAGTTAGCAGGGTGCGGTCCTGCACAGTTAGCGCATTTCGGCTGTGAATTGACCCTATCCTGCACTGGGCAGTGAGAGGAGTTGTGCAACCCTGCGCATCCCATGCACCTGTGCCGGCGGCACCATTTTGGTGTGGCCCCAGGCGCAGCAATTGAGGCAGAGCGGGATCCTATCCTTGTCCTTGGGCTCTTCGAAGTTGATTTTTATGTAGTTTACGTGTCTGATTTTTTTCAGATCACCTAGTTGTAAATGGTTGATCTCAATGATATACAATCCTAATCCCTCAAATTTGTTGGGGCCTATTTTCCTTTTTAGTTCGCTTAGGTGGTGCACAACGATGCCCTGCTGTTGGAAATCGTTTTTGATATCCTCGCAGGACATGTTAGAGTCGAGTCCGCGAATGATCATCCGCTTCCTCTTCTCGGTTGTAGCACGGTGAAAATAGTAATTGAGCTCAGTATCCGATTTTGCCTCTTTCAACAGCCGGTCGATTGTCTGGTGGTCTTCGACGCTACCCGGGCGGAGGATGAGCGATTGAGCATTGATTTGGGCGTATAGGTTCTTTTTGCAGTAGGCTCGCAGATGAGTTGTGAGCCCTACTGCATCACTGAGTGCGGCCTTGTCGATATAAAAGCAACCTATTGATGTTTTCGGTTGGCGCGGCGCGTTTTGTGCTACATTGACTTTGTTTTTATTACTGCTCTGCTGGGCGGCTACATCGGTAGGTGAGGTGACCGCGGCGCTGTCAGAGCTAGCGGCAGTTCCTTCGCGATAGAGATGACGGGAGGATCTACCGGCAGCGACGCGAAGCGGTTTGCGAGCTTGAGCGCGGGCTCTCCCACCTCCGGGTGCTTTGGAGCTCGAAAGAATTTCTTAGGTAGGGAGAAAGGCTCCTCTACCTGTTGATTTAAGGCATTTTGGGCTGATTCCGGTTCTGTGTCCGACTGCATGTCGTCTATTCGTTCAATTATTGTGACGTTCGCCATGACGTGTTCTTGGCGAACAACTGGGTCGGCTGAAGGCAGCATAGTGCTGGTTACAGCGATATTAGAGGTTGTAGCAGGGTTTGGGTGGGCGCCAGCGGGAGAAGAGATAGCTTTGTCGCAAGAGAGGAGCCTAGACTGCACCACTGCAGAGCGCATCCGACGGCGAATCTCACCAATGATGGGTGAAGCAGCAGGAGGAGTTGCCTCGCATGGGGTGGTGTTGCCCTCCAAGGTGGTGGCGCTGAGAAGGTGCGGCAGCCTCCGCCGCACTACAGGGTTGCCTCCAGCCGGGGCGGCAGCTAGGCGCCTTCGCGACGCACAACCGCGTGGTCGGCCGACGGCGACGAGGGCGGCCGCGTGATCGCGCCGGCGCGGGGTCTCCTTCACTCGCACCTTGACGAGTTAGCGCCCGTTGATGCTCAGCACCGCCAAGCCAGTAAACACAGAAAGTTTTTGCTCTTTATAGCTCTTTTTCTAATCTGTGAACTGGTAGGCGAGAGAGCTTCTCCGGACGATGTGTACTCAGCCAAAGCGTGGATGAAAGTGATACCGAAAAACATTTCATTAGTCCCTACACCCAACCATTGAAAGCTGCGGGCAGCCTTCGTCCCCTGTTAAGCCTGTGTAGTGAATGCACGACGTCACGCCTCGTCGTTTTACGCAGGTCTTATGGCGGAATGAAGTGGGGGTCCGACGCTTTTGTCTTCCCTGTCAACAGCATCAAAAGCGTTACGGATGACCGTTATCATACTCATAAATACAAATGACTGAAAAATGATTGTTATATAATATATCAGAAATCCATTATTAATAAATAAATATATTTATACATATTTTTTTAAAATTTCTTTTGGGGGTGATTTCTATAGAAGAGGCTCCTCCTTACACGCTTTAATGACGAGCTGCGCCCGATAAAAAAATGACACAAATTTTCAGCTGGTTTAATTTTGCGGGTCAGATACCGAGCACATGACAAATAGCATATAATTCCTGCTAAGTGAGAACAACAACCAATAGTTCGTCTGCCATTAGCGTAATCACATGCATATCGTAAGATTCCAGCCATTCCTATTGAATGTGGAGTCAATGATACCTTTGCTTTTTTGTGTCGCGATTGTACTTCGTATTTTACAATATTCGCTATACCCTTAAAGAAGCTAAGATGAATATTTATGATCTTCATCCAACATTTGGGCCAAATATAATATAGTTTGCGCCAATTGATAAGTGCCAGCGAAAAAAAATAATTTTTTTCACTCATTTCTGGAAAGTCAATAAGGTCGTAGTCAATAAAGTCGATAAGGTCAACTGAATCATATTTAAATGGTCCAATTTTACGTCCGCAATTAAATTTTCAATTTCTGCGACTAGAGTATTTTCAACATCTTTCCTGACATTCATCATTCCTGCATTCGATTTCTACTACCATTTCTCGGCCGGAATTAAACGTTTCTCAAGAGTGTTATTTAAAAACATCCAATCATACAGAGTAATTCCGATTTCGGTAAATGTTTATTATCGAGTTGATTATGTAACAGTCTATATCTTTTACCCAATACACCACGGACTGCTTCAACTGGCCAGCGAACTTTAGTTACAAAGAGTGATTCATTCGATTCTTTTCTTGTCAACTGCATTCGCTTTCCTTTCAATGCTGGCTGTAGCACAGTGTAACCTTTGTCTTCCAGCTCACTTTTATCATCTCTGAAACCTCTGTCTAAAACAAAAAGATCTCCCTCTTTCAACAAAGAATTTAAGCCGTCGTCTTTTGACATAATCTCTTTCAAATGCTAGCATCATTTTGATTTGCATAATATGGACCAGCAATATCGATAACATAACCATTTGTTGTGTAAATTGTAAATGGTTTCAACAGAGGAACGCCTTTTTGTACGGAATACGATTTCCATTGATAAACTTTTTCCGCGCTTTTTTGATGCTGATATGAAGTTCCATCACATATGAGGATTAACTGACTAGAAATATTCTGCAGCTTGTATCCAACAACTGTTGTTTCATCCTTTATCAAATCATGTCTTGATAATACATAGTAACGAAAATAATTTGATAATACGTCACGTTCACAATACTTTAATACTGAATTTATAAATTCGGATACTTGCTGTTTATATTCTAGACCAAGTATAGAACCAATTAATTGATCTGAATTTTCTGATCTTAATTTAAACAAAAATTACTAAAGCTTGGACAATAGTTCGTGAATCACGGTTTAATTGATATGAGCAAACTCGTTAAATATTCATTATTCTCCCAAGTTAAAGAAGTAAGTGTTTTTATTTTTTCATCACCCATGGAATAATTTCTTATTTTATCATGAATAGTTGAATGAACCTTAACTGCCATTGTTTTCACAATCTAGTAACTTCGTGTATCTAAATGACATTAATCAGAAACTGCACGAATATGTTTAATCTCGTCTCCATAAAAACGTTTTTTATTAAATGGCTTTTGCAACATCGATCACTACTTGTAATCATAATTTGCCTTTGTGTGTGAAACGTTGCAAACGAGCATTGACAGTTGCAAACGTTGCAAACGAGTACGACAGTTAAATCGACTGTTTGATGACATAGGAAACTGTATTTGTTTGTTATAAGTACGCGAGAAATGATACTTCGATTTATTATATTTCCTTTTATGGCAAGGCATTTGGAGATAATACTTTTCCTGATGACTGAAGGAAGTCGATGTATAACTTATTCCAGCTTTTTCGAGTTTTGGACTAGTTGTATGATGACAAAGAAACTTGCGACGAAGTGATTTGCTCGTAGCTATCGGACATACATTCTTCCCTTGTTACTCCTTTTCTGGAAGCACTTGGCTAAACAAAAAAATTCCAGATTTTAATATGCAACTAAAAGATTAACAGTAGGACATATTCTTTTCATTTTAATATTTATCTGTTCTTTTATTTACTGGGCTAATTTCGTTTCGATATTTATTAGCCCCACGATGGGAATAGCCAAATTGTGACTCTCATGTGGTCATGATGCTCCGGCTAGCTCTGGTTCATGCTGGATACCCATTTTTAGTGAAATGAAAGGACGGCCATTGTCGAAATATAAAAGACACTGGTATTATGAAAGTAAAGAACAAATTTGTAATAGAAATTAACTAAATTTACAGTGAGATTATAATGGTTTTACTGAGCTTATTACCCAAGTAAAGGTTAAACCTATCAACAATATTACAAGAATATTATAAGGCCAAGGCGCGGCCATACAAACAGGAAACAATCATTTATTCTTTTTTGTGGAAATGATCAAAAGTAATTTGTTTAAAGTTTGAAGAGCGTTCTACGGAACTTCTGGTCCGTTCATCACATAACTTCACCGTTTTCGATCTCCGTTGGGGCGACTTGGCGAGGTCGTTGACCCATCACCTGGCCCTCAGGCGCTCGGCGGCCCTAGCGGAGGGGCCTTTTGCAGCCTCGCGGCGACGGAGGGGTGGCCGCCGCAGGTCCCGGTGCGAACGCCATCAGATCGACGGTCGTTCACACTCGTCACATCAAAGTTGTTTGAAGCGCACTCGCCAGTAAAAAGTTTTTTATTGAGTGCGGCAGGCACTGATACTTCACGGAACCTTGTCCCGACATCAATGATACGAGGATCCAGCACAACGTATCATACGATTAAAGTCGAAATCTAGTCTCTCAGCAAGTTAAGATCTATCACGGCGGTGGATAGTTTACTGGATAGCCTACAGTTTCCGCGACAGTCAACTTCTAAGTAGTTTATCTCGGCGGTGGATGCATCACTAACCTCCCCGGCGGTCACGTCACATCCAAAGTAGTCTGGTGTCCCCAGCAGAAAAAAACCTCGTTCATCTCTTTTCTCTTCCCTCAAACATTCAACATCCCTGATTTCTTCCTTCCATTGAAATTTCATATTTCGATTGGTCGGAAATTATTACCCCGCAAGATCTTCTCAGCCAATTATCGGAAGATTCCAGAATGTTCTGCCCTGGAAATCTCGTAGCTACGCAGTTGAGCTTTCATACGCGCACAAAGGAATTGCGTGTTCTTCTCAACTCGCCACAATATAAATACGTACAGTTTCTGGATCACTCTCTTTAAATTGAGCAACATGCGTTCCCATATGTTGTACATATATTCTACTTGTTTTATATTATGACTATTTTTTCTATTTACTTTCCCCACCAAGATTTACACATTTTGTCTCCAGGATTGGAATGAATTATGATATGAGAAATAATTTCCTCTTTAATATCATATACTCCCTTTTTTGGTCCTGCAATTTTTATTATAAATATTTTGCATTCTATGCAATTTGAAACACCAGTTGTTTTGTCTTTCTTTTGAGGTACGCTATTATCATCCCTAGACATTTGCATTCTGAAAAATGACAATGAACCTTCAACTGACGTCGTGGTGCCATTTTGACCCCACTCCAATTTCGAAGTTCTTGCCTATTTTCAAATGAGCACTTTGATATGCTGTTTACCTTCAAATAATGTGCTTATCTTCTGATTTGAGAAGTACTGTTGAATTTCATGCAGTTGTTGGGGAGTGGTGTAGAGTGTGATGTGTGGAACATACGACTTGGGAAGTGAAGTGTTAGGCGTGGGGCGTGGAACGTGGGGCGTGAAACGAAGAGCGCGGGGCGTGGGGGGGGGGAACGGTTGGGGACAGGGGTGGGCAGGTGCAGGGAATGGAATGTGAAACGTGGATTGTGGGCGTATGGGTCGTGGAGCGTGGGGTGTGGAGAGTGGGATGTGGTGTGGGGTGGATGGGTGTGGAGCTGTGGTGTGGAGAGTGTGGTGGGAGAGTGGGGTGTGGAGGGTGTGGAGTGTGGGAGTGGAGGTGGGGTGTGAGAGTGTGGAGGGTGGTGTGGAGAGTGGGGTGTGGTGTGGATCGTGGGGGTGGAGCGTGGGTGTGAGAGGTGGGGTGTGGGTGGGTGTGGAGAGTGTGAGTGTGGAGTGTGTGGGTGGATCGTGGGGTGTGGAGTGGGTGTGGAGTGTGGAGGTGTGTGGGTGAGTGGTGTGGAGGTGGAGAGTGGGGTGTGGAGCGTGTGGTTGGAGTGGGGTGTGGGTGAGGTGTGGGGGTGGGCGTGGGATGTGGAGTGTGGGGTGTGGAGAGTGGGCTGTGGAGCGTGTGGGAGAGTGGCGTGTTGGTGTGGATTGTGGGTGGGTGTGGATGTGGGTAGTGTGGATCGTGGGGGTGTGGAGGGGGTGTGGAGCGTGGATGTGAGTGTGGGATGTGAGAGTGGGGTGTGGAGCGTGGTATGGATGGGGTGTGGAGAGTGGGTGTGAGAGTGGGTGTGGAGTGGGGTGGAGTGGGTGTGAGTGGGGTGTGGGCGTGGATGTGGGGTGGGTGTGGGTGTGGAGTTGGGTGGGTGTGGAGCGGGGATGAGGTGTGTGGAGAGTGGAGTGTGGAGAGTGGGGTGTGGAGCGTGTGGTGTGGAGAGTGGGGTGTGGGGTGTGGGTGTGGATCGTGGGGTGTGGAGTGTGGAGCGTGGGATGTGGAGTGTGGGGCGTGAAGCCGGCGGCGTGAGTCGAGTGCGGTGCGGAGCGTGGGGTGGCGGGGCGGTCGATGGCGCCGGCGGAGTGCCTGCGACCCCCTCGCGGGCCTGCCGCCCACGCCACGCGCGCCCATCGACCCTTCCTCAAGTCACTCGGGCGTTTTCTCATTTTTTCAGGGCAAGTTTTGTAACCGCGCCGTGAAAGCGGGTTTCCTACCCCGAGTCTTCAGAGCACCGCCCGTTCAAAATGGGACACAAGGTGGTGTGGGCGGTAGCTCGCTTTGTTCGTTTCGCAACCACGGTTTTAAATTGTAGACAACTTGTTCAGTGTATTATTCAACGGGGAATGTATTCGAAATGCATGGGATCGATCTTCACACATAATAGAAAACAAAATTATTGGTATCTCTTTAAATAGATGAATGCTACTGAGAACACCTTGATTCCTTGATTTTTACGATTGAAAAGAAAATTATTGAATAACATTCTATTATTAAATAGATATAAACTGCTACGTAATTGAAAATAAATAACTTCTCAAATGAGCCTAAATGCGAAATTCTTAACATATGAAACGTTTAAAATCAGTGTTCATGTTTAATATCTCCTAGAACCTGCTTTCCTTTAGAAGACGCAACAATTGTTTTATATCTGTATTTCTTGTATTGGCTTCTGAACAATAAATGTAACTTCACTCTCTGCACTCAAGGAGATGTGCGCAATTGTATTCCCTCCACACCCACTTAATTATTTCACATCAAAAAACAGTTAAAAATGAGAAGAAACGTGCTATGAGGAGAAGTGAATTCTGTGCAC
Source organism: Teleogryllus oceanicus (assembly GCA_964035755.1). Classification (NCBI taxonomy): domain Eukaryota; kingdom Metazoa; phylum Arthropoda; class Insecta; order Orthoptera; family Gryllidae; genus Teleogryllus; species Teleogryllus oceanicus. The sequence goes on along the minus strand of CAXIVR010000001.1, from coordinate 289,595,882 downwards.
GTTTTCAAAATTCTGTGATCCCTACACTGTCATATACTACTTGAATTTTGAATTAATTAAAAAAACCGCTCCCATGTAATAAAATCTATTTTCAAGGAGAAATAAACAATAAATGGGCTCTTATCCATGATGTCCTCCGTCAAGGAATAAAACTTCCTGCCATGACCACGTGGAAACGATAATTTGAGTAACTATATTTCCCACTGAATTCTAGAAGTCGTGCACAGATAATGAATTTACATGTCCAGAAGCAAAACAAGGGGCCATCTCAACATTTGCTCAATGGATCAGGGAAACTGGACGAAAATCCTGCTCGAGATGGGATATCCATCATACTTGACTCGTCGTATAGGATTGTAATTGTATATGTAACTCAATAAAATATTATTATTATTATTATTATTATTATTATTATTATTGTCTTGCATGTATCTTCTCGTTTGCGACCAATCTATTCATTATTTATTTTCAGAGTTAGCCCATCTGCGCAAAAATAATAAAGCAAACACAAATAATATACTTTCATTTGAAAATGTTAATCTAGAACACATATATTAAAAGCATAATTTATGTTTATCATTTCTTCCATTACAATCGACGGTATTAAAACTCGAATTTAAATTTCATGATGAAAAACAATCTGTAACAACTATTACCTCCAAATATTTGCAACATCTTGCTTAAGGCGGTAGGTTACCAGTTATGAGATAGTAACATTTTATTTTCATTTATTGTAGATAAAGGATTCCCTCGAATAAGATGGTAGAAAGGTCCTAAAACCCCAAACGACATGAGTACTTTCACAATAACTCTTAACATAAATATTAGATTTTTCTAAGGTTTCATAGCCACCACCGTCCCAGCACCCACACCACTTAAAATTATTTTATATGATAGTAATTGTTGTAGCACCCAGTAATATTTTGAGTTTGGAATTAAGTTACAAATTACCATGTTTACCAGGCATGAAAAAAATCTTAAAACTTCCTCTCAGAACACTTGTGATTGTTTGGATTTTTTCAATTTCTGGGCCATAGTTAAAAAAACTAAGGCATTTGTAGTCAAGTACTTGGCTACCAACGGACTATCGGTCTACAGGTCTACCGAGACGCGGCGTCCTAGGCACCTGCGACCTTCGTCCAGGAGGAAGGACACAGGATGGCTGCTCAAACGTTGGCACCTGCGCGTAGGACGCGGCATCTGCCGGGCAGCCATAAAGTTAGTCTCCGGCAGCGGAAGCCTACTCTTACATCTTTGCTTCAGACTAGAGAAAAAAATGTATTTTCCCTTACCTAAGTATTTATTATTGTATACGTATAAATAAGTATATACCACCGGACACGTGTAAAAATTGTGTACTTTCTTAATAATAATTCTATCAAAATTGAAAATTGATTTAATGGAGCACCCATCTTCGAACGGACATCCTCCCAAAAGTGCCTTATAGCACTATAGGCGAGAGAAACCATTGCAATATTTTTGAGCGTTAAGATTAAAATGCACGCAGAAATAAAATATTAGTTCCTTTAATTTTATCGTGAAAGAATTTCGGTATTTTCCTTCGATTTAATTTTACATTCATTTCGGCCTCTGCTGTTTTCGGACCACCCGTGCTATGAGGTGAGCACACCCAAAATAAGTAAATCTGCAAAATTGTAAAAGAACATTCAAAAATTTCTTATTTTGTAGAATAGTCTAAGAATTTAATCCGGGTCCAACATAACCCCTTTATTTCCCCACTGCCCCATCTATCTTTCACCTGTACCAGAACTGCCCCTCATCAATTCCTAATGTCATCTACCCGTCCCCCAAAACACGTCATCTGTCAGAATTTACCTGACCTAAAAAAAAGTTCCTTCGGAAAATGCATACCTGGTTTTATTAGATTATTAGATTATTAGACCGTGCATACCTAGAACGCTTCGCTTCAGAGTTATGCGCAATTACAATGTATGTTGTAACAATTTATTTTGTATGTAATAATTTGCAAACGTCTATTTTTTCTTCTGAAATGTATTCGATGTGGGACTGGGTTGTAATTCTTTATCCACCAGTAGCACACTCACAGGATTTTGTGTCGATGGTTTATGTAAACAGTAAAACCAGTGGTTTATGTAAAATAATCATATTTCATTAGCGTATGATAAACAAAAGAAAAGCTTTGAAAACATGATCATTTATAACTATAATCCAATGTCAAAATATTCCTAACTGATACAACAATGTATACACACTGAAATAAATGCACAGATGTGTTGCAATAATTTACAAAGTACATTTAAAATCAAGGTGTTTTAAAGGCGAGAAAATGATTAAAAAGTTTTAATTTTTAACTCTAGCCCTATGGATGAAAATATCTAAAAAATTCACAACGACTTGTGTTTTGAGAAGAAATGTTGACATTCTTTCGAGCCTGTTACAGAAATCTAAAACACAGTTTCTTTGCGATTAAATTTGGCGCTAAGAAAATATCAAAGCTATTTTTCTGATAGTATATGTGTTTTGAGAAGTTTTCGTCACACAAACCTGGGAAGACCTCAAATTATGGATAATTCCTATCGGTGGTGGTTCGTCTTTGCTAACTAATATTCATTTAACAAACAAACACAATTTCATAGTTTTAAAGAACAAGTAACATATATTCTTTCCAATATGATCCTTCGTACACTCACGTTCACATATTCTCCTACGTGATTACTTTTCCTTTTGATTACACAATGGTAGCTAACTCCTATCTAAACTGCAGTTTTCTGTAGAATAAAGTGACTCTGATCTACATTTACAGAAACAAACAGTAAATACATATGTACACTTCTCAAAACAAATTATCTCTTAATGAAACCACAATTCACAATTTAAATAACCATCCTGTAAAAAAATACATACAAACAATATACCAAAATTCACTAATACCTTTTCAATCTTAAATAATACTACACTCAATATTTACACTTAATATTCAGCTTCTGCGTGACCTCGCAGTGCAAAATTCTGTTTTACAAAGTTCTTGACTGTTCATGAAATAACGTTTTACCAGAAACAATTTAACAGCTTTCATTCATGTTCAAAACCCTTTTTACATAGACAATTCCTCTTAAATGATTTCAAATAACATCAAGTCAATTATGTATGAATTTAGATAAAGAATTATACACAAGGACGACTTTTATCAATAAACATAAAAATTATTTAGATCTGATTTCTCTTACGACTGCAAAATAAATTTACTGGTTATCAAGACTAATATTTAGTAAAACTTGTCCGATCAATGTCTGTTACTGAGGAAGCTCATATTACAACGTTTTAATTTGTGCAATCATAATTCTATCTTGAAAGTTTTCCAAGCTGCAATTTAGTAAATATTCTTTCTGCTTTTCTGTGACTCACGACCGGCGAATTCTCCAAGCTGGTCCCGCGCTGAGTAGACGGCTGTCGAGCGACGTTCACGCCCCAAGGTCGTCGTTGTCCTGCGACGGTTCGTGCGCTGCCTACCGCGATGGAATCGAGTATTTCCGTACGCCTTCTCCTCGTTGTACAGCCCAGTTAAACCACAGCTTACACGAAGGTGATGGTCGCGTTAGAATGCGAGTCCAAAACTCCAAATTATAACTTTGTTTTAGTGAAAGTTGAGCCAGTTGTTGAATAAACTATGCTTTTCGGAATTATCAAAATTCTCCAATAGAATTTTCGAAATGAAATCCCATAAATAAAAATGAAATAGAATAAAAGTAGAATAAGTAACTGCTCAAAACTAAAACTGAAAAAGCTGTAACAAAGAAACAGAAACACGTCCTATGTTACAAAAATCTCTTCTATATTCCAGCAACGAGAATGTAGCAACGTGGTTTTATAAATTCATTTTAGTCCACTACCACTGTTATTCTTACATTCGTTGCATTACTTGTTTAATATTCCTATCGAATTTTACGTAATCTTGACATATCACAGTGATTAATCCATGAAAAATACTTAGACAATTACCTTTTAATAAAGCTTCATTTCTGGTATTTTCCACGTGTCCCTCGTCGGTTGTGTGGTGGAATAGTACCCATCTAATCACTTCAGCGTCTCGATCCGGAAAGAAAGACAATCTCGTCCGAGTCATACCTCATGCCACATTCGCATTTCTACAAAAGTTCTGATTGGCTAGGGCGAAAGTACGTTCAGAAATTTGTTTCTAGGTAACGCCATCTCTTCGCTACTCTAGGAACTATTTGTAGGGCAAGATGTCGGGTATTGTCACTTCAATATTTCTTTTGTCATGAGTGTAGCCGATGACAAGCGGTTACAATATATTTTTTTAAATTTTTCATATTTTTTCAATCAAATAACAGTGTTAAGTTGAAAAAACATAAATTAAAAAAGGTTTTGTCAGTTAAGAATATATTTTTAATCTTCATATATTTTCGATTGTGTAGCGATCATCATCAAAATTATTTCGCAGCGCTCAACCTTACCAGCGATATTATTAATAAAACTTTAAAAAAGCACTTTTTCGGATGTACAGGGGAGTCGATGGTTGAACGGGCTGAGAAACCTTTCAAATGTCTTATTCCTATGTTAGAGTCATAGTGTAACTACTAATATGTCGTTTGTGTAAATTTTCTTAAAGTAGGAAAAACCGGATCTGGTTAGCACCAGATGGCCGTTAAGCGCTATTATGTTTCAGTTTTGACACGTTTGAATATATCAAAGAAAACTACATTTATTTGCCTTCCTTAAGGTATATTTTTATTTGCGGATGTTTTTGTGTCGCGAAAATCATCAAGACAAGATGTGCCAACGAACCTCACTTGTGCGTAGGCCATTTTCAATGAATTATTTACACAAATGAAGGTAATTTTTTCACTGTTTGATGTTGCAGAACAGCTTTACATTCACAACTTCAGCATTCTGGGTAGCTCCAAAATGAATTTAAAAATCAGTCTAAAATTTGCTTTAATATTTTTTTATCATTTTTTAATTGAAAAAAGGGATTTTTGTCTCTTTTGGCACATTGAGTAGGCAACTTCATTTAATTGTTTCAAATTTCACGCTGAAGAAAATTTTAATTGACGGCAGACGAGCAAGATAAAGTTGCGAGTTGAATCTACTAAGAACGAAAAATAACTCTTTGAAAAATTAATGATAAAGTTTTAGAAAACTAAACATCTTCCATTGATAACAAAAAGTTTTCCAGCCCTTTCATGTCCGCCAAGTACGTCATCCTTATCATGCGAGGAATAACAAGAGAACCCCCAAGAATAACATGAGACGGGGTTACCCAACACGCCACCGCCTCGATGGACAGCACGCTGCTGCGGCTACACCACGAAGTGGTAGTAGTATGTGCCTCGTATGAGTCGCCCCCTTATATGAACTCATGAGTAGCAGAAGAGCCTACACAGCCCCTTGCGTTGCCATGTATTAAGCCGAAACACGAGCCGATCACACAGCGCCTAACATGAAATACCATTAAAATGTTGGTACTTTTTGAGAACGTTTCTGCTCTTGCAAATATGTCAGATAGGACACGAAATTTTATTTTATCAGATTGTACGTAGTGTAATGACTCTTGTGGCGTGTACTGCGTCAGAAGTAACCCCTTCAAGGCCAAAGTTAGAAAAAGAAGAACTGAATGCTTCCTCCTGGCATGAAACTTGGAGATTGTAAAGCTTATGCCGTCGAGAGGGGAGAATAAGTACGAAATTAAGTTATTTCTTCTCGCTTTTTATTGATCAACGATATGTTGAGAATGTCTTAATGTTGGCGTTACAATAATATAACATGAAGGGTGCTTTCGACTTTTTTGATCTCACACACAGTCAAGGGATGACATATCGATTGGAAAGTACTGCGCCGAGTATCTGACCTCCGCCAAAATGTTGCGATTTTTAAGTGACTCTTACAAAAAAATTGGTATTCCAGAAAAAGTGATAAAAAATAAGTCAAATTAAAAATTGCTCGTTTACAAATTTAGTACCACAATAATTTTGAGGAAACTATAAAAAACCGAACAAGATTTTTCATTAAATATAGTCGTAGTCTTGGCAAGGGAACTCAAAAACAAACAAAGCAAAAATTGATACACGTAAGTCGAGAGCTTGGTTCCAGGATTTACATAATTAAGAGAAAATCTTTTCTTCACAGTTATTACTGATGGCAATCAATATACTACAACATATAACTCTCCAATTTCTAAAGCACATTTGAAATAGGTTCTTCCATATCACACTGATCATACTGAGGCTTATGTCGTAAGTTTATTAGGTTATGAGGACTCGTGACATGATACTATGTGGACCGTGTAGGAGCCGGACTACTAACCAGCCGCTTGTGTCAACCAGCTCATGTCTCCTCCATTCGTCTTATTTATCTTATAAACATACGATTTTGTTTAATTCCCACCTTTAAATTATGGGTTTTTCAATAATGATAGTAGCTATTGTCAATGTTTTACGAAATAATTTGATATCTGAAGTAGCATGAGCCTAGACATATTTCCAACTCATTGCTGACAAAGCATATTCCTCATAATTAAAAATTATTGTAGTAGCAGTGAATATTCTAGGAAATTTTTATCTATATTTTGTGCTTTTCAATATTTCTTTGTGACCTGCTGTTTTAAAATAGAATTTCCATAACACAGCTTCCCTTTTATTGTAATAAATGTTTTGTTGTATAACATTTTTCACTAAGGTATTTAAAGATCTGCAATCTGTAAATTAACGAAGTTAATTTGGAAAGTAATGCTGGGGACACCGTGAAATGCCCTCTAACCACTAGCCAATTTTTTGTTAATTCATTTGAATGATTAAATGCTCCAGGGTTAAAATTTTAGCTGTAAATTTATTTTTACACGTTTAGAGTAATAACATTTCATCAACAAATTACTTGTTTATCTCGCGAATCATTTACATCAGAGCATTGGCGTTTATTTTCATCTCTGACAACCACTCGACACATGATCATAATAAAACAACACCTATTACAGACACGCGAAATTCTCTCCGTTCCCACGAACCGGTTTGCATGTGACACAAATGCTCGACCCGTAGTGTTGTAAAATGGGTAGCGACAAATTTACAAATATGCTAAGTAGTTAGCCTTTCATAAAACATCAGTACAGAATTTAACTTTAATATTTCGCTTTATTACGCAGCAATTTTTACATTTTACATGCGTATCGTTTTCAAAATTTTTTAAAAAATAAATTTATTAAGCTTCAGAAAATTATTTAGGGAAAATTTTAAGATTATTTTCAAAAACCTTTTAAGATATGAAAAGGTTATGTTCAAAATATAACATAAGTATCAAGATCAAAAATGTGTCAAATAAAAATTAATCAAGGAAGTCAATAATTTCCTTTTCCTTCCGTATGTGTGCTCTAAACTTGCAATTCACATAACATTCTCGTCATTGCTCAAGAAGATCTTTTGAACACCCATAGCACTACAGAAACATTGCCTTTTTCTTGAAATGGAAAGTGGTACACAATTCTTCTCGATATTCCATGGCGAGTTCTTCATTTCTATTTTTTATCACCAAGAGAAAAATTCTCAGAGTTATAAACTTTATTATTTTTAGCCAGAAATGAAGACGAAGACATTTTGTTCCTTCATTTTACGAGTTTGCAGAACACAAGAGAACACGAGACACTGTTCCTTTATACGGGCATCAGGGCGGAGATAGATGAAGTCCCAGTGAAATAGCAGCGACCGTTAAAAGCATATACGACCTCGTTGTGGCTCCCGAGCGTGGGTGGGCGAAGGCTTGCGCCGCATCGCTACGCAAGTAGTTCCACGCAACTACTCTCCGCTCTCGAGAAGGGGAGGGACGAGTGTTTGCCGGAAACAGCCTCTCCAAAGTGCTGCCGGACTGTTGAGAACAACGTAAATGGCTAAGATCTCTTTTTAATTGCTTTTTAAGCAGAGGTGTACATTACCATTCAGAACTTTGTTAGTGTATAATGTTTTTTATTTTGTTTTAATTACTTTTTAAATTAGGCAGATATAAATATAAATTTTCTTTTAATTCGTAATTCGCCACGAAGTTGAGAGAGAAGGCGGCGGCCGCCTGGCGGTCGGGATTCCGCTGTTACGGTGCCGCCGGTTGGAAGGATGGGGGCAGCGGGCAGCGGAGCCTTCCGACGCGAACGACGGCGGCGGCGTCGCGACGGAGGCATTGGCAGCGTCGGTGGCGTCACGGCCGCGACCGCCAGGCACCGCCACCGCCGCCGCAGCCGGTTCAACAAGTAGGCGACATGCTGCGGGGCGGTGACGCAGAAAACGCGGTGCAGGGCGTGGGGAGGGGCATCGCCGGGGAAGGCGAGGAGGAGGAGGAGGAGGAAGAGGCGGGGAGGGACCAGGCCAGCCACCCGCTCCTCCTCCCCCGCCTACGAGCCTCTCGACCTCCTCTTCTCTCTTTCCTTCTCAGCCGCCCGCCCCCGCTGCCCCGCCCCCGCCTCGCTTCCACTTCCGATGCGCCGAGCACCCCTTGAGGGAGTTCGCGGTCTCGCTCCTCCGCCCCGCCCCGTCGCGCCTCGCCCCCTCTCAGGCGCCGCTTCGGGTTCTTTCCGGCGCCGCTGCGCTCTCCTTTGCACCCCCTCCGCGTTCCTCTTCCGTTCTTTCTCTATCCCCCGCGACCGAGCGCTCGTGCTTCGCTTCTGTCCTCCCCCGCGTGCGGGCGCTCGTCGCCGCCGGCGCGGCGGCGGAGGTTGCGACACCGTGGCACAATGTGGCCCGTGCCGCCGCACACCCGCCTGTCCCCTGTGCCGCACTGCAAGAAACACATTAGAGAAAGCCTCCCTCCGAGGGCGCTTAACGTTCAGAACACACGCCAGCTTGAAAGTCTTCATTAAAATACATGAGTGAAAAATTAGTATTCGCTTGATACCCTACGCCCGCCGACGCCGTCGCCGCAGCTCGGGTGGCCATTCTTTGAGTCCCACGGCGGCGGGGAAGGTAATACGAAGAGTAGTGACGAAGAGCTGCCGGCAAAAGTGGTGAAGCGAGCGATGAAAGTGGATGCGGCGCGGGTGGGGTGGAGTTTTAAACGGACATTGCATAGAACAGGCGCGTAGGGGGAAGGGTGGAAATGATGCAGTGGTTGCAAATGAAAAAGTTGGAATAAAATGAAGCGAAAAATGATGGCAAAAGTAGTATCAGATACTGTTACGAAAGTGGAAGTAAACTCGATATTTAAGGCTTTAAAGAATCATATCGTCGTGGTAACTGCAATAGGTCGTATGTCAAATCTACCAAAATTTTGTGGAGGAACGACAAACGCTCTCTACATTTCCCTGTCTTGGCAGTGGCGTTCACAAATGTAAACTCATGATATTCGGTTTTTCATTAGCCCGTCGTCTTACGACATATTGCAACTGTTGAAGTTTCTCGAGACTGATCACAATGGTGTAATAAACAAAAAAGTTATTCTTTTACTGCTACCTATTGCGGTTACCACGATGATATGTACGGTAGTATGAAAAGTAACCTTTCTGCAACTTTAGTTCGGGATATACGTTGAAGATACGACGGAAAGACATCGGTGCGAACAGAAGACATATGAATATAAGTAATATAGGGAGTAGGGGAGGTGATCGCGCAGAATTTACTGGTGATGGCAGACCACAAGAGAAAAAGGAGTTTAGACAGGAAACGAGAAACAAAAAACGAAGCAAATTTTACTGGTAGCGATGTAGCACGTGGTGCAAGAGGCGGCGTCGGCGGCATAATGACTCAGGTGGTTGGCTCGGCGACTGCAGCGGCAACGGAAGCGCCGGCGGCGGCGGCGGCGGCGGCGGCGAGGGCTGCGGAAGTGACGCGTCGGGCGGGGATTCGGCGGGGAGCGCCGCATCGCGTAACCTCGCGAAATTTTTATGCGAACTAGCGCGCTCCCGAAATCAATAAGCCCGCAGACTGGCGCTGAAGCGTCGGCCACCAGGGATTTCGGCTTGGCGCACCCGCGGCACACGGCTGGCGGAGGGCGGCGGAGGAGGGCGGCGGAAGAGGGCGGCGGAGGAGGGCGGCGGAGGAGGGCGGCGGAGGAGGGCGGCGGAGGAGGGCGGCGGAGGAGGGCGGCGGAGGAGGGCGGCGGAGGAGGGCGGCGAGGAGGGCGGCGGAGGGCGGAGGGAGGGGGCGGTGAGGAGGGCGGCAGAGGAGGGCGGCGGAGGAGGGCGGCGGAGGAGGGGGCGGAGGAGGGCGGCGGAGGAGGGCGGCGGAGGAGGGCGGCGGAGGAGGGCGGCGGAGGGCGGCGGAGGGCGGCGGAGGGCGGCGGAGGGCGGCGGAGGGCGAGCAGATAACTCGCCCGCCTGGGACCCGAAGCGCGCTCAAAGTTGCGCCTAGGGAAACGAGGCAACTGGCTGCGGCCGCCGAGCTCCCGAGGAACATTACTCCAGAGTTCGGAAGGAACTTGTTCCCAGCAAACTACACCAAGAATTAACTGTAATTTTGACCTATTGCCTCGTTTTATTGTAGACACCAATCACGTTAATCTTGTTTCTTTTTCTTCTATCCTTATTTAGCTTCCCAAGAACCATATGAAATTTTAAATAACCACATTACTTCTTTCCGTCCTTCCTCTCCCTCAAAAATACTCATTTGTGTCAAAGGGTTACTGTTGAAATGGAAAGACCTGATTATTGTAATCAGATACTTTTATAATATGATTAACGAGAGCCAGTAAGTAAAGCAACAAAGCCGTAATTACGATTCGACCATTACGAAAATCATTCATATTTCAAAACCCCCAGTAACTTAACACTTTCAATAATGATTTTCTTCTGCATTAAATTGTTTCATTCCCTGTAACGCCATTGTCTGGTATTTTTCAAATATTTTTTTTTGCGTGTTTGTGTTACAGAAGCTTTCACTGTCTTCTTACGAGACTCGCTAGCACATTGTTAATTCAGTGGTTGCTATTCGAAGGAAGTAGGCGAAATGGCACATAACCAAATATTTTCATAAGATATTTTTACCTTGCAGGATCTTATTGTAGAGCAAGGGAATCAAATAAAGGCCCTGCTTACGAAGCTTGTGTATTTATGTAAGAAATAATATTGATTCTATCTTCTTGTCAGAATTCAATTTATATGCAATTGAAAAAGTTTTTCAAATAACAGTTGTACATCTTTCCACGCTCAAAATTATCTTACTTTGCATCTACTGACCTCCAACAAAGCGAGCTTTAGATTATTTCAATTTCTTAGAAAATCTGAGATAACTTTGAATTCAGAGATAACTCTGAATAAAATTAGTAATCTCTCTTTTAAATCCATTGTTGTATGTGGAATTTCTCAATATCGATTTTCTGAGCGACCACGAAATTTCCACGAAAAAGAGCAGTTTCTCAATTTATTTCATTCTTTTAATTTAGATATTACAGTGAACGTACCTACACGGAATTCTCTTAAATCACAAACAGCAATAGATCAAATTATAATTAACAAAACCACAACTAGATATGAAATAATAACGAATAATCTAGGTTACAGTGACCACGATGCACAAATTCTTACAATTACTAATAACATGAATACTAACTCAATAAATAAAACACGCATGTGCAGAGCATTTACTACAGTTAACATAGTTATTTACGGACTACTTGCTGAAAGAATCATGGGAGGAGGTTTATAACGCTATTGACACAAATGAAAAATATAATTTATTTTTCTCAAAGCTTTCATTTCTCTTTAACGCATGCTTTCCTATTAAAAAGAGGAAATTAAACATTTCACGAAAAAGTAATACTTGGATCACACATGGAATTAGAACATCGTGTAAAAATAAACGTACTCTCCACTTTATTTCTAAACATCATAACGTATCACCCGGTTTCCACGTCTACTTCCGAGAATATAAAAGAAGTTTAAGGAAAATAATAGTTCAGGCAAAAATAATGAAGATATTTTGAACGCTAGAAACAAAACTAAAGCAATGTGGAGCATCGTTAAAAATTCGACCACGTCAACATATGGAGGGAATTGTTAAAAAGCTACATCATATGCTTCCCAAAGAATTTCGGCACGATGTTTATTTACGAAACTTCTTCTAACGAAATCCACAGAATAGTCAGTAAATTAAAAAATAAATATTCATCAGATTTAGATGAATTTCCGGATTGTTTATTGAAAACGTGTGCACCTGCCATTATACACCCATTAACTCACATTTTCAATGCTTTCTTGTGCCCAGGAATATTTCCAGATACTTTCAATACAGCAAAAATTAAGCCACTTTTTAAAAAAGGGAACAAAAATGAAATTGAATATTACCGGCCAATTTCTCTGTTGTCAGTTTTCTCAAAAATATTAGAGAGGCTTTTCTATACGCGAATGGAAACCTTTCTCCGGAAAAAACGAAGCGTTTTCAGACTAACAACACGGTTTCAGGAAATCAAAATCTACGGAAACTGCCATTTTTTCTTTCCTTAAAGATGTTGCTTTATCAATGGACGATCATCAATGAAGAACCCATTGGGATATCTTTCGAAAGCTTTTGACGTTATTAACCCTAACATCTTGCTCTCAAAATTACCTTCTTATGGAAATCGTGGTATTGTCCTAGATTGGATAACCTCGTACCTTAAACATCGATCTCAAAGAGTAGAAATACCGTACTGGCACGAAAGGATATTATTTACTTATCTCTCCAATTCTTTGCCAATTGAACATGGGGTCCCACAAGGTTCGATCTTAGGTCCTATCCTCTTTCTGTTGTACGTAAACGATATGCCCTCATCTATTAAAAATGGAAGAACAGTTCTGTTTGCCGATGACACGAACGTTATTTGGAAAAAAGAAACAATAAATAGTACAATTTTAGAAGTTTCAAATTGGTTTTGTAATAACAAATTAATAGTTAACGAAGGAGAAATTCAATGCAAGTTTGCGTTTCAAATCAACAATCGTATGTTCCATTGAAAATGAACAATATGCAATTAGCTGATGTTAAGGTAACAAAATTTCTAGGTCTCTCAATTCAATCAAACCTCAAATGGAATGTATATATAACAGAATTAAACACTAAATTAAGCTCATTATGTTATGCATTCAGAATTCTTTCTAATTCTGTCAGCCTTCATGCAGCTCGTTGCGAGTATTTTGCAAATGTACATTCCCGCCTGAGATATGGCATAATATTCTGGGGAAGCTCATCCTTTAGTTCCCAGACATTTAGATTGAAAAAGAAAATTATACGGATAATGAAAAAATGCCATCCACGTGATTCCTGCAAGCCTCTTTTCATTGAGCTTGGAATCTTATCATTGCCTTGCCTATTTATTTACGAATCTATAGTATTTGTCAAAACTGACTTACTTAACGGTGGGAACTTATTTTCATGTAATACTGATATTTATAGCTACAACACTCGACGTAGAAATCATGTTCATCAAGTGTCAGTATCAACAGCTCACTACAAGAAATCCACATACAATACAGGTACGTCACTTTACAACGCATTGCCAGATGAAATTAAACAATTAAAATTGGTACACAAATTTAAGTTAGAAGTAAAATCTTTTCTGCTGCAAAACTGTTTCGATACAATTAGAGACTTTACGGATCGTCAAAAAGAAAAATAATGTTTACTTTAACAAGAACAATATATAGTATAATGAATTAGTTTACATTTGCATTGTGTAATTAAAAAAAGACTCAATATGCCTGTAACAAATAATGTATTTCCGGGTCAATGACCCCCATCTCGATCGGGTTTTTGTCCAGTTTCCCTGATCCATTGAGCAAATGCTGCGATGGCCTTTGATTTGGTTCTGGACGTAAATGTAGCTTCACTATGCGCACGTTTTGTTGAACTTTCCTTTTGCTTGTAGTGGTAGTAGAGCTTAGGGTGAGTTTCTATTTTGTTAACAATACAGAAAAATTAAACCTGTTTGTTCCTTTACCGTTGAAAATAATTCTTTATAATTTGGCAACGAAAATATCTAGTTTTTGAAATGTTAATCCCTCGCTTTTTTAAATTTGTTATTATTATTATTATTATTATTTTATCTTTCAACTATTAATAGTTAAATTGTTGGGATGGGATTCTGAAACTCAAGAAAGCGTGCGCAGATGATTTTCTCCCTATACGTCACATACAGTTTTTGACTGTTTTTTGACTAAATAAATAAATAAATAGAATTATATTTTAAATATAGTTTCCGTTCTATGCCCAAAGAATACGATTCCACTTACATAAAATATGTTCGTATCGGCTCCGTTAATAGTGCTGTGGTATTTCACATACATAAGTCCCGAGTACAATATAGTGCGTATTTTATTAGAAATGTCATTTGCGCGTTGAAAAGACTAAGATAAGAAGGAAAATTTAAGTTGTGGGCGCCCTACTGATTCTCTCCAAATATCTGATCCACACATGTTAAACACTTAGGGGGGAAAACTAGAACGTTAGTTTCAAACGGTTATAGTGTAAGGAATTCCCTTCGTTGTGTTCCTCTTCAAGTTTACAGAAATTGTTTTGTTCCACATGGTTGATTTTTTGTAATAAAATCAAAGTTTGGAAAAAAGAATATGCTGTTCTGTTGAAAATAACTCGATCGCGGCGTAAATACTAAGATTCAGCAGAGCATATAAAATACCAGGTTAATTTTTAAACTTCTGAAAGAAACAAGTATACAGTTTTAGATACTCTGAATGAAAATGTTAAACTGTATACTGTGCAGTTCAATTAAAATGCACGTTTAAACAAACTTTTTCTACACTTAGACTTTGATACAATACTCTACAAGTGAGCAAAATAGCATTTTGTCGTCACGCCGAAAAAAATAGACAAAAAAAATCGCGGAAATTTTAAGGAATTGTTGACGTTGCTGGTACCAAGAAGTCTAGGAAAAATTCAAAACCAGCATTATAAGATAAAAATGGATTCAGTGATGAATCAGAAAGTAATCAACATTATTTAATCGAGTACATTTTAGACTACTATCATTTTGTACAAACGGAATTGGCAACGTTCAGGTAAATAATATGAAGGCTATTGCACACATGTCTCAGTATTTTGTAACAGTGAAATTCGTTAATACTGACGGAGCTGTAACGGAGCGATTCCTAGGTACCTATAATGTATGTGCTGATATATCTGTAGATACGCATTTGTTGTTATTTAAGGTCGCATCAACATCTAAGTCATTAGCGACCACTATTGGAGTTAACGTTATGTTGACTGTGAAGATGAAATTATACGGTGATGATAAGGGGTGAAAGGACGAACACAAATACAACCATGCCCAAGGCGGGAGTCGAACCTGCGATCCTTTGGTCCGAGATACTACGGCCTTAGCGACCATTTCCACGGACTCCAGAAAAAGTAAGGAGAAAGCCCCTCTTACTCTATTTGCATATCGGTTGGCTCACCGTCAAAATTTAGTGTTATAACATAGATATACAGCAATCGTAAATTTGTTTCATTCATTAGTGGAATTCCTACTTCCATCCATCGATGAAGAGAACTTATATGCATTTAATTTTGCATCAGACCATGTATTTTAATTGTAATGACAGTCTTCTGGAGCTCCAACTAGAAGTTAACTGTAACTCTGGGAAGTCTGGCAAATATTGAAGGATGTTTTCGAAACTACAGTTTGCTCTGATTGCCAATCTCTTCAGCATGCCAGAGGCTTTCTTCATGAAACACAATTTTTATTTCATTTTTTTCATATTTTATCATGTTCCAAAACATTTTTTTACAGATATCCTATTTTATGTGTATATATATATTAAAAGTAAAAACTACTTTGATATATAGTAAAATCTGTCTAAACCGATACCTTTTCGAGCAGGAAACGTGCCTTAACCGGAAAATTGCTCCGACCCATGACATTTTACACAGCGTAAAACGGAACCTCTCCAACGCGCAGACGGCACGGATTTTCATGTCCTGCAGAGGAAAGAAATCTTTATAACATGGAATTCCTGTGAATTTAATAATATTTGCAGAGAGACGCGAGATGTTCTTAACGAAATGATAGCATCAGTAAGCTTGTTTTAAATTTTCTATTCCTGCGACATGCAATTAGTCCTGACAGCCGGACATTGAAAGAGAGAGGCTTGAGTTGTCAGCGTAGAATTCGACCTTGGTGTCGCTTGTCTCAATACGTAGACCGTAGGTGTACGGGCATAGCGTCTATTCACGCGTGTTCCGGCCCCGCGTTGAAAATCATAACCCCTCCACCAGACACGTTTTGCTCAAGGCCGTGCGAGAGTACCAGAAAGTCAATGTACTGCGTTGTGACACATTGTGCTTTGAAAGCGTTTGCAAGTAGTGTGTATTTTCCAACTCAGAAGCTGTCAATGAAAAGTTTATAATATTCATTTAATGGTGTTTTCTTCGATAAATACGTTATAAGTTAAGGTATTTTGATAATTATAATAAAGTCATGTAATTTACTACTTTAAGGGCATAAACATCAATATTACAAGTGACAAACGTTAATATCACAATGGATGGCCTTGCATAAAACGGAAACCTACCTAAATCGGATTTTTGTGTGTTCCGATCGATTCCGGGTTAGACAGTTTTTTCTATATAACGAAATGTTCGACCTCATATTGATGATTGAGAGAGTACGCTATTGTGAAAAAATTCAATTTGTTTGCCTTGCTGATATCACAAAATTTTAAAAATACGATTCATGATTTCCTCCTAGTGTACTTGAAAATATTCAAAATTCCGTCGGATCTGTTTTCTCTAAAATACATCACTTAAAAAACAAACTCAAAATGCCTATGAAAAATATGGACAGAAAATACAGACGAAAAATGAGGATACGGACATCTTTACGGATACTTACAAATTTTTCCTCATTCTATTTACCTTCTCTACTACAGTATCGGTGGAAAGAAGATTCTTCTGTATAAAGCGCACAAATTTTACCTCAGGAATACAATTTCAGACTAGTGACTTCCTTCTCTGATAATGAATGTCAATGGATTTTTTTTCTTCAATGAATGTCTATCAATTATTATTAAGACAACCAGTTCCCCTTTTTATTTTTGACATTCAAGAGTAATTTATTATAGCGTATATTGTTACATACAGTTTTTTATAAAATGTGTTTAATTTATTAGAATAAAATAATGTGTCTAATAATTGTGGTATAATAAAATGTCTGATATTTTCCAAACAAAACAAAACAAAACAAAAAAACATTCAAAACCGAACCATTCTCTTTCACAATTTAGAATGTATTTTATTTCTGCTTTAGTATTTAGTCTCATCATCCACCCGTACACAATTCTGTTGTAGTACATCGTCCACAGGCAGAGAAACAAATTCCACAGCCTGACGATTTCAAACCCGAATTGCCCTCTCTGGCGTCCGGAACTTCATCGCATTTCCCGCTGCTCCCCACTCCATAAATCATCCTCGCCACAAATTTACATTTAGTTTAGCCGTGTCCCAATTTACGTTCATTACCATGAACTTATTTAAATAATTATCGATGAACCACATGCAATATCTAAATGAAAATGCATATGTTAATCGTATATTTTGGTTCTTTATTTCTTTGAGTCTGGACTAAGTTAGCGGTGACGTAACTCCAGAAAAGTGAGTCCATAATAATGTCCACAATTTTCGCCTACCCTTCTGAAATTCAAGTATGTATATTGCGTATGAAAAGCTGATAAATGTATTATTATGCTGAATGACGTTAGACCATTCAAGAGAAAATCAAAAGAAAAAATTCAACGTATACAGTAGTTACACGATTTTGTACTGAAATATTTATAATTACTTGTTCCTCAAGTCTAGTAAAGCATTTACACTTTTAAAATTTACATTCCGGAAGAATAAAAGAATTATCCACCTCTAAGGGAACCTTCAGAATTTTAATCCCAAGGACGCTTCCCTCTGCTGAAAGGTTCAGTTATAACGGAAGTCATCAGGCAGAAGCGTCCGGAGATGACGAAAACTGGGGAGGCAGGACGACTTCCGCCAGGCCACGTCGCACTCATCACCTCTCCCCCTCCCCCTCCCCCTCCACTCCTCCGCCCGTATTCCCCTCCACCCGATCCCATTCCACACAGCCACCACTCCCCGCTCTACCCGTTCCCAGTGCGTTTCCATCTCCAACAGTTCTGGCTAATTGTCTCGCCGTCACAGCGATGATGGAGGACCTGTCAATTGAGGGGTAATGGACTCGTCGAATCTACACCGGTGTCGGGTCGCGCGAAGAGATTACGAATGTTCGCCCGGGACGTCGCGACGCACCGCGGCGGCTGGCGGCCTGCACGGCGGCGGCCGGGCCGGCAGCGCGCATTTTCG
Source organism: Teleogryllus oceanicus (assembly GCA_964035755.1). NCBI lineage: Eukaryota > Metazoa > Arthropoda > Insecta > Orthoptera > Gryllidae > Teleogryllus > Teleogryllus oceanicus. The sequence continues at coordinate 289,577,613 of CAXIVR010000001.1, read as the reverse complement.
TGTGCGACAGGTTGCGTGCTGCGGGGGAAATTTCGGCGACGAATGCAGACGGAATCCCTGATTGACGGTGACTTCCTGATTGCCTTGTTACGTGACCAACTTCACTGAATGGCGCTTTGAGAATCGTATTAAAAGGGTAGTTTGGGGCCAGATTTAAACACGGTTTGTGCAAACAATACTCATCCACATAAAAGTTTGAAATAATTCCTTTTCGGTGTAATTCTTTTTCCGGAGAAATAACATTTGTTAGAAGTCGACTTTAACAAAACGTCACTTATGCATACACGTAGTGATAAGAACGAAAAGCCGCATTTAACTTTTACAGGTGTTCTGAGTCATGCATCACTGACATATTATCCAAAACTATGAGTGTACACAAACAAAAAAATGGATTATTTCAATTTTCTATTTAATGTTTGTTGCAGTTTTTGTTAAGCAATATACGTTAATATTTCGCTTCTTTTAAAAATAATAATAGTGACAACAGTAAGAATAATAACTACAATATAATAATAATAATAATAATAATAATAATAATAATAATAATAATAATAATAATATCTACAAGATAAATATGCGATGAATGAAAATGTGAATAAAATCTTGGGGAGATGAATCTTTCTCATTAGTAGGATTTCCAAAAAGGATTTTCGTAATATGAGCAAATATATTTCTCTAAATCCATGTGATTAAGAGAAAAATTATAATTTCTGGATGATGTTGGTCAATCTAATCCGTCTAACAAGTTTAAAGCAATATCGAATCAATTATTTTATTACCACCTAAAGAAAATGTATTTTTAAAATATTGTGGTTGGTTGATTGGTTGTTAGTGATTCCGGGCGCGTCAACAGCTAGGGTCATTAGTCCCGCCAGTGTAGTGCATGTTTTTCCTCCGGAGATGGCTGTGATTTTCCCCTGCTGGATGGCGAGATCCGGCGCCGACCTACCGTCGGCTGGGGTTTCACCTAACCAGGACATCAGCGGGCACCGCCCCAGCCGGGACAAGCTCTAAGCTCCTGACCGGTCTTCCAGGAATATGTGGTAGTGTAGTGCATGTTAGTGTAAGTGTGTGTGTGTGTATGTAAGGGAAGCGGATATGACAAGGAAGAGGAAGGAAAGATCACACGTGGTCCGGGGCCGGTTGGTTAGGGTACTGCTCCGGCATTCACCTGGTGTTGATCGGAAAAAACACGGAAAACTACCGATCAGAGCAGCCGGCCTCTAGAATTCTCCTCCAGACTGAATTATTGGAAAAGAGTAGTGGACATGCACATGTTCAAAAACTGTCCGCACTTTTCTGTTCTCCGTAGCAACCTAGCATCGAACATTTCAAAATGCTGTATTACCTCACGTTCCTTCGTTACTTTCTAGCACTTCAGCCGTTACGGTATACAGAAATAGTATAGTAGTAAAGGTATAGAATTAAATTTCTTTTAAAGTAATTTATTATTCGCTGTTTTATCTTCAAATGATCAAATGTTAGGCAGAATTTGCAATATTTGGAGTAGGGGTTTTTTCATGCTCTGTTCAGAAGTAATGATTTGAGAGTATTTTTTCTTCATTTTATTACTGAAACAATATATAAATTTCTTTTAGGGGTCGAGGACACGAACCCGTAAACCAGTACTGTATTATAAATACAAAACCAAAGAGTACATAACGAATGTCTGCAGAGATTTATCAATTTTTGTGGAAAACTGTTAGAATATTTCCCGTATTTTCTAAAAAAAATATGAAACAAACTATAGGAACTACAAAAATGTGTACTTTAGATATAAATCAATTTATGTTTATTTATTAAAAAATATGAAACAGACAGATATTTTCCCCTTCAGGAGTCAGATACTTGTACCTTTTACTCTCTTATTCGTGGAAGACAACTCCACTTGCACCTCTTTTTGATACCATCATTCCTATTAATTAAAAGGTTAAGAATTGCTTTTAATTAAAAGAGTTTTAAAATTTATTTTTTTATGGAAAATTTATAACTACCACGCGGCTTCAGACTGGAAACGTGGATTTAGAAAATAAATTTCTTCAGAAATAGCCAAATTTTCTTTTCATAAAGAATATATATTTTATATTACATATTTTAGAAGAATATTTTAGATATTTCAAAAGAATTTGAAGTCATTGATCATAAAATTTTACTTTCAAAATTATCTTGGCATGGAACTCGGTGTATTCCTCTAGACCTTCGTACTTCAAACAACGATTTATACAGTACGCATACCATTCTATTATAACAGGACATATACAATAAGGATATTATTTACTCGCCTTTTCGATTCTTTGCCAATTGCACACGAGGCCCTGCAGGGTTTGAGTTTAGGACCTATTCTCTTCAAACTACACCTAAACGATTCTTTTCGATTTGAAACGGAAGAAGAGTTCTCCTACTGATAAAGGGAATATCTTTTGCAGTGGAGAAACAGTAAAGTGTACAAAATCACATGTTTCAAACTGATTTTGTAACACGAAATTAACAGTAAATTAAGAGGAAATCGCTTTAACGACGTTTTCGATCTCTCAGTTCAGTGAAACCTCAGGGCTTCAAATTATGACACTGCCGTAGCTTTAACCAGGAGGTCCTAGAGTTTGAGTCCCAATGGTGAGAGGATATTTGACATTAGCTAGATCCATGTCCCTTCGTCCCACCTTACGCACGCACGCACACACACACAATTTACATTCACTAGGCAACCAGACTGGCCGGGAGATGAGTCGGAAGCTTACAGCAGGTACCTGAGGCGGGTCCCCGCTGGCTGAGCTACCTGGAATGGGAAAAATCCGTACGTCGACGTGTAGGTCGGCGCCGGATCTCACGTCCTAGCAGGGAAGGAACACATCTCACGCGAAAACTAATGACAACACTAACGATACTAACGACTGTACAAGTTGACGCTCCTCGAAACACAAAATAGTCAAATAAAATGTCTATTTAAATGAATTTAACACAAAATTAAGTTCATAATTCAACACGGTTCAATTCTTTCATATTCACGCCCTTCATTCAACTCGTTGTGTTGTTCGTTATCGCTCTTCCATTCCTGCTTGGGGATTTGGGACATAATATTCTGTGGATACACATGCTATAACTCCCAAGCTTTTAGATTACAGAAAAGAATTGTACAAATGATAAGCAAATCTCACTCACGTACCCCTAGTCCCATTGTATTAAACTAAGATTTCTCTCATTGCCTTGCATCTTAATTTCCTAATTAGTGTCTCTTGTAAAAAAAATAATATTTTCAGCCCTTACCAATATCTATATACTTTAACGTTGAGTGTTAGTAGCTACATACTCATCACGTGTCAGTATCTACATTTCAGTTCAAAAAAAATCACGTAGGATATATGTGGTACATTATTTTACAACATTTTCGAGAAGGATTAAATTCGATGCATAATTTAGTACCTAGTAATATCTTTTCTGCTGCGTAACTGTTTCTTTACAGAGGCTATATTGAGGGTCAAAAAGGAACATGATATTGATTTTAACTATGATATTTAATTTGTTAATTACATTTGCATTTTATAATTCTAAAAGACTAAAAGACATGTAGTGAGTAATGAACATCATCTTCTGGGTCAATAACCCCGATCATGATTAATTTTTTCGTCCACTTTTCCTGATTATTTTTCCTTGAAATTCTGAGATGGTCTCTTCCTTTGCTTCTGGACCTACATGCAACTTCACTGCTTGCGCAAATTTTCCTTAGCACAGTAGGGAATAGTTATTCAAATAACCGTTCTCCAATGTTCTAGCAAGAGTAAATCGATTCCTTCACGAAGGGCATAAGGGGGAACAGCCAAAATCTGCAGCTGGTTTGTCATTACAAATAGTATTATTATACGGAAGTGAAAATTTTTCAATAAATCCTTGCCAAAATCGCCCGATGCTGCTTGCGTTCATAATTCAATCTAATATGTGTACTAGTTAGGGTAGGGACCTCAAAGCTCAAGAAAGCCTACACAAATTGCACTTTCTCGCATAGTAGGTCACACAATTGTTACCTTTTTTGACATTAAATAAATATATAAAACAATCCTTACCGAAGAGCAGATATTACATGGGTCTGCACGAGACTACATTGACATCAGTAAATGTAAATATATTGACAATGGAAGCATGTTCCCAATAATAAATAGGTGAAATCTTTTCTGGGGTCAATTAAAGTTAGTTCCTGGTATTCAGAAAAGTTCAAATAAGGTACAAGTCTCGGAACTCTTAAGAGAAATGGTTGTGTTTGTACATTGTATGTTATTATTATATTAAATAAATATTCAATAAATATCAAACAAAGAATGAGATAGTATTTTATTCTAAGTAGGTACATTATTTATTAATCTTTCCTACAGATAAGATAGTATTGTATTATTAATACATAGATAGTATTGTGGTTAAAACACAATCAGCTATAGAATTTCAATTAGTCATAAGTTCTCACAAGCAGCAGAAATAATGAGGCAAGCATTTGGGATAAAAATTAAAAATTAAAATACATTGAGGATTTTGGGGGAGCAGGGAACGCTGTTTGGTTCCACACCTATAAAGCATCAGGTATTTATTTACCGTGTTATGCGTGTACCCCGAAATATAATAAGGCATAAAACATTGGCTGAATAATATCTCATGATAATTTGGTATTTTATAGAATAATATTTTCTGATTTTTCGTATGTCTCATCAACAGAAACTCGCGTCATAAAAAGTACATTCACAAACATGAAAACTGTAAATTAATAAAGGTAATTGAATAAAGGCTCGTTCATGAGCTTTCGTGACATGATGTTTGCCTGGAATTTGTTAATTGATGGATGCGTTCCTGTTAATCACATAATGAGGATAATTATCATTACATGATATCATAATTAGCCACGTGCACTGTGTCCATAGTCGTTACGGAGTGCCTATGATACATGCAGCTTGCTATTATACCGTGCCGGGTAGACACAATTACAGCTGTCGTCCCTCATCAGAAACATAATGAATTTTCCGACCATGCGGTGATACAGTGGTGTGACGAGTGACAGCATTTTTCAAATGTGGCGGCGGAGATACGAAGAAAAGAGCACAATCGCAATACACAATAAACAATGGGAACTGGTTGCATGGCTTAACAAGCGATTCATTACACGACAGGTTTTTATATTACGCACAATGGTCTAATATCTTCGCGAAATAGCAATTATTAAAACACTTGTTCCTTTTATAATTAACACATTTTCCTAATATTTGTGCCCACTTTTGCGTTTAACAACATACTTTTTACTTTTATTTAGGATCACATTCTGATTTCACATTCTAAGTGAAGTCAAAAACCTACATGACAGAATGAGTATACCATTATTCTACATCGTTAATGTTGAGCGCAATACTTATCACTGCACCTTCTCTCTTAAAAAATTCTAACAACTACAACAGCCTTTTAAATCAATTAAAAATATTTTTTTATAAACAAATGAATTTTTTTCAATAATTTTAATAAATGATTAAAAAATAATATGAATAATCTACGAAATTAAATACAACTTTTACATGGAAAATACAGGTGTCTCAGAATAAATTGTGACGAACGTCTAAACAATATTGAGTGATCGGAAACGATCACTATATCACTACTGAAGATTTGGAGGGAAATTTCATAAAACGGAGTTACACATTGGGACTTTTGCCCTTGATTTTTATGCAATCATATGCACATATTGTCGCATGGCGCCCACGTAAGCCAAATTGCGTAGCTCCGCCTCGGAAAGTGCGTTTCAGCAGTAAACGCCAATATAACAGCTTGACTTCCGCTGAGCGGGAGGACGAACTACTCGTGAGTTCGTCGCCCGTGCACACAGGCGATGAACTCAAGACTCACGCCCACTCCTCCGTCGTTTCAGATCGGCCCAAACTGGCCCTGCCGACTTCCCTTCAACCATAGTCGGTTGAGATCGCCCCGAACTGGCCCTGCCAACACTCCTCCGCTCTGCTAGTCCAGACCGACCTTCCGGGGTCCTGCTACCAGCTTCCCGCCCTCTTTCCTGATCGCTGGGCGCCGATGGCCGCTACAAAGTCTCTCTTTTGGAGAACAGTCGTAGGCGAGGCTGTGCTACGTCGGGTACCAATGTAAGAAACACTACCCTAATAAACTGTTATTTGCCACGACTGGGGTCATCACTGTTCCTATTGCTCCCTTTCATCCACCTTTAAGAGAATAGGGAACGACCCGGAGGACATGTTTTGCCCTTACCGTCTTTCCACTCCCCCACACGTGGTGCCAGACCCATCCCCCACAACAATATGCTCACAAGTACATGAAATCTCTTCAACTGCATCATAACGTCGTCAGCTGATCACCTGAGTGTGTGTGACAATTAGGAGAATATCAAATGTGTAACTTGCGTTATATGAAATTTTCCACCAAATGGTCATTGGCAAAAGTGATCATTTTTTACCCCTAAATATACCCTAGAGATTTGTAATATTTATTCTGTGATACCTGTATACATTATGGTTTAGGGATTGCTCTGTGCTAACCACACATACCCCTCAACCCATGGCCGCAAGGCCGGGACGCCGCTGGTAAGCCTTAGCTCGTAAAGAGCTGTCGTGCCAATGTACCTGTATACATGTATACATTACGGATGTATATTATGTAACCCATATCAATCATTCCTTTCGTTTGAAAAACACTTAGTCTTAAAGGAGCAAGAAGAGTCGTTTGGTTGGCGTTTTATGACACACAAAAAATCCTGAAGTCAGCGAATATACTGAAATACAAGAAGACGAGAGAGAAGAAAAGAAGAAAAAGGCGAATAGAATAGAAAAAAGCGATTCAGAAACAGTAATATTTTCACAAACAGTACATCGTTAGTTACAATGATTAAATAAGTAGTACAATATCTTTAACCCTGCCTTATCAATAATTATTTTTCATTGTGATTTATTTCCAACTGGATAAACGGAGTGATATCAAGATTGTAATTTTTAGATTATTATTTTTCGAAAAAAGTTACATGCACAATTGGGTTCAGTGGGTCTGAAGTATTGATATTCACAACAAAATTGAAATAATGAGGTCCTTGAGGCTTGCCCGGCTACCATTGCAGATTCAATCCAAACTAGTGGTAGAATGTTAAACTACTTTATTACTAATTTATTGCCGCAAATTGCGACAGTTAAAAATTCTGTTACAAATTTGGTTTGATTCTGCTGTGATAGACTGGCCAACTTAATGGACCTGAAAAATGAAAGGAAGAAAGAATGAAAATAGAAATTGTAATGATTTTTTAAGGAATTTTATGTTAAAAAATTAGGTTAATTAATGTTAATAAAATTTTAAGACGTTTAAACATTTCAAAAGACGTTTATTTCATAACTTTTTTGGGATAGAAATGTATTTTTTAAATATGTTTAAAACTATTTTTTAATGAAATATTTTTTAGAAACCTATTTCTTTAACAAATTTATTTTTCCAGTAAACTTAAAAAAACTTTCAAGCCGCAGAGTTAACATTAACCAAATTTTGAAACTTTTCTTCATGAGCATATTCTTTATGCCACATTGCGGTACAAGAGGTAGGACTGATAGGACTAAATCATTCAATATTCACAATACACTGTATAGAAATCAACAATGTCTCATTACTTTTTCATTAAATTGTCAATTTATTCAAATCATTCAAATATTCAAAATATGGAAACATACATACATTTATTTGAACTGCAATTGGGCATGACCCAGTGGCAGTTAAATAACAATAATTACAATAATAATAACAACAATAATAATAACAACAATAATAAAGGTACAAGCCGAACATGCAATAATCATACTAACACTAATATTAAGTATTATAACAAATATTTCAACTCTGTCATAATATCCAATAATTATATGTGCTACATAAGTTTGGCTGAGTTTTTTAATTCATTGATCGCGTTCACTATACTTAACTACACTGCACTACACTACACTGTATTACACTACACTACACTACACTGTTTTTGCTTTGAATTACACTGACCACACTTCATTCACACTTCATTCACACTTCATTCACTTCATTCACACTTCATTCACACTTCATTCACACTTCATTTACACTTCATTCACACTTCCCCACACTTCATTCACACTTCTCCTGCACATCACCACACTTCACCGCACTTACTCATTTAATTACTCATTTACTCTCATATTGTTCTAATTTATTTCTAAAGCTTCGAACACTTAGAGGAACAACTTTGAAAATTGTTGCGGGTAAACTGTTCCAATCTTTAATTGTTCTGTTACAAAATGAAAATTTCTCAAGAGCTGTATTTTGTTTCCTTGTTCCAATTTTGTGAGTGTGATCGCTTCGGCCAAAATAATTTGTTTTTCTAGTCTAACCTGAAGTTCCTTCCAAGCTGGTTGACCTACGTACGATTTATAAAGAGCGCAAAGCCTCGCCCTTGTTCTTCTCGTTACTAGAGGTTCCCATGGCTTTTTATTGTGTTAGTAAACTTATAGTAAACTTATTCACTTTCCTCTGTATTCTATCTAGATTTTTCCGGTGCGACTTTCTGTATGGATCCCAACATGCCACTCCGTATTCCATGAGAGGGCCAACCAGCGAAAAATATGCTAATTCTTTTGCGTTTGCAGAACGTTTCTTTAGAATTAGCATTATAAAATGCAATGACTTCCAGGTTTTTCTTACTCCCTGATTTATATGCTTCTCCCACACTAATTTACTATCTATATGAATGCCTAAGTACCTGCATGATGAGACTCTTGAGATGACGACCTCACCTAAACGATAGTCTGGTTCCTGATAATTTCGTCCCCGCCCGAACGTTATTGTTTTGCTTTTCGATCCGTTAATTCCCATGTTATTTTTTTCAGCCCAATCACGTAAATATTCTAAATTCTCCTGTAATATTTGTTCGTCAGCGCCACTTTTGATTTTTCGGTATATAACACAATCGTCTGCAAATAAACGCACCTTTGATTGTATCTTAACATGGAGATCATTTACGTACGCTAAGAAAAGTAATGGCCCTAAAATCGTATATGTGCAATTAATTTTTCTGTTAAATTCTTCATTACAATCAGTCAATTCTGAAGTTAATAATTTTCTGATTAGTAGATTATGCGGTACTACGTCGAATGCTTTCGCAAAGTCAATTACGATTGCATCCACCATCCACCCGCGTCAACTCGTCAGCTAGATCTTGAAAAGAGAAACGATTTGGCTTTCGCACGAAATTTACTTCTAAACCCATGCTGTCCGTGAAAAATCCAGTTCCTTTTTCTCATTCGCGGCGAATGTACCCGCTATTAAATGCTCCATTATTTTGCATACTATTGATGTAGACATACTGGTCTATAATTACAAACTTTCGTTTTATCACCATTTTTGAAAATTGGGACCACTGTAACTGTCTTCAAATCGTCTGGTAAACTTGCATTATTAATAGAAATATTGAATAATCTTAACAAATACGGCAATACTGCCTCCCCAGCGAGTTTAATAAAATTTGTCGAGATGCCGTTTGGTCCGTGTGATTTATTATTTTCCAGTGATTTTATACGTTTGTGGATCTCTCATGCATGAAGCTTGAACTGGTTTTCTATTGGAAAATAATGAACTTGCTCCTGCACCCGTTTTGGTTTGAATACCGATAAAAATACTCGTTGAACGCATTTGCTTTCGCTTGGTCGTCGTGCAATAGCGCATTATCTGCGTCTCGAATTTCTTGAATTTCTTCCTTATTCCTGTACATTTGAAATGAGGATTGAATTCCAATAGAATTATAGAAATCAACACTGTCTCAATATCTTTTCATTAAGTAAGCAATTTAATTTGGAATATTGGTATCCAATCCTCATTGTAAATAATCGAGACAATCACTAGGAATAATAATTACAATCCTTCAGTCACGCTTCTACAAGTACCAGTGGAAATGCTCATCTAAGTTTGGAACTCGAAAAACAGTGAAAAGAAAAGAAAAAAGGGAAAAAATATTCCCTTGAAATACAACAGAAAGCGACTAAACTGTACGAGGCCACTGTAATGATGTAATTGACTGCAGGTCTTCGTCTACAACGAAAAGAAATTCATATTCCAAATTGTAGGCACTTGGTGTGAAAAGGGCTAAAAAATAATTTTAGTATCCGAGCAACCATATAAATTTATTTCAGCTTCGTGAACTTTAGAGGCCAGATGAAAAAAGCAACAACATAAAAACCAATACACACAATGAAAGCTAAGACATGCTTTTGCCTTACAATTCTACAAAAATGCCTTTTGAATCGTGCCTCCACAGCAGTCCATGAGTAGCACGAGAGGGTTGTAGATAACCGATGGCCTGCTGTAAAGAAGCTTTGCACAAACGACGCGGTCTGCCTGTGCGGTCAACCGAACAATCTCGTCGAAATTCGAGCGGCGTGCGGTCCTCACGCGCGCGCCACCGCCACCGCCGCCGCCTCCGCTGCCCGGCTACCGGTCGGCGCGTCCGCATGCAACTTTAACGCGCACGCCCCTCCACAGGCCTCGTAAATCCGGCGGGCGGGGGGGGCGGGGCGAGGGCGGGCAAGCGCGTTGACGAGTCCCTGCGCCGCGATAGCCGCACGCGGTAAACAAAGCCGTCATCGCGGCCGCCGCCCCCCCCGGGGGGTTGGACGCCCGAAACGCAGCGGAGGGTGCCAACCAAAAGGAGGGGGGGGGGAGACCGGAGCGCGGAGAGTGGGGAGAAGGGGGCGGAGCAGAGAGGACAGAATGGGAGGACAGCGGAGAGGGTGGAGCGGAGAAGGTGGAGCGGGGAGGGTGGAGCGGGGAGGGCGGAGCGGAGGGCGAGCGGAGAGGGCGGAGCGGAGAGGCGGGCGGAGGGCGGAGCGGAGAGGGCGGAGGGGGAGAGGGCGGAGCGGAGAGGGCGGAGCGGAGAGGGCGGAGCGGAGAGGGCGGAGCGGAGAGGGCGGAGCGGAGAGGGCGGAGCGGAGAGGGCGGAGCGGAGAGGGCGGAGCGGAGAGGGTGGAGCGGAGAGAGTGGAGCGGAGAGGTGGAGCGGGAGTGAGCGGAGGGTGGAGCAGAGGTGGAGCGGAGGGTGGACGGAGAGGTGAGCGAGAGGCAGAGTGGGCGACAGGGACGAGTGCGGAGGTGGGGAGAAGGGGCGGAGCAGAGAGGACAGAATGGGAGGACAGCGGAGAGGGTGGAGCGGAGAAGGTGGAGCGGGGGGAGGGTGGAGCGGGGAGGGTGGAGCGGAGAGGGCGGAGCGGAGAGGGTGGAGCGGAGAGGGTGGAGCGGAGAGGGTGGAGCGGAGAGGGTGGAGCGGAGAGGGCGGAGCGGAGAAGGCGGAGCGGAGAGGGCGGAGCGGAGAAGGTGGAGTGGAGCGAACAGAACGGAGTGGGGGAGGGTAGAGAACACAACGGAACGGAGAGGACAGACCAAGTTCGACGAACGGGGTGGATGGAGCGGGAAATGAGGGAAACGGGTGGGAACGAGCCGACTGCGAGAAACCGAGAGGAACAGAGGAAAGCAGAGTGGAGTCGGATAGGCGGTGTGGATGTCGGATGGTCGGGCGGGTGGAGTTGGGCTGATATCAAGGTGTCGGGTCGTATAGAATTGAGCCGACAGGACCACTGAAGTTGTGTGAAGTGGAATGATGCAGAGCGGGGAATATGAAGAAGGGTTGGACGGACTGCTGTGGGTGAAAAGCCATATAGAGGGAGAGAGGTGAGTTGAGGGGGTGAGTATGAAGTTTCTGGAGCAGGGTGATCGAGCAGCATGGGCAGAGCGGGAGGATGGAGCGGAGTGTGCAGAACGGAATGAGCAGTGCAAATCTGAGGAAGCGTGAATGACGGACGGGAAGCGGAGTGTTCAACGCGCTTAGCGATTAGCGGAATAGGATACGAGGAGAAGCCTGATCGATGATCGAGTCCGACCGATAGGTAGTGTGATGAAGCGCGGCTGCTGGACCGAAGCCAGGAAGCGCGAGGCTGTGTAGACGCGCAGAGAGGAATTGGAGTACAAGAGGGCAAGGATTGGCTTCGGTTCCTATGCAGAGTGAATGCTTGCCATTAATACGTGCTTATTACTAGATACACTGTGTACTTGTAAAGCCATTTCATGGTATGGTCCTTTCGGTAAAGTGTTGCGTGATGCAAATAGGTTGCTCAAAACATGAGCTGGGTCGGTGATTGTTTTGTGAATGATTGCTGTGTGAATGAAACGTTCAGGATTGGGGCTTAGTACTCTGTGAGTGAACGCAAAGATTACGAGAGAAGAGGGGAAGCGTGGGAAGATTAGTGATGCAATTGTGCGAACTGAATGAGAAACTGAATATCTTTGACTACATGAAAACAAAAAGAGGATTAAATGAATTTATCAAGATGAAATTTAGGAAAAAATAATTGGATTAAAAAACATTATTATTGTATTTTTTTCATCAGTTTTTCAGACTCAGCAGCTATTTTTTTTTTTACCACTATATTACGAGTGATCATCACTACGAACCTATTTTCGGATCTGTGTATTGCTCCTTAAATGATCCAAAAGTAAGGTTGATTAGCAATTAAGTTAAAAATATTTTACTATAAATTCAAGCAATGAAACAGTAATTACAGTTAAAGACACAAATTCTTCTGTACAAGCTTGTAGAAAGAATGAGACATTCCGAATTTGTACGAAAAATGTAAAATTAGAAACTGAACGTAAGCGTACGAGAAACTTAAAATTGAAAATTAAATAGGCATCATTATCTGGTCTCTAAAGAAATAGCTCTCTTTAAGAAACCTATGGACACAAGTAACATTCACTACGATCATACATTTTTAATTTTTTTTTAAAATTTTTTTTTTTTTTTTTCATTTTTATAAACTCGTTTTGAATTCTCAGTCATATTTCCTCTTGGACCTTCTTAACTCCTTGTTGCTCGTTATCAGGCGTGTCAAAAGAAACCGGGCTCCGCTAACCTATAGCGTGTATGTATGTCATATATATTCTCCAGGATATTTAACTAACACACTATGCATATCGTCTCTCTAGGAAACTGTGATGTTACAGTTCTCTCTTGCATCGCTACATTTCGCCAGTTAAATCTGGCACAAATTTCCAGAAAACGTCGCGTGATAAAAAAGAATCCAAAATGTAAATAAAAAGGATACGGATATAACTCCATTATGCAACACGGCTGTTTAATTTTACTTGTGTGAAACGTAGCGAGCTGGGAATTTCGTGAGTTACTGCTTAGTTGTGCGAGCCTCGTGCTGTGTTATCGAGACGGGTGAAGCGCCTTGTAAATAATAAAAGCACGCGACATTTCCGTACCTCCCTCTAGTGGAATTGTTTCCTTTCCGTCACGCAATCCAATGTCGATCTTAGAAAGAAGTAGATGAAGAGGGAAGGCAAGTACTTCCCTGGAAGAAGTTCTTATAACAGTAAGAGCATTTTCTAGCTATAAAAAATGTAGCTAGTACACACATTGTTATATTTTCAGTCGTCAATTTTTGTGGCTGATTTTTTTTAATTATGCTGTAAGACATTTGATTAATCAGATGATGATTTATGATTACACTGGTCCACAGTGATTTTGCTACTCGAGAAAATTAAGTATACCAACCCTAATTCGGGTGTGCTGATTTCAGATCTGAAATTAGTGTTTTCCATCTCGTCACAATTTTAAGACAATAGACTTTTTATCAGTTTATTTGAATCGTCGAAATGAAATCAACTAACAACCACGCGCAGCGCTCGTGGCACATAGCGAAGTCGCTAGCCTTTTACCACTGAGGTCCGGGTTTGATTCCTGTCGAATCTCATGTGAAATTTGTTCCAACAAAACGAGTTTGGTTACTTCACAAGGGCTAGACCAACCCCTGTGAAGTGTCCTAAACCCTACCCCTATCCTTATTCCTTTCCAATTCTGACCGCTAAGTAGTGATGCAGGAGCGCGTAACAGGAGGAGCGTACGCGGAGATGCTACCTGGCGGTCCTCTTTGACAACTCAGTGCGACGGCACGTGACATGACTTTAACATAATGGAGGATTACTCCCCAGGGCTAAAGCGCTCAACGCCCCTTCAGGGGCTTGGAGACGCGTTGCGTAAATATGTAGACGCAACAAATTAAAAAAACAAACTATTAGAGTAATTGTCTTTTTGATGATTTTGTTAGTTGTTTAAACAGATACTCGGTGAGGACTCTTTCTTTCCACTGTTGATTTTTCACTGTAGCGCTTGTTTTTTGTGTAATTTTGAGAAATAACAGAAGTGACATATTGTAAGCTGTTTCTATGTCCCTTGTAAAACTGAATTGTATGTAAACTGTAAATGAAATAATTTACGTCTTATTCTAAATGATGCCAAGATCCAATTGACTTCAAATGAAATTTGAAGATCTTGTTGATTCCATTTAATTACAGAATTTAATTGACACCATGAGCAGGAGATAACGTCTAAACCACCCAGACAATTACTGCTACATCTGTGGCAAATACGCTCCTCTTAACCAGCAACAGTAAGAACTTAACAAGTAAATTGAAAACCGCTTACAGATATTATTTCGGGTACAGTGTAGGGGAATATGGCAGTGTTTGGGCCACTTATATTTGTTGCACCGTGTTATACTGGCCTTACACAAAGGTTGGCTGGCAACAGAAAATAAATACCTTTTTCTGTGCCAATGATTTGACAAGGAGCAAAAAAATTACACTTCAATTTGCTATTTTTGCATGAAAGAAATTGCTGGATTTTTGAAGGAAAACAAGATAAAAATTGTGTACCCAGCTTGTGAATCTGCTCTGAAACCAATATCTCATGATACAGAGAACGCTGTACCACTTCCTCCCTACGCTTTTACTCTTGAAATGAACTTTGTCGTGAAGAGGAAGTGCAATAAGGTAAGTTACTCAGATTCTGAGTTTCATGAATATGAGTTTGAAAATTCTGAACCACTGTTGTTTAGACGTGAAGATCTTTTAACTTAGATTTTTTGCTTTCAAAAGTTACGTCTGAACCCTTAGCTTCTAGACGTAGGGACAGGAATTTGTTCCAGAAGGGTGCTGCAGTCGCACATTATCGTAATCGGAATAAAAAAATAGCTTTCCTTTTAGAAAGATGAGAATTCTTTGTGTTTTTGTTCTAATATAAATGCTGTCATTAGGATATTAGGATATGTACACCAACGTCAAAAGTGAAGTCTCATTCCTTGTCTCGTCCAAAGTTAGCTTGAGATGTTTTCTATTACACAATGGTAACGAGAAACCATTAATTCCTATAGCTCACAGTTTTGGATTAAAGAAGACAAATACGAATCAACGGATACGCTCCTCAAATTGATAGACTATGGAACTTATTAATGGAACGTTTGTTGTGATTAAAAAGTTATATCGCTATTACTTGGATTGCAATTAGACTACACCAAAAATACGTGCCTCTTGTGTTTACGAGATAGCCGTGATGTCATTAATCATTTTCAAAGGGAATATTGGACTCAGAGAAATGATTTCAATATTGGGGAAAACAATGTGAAGCACAAGACTCGAATTGATCGCAGAAGATTTTTCTTCCACCCATGCGTATTAAACATGGACGCGTGAAAACCCTTGTATATGTAATAAAGCATGATAAAAAGATTTTAAATATCCAAAAGAAAAGTTTGGGAGAATAAAAAATGATGCACAATTGAAGGCAGGAATTTTTTTAGGCCAGTAATTTGATAGTTGAATTGCCACAACATACAGAACAAAACGTAACCCTTTAGAACGTAGAATCTTGGACACATTTGTACTTATGACAACCACGGTTTTGGGAAATTATCGAGCAGATAATTATGCAAAACGAGTACATAACACTATTAGAGCCTATCAGAATGTAGATTGTCACATCTCTTAAAATTTTATTTTCTGCATTGCCATCTTGAATTTTGTCCGCCAAATCTCCGCGCTGCCAGTAGTGAGCAAGTTGAGAGGTTCCACCAGAATAGATCAACAGTGGAATCCAAATACCAAGCACATTAAGGTGCTAGCATGATAGGAGATTTGTGCTGGATTCTTCAAAGATCAACCGCCAGCCAATATAATCGAATAAGCAAATTCTCAAGCACTTTTAAAAGAGTTTCAAGTGCTTATTATATAGTGAATATGAATGTATATTATTTTTTAAGTTTTGACAATATAAATTAACAACAAAATTTGCAAAAAAATCTATCAAGTTTAATTTAGTTTTGGCCTTACTCTACCGGTATAGTATACAGAAAAAGTATTATACTGCATTTTACAAAGGTATAATTAAAAAATGTGACGTGCTAGAATAAAATCTTACTTCAGGAATGGAATCAGAGCATCGATTTCAGTATGACATAGGTGAATTTTCGTCAGTAGAAAAGAAAAAAGTTTCTTTGTAGACCAGTGTTATCTGATGAGGCTGGCGTGAATTTTTGTTTTTCTGTTCCACATGTATAGTGACAATGGAACATTAGTTTAACTTATTCGGCCGTCATCTGAGTTGTTAATTGCATTTTGGGATTCGATGTATTAAAAAACTCACTCGTAATACAAGATAAAATGTTATAAACAATTTTTGTTTAACTATAATTATACTTTTACACTGGAGCTGCCAATTCATAAAGATTTGAAACACAAATTCGGACGTTGAACTTTCGCTGCCAAACTGTCCTTTTAGCTAGAAAGATTACCGAAGATCTCAAGGAAATACGTTTTTGTTGATGTATATCAAAATTTGGCGTTGCTGGTGTTTCAAGCGTATTACCAAAGTTTGTTCTTCTTTAATTTTAAATTTCCTTTAGTGATTCATGATTAGTAGATAAATGTTTATCGTTCAAGCTGGTTTGGGAACTTTCTCTTAGACATCAATGGCAGTTAAAAATATTGATACGGACGACAGTGCAGTTAACCACGGCTCTGGAGAATGACCTTTATCGATCAGGTTTCCGTCCAGTTTCCCTGATCCTTTGAGCAAATGCTAGATGGCCTTTTTGCTTCTGACATAACTCATTATCTTAGTCTTCTAGAATTCATAAATATAGTTATAAATTATCGTTCTCCATTGTCGGTGGAAGTATTATTCTGACGAAGCCACGTGAGATAAGACAAATTTATTGCGATTACCTGAAATAGATATATATGACAAATATTATTAAAATTCATCAAAAAACTCATTTTTCTGTATCAAAATTCAAGTATAAGACTTAAGCAGTATCACTGAATTATGAAACGTCACAATTCACTTCTTCGTCATCAAAATACAGTTTTAACTGTTTTTGATAAAATAAATAAATAAACGACACAATCCCAATTTGTCTAAACCTTAATCCAGAGTTAAAGCCCAAAGCTAAAATCCAGAGCATAGTAAAAGCTGTTCCTCGCACCATGTTGGAGGCCTGGGCTGTGCCAGGTTGCCTAGCGACTTCGTCGCGGCGCTTAGTCGCCGGCGTCGCTGGTGCTGCGGTTCGTGGGCGTGGTGGCGCGACCGCCGAGGCCATCGGGCCGTTAGAAGCGCCGGCCTCGAGGCGCGCAGGGCGGGCGCCAAGACGACAGCGTCGCGCCGAGGCGGGCGCGCGAGGCAAAGGCCGTAGGGAGGCGTCGGAGGACCGGCTGATGCCGCCGGCGCGCGAGCGAAGCAGCCTCGCGACGCGGAGCACGGCACGGGGACGGCGGAAGCGGTGAGCGGCGGCGGCGGCGGCGAGGACTCAGCGTCCCGACCAGCCCTCCGGCCCCTACCCTGGGGGCCACGCAACATCGATCGGCTTTGCGCGCGACGGAGCGGCGGCGGCGGTGGCGACGACGTCGACCGCGACGACGAGAGACGGACGCCCGAGAGGCCTGCAGCAAGACAGTCGTCTCAGCCAAAGCCGTAAGGCTGAGACGGCCGCCGGAAAGAGTGGCTCGCTGTTCCTCCAGAAGCGACGAATGTGAATTTGCAACTCTTCAATGTTGCCCATTTCACTGACTATGTAGATTGAATCCTCTGAAAACGTACGCATCTTATTTTTATGCATTCGCTTTGAGATGAACTCAATTGCTGATTCCGAGAAACTTAGCTCACTAGTTCAATTTTCGTTTCTTTTCATCACTTGAATCTCCACACGAAAAAATACTATTTAAATGTTAGCACGTTTTTTTTGTTTTCTTTCTACGATGTACTTTTCAACACTTCAGTGCGCGTAGATCTACGAACGTTTAGAATCACGAACTCCAACGTAGGGTATGAGGATAACAATATTGTGTTTATGCAAAAGGTTCATATGCGTTTGGTATCAATGATGTTTTGTATTTCAGCATTATAAGCGATCTTACGAAATCGTCATAAAAGACATTCATGCAAGATTAAGTTGCTTTATGGCACGAATATTCGTCATGCAATTCAGCCAATGAAAACGAGAGAATCGTGAGATGGTAGCGGTAAACCGAACAACCGACAATCGTTTTTCAAATAATTGATACCTTCTTAAAAAATACGCTAGCGATCATATCAAGCGAAATAATAAATACTGTAATCTGCATAAATTCATTCGACCGGAAAATCTTATATGCGTCTTGACGAAAAGGACAAGGTTTTGTTCTTATATCTATAATATATATTTAATTTAGCCATTCACTAGCATCTATACATCGTTTAGATTATATGTAGTGATGTGTAGTTATATATATAAATATATATATATATATATATATATATATATATATATATATACACACATACACTTATTATTATATATTATAAATCATTTACGACCAATCTTTTACAATCAGAACTATTTTTGTTGCTAAAATACGAAAATCTCTAATGATGCCATAACTTTTTGAACTGGAATATCGATGGTGTATTAATTGAACATACCATGACAACCGATTTAACATATAATTCACATTAACAATGTAGTTGTAAACGATAAGTATTCACATTTGCCATAACTATTCAGAGAGGCAATGTGAAATATTTTATTTATTTAGTAAAAGAATAGTAAAAATCTGAATGTAATGTTTGAGGAAGAAGTAATATCTGCGCACGCTTTCATGAGATCCAGAATCTCTTCCCAAGATTTTAACTATAAATGGTTAGTTAAGTAACGTCTTATTTTACGTGGCGAGACTCCAGCTATCAGGCTCGCTCTTCCGTCTGACCACATACATTTTGCTATGCTTCTTTCACGATCTAACGGTGAGGAAGATATTACTCCGGGGAAGAAACAGACGATTTTTAAATTTAGCTCAGACGATTCTTTTAGGCTTAAAAATTGTATAATCTACGACATTAACTGCAGTACATCTACGACATGGGACAGCCGGCATTACGTTCTCTACAAAGACACGCGTACGCAGGTTTTTTCTCGTCCCTAAAGAACCCACGACTTCGATCGGGTTTGAACATACAAACTTGGATACCACTCCGTACGCTAACCGTTATACCACCGAATCCGCGAATAGTTAAATGAAGAATAAAATGTTCAAAAGAGGTGAAGTCAAAAACTTTTGAAAACTAGATATTTTTGCTCCCGAGTTATAGAGAGCTCATTCGCAACAGTAATCGAACTATAGATTTTTAATTTTTTGTATTGCTAACAAAATAGTAACGTTCCCATCGGTTCTACTCCTACCATTACTAGCAAAAGGAGAGCTCAACAAATCATGCGCAGAGTGAAGCTACATTCTTGTCCAGAGGTAAAACAATCTCAGCATTTGGTCAATGGATCAGGGAAACTGGACAAAGCCTGATAGAGATGGGGGTTCGTTGATACGGAAGCTGAAGAACATTATTTGTTCCCGGCGTATTAAGTCATTTGTAAAATTATACAATACAAATGTAAACTAATGCATTAATATTCTTGTTAAAATAAACTTTCATATGTATTATTTTTTTAGGTATTAGGCTTTATAGGTTAATTTTTTATATGTACGAGTAGTCAGTATAGCCTCTAATTGAAAATAGTTATGCAGTATTAAATATTATTCTTTTAACTTAAAGGGCATAGCCGAATTAGGAGGTGAAACCTGCGTCCAAAGCAAATCGATTATCGCGAGAATAAAAAATGCCGTAGATTCTAAAAAATCAGCGTCTTAGGGCAATCTGTTGCAGAGATACGAGAAACGAGTTTTTCATGATTTATTTTTTCTCAGCTTATATTGCATATATCAGGCTGAAAAAAATTGAAGAGACGGGAAAAATTAGTTGAATTTTTGTGAATTTTTGTCAACCAATTCTGACACCAAATTCAAATAAAAAATAAATAAATAAAGTTTGAAATGGATTTCCGACGTGATTAACGATGGCGATTTTTAAACAGATTTTTAAACAATGTGGACGATAGTGAAAGAAAATTAAAACTAATTTTAGCAGTTTAGGAGTTTAGTTTGAAATGCGCGCCAAAATGTGATTAGAAAAGACGCCTTTACCAATATTTAAACTTAGATTCAATCACGGCACATGAACTCGAAATATATGTATTACATCATTTATGAACCAACGCCAATCGGACTATCCATGTTGGAAATAGATGGGTAGGCTGTTGCGCATCTGACTTCAGACAATGAGCTTCAATCGCCAGTTTGCGTCATAGTATTAATGGTATAAAATTAACGTCATAATTATTGTATTTTATATGCCAAAATTATCACGTTTGCAAGTCATTGAAAAACGAACAGATAGGCACTTTCTTTTTATTTTTTTCAAATATTGCATCTTTTATTTCAATTACATCTTCATCCTCTTTTTTTAATAGTACCCTTAAAAATTGCCATTTTACACCAACTTAAAAATGTCTCTCAACACTTCTTGCTTTCCATGTAACACTGAAGCCAAGGAAAAACTAAGATAGTATATGATGTTGTCGAAAATCCATTTCAAAATGTATTTATTTTTGAATTTCACGTCAGAATTGGTTGACAAAAATACTTTAAATTCAACTATTTTTATTCGTCGTTCCAATTTTTTCAGCCTGATACATGCAATAGAAGCTGAGAAAAATAAAATATGAAAAACACGTTTCTCGTTGTATCTTTGTAACTGATAGAAGGCTGATTTTTTTTAATCTACGGTATTTCTTATTCTCTTTCACACGAACATTGTCATTATCGATTTGATTCGGAGGTAGTTTTCTTCGCCTTATTCGACTATACCCTTTGTGTACAAATTTTAATTGTTTAATGTAATCTGGCAATGTGTTGTAAAGTAACGCACATGAATGATGTGTGGATTTCTTGTAATGAGCTGTTGTACTGACACCTGATGAATGTGATTTCTACAATGTGTGTTGTAATTATGAATACCAGTATTACATGAAAATATGTTCCCATCATTAAATCAGTCAGTTTTGACCAAAACAACAGATTCGTAACTCCCTGAGGGTGACTTCCAAACATTATCTAAAAACAAAAAAGCTGTGAAGCTTTTAAGTGTGGCCGGTGTAATGAAGTTAATAAAAATGTCGACAATACAAACAATGGCATTGAGTTCACCGCATCAGAGGGTGTCAGTGATGCATGACTCAGCGGTATCGTTGCAAGGGTCACGTGTTAACCATCTCTCACCAAATCTACTTCTGCCTCAAACAGCCTTGCGGCAACAGCAACTTCAACCGCCAGGTCACAACACATCAACTGGGCCACCGGAATCAGTGATTTGGAATTCGAAATAATTTACTGAACTTAATTCGTACCGCGAACAAAGAAATGTTTTACATTGAATCTCTCTTTGCGCTGCATTAACAATGTTGAACCAAGGTCTAAAAGTAAATCTCCCAATTAGTGGAAGTGATGTCAAGAATTGGAGAAAAATTGCAGGTGTATTGTTATCTTTCTTGTGAATATGTTGGTTGTGATTAAAAACAATATTTCTCACATTGTAAAAAACCAGTGCTCATTCTTTTTTCTATAGTCGTCAACACTGTGTTTAACAGGCATGGCTTATTGAATGGTTTCAGTACTTTTTATTTCCCAATAATATGTTATGGGTCTTTTGATATAGTAGCCTAGTGATGGGGCTCTCGTTTTACATAATGCCTCGAGTTATGCATCTTCATTTGTTGTCCTTAAACGGGGAAGGTGCCTCGTCAGCCAGTTATCTCCTTCCAGAATTCTCTTCCGCCAAAACTGCCGCTGGGCTCTACACCATTACTCTAGCAAGGGCTACTCTACTCTAACGCATTATAAAGCTGACTGGACCAATGTCTTCAATGAGATGTTACCCCTCTAACATTTCCCTCTTTATCCTAGCTTGTGACCGACAGAATCTGGTTTCCCATATTGTGGCTCAGTTTGGCGTAAATGTAATACTATTGCATGGAAAATAAAGTATGTATGTAACGCCCAGAAAGTCTTAATTAGTCGAACAAAGGAGCATTATTAAAAATACTACTCTATTCTTCTTGTCGTGGTAGTATCAAATGGAATAAATGCACTGAACCCATGCACCAACGTTTCCACATAACCGGAATTATATTATAAAACATGGATCAAGAGTCATATTTATTGTTCATGGAATGTGTGGTTTCAAAGTCAATTTAGTATCTAGTTGTAATACAAGATAGGTAATAGGAGGTAATAGGAGTGTTGTTAGGAATCCAAGGGATTGCTTTATAGTTGATAATAAGACGAGTGCGAGAGATTTGTTTTAAAGAAAATATTTTTGCTTGACATTTTCGACTATTAATGTTAATTTTTCAATTATTGTACCAAGTAACGAGCCTAATTAAATCATCATGTAAATTATCACGACCAGTTATAATGTCTGCATTGAATGCATCTATTATAAGCTGCCCCGTAGGGCCATTTGGATTGTCCATTTTTACTATTGTAATCACTTCAGTTTCTCTTATTTAAAGAATAAGCAATTAGTTCAGTTTATAATGGGAGAACTTAATGTCTGTCAGTGTTAACACAGTACTCACACAGTAAAGGAAGATAGACTTTCGCCGCGGGGTTGGCAGCTTCGTGGAAGCAGCCCGCGCTCTGGCTGCAATGGGGTGGCCGCTCTGGATGTATAATAAGCACTAGTTTCGCTGACACTGACCTCAATCCGAGCGCGCCGGCCCTCGTAAGTCGAGAGCGCAGCACTCAGTAACTCGCCGTGAGCTTTAACAGCGAGCGGTTGGCGCAACATTTCACTACGGTGACTGAGCGAACAAATCCGGATTTCGCCTATTGAATGTTACAAAATGCTTCTCTCTTTCTGCTCTTACCTTCACATTATATAAATATTTTATTTTAATACATTCAAAATAAATGCGTGCGATTAATTGTAAAGCGTTCTGGTTCACTCCAAATAAATAATTAATTGAAGAATTAAGTGAAACTGAATGTTCATATAAACCTGCTCTCACGTTTTCCCCTTCATTAGCTTTTACACTTTTTCTCCTAATTTTTTTAATGTTGCAATTTGTAATTATCTATGAAAACATGAATTTTTAGCATAAAGAAAAAAATGTAAAAAAGGCTTTACTCTACTTTTTTACATATCACGTTTTTAAAATGTTTCCCATTGATAATATAAATAATTTAAAATATCCAAAAATTACTATTCTTGATGCGCAGAAAAGCAATTCCAGTGATCATAGAGTGAAATTCATATTGCTTCTCTTTTAAATCTGCGCTACTGAAGAAGGACAAGGGAAGTGAAAATACATGAAAAATTGTATATTTTTTCAAGAATAAATCCAGATTTTTTTATCACAAACACACCTCCGCAAACAATGGGGAGAAAATGTTATCTCAGTTTAAAATAAAAAGGAAAGTAATTACTTTTACGCACACAATATTTCTATTCATGAAATAATTTGTTTTGCGATTGTTCTTGAATGAGCACTACCTGCCTATTGTTTAAAAAACACAACGAACAAATCAACACTTCTCTGTACCATATTCGTGTACCGGTAAATGTCAGAAAACAATGTGTTCATTGTGCTGACGAGATATATTGCAATTTAATACCGACTGATTCACATCCGTCAGGACATTGATATGAAAATGAGAAATATATTGCACGAGGCGAGCAGACATATTTCATTTTCCAGACGGATGTTGCATGACACTCCCGCGGTCCATCCGTCCTTTTCCAAAGCAGATGCTGTCTGGCAGTAAGTAATTATATGGTGCTACCGTACTTTACGAACCGCATCTCCTTCACAACAGATCATACAAGTGAAGCGACAAAATTATCTTGTGAGCCTGCTATTCCCGAGTAAGCCATGTGTATGCCACGGAGCATTTTCGCCCACGACTGTCACTTTTATTTACCAAAGTGATGCTGTTGACTGTCGCGTCATGTGTAATAGACAAAAGTATTCCAGTTCTGCTCTATTCACCTGTATTGGAACATTTCCTCTTACAGTGATGGTAGGAATAACCTTCATGGAATATGATCTCAGAAGATTCAAAATGTACTGGGTGAATATAATTACCTGCATACGCAGTAGACTTTTCTAAAGCATTAAGAATATTTAGTATTGATGGTGTTGGAGTGTGATTATTTTAGGAAGTAGACAATCTATTAACAATCCTCTTGATAGGGCCAAACAGAAGATTCTTTTCTAGTTAAAACTGAATGCTAGCTTTCCGCGTATAAAAACAACGCTTCTATCCTCTAACGGTATCTGAGAAGGGTGTCGATAGACTCCTCATCTCTGCAATGCACTGGTTCGCCATACCCTGAAGTAAAATCTCTGTGCCTGTTTGATCGAAACCAACATGCGTGCACGGCGTATGAAACGGTGTTTTTGCATATTTCATCAAAATTATATCTTTTTCCATATTATAAGTATGTTTAATATTTCAAATGTTGTGTTTATGCGTTTCTCTTCGCAACTGGACAGAAACGTAAATATTAGAAGATGTAAAAAACTAAATAATGCGGACGTTGGACGTACAAAATCGAGAAGTAGACTACAATGTGAAAAGGAGAGAGTGTGAAGTAGCCAACTGCAATGAGAAATTCTAAATGTTAGTCAGGGGAGATTTTTCAGAGTTCACAATTGCAAAAGCTCTCCCACAACCGGACGAAATTTCACAGCAGACTGTCTCACTGCCCTTACTCATTTTTTCTTGAGGTTATTCCTAATAGTTTCGGTATGCGAAAGACATGATGCCGCGTCACCGGTCTTGTCCGAAACGCTAAGCGCCCGCTCAATTGCACGATTCACTCCGAGCGGTTGTCACGAGCTGTGAATCCCATTTGCCTGAGATAGAACGGTATTTGAAGGCTTGTGTCGTCTTGGCTTTTATTGACAGGAAGCAATACATCATATTAGTATGATATTGAATATCAATTACTTATATTATGAGTGTCTAAAATTACGGTAATCATCTAATATACTGCACGTAATTTGAAGTTCAACACGGCTGAATTTGATAAAAAATAACTTTTTGCCAAAGATTTATCCTCTTGTATTTTTTTTATTTATTTTACATTGGCAGACATTACAACGTTCAGCCGTGAGGCTCTTCAGTTGATTGGGCGAGCAACTTTGTATCAGCAAAGCGTGAAGGGGGTAATTTCGTGTTACCTTCCTGGTAATGATTATAACTTCAACCAAAGTTATTGCGAGGAAATTTTGTTAGAGAGTAATGATAGTGTTTGGGTTTGGAAAGGATATACTATGGGACGGACAGGAAAATGTAAGAAATGTTCTTACCTTACCTAATGTCAGAGGGATATTGAAGGAAAATGTGGAATGGAAGTCTGTTTCTTAGGCGGAAGAGTGGGGTTTGATCGGTTCCTATTTCGTAGGTGACTGCACCTTGCACATGACTTAGATTATTGAAGAAATTATGTGTCAGCTTCGTAATAAAGGAAGTAATTGGTTCTATTGCAAGATCGTTGTAAGGGCCTTGTTGCTAACAAACCAGGGGGCGTTTACTGTTATTCTTAGCATTTCGTTTTGGAAGATTTGTAATTTCTTTAATGAGGATGGAGCAGCTGAAATCCAAACAGGGCATGCGTAAGTTAATATCTGACGAACAATGGATTTGTAAATGGTTAAAGCGGAATGAATTTTTAAAGAAGAGTTACGGTTGAGAATGGGACGTAGAATAGCTAACCTTGTATTGGCTTCGATTACTTTGGACGAGATGTGACTGTGCCAATTTAGTCTTGTGCCCATCAGAACACCGAGATAACGAATAGATGAATTCAGAGGAGACCAAGGAATGATAGAAGAGTTCAGAGATAAGGGGCGAGGGAAGACAGGATACCTCAAAATAAATATTTTTGACTATTGATTTATTTGGGTTAATTTTGATTTCCCACAATTTTGATCAATTTTCTATATTTTTAAGTGACACTGAATTACACTTTATCCTCTCTGATAATTTTGTTGATTGAATGATTGATCGATTGGTCGATTGATTGATGTTTCTGGACACGTCAACTGCTTCAGTCATTAATCCCGTTAGTGTTGTGAATGATTTATCCCGAAAGGTGATGTTCGTCCCTCGCTGGATAGTGGAACCCAGCGTCGACATAGTGTCGGCTTGCGGGGTTGTCCCTCTTCGGGTATCTCTCTCAACGAAGTATCTCTCTCAGCGATTAGCACAGCCGGAGCCGGGCCAAACTCTAAGATCTACATTGGTGGACGTGCGTGGTAGTATATTGCAAGAAAGTGGAAGTGTGTGTAAAGGGAGAGTATAGGACAAGGAAGAGGAAGGAAAGATCGTGGGTGCTCCATGGCCCGTTTGTTCCGATATTTGCAAGGCCGGTTATGGGTGAGCCGTTGGTGCCCCTGTAGGGTAACTGTAGGTTGTCTGTGCAATAACACTTTGCATTTTTAGAATTAAGTTCATATTTACAATTCTGTCGTAATAAGCGAGGTTGATTTTATATCCGTAGGCTAGAAACAATTTCGTGGGACTTCACGAAATTACCTGGGAAATTCTACGATTGAACTTCATCATTCCGTAACTTGTTAGAATTCACCAAGTTGTTATTTATAATGGCAATGTCCCTAATGACTGAGAAATAGCCATTGTGTTGGTCAAGGTGGAGATTGTTCTTTAATGTTTAATTTTATACCAATTACCTTGACATCGGTAGTATGTAAAATGATACAACATAAAATTGCGGATAATTGACATGCACGAAACAATAATTACATCCTATTTGAAAACCAACAGGGCTGTAGGCCAGGCTTTTGGTACGAAAGTCATCTAGCTACCGTTTTATTACGAAAGTCAATTACCTACACTGCCTATTCACTCGACCAAGAAAAAAATAATTGATGAAGCGTTATAGACTTTTCTAAATATTTTGAATTAGTTCATCACGACAGACTTCTTAATATAATTTTTGAATCTAAGTAGTCCCAGAAAAATTGTCATTTGAACTAGGAAATTTCTTCGCAACCGGACACAGCGAGTTTGAATTGATGACTTTCTATCCGATGAGGTATATGTGACGACCGGCGCCCCTCAAAGAAACGTGTTAGGGTCGCTCGTTTTTCTTAAGAATGTTAATGAAGTCGGAACCAAAATGTCAATAATCAGACATTTTACAGTCGACTGCACCGTGTATCAAAAAATTAAAGAAGAATCCGGCATTAATCAGTTGCAAAAAGGTATTAACTAAACGTTAAAATAGTCCCAGTATAAAATTCCGGAGATACGTTGCTGTAAATATTTGGGAGTAAAACATGGAAGTGACCTCACATGGACTGATCACATCAGATATGTTACACAGAAAGCTTGAAAAACTCGGTTTGTTACGCGCATATTACGGAAAGAAAACTGTAGCACGAAAATACAGGCTTACACGTGCAGGTTCGGCGATCAGTTGTTGCCGGTGAAACGGCGACTGCATTTTTTTTACATAATTGCTAACACGTAAATAGTGCGAGAACAACCCGTCAATGTTCTCTCAAGCTCATTCTGAGCAATCAGAAACAGGCAGGTACGTGGAAAGAGAAGGATCAAACCAGTGGATTAGAATGGATGTCAGCCACCAGGGACGGAGGAAACTTTCGCCGCCCCTTATTTAGGTATTTCAATTTAAAAGACCAAAATATACAGTAATTCTCAAGAACTTTTCGACATGAACAATCATTATTATTGTGTATTGTACATTTTACAAATACAAAAAATCATGTACATGTGTTTTACAATATAATAATCACATATTTTACAATATAATAATAATAACTACACATTCATTTAAAGCTGTCAGAGAATAAGTAATGGGAGAGTCCGTGCTCATTTCAATCGGTCCGAATCGTAGGTGCGACATAAAATATGAAATGAATTAATGCAAATATTTTAAAGGTATTATTATTATTTATTGTGAAATGTTTCCGTCTCTAATAGTACCGCCAGGGGCGGGGTGCCCCTGTCGCCCCCGCTACGCTTCGCCACTGGATCAAGCCTTCGTGATTCCGGAGGCAGCGCTACTAAGAAATCACGTTCAGTGAGCCTCCAGCACACTTATTAGTATTATTATAACCTCTACCATTACGTTAAGCAGAGCCTCTCAGACACGACGTCCAGGGAACTGCGTGTACACTTATTACTATCTTACGTTCATGAGACCCTATAACACACTACGTTACGGCTCAGACAGCGGGAACACTTATTACTATTACTAGTGAGAACCCCTCAAAATTTGACGGTGAGATCTGAGATAAATGTAAAATACTGTGCCCAGACCAATGTTCACATATTGCATTGTTTGGATCTTCAGGTTATAACGAAGATATTCTCTGATGTGAAGTTTCCAAAATTTTGAACACGTATGGTCCATGACCAGGTGGCAATTCAAAATGTCCCACATATTCCAATAATATACGAAATGACACAAAAGAAAGAGCACTATTATACTGACGGATACTATTTCTAAAGTTTTTTGATGTGTCGTCATCTATAAACAAATTTGATTAGTTCTGGCATATTGCTCCAAGGTAAACTTATTTTCCCATTTAAGCAACACAGAGTAAACACGTTTGCAGAATTTATCTCGCATGGGAAGTACAAAGCAGAACAAAACTGACATTTTCTGCGCTGACTTTCTCATTCTCTGCGTCCAGTTAATGTACGTTTGCGTCTTTTGGGGCGCGTGGGCAACGATTCGGAATTCGACATAACCTGTGAACAACTTCACTACTTCAGTACAACCGAGCAAAACCCACTGTCCGAATGTTCTCTATAAAATACATCACATAAGCAAATACATGCAAACTGTCAACGCCACAAGCAATTATTACACTGAAACAAAACCGTGACGAATTGTAAACAAATCTCAACAATCAAAACAAAACATCAAGCAGCCCACCATGAAGCAACGTGGACTCACATCTAGCGTTTCATATAATCGATTTTGAAACAGCCACCCTTTGGAAGAAAACAATTGACTACTGATAAGCGTACTATTAAAGAATGATTTAATTAATTAATTTACACCGTAAATGTTGGTAATCAACACAAACAATATCTGATAACACATCTAGGGATCACATTCTTTCATTTAAAGGAAAAAATACTACAATCGGTTCAGTAGAACTCTAAACGAAGCCATGGCAGAATACCTTATTTTTTAAATAGATATTACGTTCGTGTTCTCTGAGTAGGGTTGAATTCCGAGATTCTGTTAAATGAACATTTCGCGATACGAAGAGCAGTACGCGATACATGGGGCGCGAACCCCGCACTGCCATCACCGGGTAATGTGTCCGCGATACTGTCACAAATCGAGAGCAGGTCATACGTAGCAATGGGTCAGCGTAAAGGAGAGGACGGCCGAAGCCCCGCGTTTCTTCTACCGCTGGGAAGGAACTTCGCCAGCCTGACACTGGGACTCATGCGCCAAAAGGAGACAGCCAGCCACCCACGCTCTCTGCTACCTGCGGCTGCGTCGTTCAGCTGTTTCGCTGGGCAAAACATTTCTACAAAACCCCAGTAAGAACATTATCGATGATTATTACACTTGGATTTTCTTAACGTGGCATCTCAAGGTCATGGACGAAAGAGAGAGAGAGAAAGAGAGAGAAGAAGAGAGAGAGAGAAAGGGAGAGAGAGAGAAAGAAAGAGAGAGAAAGAAAGAAAGAGAAAGAGAGAGAGAAAGAGAGAGAAAGAAAGAGAGAAAGAGAGAGAAGAAAGAGAGAGAAAGAAGAAAGAGAGAGAGAAAGAAAGAGAGAGAGAAAGAAAGAGAGAGAAAGAGAGAAGAGAGAAAGAAGAGAGAAAGAGAGAGAAAGAAAGAGAGAGAAAGAGAGAGAATGAAAGAGAGAGAAAGAAAGAGAGAGAGAGAGAGAGAGAGGGGGTGGGAAGGCAAACTCGAATAGGGACCCGTAAAAGTTGAAGCAGTAGTGGCATTGCAGCTCCCCATTGGAGTCTGTCTTCCCTCTCCCTCTTTCGCTCGTGACCTTGAGATGCCTCGTTAAAAAAGTATAGTCTGCTCCTTTCTTCTCTGAGAATGCATGCGAATAATGGGAGATGTAACACGTCGGCGTGCAATTTGTTACGGCAGGAAATTCTACTAGACTCGATGTCAATTACTACTGTCAATTCAATAAGCCGCAAAGGTTAACAAATTGTAAATTATCTGTAATCATTCATTTCATTTGCATGCCCTTATTCACCCTCATGATCATTCTAATTTTAATTAAATGTGTTGTATACAGAATATATTTGATTTATTGGATATGCAATCCCACCTCCCTCCCGCTCCCGGCAGGCGAGGAGATGACAATCGCAAGCAACCTCGCTTCGACAGGTTTTACATTTTTACTATTGTACAGAGAAACGTGGCATTTCCTATTAAGGACAGGTAGTCAAAAACCATTAAGGTAACATAAAACCCATTATTATTTCTTGAATTTATTTTTATTCTTGAAGAACAGATTATGGGACGTTTGGGACGTACGGGAGGTTGATTTTTACTCGTATCATCTGGCTGTAATATCCATAAAAATCATTTACAATAAACTGTATTCGGTATATTAAAAGTTATGAGTACGCGGCGTAAAATCATCAATTGAATTGAATTGAATTGAATTTGCCTTATTTTACGTGGCGAGACTCAGGCCATGAGCCTGCTCTTCCGTCTGACCACGCAAATTTCGTTACACTCCTTTCACCAATCGTGGGAGAAAGAAGGTATTACTTGGGCGACGAAACAGGCGATTTGAATTTAGCTCAGAGGCGTCATTTAGGCTTGAGGATCTTTTACATGCAGTAAATGTACTAACATGGGACAGCCGGCTTTACTTCCCCTCCGAAGGAAGGCGTACGAAGGATTTTTCGCCCTTAAAATCCACGGCTTTGATCGGGTTTGAACCCGCAAACTTAGGGTACAGCAGTCGATACGCTGACCGCTACCATCGCCGCCGCGCTATCAATGGCTCACTTTGAATTATTTTAGATAGTAAATGTATCACAGATCTGCAAAAGATAGCGTCACAGCTTCGATCCGGGGCTGGCGAGAAATGTGTTAAACTGATTTGAACTTCAAAATAAAATGAGAAGGGGAACGAATCACGACAATGAAGGAAGGTACAAATTTTGTAACATTGACACTTCTTGCGTTTAAGGATTTCTGTATTTCCAAAACTAATCGTGTGTATGTTAGTCGTCTTGTACGAATAAATCATTATTGTTGTTACTATTATTATTACTATTATTATATATTTATTATTATTATTATTATTATTATTATTATTATTACTATTATTATTATCATCATCGAAAGGAGAAACCTTGGAAAAGTACTTGTTAACACAGCCTACCGCTTGAATTCTACTGCAGACAGCGTTGATCATTTTATTGCAGTTATCAATATTGAAGGATTATTGATATAGAAGAGTACACAGATCAACGGTAATTTTACTTCTTTATATTTTAGGTTTGTTTATAGTTATTTACATGTGATGAATCTAAAAATGAAGTCTACATAGTCGTATCACATACTATTTCTTTAAAAATCATTATCTTCAATTTTTATTTATTTCATCAAAATTTGAGTGACAATGAACAGTTACACCATTACAACAAAGCCATCTATTGAAATAAAACCACTTACAGGAACTAGTTCACTGATTTAAGACTGTACATCATAAACTGCTTACACCATTTTGTTTTATAAATTCGTTTATACATGCCGTAAAAATTGTTCTATAAAGCAAAGAATTAACATAAATACTGCCATTTTGTTAACTTATAAAGTAAGGAACATATAAATACTACAATTTTACTATCTTTATCATATTTAATTCATTACAGAATAAGGCAAATAAAATGTTCTGTAAATAATCTAAATTGAGTTTGGTATATTTTTGATAGTCTTACTGTGAAGAAGAACAGGAAAAACATATCACTTGTAAAAAAAATTAAAAAATAAAAAACTTAAAAGGCGTACTTCGTATTCGAACTAGAACATCAAGGGAGGATTGGTGTTCCTAATATTGGGTGCAGTTTGTGTTAAAGACTTACGAAATTCAAGAAAGGGAAAGAAACAGCCATTAGGTTCTGAAATACCCCGATGATATTGCTTGAGCTTTAGAAACACAGTATTGAGTTATTTTTGTAGTACAAGCAATATTAGTGGGTTTATGCCAAGAAACAAAAAAGTCATTATATACCCAAACTCGCCATCTGCTATGAGACCAGTGGCACATTGCCCGGGTGATTTGATACCTTAGTCACCTGCAGGCAGAAGTGAAGTTATTCTAACATCTAATAATAGTTATATACATATAATAATAGTTATCCATCATCATCACTTGTGTCCGACGAGTTCATCCCTGAAACATCAAATACCCACAACCATTATCACAAGGCAAGCTGGATGATGTAGTAAGCAATTTAATCCTTCTCAAGTATACAGCTGAATTGTTAGGTTCCAGAAAACCGGAAGAAACCTTTCTCGCAGATGATTACAGAGACTTTCTACCGGAATAGAGAAAAATATCTGTTTCAGTACTTCAGTGAAAAATAAAACCTAGTATACTGTTATAACATTTCAGACTTAATAAACAAACTGAATTCTGTTAAATATGTGTGGTATTGCTCTGTCTTCAGTTCCAAAAGCACACTCAATCCACTTGAAGAAGAATTATCAAAGTTTGAATTATTTTTGGAGAAAATAAAATGGTACGCGGACGTCGTTGTGGAGTTTGTTGTTGCTGCTGAAGACGTTGTAACTGATGTTGCTACTGATGTTATAATTTCATTTGTCAGCCTAAGCGTCGATATGAAGACCAATGATCGTGTATAACGTTTCAATTGCATTCACTAGGATATTTAAGAGCTACGGAGCCCGAACTCGCGGCTAAGTTGTTGGTTCATTACTTTCTAATCGCAGTCACCGGATGTTATTCCACTCAATAATAGAAATATTTGAAACGTAACGCAGCGAAAATATACTGTCGCTATGATGATCAAACACACTTGTTTATGGTAATAGTTAATACGGGATTATTTTATAAACGACTGTGGGTATATATATATATACCCACAGTATGTGTGTGTGTGTGTGTGTGTGTGTGCGTGCGTGCGTGCGTGTGCGTGTGCGTGTGTGTGTGTGTGTGTGTGTGTGTGTGTGTGTGTTACTCCCGCCACACTCACGTTGTTGTGCCCAAAGAGCAGGGCACGGCATCTCGCGAGTTACTGTGATATTAATTTATCAGTTCAGTACATTACTGAAAATTATCACCGAGCGAATTGAAAACCATAGGAAAAGTCTCACTCGACCCACATCACAACAGTCTCACTTTACCTACATATGATACACCTCTTTCCAAAAATGCGTGAACCTCTTATTTTGTTGAATTAATTAGTAACAGTGAAATCAATAATATTGAGTTGCTATTAAAATTAATTTTTTCCACAATTGTATAAGAAAGTCGGATTCTGGGAATTATGTAAAGTTCGTTATATTTTAAAATTCCTTAAAGGATGGGTCTCCTGGAAACTTGGGGTTTATCATGATAAAAAGTACTTCACACATGTGTATGGAATTACTGTTTTTCACTGGTGGACTTGTGCTAATATACAGAAAGCAGAAAATACACAACTATTTACGTCAAACAATTTGCACAGAATACATTTTCATTTACAATTAACTTTTATTATAACGAAAAATAGAGGTAAAGAGGTTGAATGAAAGTCTGAATCATAGTTGAAAATTTAATTTGCGGATAAATTATATTAAACATTTTACGCCCAATTCTGTGGAGTGTCACAGTAATACAATGTGAAGAGTTACTGTCATATGAAATATTATTTGAACATACGTCGACCACTTGTCAAGGAAATACGTGATAATTATATTATTATTTTTCTTAAACCACTCATCGTTTACCATGACCTTAGACACATGACTTGCATAGACTTATATAGACACGTGACTTACCATGACCTCAGACTACTATTGTCCGAGACAAAAAACGCCTTACTCCAACTTACCTAATTATGATATTTCGACATTAGTTTCTAAGATAATATTTACACAGCTGTAGCAAAGAACGTGCTTATTGTTTTGGAAATTTGGTTAGTTTTTAACGATCTCGACATATTATTTCCCCTCCGCCTATGTTCTCGAAAAATGAGAAATTAACTAACTAATGAAAAATTTGTATGGTATTATTATTCTTAAAAAAATAATAAGACGTAATCGAAAAACATTTGTAGAGAAAATGTAATGATACTCAAGTGTTCGCTTAAGCAATAAAAATACAAAATAAATGAAACACAACAGAAAATTCGTTTTGCTAAGCTAAACTACAGAGCAATTTAATTTCAATTAACAACAACTGGTTTTCAACAAGGCTTTTTTTTAATTTTAAATTAAAAATTTAACATTGCGTTACTTTTTATACATTCAAAATGTAAACTTTCGACGTTACAGTATTATTTTTCGACAACCTTTTAAAGCATAGCGAGTCCATGGGGTTTCGCAAAACACGGGATGAGAACCGCTGACTTATTTCATGCAGAATAATGCACACACCTAAAAAGTATGCTCAGCTACTATAAAACTCTACATAATCAAATAATAGACCGAAATATCTAGAACTGCAAGAAATTTGAAAACAACAGAAATGCAATTCAACCATTGATAACGGGGTTCACGGAATTCTATTTAAGGGTTTCTTCCAGCGGAGCTTGTCATAGCGGTGAAAAATCGCCATTCCTTCGGACTAAGTGAGCGCCGCCTGTCTGAGGGGAGCGCGCCCCAAATCCCACAATTTTTCGCCAATAAGTATCTAATTTATAAAGCTAAATGCCTTAAACTTGTCTTGTTGATCCGCAACAGAAGTCCCTCGCTGCTTGGGGTTGGGATTCTACGGGCGAGGCTGGATTTTGGCCGCCGAGCGCGTAGGTAGCGGGAAAGGAAATCTTGGTCGAGTTCCCTCACCGCGCGTTGGAGAGCGGGGAAGGGAAAGTGGGCGGGGAGCGGGGCCAGGGAGCGAGGGCGGAGCGTGGCATGGAGGAGTGGGCAAGAGCAGTGGAGGGAGGAAATCCCGACGGAAACACCCTGTCCCTTCACGGGTCACTAGCTGATGGAATGAAAGGGAAAGGAGGGCTCTGTCGCATACAAAAAGCAGCTGCTAGAGAGTTGGCCTTTCGTAGTACGTCTTAGCGGCTTCCACATTGCAACTGATTCTTATTATCCGTTATAGTGCAGTTGCTGGTTAGCATATTTCACTACAATGATTACATCTGGGGAGTATGGGAATGTCGGACGAAAATTCTGAAGGCGAAGACACGTTATAAGATCCAGTATAGCTTGCCTACTTTTCAATGCTTTATCGCATATCTGTCACATTTTGTTTACGTACAGTACTGGAAACATAAATTGATCGGGGCCATCTGCGGCTAAGTTCAGCTTTTGCACGGCTTGGGCAGTCCTTGTCATGACGAAACGTCGCAGGCGGAGCCTCACAAACCATCGTAGCCAATCTCAACGCAGGGGGGAGTGCCCTAACAAAATTACGTCGTAGAAAATAGAGGGCGTTGCTAATTCAGATGTGGAAGAATGATCAAATAAAAAATACTTGGAAGAAACACTTGTATGAACATGAAAGTAAATTCATTGAAATATATATGGACACATAGCACATACCCTTTATTAACAAAATTCTTTTTAAAGAAATTACATTGATATCAAATAAAATAACACTCATGTTAGACAAATTAATTTCTTATACACACTTTAATTCCAATACTATTGTGCTTACACAATTTATGAACATTATTAAATGTCCAGTTTACTAGAGATTTTTTCGATAAGAAAAACGATTATAATTGCCTATTTTCAATTGTTCATGTTTATTAAATTTGCAAAGATTGCAAAATACTGTCTTTCTCGAATCGATAGAGCACTTCTAGGGAATCATTTTAATAAAAGACAGTAAAATTCAAAGACCACGTGTATATTTATCATTAAAGTAACAATTAAACTAAATATTAAGCAGTCAATTTGAATCTCTTGTCAAAACTGCTATTTTGCGTAATTCAACTCAGGGACGATTTGGAGACACTCCCCAGCAGGAATAGCGCATATTTCGGAATTGTTTATAAAATTGTTAATTGTTGCAAAATTGTTAATTAGCAGTTTTTGGTTCTGGAACATCAGCGAACCCTTCTCACTTCAGAATTGCAAAAATTGGAAATTTTTTATAATTTTACAAATTTTGCAATTCTTTTTTATTCTCTCATGTAAATTCCCTTTACACAAGATGCAAAATTCCGCAATCCAACAGGAGCTACCGCCTTTCGTTTTCGAGATACGCAATTGTTTATAGGATCTCAGCATCTGATGCCACCCCTTATTTGTTTCCAGACAATTCTTTCGATCTTGGCAGTCTAGTATAAAATTCAAATAGTTTTGCAGTGTCTTGCTTTCTGCTAATTACATTTTATTAACGATTTGTGACTTACGACAAATCGGTAGAAATTGTTGCTCACGAGCTGTTTTTTAACTTTCGAAATTTAATTTATATTCTTCATGTATCGTTGAAACAGTAGTTTGGTTATTTTGATTTGTCTGTGTTAAATAAATTCTCTTTCAAATTTCAAAACACTGAGACTAACTGTTGTCCTACAAATGTGAAGATTTCTTTGTGTTACTGTGCATTCTATTCAGTGGTGCAAAGTGTATGCCAATATGTTTATCGTCTAGCAAAGAAATTTACTATCAACAAATTATTTTGCAAAATGCTTTTGGACAGAGCGGTGGTACGATAGATCATTTTCATATTTATTCCACGAGGCAAGTTTTAGGCAGCAGATACATTCTGTGTAATATTTTTTAATTTTGGTGAAATTGAATCACATGTGAATTTTCAGATAGAACTATACATTTTTTACCTGAAATGAATGTATCAATAGAGGAATTCAATGATGTCTCATTTGTTAATAATTTAAAAAGTAATAATTTATATTTGACTCCGGGCTGGAGCAATCCTCAACTCTAAGGCAAGCAACGCTTATCATTGGCTCTTCTAGTAATTCAAGTGGCCTATCCTCGGAAGTTTTCTCCGTTCTCCTCGCCTTAAAAGGCATAAGAAGCGGAGTCTGTAGAATTTGGCACCAATCGAATAAAACTTCCCTCCCCTGGAGAATGCTTTGTTACGCCCTTTTGTGGGAACAAGTTCTTGACGTGTATTAAATTGTGAAAAATAATTTAAATTCAGTGTAATAAGTAAATAATAGTTTTGTATAATCTGTAATGCTACACACATTTAAATATAGAAATAAGACATGTAACTAAACAGTATACACATGTACACATGTTTTAGAAAGACGAAAATTCTATCTTATTATAACACTCATTTGTATACTTTTCACAGATAGAATATTAAGAAGTACACCATCAATCTGATGATTTGTTCTGGTAATAATAGATCTTATATATAATTGACGTGTAATGGCAGAAATTTCTAATATATGGTACGGGAAATTAAGTACGAGTTCGGTTAATTTTAATGATAGACCAATTTTGCAATGAAAATTATGACGTTGTTTTAATTTATATATTTTAAATTCATATACTTCCTTAAATTTATATATTTATTTTACGTAAAAAACAGTTAAAACTGCGTATGACGTACTATGGGGAAAGGTGACTTGTGTGCACACTTGTATGAATTGTGTGCACAATTGTGTTAATTAACGTTGATTCCATTTCCATTGAAGGCAAGGACATAACATCCCTCACGCGCATATGTTTTGAAATGACACTCAGAGAGATCACTTGCTCGAGTCGCCTTGTTATTGAATCGAACTCTTGAAATGTTCTGTTCTTACAGTAGTTCCCGAAAATCGTAATTTCCAACAGGACATCTCAAATTTATAGTAGTTGCACCCTACTTTCAAACATTAGTAGACACCGCGGACTGTGGGACCGCAAGTAAATTTTAAACAAACATCATTCTCGTGCATGAGAATGTGTTAATCTGTCCAAGTTTTTTTGGGTCGGGGGGGCTGTGATTCTTGGGGAGATAATAGTGTAGGGGGCATAGTAACAACTCTCTGGACCTAAGTGAGTTTGTTTCCTTGCGTGGACAAAACTTTCGGGGATTGGAAACCCTTCCACGGGCTGCATGAAGTATTATAATATTGCGATTACCAAATAGTGCATCCTGTTATCACTATTAGTTTTAATTCAATTTTTTTGTCTTTCATTTTGCATTTTAATGAGTTTTCTGTTTCTTATATAATTTTGTTAATGTATTTTAGGAAGGGCGTTTAACTGATGCCAATGTTATTCTTGATTCGAGCTACATTGCTGTTTCCAAGTACTCGCGGTTGAAGTCACGTCTTATTGCGATCCGAGAGCTGAAGAATACCTGTATTAACAGTGAACTGACAATATGCCAAGCTTCAGAAAAAAATATTCCAGAATCTCGAAGGGAATATTGATGACCAAAATAAGACATTGTAAAATGTCGCGATGCGATCGTAATACTTGTGACTGTCAATGAAATAATATCCTAGCAGAATCTATAGCAAGGGCGGCCAGTTTTGCCCGCATGAGCATTGGACTTATGCCTCGAGGGCGCTGCCTCTCAAAATCGTCCCTGCAGCGGGCAACGAAGGTAATTTGAGCGCGGAAAGAGTTCCCACATTCGTGGGAGATAGGTAACTGAATTACAAAAGTGAATAATGTTTTAATGAGGTTTATATTAAATAAAACATAATAACGCGTATTTGTAAAAGCGCTTATTAATTGGAAAACAAAAAAATTCGTAATGAAAATTTTCTGTGAATAGAATTAAACAGAGTCCCAATTTGGTTCAGGAATGGCTTGCACAGCAGGAGGAAGTACCGGTTCTGGGCTGGTTTCCTCGCGGAGCTGACCTGCACCCAATTGAAAATATGTGGGCCGAGACGAAACGTGTCATGGCAGAAAATTGGCCAGATCCACCCACGTCCACGTCAGATGCTCTCTGGGATTTGATGATTGATATGTGGGAAGAGGTAGCCCATTGTCCCAACTATACTGCTACGTTGGTGGCTTCAGTTCGCGTAGATCACAAGCCGTGATAGAGAACGATGGTCCTCTTATTAAAGAGAGAAAACGGCCCTTTGTAGGGCTACATAAATAATTAAGAATAACGAATCCACTGCCATGTGGATGTGAACAATATATTGTTAAAAACCTGCACGTTGCTAATTATTATTGAGTATAAAATCTAAGGAAAACGGGGAATCGAACCTACGAGCTCACGACATAATCTGCGACACCACTAAGACAGTGAACTACTACGTTCCTGACAAAAATTGGCCTAACATTGACAAGTTCCGTACCCCACACTTCCTATATTGTAAATATAGAATACGGTACTGCAAGGGGAGAGTAAAGTTATAAATTATGTGTAATATTTCTGAGTCAAAAAGTCCTAGTAAATCTAAGACCGGACTTCAGGATCAAAGGGCCCTAGTCAATCAACAGATTAGAGCCCCTCCTATGTAGTAATAAACCAAGAACATAGAAAATAGCCAAATATTTATATTTGACCAAATAATAATACTAAAATAACTAGGACAGTTTGGTTAACTGGGCCTGATATGCTTCCCTAACGGTCCGAACCTTTCCTAGAAATGTTAGGGAAACTGAAATTAGGGAGTGGGAAAACAGCACTGGTTAGTACGAACGGAGCGTAGACTGAAGAGAAATAAAAAAGTCAATAAACTAACAATAATTAAGTTAATCAGTAAGTTGTTAAGTTAGTATTCAGTAAAAAATTCATAAGTCGTAGTCAATTGTTAAAAGTACATAAATAAGACAATAAAATAAATTAATTAAAAAAAAATTAATTAAATAAAATAAATTAATTAAATAAAATAAATTAATTAAATAAAATAAATTAAAATAAAATAAATATTAAATAAAAGGGAACGTTAAAGTAATAAGCAC
The DNA here is from genome assembly GCA_964035755.1 of Teleogryllus oceanicus. Classification (NCBI taxonomy): domain Eukaryota; kingdom Metazoa; phylum Arthropoda; class Insecta; order Orthoptera; family Gryllidae; genus Teleogryllus; species Teleogryllus oceanicus. The sequence goes on along the minus strand of CAXIVR010000001.1, from coordinate 289,537,293 downwards.
ATTAGGGGGCGAAAGGAAGTGGGAATCGGAAATGTAAGGGCAGAGGCGTTGGTGCGGACGATTTTCTGTGGTGTTTGTTTCCAGGTGCTGAGGAGGCCAAACACTGGAAGGAGAATGCCTGACGCCCGCGTCACGTCTCAAGTTTAGTTAACTTAGTTCGAAATATAGAGCCAGTCATTCAGCAAATCAATGAAAAATGAAATACCAGAGTAGCAAAATTACCGGAACGTGAAAGTATCTAATTTATATCTCCTCTTGGGGGCTAGACACTGTGGAGTTTTGAATTTTATCGCGAGTAAATGCAGTACTAATCACTTTAGAGCAGAAAATGACCAAACTACAAGCTCTTAGAAAATTATTGGAAACACTTTTAAGACTTGAGGAAAGGGCTACTGATTAATATGTATCCAGTAATAGACCAGGATTAAATAAGATTTGTACATCTCATAAATAAAACATAATTTAAGATTATAACTAATGGTGCTGCTAAAGCACATACTTTCTCGCAATGTTTCTAAAATACTTATTTTACTTCCACATAAACCAGCAAAAGTGTTTCCAACCAGTAATTTTTTTTTCCGCTCCGAGACCCGACTTCAGATCGTCAGAGTTAAGTTGCTGGCACGCATACCACTACGAGCAATATCAGAAAATGGACTAGCACCTTTTTTTATCGTCCCTTATGAAATATGTGGAGAAATTTTAAAAAAAGAATTTGAGCTGTTTGAAGAAAAAATTGCTTATATTTCGTCCGAAATTACACGAAAATTACACGGAAACTACTCATATTATCGAAAAATTGAACACGAACTTTTTTAAAGATCCGTCTAAGGAACATTTTCTTAAGAAAAAGAAACTCTATTTTCAGTATTATAGTTGTAGGAACACGGCGAAAAACAATTGCGCTTATTCAATTTTCAAAATATCTGTGATCTCAACAAACATGAGACCACCATCATTCACTTAAGTGTTCTTTAATCTAACCGAAGACAACGTTTGATAAATAAATTTATTACTGTTTTCGTGAAAATGTTGAAAATGTTTTGGAGGCTTCATGTGAAGAACCCTCAAAAATCAAAATATCCGTTCGAAACACCCAAAGCCAGGATTTTTTTCAGATCGATTGAGGAATATCAATTTTGAAGAAAAGCAGCTAAACGGTTTAGCGTTGACCGCAGACGGACGTTTTGCCGTCAATCGATTTTTCGGTATCAAGATCCAACAAAACGTGGATTCTGGCTACACCACGTGACGGAGGAATTTTTAAATTTAGCAACAGGATTTATCCACTTTTTCGTTACCAGAGCCCGGCTATAGGAGTTGTTCTGGTGAAAATGCGCCGTTTTCCGCTGCACGATTACCTAACTTCCTCTTCTTATGAAGAATTCGTTAGGCGAGAAAGTTATGTAATTAAAACATAATTTATGAGAAACATTATTTATGAGAAACCGACTATGCAACTCTGCATTATACCATATCTTTCGACAAGTTCCTTATTGCATTCAGGCTAGCAATATAATGTTAAGATAGCTGTCTACCTCAGTAAACAATTCTAGAATTTTGGGTCTAGTTTGTATTTACATGTACATTTGATTTCTTTACACTTTTAGAGATCAAATAATTTTTTAATTTTTTTCTATTTGTTTATAAATAATTGGCAAATATGCAAATTTTTACTTCAAACTCATAACTCTACAAAAATTGATATATTTTTATAATTTTTTTTAAAAAATTTTAATAAAAAAAGGGTTAGCTGCAAAAAGAATGATATTAATACGAGTACCTTTAGTAGTTTAGGATTTATGATGTTTGACATGCATGAATGTGCTGAAAATTCCTAATTCGGAAAAATGTATCTGTAGTTCACTCAGTAAGGGCTTGCCAGATGACACTCACTTCGAAAAAAAATTCTCAAAATTCTAAGATACGTAGCAAGAAACGGTTTGAAGCATTTAAAAGAGAATAAAACAGAGCATTCGACCCGTTAAAAATTGAAAAACACGAAATTTCACGATTTTTCACCATTCTCAAATAGACAGCTACCTTAATGCACTTACTTTTTAATTGACTATAAGAAACTGTCATTTAAGTGAGTGGAAAATCAAATTGTCAATTACCAGTTTTCACCAAACTTTCAGGTCACGCGCACGATTAATGGAAAGACTGTAAAAATGTACTTAAGCTCCTGTGTAAACCACTTGTTCCGTAGAACTAATCCCCGACAAGTAAGATTTGTTCTCCTAACTTTCTCATCGGCCTTCCCATATAAAATTTCATTAATATCGCTTGATCGGTTTAGCTGCTGGCAGAAGGCCGTTCCGCGTCGTCCCGAAACGATCGTCTCCCCTCCGTGCAACTCCCTGGAATCAATGAGCAGGGAGAATTAGTTCTTTAGAGCAAATGACACTCTTGGAAAGATTCTTTATCAGAAATCAACGATCAGCAAGCTCTTTGAATAAGAAGATTCTTCCCCTCCGACTCGGCGCTCTCCTGAGCCCGTCTCTCAGTTCATCACAGGTCAGAAGCGTCTTCCCCCCTTCCCTCGCCCCCTCTCCGCCCCCCCCACCTCTCGCGATCCTTTCGCCTCGGGCGCCTGGCAACTCTGGCGTCGACGGATTTTTCTCTTCATGTTTTTGTTAATAAAATCCAATTCCACTAATGCAACGCATTATGCGGGCGCGGAGCGCGAGCGGAGAGGGATGCGCGGACGGCGTGGAGGAGGAGGAGGGAGGGGAGAGAGGGGCGGAGAGAAAGGAACGAGAATAAAAGAACAAAGTTGCTTAAGCTGCTCAATGGCGGAGGTATGGGTTTCCCTGGCGCGCCGAAACAAGTGGAAAAGATTCCGCGTGCGGTGCCCGGGGCTCGGGGCGCCAGTGCGGGCGCAAGCGCCGCCTCCCCCTCACTGCCCCCCTCACCCTCTCCACCCTCACCGTCTTCCAGTTGCCCTTCGTCTGCCTCGGCCTCTGCCTCGGTGTTTGCCACGGGGCTACGAAACCTGCCCGTAATGAGAAAATTGAATGTGCGCGTTCAGAATTTTCAATTGTCAAATCTCGTATTGAAAACATCGGAGCACAATACTTTAGCCCAAGAAAGTTATTTCAAGAGTGCTTGTCTCTCTGACGGCCTCGTAAAGTTGAGGTTGGTCGAATCGCCCGATTTTTATGGATTTTTTTCTGGAAAATATTTTATACATAAGAAAGCGTTTACGATTTTTGTTGTTGTATTTCTACATAGAAAGCACGAGTGATAATAATTTAAGTATATTTTAAGCCAAAGTGTCTAGAGTTTTCATGTTTCATTCTAACATATACTATGTAACATCAATTGGCATCAATGAGTTGGGATATATTTTTTCCTGGATCTACCGCTTCATACAGCCTTTTTATCTATCATGTACAATGTCCTTAATCAGAATAACACACATTTAAGAGCTTATTTCCAAACGCTGTATGTTTTGTTGTCATTTTACTGTAATGCGGCATAGAACACCAGAATGTGGCTTCAAATTCTCGCTGTATAGTTTGTCGTTTACCATCTTGCCCAATCACTTTCTCTCGTTATTTTTACTTTCTCACCAATACTTCGTTGAAGACAAAAGTGAATGCGCCCGAAATCGGCAAATTTACGAGAGAAAAACTCTTTCTGCCGGATCCGGGGAACGCAAAAATGACAAATCTTGTCCCTATATGTAGTAAACTGCATCCTTAAACACGTATAGTCATGTTTTATAGAATCCTGACACCAAAAAATTGATTGCTGCCCAAATGCCATCAATCATACGGCAGTACGTCCGTCTGTGTGTGGTCAATGTTAGCACCTGTGTTCAGCTGATTTTCTCCAAATTGATGGTCCCTGATCGACTTAAAAGTACTCGAGGCCCTGTGAGTTTTAAATGGAGTTTTAATTTTGGATTTTAGTGTTCACGAAGACTCAAAAGATTTTCCCGGAAGACGTGGCTCAGTGTCTCAACTGATGTCACTACAATGCCTCTAACCGGGAGGTCCTGGGTTCAAGTCCCGACGACGCCGAGATTTTCCACACTAGTTTGTGAGTTAGGTCGAATTCATCCGCTGTCTGGAAGCGAATTCTAGCGGTCGGGTGTAATATTGCGTTAAATTTAGGCAATTGTTAAATGATTATTTTCTGAAAAACAACTCCAATTTTCTCTTTAAACTTTCTCCTCGTATCAAAGAACTTTAAAAAACGGTGCTAGACCCATTTCCGGAGAACTCTTTTATGTTTGAAAATTGCAAAAATTTGTCATTTCAAAAGTTCAATTTTAAAGATGCGAATAAATATTCGCATCTATCGCGTCTGATTCAAAATCTGCCATAAAATAATAGATTTAAAAATATATCATATACATTTTTAAAAAATGTAGTTTTTGCATTAAATCTGCTTGAAGTTAATGCGAATTATAAAAATAACATTTGCTCAAAAACCTCCCCAAATTTTTTCTTCAAATTTCTTTCCGCGGATAGAACAATAGGCGATTAAAAGAATGCCGCAGGTCTCATTTCTGTTTAACTCTCGGAATTTTCTAAAATTTCAAAAGTTGCAAATAATTTGCGAATGTATTTGCTGTTTTAGCCATACTACAATGACTTTTTCCACTTGGACGATACATATTGTTTTTCACGTGACTTCTTTGTTTTTAATATTTGCATAGGCTGTATAGATGTATTGTATATTATCCAATAGTATTTGCTTTTATATTTATAACTAGCTGACCCGGCGAACTTCGTATCGCCATATTTTTTTGTTCGTGAATATTTTCGAAAATCCTGAAGGACGTGCTTTACTATTTTTGCCCGCCTCGGCTTCACACGGCTGGTGTACAGTCACGGACTAAGAAAACCAATCGTATTATCAATAATTCCCACGCCGCCCCGTCTCCCGCCATCCCCTCCTTCCGTCTGTTCTCCCGTCCCCTCCTCTGACCCCTCTCACGCCTCCCTCTTCCCCCACACCAACCTCTCAAGTCCCTCCTTTCCGCCGCCCCTCCTCAGACATCTCCCGAACCCTTCACGTCCCTCTCTGGCAACTCCTCTCACGTTCTTTCTTTCCCGCCGTCTCTTTCTAACCCCCTCTTCAGTCCCCCTCCCACCCTCTCCCACGCCGGCCGCTCCCACGGCAGGCCCTCCCACGCCGCCCCCTCCACGCCCCCATCTCACGCCGCCCCCCACGCCCCCTCCCACGCCACCCTCCACGCCGCCCCTCTCACGCCGCCCTCCACGCCGCCCCTCCACGCCACCCCTTCACGCCCCCCCCTCACGCCACCCCCTCACGCCACCCCCTCACGCCACCCCCTCACGCCACCCCCTCACGCCACCCCCTCTCACGCCACCCCCTCACGCCACCCCTCTCACGCCACCCCCTCTCACCAACCAACACTACGATAAACCTCTAAACACACATCAAAACACACGAAATACCGTTCAATCTATATATCCTGTTAATATTTTTGAAGTTATCAACTTCTGGCTGAACAACTAAGCGTCAATCTGTCAATGATTTGATAATATATTGAAGATTTCTCACAGTCGTCTGTCTCATTCACTCGTTCACTTTTCATAATATGAGATTTTTAAAAAAAATCTGTTCGATTTTCAAAAAAATTTCTTTTATACAAACATTTCCTGACAATAACGAACACACACAAAAAGAGAATTATCCAATTTGGTGCAGTCGTACGAAAGTTATGCGCTTACATACATTTCGGCGATTCATTTTTATTTATATAGATTCATCTTAAAAATCGTCTGAGGAAAATACTTTTGGTAAAGTACACTTATGGATCATATATATTTAGTTTACCCTATTAATGCAATGTCTTTGCCATCTCCCGGGATCGTGTCTACGGGAGAGAAAAGCAAATTCCATACACTTTCAAAACATTTTTCTTCGTTTTATAGAAATACACCTGACATTTAAATTTCTACATACAGTTTATAGTGAGATAAAAGCTGAAATCTATATAACGCGGCTTTACTCAGCGTCAATACATAGACGCCACTCTTATTGCAGTGGGTTTGACCTACCCATATCAGTCCTTCATTACATTTTTTCAGATATTTGGACGTGACTTGTTAGTACGACGAATAACAGCACTTCTACATCCAAGAAAGTGTGAGATCATTCCCAAATTCAGTGCTTTTATGTTCATTAGAAATTTGTCTGATTGCACAAACAACGCCACAGTAATTACTATTCTGAATATTGAAATAATGCCAATTTTAAAATAAGAACGAATATAAACTATGTTAAAATACATTTATCAATGCCAAATGTAATTATTCTTGAACCTTAAATACTAGTTTTATTTTCAAAAGAAGTAATATATTTATGAAGCAGAGATACTGAGAAGAAATGAAACTTCTGAAGTATGCAGAAAAGGAATACTAAATTACAACTTATCAGTAAGCGAAAATCCTCCGAAAGTTGAAGAATGAAAAGGAAAGAGCCCGAAACCACAATGAGAGGGGAAAGAAAGAATGCAAGAGCGCTATCTGGGGGAGAGCAAAGCGAAGCGTTGGAACGGCCAGGGGGCCAGCGAGCAAGTGAGCAGATACGCTTAAGCTGCTCTCGCTTACTCAGCGCTACCTGGCGGCAGAGCGCCGAGGCGGTGGTAGGGGAAGCGAAGGGGGTGGGGCTGGCGAGGAGGGGCGCTCCCCTCCGGAAACGTAATCACACGTGCCCACGACCTCAGCACGGGCCTGCCGGCACAGCCTGTGCCCGTGCGGCCTCCCTTCACCTGCGCTCCGCCAAAGTAGGGAACTGAGGATTCCATTTCCGAACGGGCGGACGGCAGTGGGCGTCGTTTTGATTGATTGATTTTTTCGTGTTTCAGAGCACGTCAACTGCTTTGGTCATTAGTCCCGTTAGCGTAGTACATGTTTTTTCTCGAGAGTGGGTGGTGATCTTCCTCCGCTGGATCGCGAGATCCGGCACCGACCTACCGTCGGCTAGTGGGGTTCCCCCTAACCAGGACTCTCCCACCAGCGGGACACCGCCCCACCCGGGACAAGCTCTAAGCTCCCGACCGGTCTCCCGGAGTATGTGGTAGTGTAGTGCATGTTCGTGTAAGTGTGTGTGTAAGGGGAGAGGATAGGACAAGGAAGAGGAAGGACAGATCGCGCGCGGTCCGTGGCCCATTTGTTAGGGTACTGCTCCGGCATTCGCCTGGTGTTGATCGGAGAAACCACGGAAAACTACCGATCCGACCAGCCGGCCGCTAAAATTCTTCTCCAAACAGCGACTGAATTCGACCTAGCTGGAAAGCTAGTGTCGAAAATCCTGCCGCCGTCAGGACTCGAACCTAGGACCTCCCGGTCAGAGGCGCTGCAGTGACATCACAGTGGGTGTAGTGGACAGTGTATATTAGAGATAGAAAATGAAGGTAGCACGAAGTCGTCAGAAAGACGCACTCCGTGTCATCCACCGCTGCCATCGCTGCTGCATGTCCCATCGAAGTAACACACCAAATGCTGTAGATCAGCACAACACAGTTGCCTCTAAATCATCGTTGACTGGGAGCTCATAAGGTTCCAGTCCTATCGGTAAAGAATTTTTTGACTAGCTTGTCACCTGGGTCCAATTCAACTTTGTCTGGAGGGGAATTCATGTGGCTGTTTGCTCTGTTCGATAGCTTTCCTTGGTTTCTCTTATCAATACCAGGCGAATACCGGAGATCTTTTCTTTGTCTTGTCCTCTTCTCTTCCCTTATATGCTAACACTTAAACATGTACGCACTACAGTATCACACTTATCGGGAGACTAGTCGGGCGCTAAAATCTGGTTCTAGGTGGCTTTGCATTTTACAGCGAGTGAAAACCATTCTATTCAGTATGTGAAGAGGTGAAGACATATATAGGGCGAGACCTCCTCGAATAAAACCTTAAGAAATCTTCTCTTTCAGTCACTAATAAAACTTTTCGTTGCTGAGTACCGGGCTTCAAAATACCTGCTCTGGGTACCGCTGATGTTCTCTGAGTTCATTCTGCTAGGCAACTAGTGACCGCGATAGGTTTTCTCAATGTTTTCCCCTTCATTGTCTCTTAGTCTACAATATTGCATCTTCATCATCGACTAATGTATTCAATGCCATATCTCGTTCCGACTTCGGACTCCGTTACAAAGAATAAAATCATATGCTGCTTGCAAAAAACTGTTCAATCGGTATACCGATACCTGCATTCTGACGAGAAGGAGAGACTCATTGCAAAGCAGTACTAGCTTTCCACCTCAGGCTGACATATGTCTCAATAGGCATCAGCATTTGGCGGCTATGAAACGAGCAAATGATACTTTAAACTATCTTTACTTATTACCCATGTGGTGAATGTAACTCAGAAGAAATAGAACAAGGAGTCGCTAAATCACTGACTAGTTGACTCGCTTGACAAAAGGGATGAGAGGTTATAATTTCGGAACGTTTTTTAAAGTAGTATATGACTTAGTGTAGGGATCACAGAATTTTGAAAATGTGCACACAATTCACTTTTCCCCATAGCACGTCATACGCAGTTTTTAACTGCTTTTTTGACGTAAAATAAATAATTAAATACACAAGAAAGTTTTAACATAATAATTTATTGACTCATAATTCCTAACTAAAGAATTACAACTACGAAACCTAACTAATAATATACATCGTCTAAAATAGTTTGTATTAAATAACACATCTTTACAATTATGAAATTAAATTAATAGAAATTGATCTGAACTTTGACTGAATTTTTAAATAAAAAATAAAGAAGGTGTTATGGTTACTCCAATCAATTTCTGTATGTTCCTCTGGTGCGTGGAACACCTTGATCGCCATACTCATATCCAATACCAGTCCGTAGTGTCTGGCGGTTCCGGAGTTCCCAGGCAGCAGGCGTAAGATGCGTGGGAAGCGTGGTGAGGCCAGTAAGGCCGAGGTTCTGTCGTCCGACTTTTGTTGTATGCAGCAGAGACCGGGGAGGGGGTGGCTGCCTTAGGTGCCGTCTCTTTGGCCCCGCTGGTGGGAGACACTTGGTTGGGGAAGACCACCGTCATCTCCCGAGCAAAACGCACATACTACACATACGGGACCAATGAACAAAGTAGTTGACGCGCCCGGAATCACTCACAATAAAAGTTTTTAGAACATGCAAATTTTTCTCGAAAGTGAGTTGTTTTGTTATTAAACTTTTTCTAGGTAAGTATGTAAATCGCTTTAAAAATGGAGTAGGTCTCATTTTCAAGAAAATATATAATTTTTTGACTCTTGCAAAAGTTAAATTTTTTCGCCGTCTTCCTATAATTTTGTAGTCAGATATTCTCTCTTAATGAAATTTGTTGTTGGGGGGGCCGCGAGGGCGGGCTGGCTGCCTTAGGTGCCGTCTCGACGCGTTCCCGCGGATGTTTGTGAGACCGACGAAGATTGTACTATTACATCGTAACTCAACGGAATAATGCCAAATAAGATATTTCTTTTTCTCGCCGCAAGTCCTCTTTGACCCCTGTCACCCAAGTGACTGTGACTCGTGACTGATGTTATTTCTGTGACTTATGTCACCATGATGTCACTTCGTGACAAGGCTATAGCGGTTCAAACCGAGTCCAGAGCAGATTTCAGTATTCTCTACTTCATCACTGAATCATCACCTACTCATCTACTCCGTCATTCCTCTTACTATAAGGTAGTACATAATAATAAAAACATAATTGTCTGTCTCCGTAAGCTTCAAGATCTCTCCCACCTAATGTGGTTCAGGAAACTGACATAAAGCTAACATCCTAACCACTACAAAACTAAAAAATGTGTGCAAACATGTCTAATACCTGTAAAGCCTAAAATAATTGGTTCCTACACCAACATGTTCATTCATAGAACCTGCATTGAGAGATCTGACAATAGATTATTCATGTCAAAAAATGAATTCTGAAAAATTCCAGTGATTTCCAAAACATGTTGGGACCAGCAGAAGTTCTCTGCGTTGCCGGGTATTTATTAATCATAATTATCCTGCTTCAATTGGGCGACATTTCTCCTTCCCTCCTGCCATGATCATCTTTGCTATGAGCAGCTGTACACACATGCATTGTTGCGCAATTTCGGTTAACGATCAGTTTTCGGTAAACGCACAATTTTCACCTTCAATTACTCTGGACCTAATTGCGCAGTTAGAATCAATCAAAATGCACTTAGTAGTAAATTTTATTGGCTTTCGGAAACGTTTAATTCGCTTTGGTGAATGTACTCGTTCATGTTGAAATGTATGCGATAGACGGGAAGAGTTCACCCCTAAATATTGCGTTAAGGAATGGGAAAGAGGGATAGGAGAAACTGTTACAAACTCTCGTACAGATAGTAACAATTTTCTCATCACGTTTTGAAAGCCGTATAAAATTTCAAGAAGATGGGAATAAAATAATTTCTAATTCTTGGAAGGTCAGGTCCATTAATTTTCGAGGCAGACATTAATAAAATGATATTAAAAAAATTGTAGTAACTTTTTACACTTTTTTGCATCGATCACCATTTCGAAGGTCGTTGGCCTTCATAATCCGGTCCTCTTCTGAAATTGGATTTTTGTTTAGGCAAAGTGTAAAAATTGACTACTATTTTTAATAAAAAGTTGTCGTTTTGTTAATGTCTGCCTCAAAAATTAATGGACCTGACCTTTCAAGAAATAAAATGCAGTCTAAACAATTTTTTAAATTAATTTATTTTCGACCAAAAAAATATATTGATTTGTATAAAAACAAACAAAAACCTTTCTTATTTATAAAAGACCTTAGTTGTAAAAAAAGTGGTCTAATTTATGTCCGACAAAACACACTACTTTGCAGACAAAAACGCATCAATAACACGTCAGTCTTTCCAAAGATCACATCAGAGAAAGAGTCAAAAATCGTTAAAACATTTAAATTTTGTCTTATATCCTACAAATAAGTCTATTAGATCGAAAAAACTAGTTATTATGAAATAAGACGCACATTCTAATTTTATTTATATAGATATGTGGCTCGGATCGTAACATTTAAAGAAAACATTTTAGTCAAAATCAAGACAAAATTTATCATGCATTACCATTCGCGGAGGTCAAATATAACATTTTATTGAGTATATGTTGGCGACAAACATTTAGTTCTTGTACGTTACATTAAAATAACCCCTGCTGTCTTGTGAATAACTCATTTGAAATGTAAACTTTTTGCAACTTTCGGTAAAACTGAGACAGCCGAAAATGGGATTAGCACTAAATTTTTTCCCGTACCTTTTTATGTATTAGGGGAAAATTTAAAGAAAAAATTGTTAAAAATTGTTTTAAATATCTAATATTTCGCGCCAAACATCACGAAAACTACTCATATTTTCGAAAAATTGAACATTTTTTTAAAAAAGAAAAAATCTTCAACATTATAGATGTATGAAGGTTCCATGTCCCAAAAAATTGCACTTTTGCAATTTTCTAAAAATTCAGAATTTCAATGAAAGTGCCACCTGCACCACCTTAAGCGTCTTTTATGCTAAGAACAAATTTTTATCAAAAAGTTGCATCCTTTTTTTGGAAAAATTTTGAAAATATTTTTGAGGCTTCATGTAAAATACTTCACAAATGAAAATATCCATTTGAAACTTCCAAAGCCTCATGTTCATTCAGAGCGATCGATGAATATTAATTTAGGAGAAAATTGGCTGACCGGTTTAGGCGTTAGCGTTGACTACAGACAGACGATCGACCGTCAATCGATTTTTCGGTATCAAGGATCCACAAAATATGGAGTCGGGCTACATCACGTGTTAGAGGAAGTAATTTAATATATATAGCAACAGTATTTATCCACTTTTTTGTTACCAGGACCCGGCAATAAGAGCTTTTCTGTCGAAAATTCGCAGTTTTCCGGCTTATTATTTGCGAGGCTTTCGTACCTATTCCTTGTTAAGTAATGTGATATGAAGAAAATAGACGCAAAGGAATAATGCACGTAGGAGCAGAAATGACCCCGCGCCATTTAAGAGTTAATGACCAGACATCGTATATCACGTATGAATATGCATGAAACCTGTAATAATATTTTATTCACAAAATTTCGAATCTACCTGTAACGATATATATAACTGTATGATCAAGAGGTGGAAATGTGAAGCAATATTTTATTTGACTTTCCCTTTGTTGTGGAAATCCCAACACTCAACATGTAACGTCAGCACGCTATCTAAGCGTTTGGTTAAATCCAAACGAACTTATTATTCAAATTAGTTTTTCCAGGTCGTCATTTTCTTCAAAATATTTGAGGTGGCCCTCCGCCGAAAGCGTCGCTGCGGCGCGCTGGGAGCCCCTGCTCGCCAAGAAGGGAATAGCCTAGGAGCGCGCCCGCGGCCCGGGCTGTTTGCTTACCTCCGCACGTTGTGTGCTGAAGCTACGACCGCGGGGGCGGGGCCGACCTCGTCTCCCGGACGCCACGCCGCAGAATGAAAGGGGCGGGGGGGCGGTTCTCCGTGAGGGACACATCGTTCATGTAAACACGCGACTTTCTGATTGCTTCGGCCTCTCTCATGGAGCTCTCTCATGGAGTTTTCTCCTGCTCCTCTTCCTAGACGCTGTCGTACTCACTTGGGCACGAATTCGCGTGACAGGCGGTCAAACCTCCGTAAGTCGAATTGTAAGGGAAAAAGTTTCGAGTAAAGCTTGTTTCTCTTTCTCCCCCTACGGGGCTTAAAAATTAAAATATTTCGTTTTCGAGATTTGATACAAACTTATCATGTTAATGGTAATACATAAACAAAAACTTAAAAAAAAACAATGGAACTAACAAGAATAATAATATCTCCGTCCATTGTTTCGGTGTCTAATGTGGTGCCAATTTTAATTGCTAGGCAAAATGGGTAGAGTAGCTAAAAGATAAATTACAAATACTTAATAATTTAAGCTGCGCGACATTACTTGTAAATGTAAATCTGAAGGTTGAAGGATTTGTAACTTAATAACGTCTCTTCTATATTCTACATTTATATTCTACATTTATACCATATAATAGACTAAAAATGCAGGGAGCCAACGTATTGGAATCTCAGCAATGCGATCCACAGCAATCTGCGGTCCTAAAGTACGTATAGAAGTTTCTTTCCAACTCTACCTTCACACTCTCGTTGAATTAAGCTCTATTAGTCTTTTTCAATGGTGGTTAAGATTGAAGCAGGTGGTGAGGTTATGCACGCAATTTATACCCGGAATTTGGAGAGTCTGGACAGGTGGATTGATGGGTGATGGATCATTGGATGGATCGATGGATGGAAGCAGTAGTAGTATATTGCTATCAGATTAGAATGGTTTGAGCTGAAACTTGAGAAGCACGTCAAGATTAATACTTAGTTTTTCCGTTCAGGGAATAATTCAAATATATTAATTTCTGGACTTACATCACATGAACACTCTCTGACATTTTCGAATTAATTTAAAAGCAAGTGCATTTTTTCTTTAAGATTATTGCTCATATACAAGAACGTTCATTAATAAATGCAGTATAGTTACGAATGTCATTAACTCCTCTAAAATTTGGAAAATTGGAACATGACAATTGCAACAGTTCAAACATTATTCCAACCTGTACTACGCCTCCAAAATTAAAGCGAAACATTTCTTTCTCAAAGGAATTTATCCCTCTATTTTATACACTTAAATGATGTCATGACCGTTTTACTTTATCCCCTTATTTCGTAAGGTTATAAAAAATATAATTATGAGCCAGAAATTGTCGAATTATTGACAGAAAAATGCTAATTGCCGGGCCCTGGTAACGAAAAAGTGGATAAACCTTGTTCCTAAAATACTTCATCTAACACGTAAAATCTGAATCTATGTTTTGGGGCTCCTTGATATAGAAAAATCAATTGACGGCAAAATTTCCGTGCGTCCGTCCGTCTGCTCGTCTATGGTCAATGCTAGTGCCAAAACCAGTCTGTCGATTTTCTCCAAAATTGATATCTCTCAATTGATTTAAAGGGACTCAAGGCCGTGCGAGTGTGAAACGGTTATTTTGATTTTACTTTACGTGACAACTCAATTACATTTCCTAAATTTTCTCAAAATGGTTCCAAATTTTTTACTAAGCTTTGATCTCGGGTAGGGTATAAGACTCTTAAAAGAATTGCGCGGTTAATGTCTAAGACACGGTAAAGAGTCTTTAAGTTTTTGCTTTGCTTCAGCAAAGGACATTAAGCAATGGAGTTCGTCTCATTTTCAGCGAATTCTGTATTTTCTAAAAGTGCAACAATTTAACATTTCAAAACTACAGAGTTTTGAAATGTTAAATATGAGATACAGATACAGATTTTTGTCAACAAAATCTGATCTAAAAATCAGCTCGTTAAGAATGGTCATGCACACTTAAAAAATAGAGTGATGTGCCCGAATGTCGAATACATTTTACATTTTCATCTACAACTTCACAAATAAACATTTGAATTAATATTATTTAACTAAATATAAATTCCTGTTGATGAAATTATTTTTTGGATTACCTGCACATGGGATATGATCCCGGTTCTTACACTTCTGACACTGAGTAATCAGTTGAGCTCTTGAACAATATACCTCCATAGTACTGCATAGAACGTCAACATTAATATGTTGGAAAATACAACTTAAAAAATACAGCAAAAATAACCATGTACATTTTACATACAATAGCAATGCGGAATATTCTACATTAGGACAATGCTCGTATTCCACATTAGGGACATAGCGGTCATATTATTTTCAAGCCATTTCGCGGACAAAATCTGCATCAATGTGCTTTATATATTCTGTGATATTTACTTAAATATACAACTAACTCATATTATGTAGATAATTGTTGTAATATTTACGGCATACGAATATCAATTCCTTTGTTTACTGTTACAATATTTTGTTGACGTTCTGAAGAAAACATGTTCTGCACTTCACTTAAGAGCTTCGACTCAAAAACCATTATCTATGCTCGATCAGAGTTCTCTTCAACTAAATACAGGTCCGATACTTTGCGGCGGCGATGGTGTAGCGGTTAGCGTATCGGACTGCTACACACAAGTTTGTGGGTTCAAACTCGATCGAAGCCGTGGATTTTTAAGGGCGAAAAAATCCTTCGTACGCCTCCCTTCGGAGAGGAAGTAAAGCCAACTGTCCCATGTTAGTACATTTACTGCATGTAAAAGATCATCAAGCCTAAATGATGCCTCTGAGCTAAATTCAAATCGCCTGTTTCGTCGCCCAAGTAATACATTCTTTCTCCCATGATTGGTGAAAGGAGAGTAACGAAATTTGCGTGGCCAGACGGAGGCCTCATGGCCTGAGTCTCGCCACGTAAAATAAGGCCAATTCAATTCAATACTTTGATATTTCACATTAGGAACATATCCCACATTAGAGAACTTGACCCTATTACTCATGTAATTTCTGCTTGATATTAATACAATTTATTTTTAAAATTCTAAAAACAATTCTCCAAATGTTCCTTTAATTTTTCCTAGGATAGAATAAGGATGTGTGTGCTGAAGAAACGCCTGTAATTTAAATATGAGGATTTGTTGAGTAATAACACTAAAAGGAGGAAAAGTTTTGGTATGTCGCATATTTCCATAATTTTGTTTTTCTGTACTGGGCACAGTAGAGTTTGCACGGGATGTATGTGCACTTGATGACCATTAAAAGTCTCACGAGAGCACAGATATCTCTTGCTTACTCTCCGTGGGGACATAGTATACAACTATTTAAGTTAAAACTTTGTTTCATTTCATTTTGATCACCTTAATTATATTGGGAAGAACTATCAATTATTTTACTTCGAAATTAGTAGCAAACTGAACTAAATTTGCCATTTTTTTTTCAATTTCCATTGTAACAGTTAAACTATAATGACGTAGACACACGCTTAAATAATATTGAAATATTGTATGTAGCAGATGAAAGTTTTCTCACTCACAGAAATGTATTCACAATGTATATATTTTATTACATTTATCCTAAATAGTGCTGTTCTTTCTACTGTAAAATTGTGTTTTTGTTAGTTACACCCTTCTTCCGGCAGCCCGGTTATAGACCTTTTGCTTAACATACCTAAAAAATGTTTTTAATAAAAAACACTATTTTTCCTTCAATATTTCAATTGTTAATCAATATTTTTATTAACTATAGCACTGACATAAAACTGATTTGAAATTTCAGAATTATTTTATTTGGAATAAGAACTATTTCTTCGACGCTTCCTTTTGAGTAGAAGTCAGAAATCATAGGTAAGCTTTATAGCACTTAATCTTGATGAGTGTGTGCGGGATACAAAGTGATGTTTTAAATCATCCCCAAAGCCTTCTTATGTCTTAACGAATTTTGTCAAGAATATACTTCTGACTAAAGGGACTATCTTTGAACATCATTGCATTGAAGTTTGTACCTCAATGTTTTCGCCTCTCTCACAGATTTCTTATAATTTAAAGCAATCTCGTTATCATTAAACCTCTCATTTAATTCCTTCCTACACCGTCTTCGTTCATATACTCCGCGTTGATAAATTCAACCCAAACTAATATGCTTTCTTCATTGTTTAAATTACTATTTGACCCCTGTGATTTCAAGCACTTTCAGTTCTAAATTTTATAATTTCTCATTGTGGGAAACGACTCAGTAAGACACTCGTGCCGATCAGCATGCAAATAAATAATAATAAAAATGAACAGAGCCTTAGCAAGATGGTTACATTTGAATTTGTAGACGATACTGATAGCACCTTGTTTCACGACCGGCCTTTTACAGCTGCATGAAGAGATTCCCCGTTAGCGCTACAACTGTTACAGCTACAAAAACATGTCTCTTAACCTCTTTAACGCGTAAACAAATTTTCAACATGTTCGAACCTGAGGTCTTCTCCCGTCCTAATAATTCAACAGAATGGCCTTGCTCATGAATACGAAATGAACTATAAAGATGAAGAGCCACTAAAGAATTTTACTCAGACTTGAGAATTGTATTCATTAGAAGATACTGGGGGGAAGGTAAATATTAAAATTATATTGCTTTCATAAAACAACGCTGGCAGAGAAGAGAAAATACGTTGTCCCTTTAAAATAGGAAGGCCGTGCCGACTTACAAGTTAGTACAACTATTATACTCAAATCAATGAGAATCAATAACGTAATAAACTCGGGTACGGGGTACCAAACCAATATTTCGAGAACGGACGACGACGGACGAGGACAAACTTGCTCCCGACCACAACGATGCGAGTGGGACCCTTCCTCACCCCTGGAGCCCCGTCCCCTCCTCCGCCGAGAGGTCGAGCAAGCAGCGGCCGCGATGTAGATAGCGCGAGGGCGTGTAGGGGATCGTTTGAATAATCGCCGAGTTTCATTTACAAGGCGGATGCAAGTGCTCTCTCACAAAACGGTCGACAGTGACCATCGATTTCTCGTCCTCCCCAACGGCGGTAAAAGTCGTGAATAATGCAAATCCAGATGGTTGCCCCGTTCTTCTATTTCGAATCCCTTTTTATCGATCGTCGCGGTATATATATTTGCGGGGAACTTGAGGAGGGGCGGAATGCCAGGGTCCTTTGTGAAAAATTCATCGAAAATCGAAAGGAAGAAGGATGCTCTCGGCGGAGAGCGAAACAAGATCGGCGGAAGAACGCCGATGGCGCAGGCAGCGGAATCGATGACAGGCCTTCCGCAAATCACGTTTTGAGAGGGAGCGGTCGAACGCCGAGCAACGGATCAGGGGCGCGTGACATGTGTCCCTGAAGCGCGTTCGCAAACCGCACCTTGCCTTCCGCCCCCGCGCCGTGCCGCGTCCCGCCCTCGCCCCGCCCCCGCCCCCGCCTCGGCCGCGCGCCCAACTGACCGAGCGTGATTGGCTGCGGTGCGGCATGGGGGGCGTGCCGCTTCTCGCGAAGCCCAGAGCGACCCCGCCCCAACTCCATGGGGGCCCTGGGGGATCGGGGTGTTAAGAGGATAGCAAATCCACGGCGATGGAAATACGGTGGAAAGCCTATTACAGAGGTGGTGGCAAAATAAATGTTTGCTGCAGAAAGTTTATTGAGATACGGAAAGGAATGAATGGATTAAAAAATAAAATGACAGGTCAGCAAAAGTAATTTTAGGTTGTAAATACGTGGTATACATTTTTTTTCTTGAACACGATATAGAATCAATAATACTTATTAGTAGTTGAATGTGGCGTCGCCGAAGCTGTATACTGTTTTAAACGTATTTTCATGTGTTGAAAATTTCTTGCATGCCTAGCTTTGATCGAATATGTTTTACAGTATCTGACATTGGACTTACCAATGAATTGGAGTTGTTAATGTTATACTCCCGTTCAAAAATTCCCAACGGCCATTGACCTTTTATATTACCTCTATACAGGATATGAGCGGGTAATATTGAAATTTCGAAATTATAATAGCTGTAAAAATACTTGCAGGTATGAATGAAGCGAATAGTTAGAATTAAGTACAGCTATATTTTTTTCGTTTTGTTTTCTTATATAAACATAAATGATTACCTGTAAGATGTTCTTCTGAGTTATTCTCTAATGCTAATATAAGATCATTCTCAATTAGTTCGGAAAATACTGACGCGAAATCTTCTACAACTACATTTGATTCCCCTATGTTTATTATATATATATATATATATATATATATATATATATATATATATATATAACAAAATAGTAACCTTTAAAAACATTAAAAGGTTACTATTTTGTATGTTTATGTGAATAAGGTGGATTAGTTGTAATTACATTAAATTGAAAATCTATCTTTGCACGCTTGTTTTCTACCTATTCACTTGGTGTTCTTCACATTTAATGTTCCAAAGTAAATTCCTAATTTATTATAAAAATACGCATGAAATACTCTTCTGAATTTACAACAAATTTTGCCGCGCGATATTCATAATTTTGCTCGTTTGTCAAAAATTAGTGTTTGCATCCTCATGGAAGAAAATTATGGAGTCGTGGACAGAAAATAACCGTGGGGTCATGGAGTTTAATCAACGCCACTTATAAACATCTATTTAGGTGGCGTTGGTTTAATTCCTGACATACTCATTAAGATTTCAGCGCCAAAACACGAAAAAACAGGTTTTTGTAAATTTCTTTGAATGTAATTGCCGGATCTGATAATAAATAAATATTAGTTCCCCATCAGGAGATCGAGACGCGTCGATTGACACCTCAAATGTCTCGATTTGTGCACAGAAAGTGTTCTAACCATGAGTGACAGAACCGCACCCATGCAGATACGCACACTCACTGTTAGTCAAAAACTATAGGGGTAGCCTTGTTTGATTTATTTGACATGATTTATTTTGTCAATGAACAGTAAAACCTGTGTGTGACGTCTGGGAGAGAACTACAATCTGCACACATTTTCTTGAGCTCTGAAATCCTTCCCCATCTTTTAACCCTAAATAGTTAAGTGATGAATAAAGTATCAATAAAATAACGTTAGTAAAGACTCTACTCCCAACACAACTAGCAAAAGGAGAGCTCAACTAAATGTGCGCGTAACGAAGCTACATTTAGGTCCAAAAGCAATACAAAAGGTCATCTCAGCATTCGCTCAATGTATCAGGGAACCTGAGCGAAATGGGAGTCCCTGATCCATTGAGATGGGGATTATTGTCTTTGTTCAAGACTCGTATCAAGGTCAAATTTTATCGCTTATGTCGGTGATCTCTACTCATTTTCTCTTCATCCTTTTGTTCTTCTTCTTTGACTTCTTCATTTTCTTCTTAATTCCCGTCTCTTTGTGCGTTTTCGTGTTCTTTTTTATCTTCTTTTACTCCTCACGTTTCCTCAGTTAGTCTAAAATGTACTATACTTTATTTTACTGTTACAGAACTTTTCCTCTCTTTAATTGTAGTTCCTCCTTAATATTAACGTTTGCTGCGAACAGCAGTTAGTAAAGCGAAATATTATGAAGTTAAAAATTCAGATTTTTTAAGGTATTCAGACAAAGGAGAATGAAACACTCCACCTGGTAGAAGGAAACAAATTTAATAGAAACACATCGTTCATGATTAATATTTCTTTTAAAAAGGCTTCGATTTTGTCGAGCAAAATATTCAAATATTTTACAAATATAACCAACTCAATTTGTTTCAGTAACAATCAATTAATTTTAATTAAAAGATAAATTGGATTTGTATACCTAATTCTAATCAGAATTTGCTATTCGAAAACTGCAAATCCTTTCGAAAGAACGCTGCAAACTCCCAAGGGAAGGAAAACTTGAAAATCCGCCCGTGTGCAGGTCGGTCTGTTGAGTAAGCGAGCGAAGCCCCGCTGGCCACCGCTACTCCGCTGATTAATGTTGCGAAAGCTGCATAGTTGGCGCTGCCACGTGCAGCTGGCCCGTGGGCGCATGTATCACAATGCTGCAGCTCCCTGTAGCAGACGGAGGCGGGTTTTGTCGGCGATGGCAGAGGTAGCGGCGAAGGAGGCGGCGACAGCGGCTCACGCGGGAAACGGAAGACGCGACACCAATAAAATAATTGAGTAGATTGACGAGAGGCTGGAGGATTGATGGACGGGTACGTGGATGAATGAATGGAAGAACAGGACGACGAACGGATAGAAGGATAGATAGAAATATGGACGGACAGAAGGACGAAAAAAGAACGGTCAGACTGACAGACCAAGAAAATGAAAATAAACTCCTTTGATCTCATTCAATGCGTTGTGTTTTTAGACAAAGTGTATAGCGATTCATTAAAGTGCAAGTATTGAGTAGTAGATTGCATTACAAAAAGAATCTCGTAGGATCAAAAAGGAAGGTGCAGAGGTTCGAGAAGAGTTAAACTTTTAAAACTTACGGGATTTAAATAGAAAATCGGGATTTTACCGTATTTATAACCCACTTAGATTCCATTAGATCCATGATACATCTCACGATGCAGTTTTATTTAACTAAATGTCTTTCAAGAAACTATGAACGTTACACATTATGTAGCTCAGTTTGAATTTCACCTATTGTCAGAAAAATATATACTCAAATTCTCTTCCCTTTTGAAGAAAATCATGTGTGGAGGAGGGGGGACGAAATATATTGGAAGTTCGTTCCATTGTAGAAACTCCTTGATCAGTTGAAGTCATTGTCTAACCCAATACTTGCCCTGACGGACAGACGCGAACTTCACTGGATCTTGCATAACTTGTTTACTCGGTTATGTTTCAATGTGACAGAACGAGACAAAGTTGACTTACGTCCTACCAAATCTCAGCACTTCGCATGTCTCGTGAATCAACAACTCTTAGCAAAACAAGAACAATGAAGTGACGGAAATTTTACTTCTTCGTGTGTTATCAAAAGATGTGTAAAATATAGGAGAAACTGATTCAACTTTCCTTCCCCACAGTTGCATACTGCATTGAAAGTGAACGATATCCTATGGATTTTAAAGTACTGGGAATGCTATGGGGAACACTTTAGTTAAACCTCACGTGGAATAGCTGTATAAATGAACTGAACATTATATTATATATTAATTACGCCATTCATTCAGAAGTCTGTGACATTTGAAGTCAGTTTCCATGCAGCTCGTTGCATGTATTTTGCGATTGTAGCACAGTGCCGGCGGACATATAGCATAATACAAAAGAGAGACATATCCCGAAAATTTTAACTTACAGAAAATATTGTACGAAAAATAAGCCAATTACATTTACCTGATTCTTGGAAGCGTCTCTTTATGTACGAATCAGGATATTTTGTCAAAATCAGTTCACTTAACGGTTGGAACACCCAAAACAGATATCTGTAATTATAACACAATATTTAGGAATCATATTCACTAGGTGTCAGTATCAACAGCTCACTACAACAAATGCACAGATTATATAGTGCGTTGTTTTATAACGCATTACCGGATACCGTTGAACACATCAATTCACAAGTGTAATTCTAAGTTTTTTCTGCTGCATAATTGTTTCTATATCATTTGAGACCGCACTGAATATCAAAAAAAGGAAAATTATAATGTTGAGAATGATATTTTTTGAAACATATGAATAATTTTAAGAAATAGAAACAAACCAGAACCGTGGCAATGAACATCGCTCTTACCTCCAAAACAAGAGTAAAATTCTGAAAACCGAAAATTGTATGAACGGGATCACCGACATTTGATCCGTAAACCAAAGCGGATTCTATGTTAAATGCCAAAATTCTGCCAAAGCTTATGTACTACATTCGTTGTCAACTACGCGGTAGCCTAATGCAATTCTCGCTCGACGTTAGTTTAGCGTGACATTAAGACAGTAATAATCAGTTTTCAACTCCCCCGCGTCCGCTCCCCCTCCCCCACCACCATTCCCCGCTGCCGGGCGGGCGGGCGGGCGGTTCCCGCTGCCGCTCCCGCTCCCGAGTTCGATATGTAATGAAGTCTGACGTCAGCCTGTAATAAAGTTTGTTTTGACAGTTACACAATCGCCCCGTGGGGCTTCGTTTAATTAGATGCAGTCCTCAAACAGCTGTAACTTGGTTACTGCTTTATAACATCCTGAGCTTCATTAAAAGAACTATTGAGAATATGTGCCCGTATGAATACGCGGTGTTATTAGTTAATAGGTAAATGTTTGCTTTTTTGTAGTGTAATCGTATTTACTTTGTGGAATATTTTAAAATTCGCAGATGTGAGGTAAAACTAGTGATGCTACAACAGGACATACTTTCCCGTATTTGAAACTGTTCCTAATATTACAAAAAAGAAATTGTATCCTTGGAATATTTCAGTTATCTGTTGAAAAAATTCTTATTAAACAAAGAGCAGGAGATTCGAAAAATTCTAAGATTTAAAAATTAAAAATATTTAATAAAAATGGGACTTGTCATCCAATTCAGCTTACTGTGCTCTAGACTTACAATATAAAAAACATATTTGCTAGTGCTAGGAATTAGCCTTGGAGTGCTTAGACGTTTGAAGAAACATCCATATCCGCGACGCTGCAAAGAATTTTTAATGCTGCAGTGGCTTTAAAAACATCATGATAGAACTCAAAATTACAAGAAATGTTCTAGTAGTAGCTGCCTCGTGCTTAAAAGGTCGCGGGTGCGAATACCGCCCGGAGCATGGATGTCTGTGTGTGTTGGTATACCGTTGCCATTACCTCCAATGTTACTTACAGTGATCGCTATATGACTTTAGTAGTTGATAAGCTACCTTAAATAAGCAAAAAAAATTCAAGAAAGAAGCGATGTCCCTACAGCTCAAGCTACATTTTATTTGAAACGGTTACATAATATTATAGAGTAAATCCTCATTAACGCGAATTCCATGACACCGAAATAATCGGAGTTCGTGTTATAAAAATTATTGTTATCCGATTATTATAAATGACCGTGTTACAGTAATAAACGTATTACACAAATAACACTTGCCGGGACCCAAGTTTTGTCCGTATTACAGCGAAATTCGTGATGAGTGAGTTCGTGCTAACGAGGGTTTACTATAGTCCTAACAAACTCCTGCGAAAATGCCGCACAATTGAACACCAGTGAGTATGTTTTGTGGCATCCCTTGGAATCAACGTTTTGACTTTCTGACACCTCTGGGAGGGTACTCAACCTACAGAAACATTCGCTCTGTGTGGGGTTGGAACTCAAGCAAGCAAAATAGCGCGTTCAAAGATCTTATTCACCCTGCTAAAAATAATGTTCATCAAAATGGAATTTGCGCGATAGAATACAATATATTGTGCTCTATTGTTTACAAAAAAGAAATATTAGCCTTTGAAATAATATATTGATTTTTTTCCTAGGGCTTTTATCCAGCCGACAGCCGGTTATCCTTTACGTCACGATGGGACGCATGTTCGACCATACACTAGATATCAACCTACTAAAGGACTACTCTGATCTGAGAATAGCAGAAAGCGAGCCCCCCCAACAACACATACACGTGACAAGTTACCAACAATCATGCGAGAACTAGGCTCGAACACGCGACCATTATGACGGCAGCGTTGGGACGAAATTTTTTTTGACAGATTTGAGATTTCCGATCTCAGATCTCAGATTTTAGATTTTCGACCTCAGTGAGATTGAGATTTCCGATCTCAGATCTCAGATTTGAATTTCCGATCTAGATCTCAGATTTGAGATTTCCGATCTCAGATCTGAGATTTGAGATTTCCGATCTCAGATCTAAAATTTGAAATTCGATCTCAGATCTTAGATCTGAGATTTTATATTTCTGACCTCAGATCTGAGATTTGAGATTTCCAATCTCAGATCTCAGATCTGCAATTTGAGATTTCCGATCTCACATCTCAGATCTGAGATTTGAGATTTCCGATCTCACATCTAAGATCTGAGATTTGAGATTTGATTTTCGCCTCAGATCTAAGATTTAGATTTCCGATCTCAATCTCAGATCTGAGATTTGAGATTTCCGATCTCAGATCTCAGATCTGAGATTTGAGATTTCCGACTCAGATCTAGATTTAGATTTCCGATCTCAGATCTAGATTTGAGATTTCCAGATCTCAGATCTGAGATTTGAGATTTCCGATCTCAGATCCAGATTTGAGATTTCCGATCTCCGATCTTAGATCTGAGATTTGATATTTCCGACCTCAGATCTAAGATTTCAGATTTCCGATCTCAGATCTCAGATCTGAGATTTGAGATTTCACGATATCAGATCTCAGATCAAGATTTGAGATTTCCGATCTCAGATCTCAGATTTGAGATTTAAATTTCCATCAGATCTCAGATCTGAGATTTGAATTTCCGATCTGAGATCACAGATTTTAGATTTCCGATCTCACATCTCAGATCTGAGATTTTAGATTAACGATCTGAGATTTGAGATTTCGGTCTCAGATCTCAGATCTGAGATTTGAGATTTCCGATCTCAGATCTGAGATTTCCGATCTCACATCTCAGATCTGAGATTTGAGATTTGCGATCTCAGATGTCAGATCTGAGATTTTGAGATTTCCGATCTCAGATCTCAGATCTGAGATTTAAGATTTCCGATCTCAGATCAATCTCAGACTGAGTTTGAGATTTCCACCAGATTCAGATCTGAGATTTGAGATTTCCGATCTCAGATCTCAGATCTGAGATTTGAGATTTCCGATCTCAGATCTCAGATCTGAGGTTTGAGATTTCCGATCTCACATCTCAGATCTGACATTTGAGATTTCCGATCTCAGATATCAGATCTGAGTTTTGAGATTTCAATCCCAGATCTCAGACCTGAGATTTGAGATATCCGAACTCAGATCTCAGATCTGAGATTAGATTTCCGATCCAGATCTCAGACTAGATTTAGATTTCGATCTCAGACTCAGATCTGAGATTTGAGATTTCCGATCTCACATCTCAGATCTGAAATTTGAGATTTCCGATCTCAGATCTTAGATCTAAGAGATTTGAGATTTCCGATCTCAGATCTCAGATTTGAGATTTGAGATTTCCGATCTCAGATCTCAGATCTGAGATTTGAGATTTCCGATATCAAATCTCAGATCTGAGATCTGAGATCTGAGATTTCCGAACTCAGATCTTAGTTCTGCGATTTGAGATTTCCGATCTCAGATCTCAGATTTGAGATTTGAGATTTCCGATCTCACATCTCAGATCTGAGATTTGAGATTTCCGATCTCAGATCACAGATCAGAGATTTGAGATTTCCGATCTCAGATCTCAGATTTGAGATTTGAGATTTCCGATCTCAGATCTCAGATCTGAGATTTGAGATTTCCGATATCAAATCTCAGATCTGAGATCTGAGATTTGAGATTTCCGATCTCAGATCTTAGATCTGAGATTTGAGATTTCCGATCTCATTTCAGATCTGAGATTTGAGATTTCCGATCTCACATCTCAGATCTGAGATTTGAGATTTCTGATCTCAGATCTTAGATCTAAAATTTTCGATCTCACATCTCCTCAGATCTGAGATTTGAATTCCGATCTCAGATATTAGATCTGAGTTTGAGATTTAAAATCTCACATCTCAGATCTGAGATTTGAGATTTCCGATCTCACATCTCAGATCTGAGATTTGAGATTTCCGATCTCACATCTCAGATCTGAGATTTGAGATTTTCGATATCAGATCTCAGTTCTTAGATTTGAGATTTCCGATCCCAGATCTCAGATTTGAGATTTAAGATTTCCGATCTCAGATCTCAGATCTGATATATAAAATTTCCGATCTCAAATATTTGAGTCTTCCATTCTCAGATGTTAGATTTGAGATTTGATCTGATGATATTTGGATTTCGATTTCAGATCTGAGATTTGATTTCATATCAGATCAGATCTAGATTGGAGATAGCCGATCTCAGATCTGAGATTTGAGATTTCCGATCGCAGATCTGAGATCTGAGATTTGAAATTTCGATTTCAGATCAGATATTTGAGTTTTCCGATCTCAGATCCCAGATTTGAGATTTTCGATCTCTGATCTCAGATTTCAGATTTCGATCTCAGATCTCAGATTTGAGATTTCCGATCTCAGATCTCAGATTTGAGATTTCCGATCTCAGATATCAGATTTGAGGTTTTCCGATCTCAGATCTCAGATTTGAGATTTTCGATCTCAGATCTCAGATTTGAGATTTCCGATCTCAGATCTCAGATTTGAGATTTTTTTTTCCCAGATTTAGATTTGATCCCTTTTAGATTTAAAAATTGTTCTTTCAGTTTCAGATTTGAGATTTCCGATCTCAGATTCGCAGCATCTCATCCATATGTGTCGGCATATTTTGATATTTAAAAAATGTTCTTTTATTTTATTCAAAATCTTGCGAAAACTACTAATTTTTCGAAAAATGTACCTGAGGTCAAAAATAAAGAATAATATAAAAAATATGGAAGGTCTAGAAGAGATTTAAAAAGTTAAAATTGTGCGGTTTTTTAAATTTCAAAAGGTTTAATGAAAATCGGATATATAGGTAACACACTAAAGCTGTGCTTGAACAAGGAATTTATATGGAATTTGCAGAGCTTTCTGAAAAGATATTGAAAATATCATCGAGAAAATGGCATGTAAAGCACGTACCCTCCAAAAAATAAATATCCATTTCAAATCCATATGATCTTGAGCTCGACTTGATTGATGTTGGTCTACCTATCTTGGGAAAAAATTTTGTGTGCTAATTAGACGTCAGTGTTTTTTTTTTTTTTTTTAATTTATTTTATTTTATGTCGCATCAACTGCAAAGGTTATTAGCGACATCTATACAATCACATTAATATTTTGTACATGGGGAGTTATGACATTTATAGAAACATTCACATCACATTAATAAAGTTTATACACTTGTCTTATATGTCCCCGTTACAATTTTATGGTCTTCAGAAAATTGAGAAACTGATTACATTTTTCTCTGTCCTTCAGCACACTTGGCATGTCGTTCTCAACACCATGTCTCGTGCAGGTCAGTCTCAAACCTAGGGCATATAAATAGGTGATTAACATACATAGAAACATTACACACATTACACATAATAACTGTTTTTCCTGTGATCAGATGGGCATGTGGAGCTTTGTGACCTATTCTGCATCTAGTTAACACAACCTGGTCAGCTCTGCAGAAGAATGTGGCTGGATTATAATCATCGTATTCACATATACTTCTTAATTTACATCGGCGTTGTTATTCCATTCCTGTCTGTCCAATTCTGTAATTTTCTTGATATTGGCATGATAGTCCTGTGGTATTATGGGAGGTTACTTCTTTCATCAAGTTGTGACGCTCTTTGCGGATCTGTCTGCCAGCTCATTCTCCTTGATACCCACATGAGCCGGATCCATCCAAAACTATATCTTTACCTTTAAAGTTCAAGTTTCTAATCTTACCAACAATGTCTACAGCTAGCGAGTTTCCTGAATAAAAGACATTTCCAATAGTCGACAGAGCCAATTTGGAGTCTGTTACTATCAAAATTTACGTTCACTGTCTTCGAGAATGTAGTCTAGTGCTGTGATGATGGCATATAATTCGCTGGACAGGACTGGAGTACTTGTCGGGCAGTTTGTTGATATTACTCTTGTTGACGTTACAGCGGCACATCCACCAAGTTGCTATTTTCGAGCCATCTGTATATATTTTGTTGTAGTTCTCATATTTGACTATTTCTTGTCCTATTCTGGCTCTTATCTCTTGGTTGTTAATTTTGACTTCTTAGGATTGTTTATCAGCTCCTCAGCTTTAATGTCCTGCATGGTCCATGGTGCATAGTCAGTGATACTAATAGGTTTAAGAGGGGAATTTTTCTGACATTGTGTTTAGTATTTGTATAGCCCGTACACTGATTGGTTTTGGTAGTTTCTTTTGAAACATAATTGCTTCCTATTTCTGATTAAGCTGGTAAATTTGGTTCACAGGGTTGCTGCAGTTAGCTGTAACTTTGATTATATATCCTACAATTAGATTCTTCTTCTTTTATCCAGGGTGGTAAATTAGCTTCCTGTAACATGCTTATCACTGGACTTGTTCTATATGCACCGCATATAAGCCTGGCACCAGTGTTATTGATAGGGTCGAGTATTCTTTAATATTCTTATTTGCAGCATCGTAGAATATGCTGCCATAATCCATTTTAGCCCTGATCAATGCCTGGTATGTTCTTCTAAGCACTGTATAATCGGCCCCCACCCGAATGACTTATGATTTTCATCAAGTTTAGTCTTTTCGTGCATTCCACTTTCAGGCTTTTAATATGAGGTATCCAGGATAATCTTTCGTCAAGTATCAGGCCTAAGACTTTAAGGTTTTAATTGTTTTATCTTGTGTTCACTGATATTCAGGGATAGAGTCTTCAGTGGATCGCTTCCTGGAGAAATAATGAATGTGATTTCGTCTTGGAGAATTTTAGACCAACTTCATTGGAGAATTCGAGGATGGTGTCTAAGATGTTTTGCGCTATAACTGCTATGGAGGACAGATGTTTTCCAGTGATGCATATATTACAGTCATCCGCATACATGCTTACTAGCGCGGAGGTTTGATTTTGGTCTGCAGTTCATTTATTATCAACAGAAACAAGGTCACACTAAGCACTGAGCCCTGCGGTACTCCATTTGTCAGCATTTTCTCTCGATAAGGCTCCTCTTACTCTGACATTAATATAACGTTCTTTAATAAAGTTATGCGAACTTAGCTATGTTGCCTTTAATTCCATGTTTCGTTATTATGTCCATAACACGCCGTCGCCAAACCATCTCATATGCCTTTTCAATGTCGAGGCTTAGTACCATGTGAACATGTTATTGGCGAATCCATTGTAGATAGCGTTCTCAATTATTGCAATGCTGTCTAAGGCAGATCGGTTCTTGCGAAACCACTTTGGTGAGGCGATATTAGCTGATTTTTTTCTAGTACCATTTAAGTCTGTGGTTCACTACCTTCTCAAGTAATTTACACAGACAACACGTTAGGCAATAGGCCTGTAGCTGTCTACTAAAATTTGTCCTTACCAGGCTTGTGAATTGAACAATAACTGCTTCGACCATTTTTGTGGGAAGACATTGTTTAAATATAGATAATTGTAAATGTCTAAAAGAACCCTGATAGCTTCTTCAGGAGCACCCGGGATAAATATGTTAGGTATTCCGTCGGGACCGGCGCTGGTGTCTTTAGTTGACGTATATTTACCTTAAGTTCTCGGAGCGTAATGGTACATTCAGTTGTTTGGAATCATCTATTTCATTTTCTTCACTTCCAGATTTAGGGAGATCTCTCAGTTTCTTCTTTATGTTTCGTGAAGCTATCCGCAAGGTTCGCATCACTAGAATTGGGGGCGAAAACTTTCCAAAGCTACTTGCAATATCACTGGGTCCTGAATGAATTGTCCGTCTGGCGTATACATAGACTTCGGGTAATTGTTCTGCATTTTCCATCGATAGCATTTATTTTCTTCCAAACCTCTGTGTAGTTCAGTTTACTGTTTAAGGATGATATATATTCCTTCCAGCAGCTCCTCTAGATTGTTTTATGATTCTTCTTGCCTGGCCGTGCTGATTTAAACGTGAATTTATTTTCATTTGTGTTATGTTTCTTAAAACATTAAACCAGTGCTTGTAATTCATAACCGCTTCTTCACATTCCTTTGTCCACCAAGGTAGTTTCTTCTTACTTTTAGTATTTTTTTTTTGGGTATAGTCACATCCGCTGTCGACAGTATAAGGTCTGTAAAGTTGCTCATAATATCGTTTATTTGCACTGAGTCGTCGATGTTCAATTTCTTAAGGTTCTGAACTTTGCTCGAATGATGTCTTGGTACGACTTCCAGTTGGCCTTTTAAATATCCATCTGGGCATATAGATGTCTTCAGGATAATCGAATTTCATATGATAATGCTATAGGGTAATGATCACTGCTGTGAAGGTCCTCCATTACGTTCCATATTAGATATCCGCCAAAGTTGGAGTGCAGATGCTTAGGTCGATGCAAGATGTGTTCCCTACCCCCATTGAAGTATGTAGATTTTCTGCAATCATTCAAGACTATAAGATCTTCATTGTTCGCAAATTCACCAACAATTTTCCTCTTCGATCTGTTCTTCTTGATCCCAAATCGTTGTGACTTTAAATCGCCCACTATCAGTACCGGGCCAGATATTTGTGCATATAAGTTGTCTAGGTGGTGAGATTCTAGCTGAAACGCATTAGGAATGTATACGTTACACAGATTAAAACTACTACCTCCAATATGCAGCCGTATTCACATACTTCTAGGTCACTTATAATCGCGCATTCACTACACTTGATAGACGTACGAACATAGATGGCAACCTGCCACTGGCATTTCCATATCACCGGTTTTTATAAAACATTGATAACCTTTTATACTAAAATGGTATTTATTTTGAAATTGGTTTCTTGGGTGCACAGTATATCATAATTTTCGTCTTTGAGGATCTTCTGAAGAAATTCATATCTAGTAAGAAAACCGTTCACATTCCATTGTAAAATTTTAATCTTCATATTTGAAGATCTTCGCTTGTTAATTGTCGTTGTCAGACGATTCTTTTGAGGAATCTGAGAGGACTGGGTCCTTCAGCTTCTTCATAATTCTCGTAAATCTTGATTTTATTCCTCTATCAGACAGTAATGGATATATTTCTTAAGCATTTCAATTAGTCGCCTGTCTCTTTGGTGTAACAAAGAGATATTTGAAGGGTTACTTACGCCATAAGTATTTTCCAGAAAGTCTTTAGTTGCTCATACGTTAGTACATTGTTGATCCTTCTATTCTTCTTTCGCTGGGCTAGTTGCTCCACTATGCTTTCTTATTGCAGACGCTACTAATGGTGTTCTCCTTGGATACTTTCCTTTCTTTTCTTAGTTTGTTTTGCCGCACCCTTAATTTTTCCTTGGGGACGGTTGTATTGTTCTTCCTGAACTTCGCTTGAATTGTTGCTGGGAATACTTGTGATCTGAGATAAAGCCCTCTTAACAGGCTTGCCTTGGTCAAGTGGGGAAATTCTTGGTAACTAGAACCTTATCTCTTGTTCGTTATCAACGGCTACATTGTTATCAATTATGTCTTCCGGTTGGTTGAGGTTAATGTCTCCTACATTTTACAGTTTTTGGCAATATGACCTTCTTCCTGCAGTGAAAGCACTTAATGATACCACTTGACATGTAAATCCAGTTCTTTCTCCTTTGTATGTGATATGTATGGCTTCAGGTATCAAATTTACTGAGTCTTCGGAACGAACACCTGTCTCCGAAAACTTAAGATATGAGTGAACTGTTCTTTACAAAACCAGCTCTGAGAAACGACACTGAGAGCTGCGTATCACTTTAATTTGTCTAGTTCGTCTTCAATTACTGCATTAGGAATCATAGGGTAAACATTTGAAATAACTATACGTTTCTGTCTACTCACAAGAGACCGAATATTTTGGGAGGAGCCCTCAATATTAATAGTCTTGTGCTTCTCTGTTAATTCGTCCACTAACTGCTTACTGCTCAAAAAAACACACACCCTGTTATTTGAAATTTTGAAGCATACGTGATGTGACTAGGCGGAACAATCAATGCTAAGGCTTCACGTACCTTTCGAGGGTGTGCTGTGGTCTTTGCCTTCAATTATAATACCTTGTTCCTTCTCCGGTACATGGCATTGAGAACGACTCTGTTGTAACTTGGACGGCCGGTGGGTTTTCAGCGGGCTGGCTCCTGTAGTCAGAGGCCTGCCCTCGGGTAGCGCTTCGGCATCCGCCATTTATTTTCTGTTCCCATTCACAATGAGAAGCAGGTCGATCGAAATCAGAACAATTATATGCACTGAAGTAGACTGTTTACTTTACACTGACACTTTAACTTCTTGAGTTCGATGAAAACACGTAAACAAGTCACAGACCGCGGGGCACTACTGAGCGGGGCACACGATGTTGCCTCGACCACTGCTGCCGAGCGAATGCGGACGTCAGTGTTGTTCACTGTTGGAACAGTTTTTTTAGAAAAAGCACTTTCCTTAATAGGGAACCACAAAACAGGCATTTCTGTCAAAATCCTGACTTCCATGTTTTCAAGTATTTCATTACTTAATTGAACGAACTGAATATACAAGAAGGTAAAGTCAAATCTCCGCTAGAAAAAGTTATATTCAGAAAAATGTAAATAATTTTCGGCAGAAAATATTAAGGTATGAATGAAAAGAAACCTAATGTAAAGAAATATTACGAAATTCACCATTCTCAGTTGATAGTAGAAAGCAACCGGTCAACACAACAATATTAAATCTGTATGAGCACACTATTGAATCTACTGTTTGCACAATATATTAGTTTTATCAAACTCATGGCGTTTCTATTTTAAAATTCTACGTGAAATATAAATTTAAAATATTCCCATATTACCCCAGGTTGAAGACCTGAATATTTGAACCTCTCTAGATTTTCGTGTATTTACGTCAAATTACAGGTGATGTGGTCATTCGACACCTACATAATGTAGCCTAAAAATCATGAGATAAACCGGTCTCGGAATGAAAAGGTTAGAACCTCGTCATTCATCTAAATTAAAAAATTTTACAGCCAGTGTTGCTCCGACCGTTGGCGAGTAAAGACCTCCTGTAGTGCGATAAGCGGCAGCGAGTTCGAAGAGCATCGTTGAAGGCCGCACAGTGTCGAGTGTTGTGTTGTGTCGACCTCCGTGTTAACGATCAACTGAATCAAATCCAGTGAGTAAAACGCATTTAAATCTTAGTAGGTGTACATAGTACACCCAACGTCCATCCTAAGATGGCTTCTGATCAAGGAGTCATCCCAAACACTGAAACCCATCAATCAAGTCAAGTTAGTAATGAAAATCAAGACTATGCCAACCTGTACTTAACTGCTGCTCAGAAAGGTGTATTTTCCACAAAAGAACACGCGATTGTGATGTACTCAGTTATCGGTATATCAGTTGAAACGTACATCCAGGAACTTGCAAAAATTATCAATCCTCAGACCATACGGTTCGTCTCAAGGATTTCAAAAAACCGTATATGTGTCTATCTCGATTCTAAGGAATCTGTTAAAAAACTAGTTGACAATAAATCAACCATTTCAATTAATAACTCAACGTTATCCATTAGACCGCTAATTCCGCAGAATATAAGACTCATTCTCTCTAATGTGTATCCTATTATCCCACACTCAGTAATTATTGACGAGCTAACGAAACTCAAAATATGAATCGGCTCTACAATGACCTTCCTGAGAACCAGGGTTTAGTCACATTTTGAGTTTCCGGAGACAAATTTATATTCATCTAGATGATATGGACAAAGTACCAGAAATCATGAAAATTAACTATGATGACACAGTTTTCTGGATATATCCATCATCAGATTCTATATCATGTTTCCTATGCAAGGATCACGGTCAGTTTGCTAACTACTGCCCAATGAATGAACCAGAAGATAACCCCTCTGGGTACTGTGAATTTAATCCCACTGAAAAAAATGAGCTGTCCCCCTCCTCCTCCCCAACTCTTAAACCCTCTTCCACTGCTCATCCTTCTATTGACAACCGACCTAAAAAAATGCCAAACGTCCCTTATCTAGTCTATCTTTTAAATCTGAGACATCAGAATCTAAGAACATTGAGTACCTAACTGAACTCATACTTCCAACTGTAGAAACAACAATTCCTAAATCTTGAAACAAAACTCCGAAGCGGCGACTTCCATGGTGGAAACAAGAATCCCAAAATGTCAGAAGATTTCACAAACAAGCCTTTATCAGATACAAGAGACACCCAACAACTGAAAACCAAATAGAATATCAAAAAAACGAGAGCCCTAGCAAGGAGAACTTACGAAGTAAACTAAAGAAAATCATGGAAAACCTTTATCTCATCTATAAGCAATTCTACAAGCATATCCGACAACTGGAAAAAAAATTAAGCAATAAATGGAATATACAAACCTTCCATTCATACTAAACTGTTAACAGTGAATAATAGAGTAGTCACAGCCCCCAAAGAAATTGCAAACATGTTGACTCAGACCTTTACTAATAACTCCACCGACAAAAATTTCGGTGATGAATTTCAATCCCACAAATTAAATTCTGGTGTCACAATAGATAAAATACTCCAACCAAATACCTCTTGCCATCCAACACTGAACTATCCTCTCCAAGTTCAAGAAATTACTTCTGTCCTCTCCAATCTGAGAAAATCCAGCCCAGACCCAGATGGCATTTTAAATATTTTTTTTTAAAGATTTACCAATTAATGCCATAGAATATATTACTACTCTATTCAACGAACTCAATCTCTGGGTCATTTCCTAACAAGTGGAAAAAAGGAATAGTTATACCAATAACTAAACCTATTACGCAGGTCAACAAAAAAGGGTCTCAAAACGTTTTTAAATTTTGATAGCTGATTTTTATAGTTTTTTGGGTGCTGAATCCGTATCAGAACTCTGTTCGTTTTCATCACCCACAGTTTAGTCAAAATTTGATCTAGTAAGATAGGGGAAAATATGCGAAATATGCAATCAAAATGAAAATAAAATGACTTTTAAAATACCAACAGAACTTTATATAAACATATATGATGGCTTTATATTCTTACAATTTCATTCTACAAAGCCTTTACGAGTTCACTGACGTATATTTTCTTTGTCTCTTTCCTTTAAAGCTACTGATATAGCTTTTTTCTCCTATGCGCCGTTTGCTCGGTGAAATGACCAACAGTAATGTCCCATCATGTTGGTGTTCCAGCATTCGTTTTTACATCATTTTCACTTCTTGATGAAAATGCTCACCTTGTTCTTCACTTATATCACCTAAAATGTCCGGAAAGAATTGAACATGACTATTTAAAAGTGTACCATGAGGATCACTAAACATTCCAAATTTGTTGGAACCATCCAGCATATTGGCAACAATTGCTTGATAGACTTTTTATTGTGTTTCCTAGGAACGTATTTACATGGTTTGTCATGATCGCAGAGAAAATGTTAAAATGTGAAAAATTGGTGGTTGATACAGTATTTTCAATGTTATTTTTGGAACCAGCACAATTAAAACTATGATAATTAGGTAAATATGCACAAAAGTTTGTTGGTCCTTGGCCTGTGTTATGCAACGCAGAAAAGAAATAATCCTTTATTGCGCTGACCTGCAAGGTTATGTTATTTCCAAGGTAATACCAGTTTCGACGAGTCTTTAACAAACTGCTGATGAAAATAATGGACTATTATATACTTTCTCGCGTAGCAAGCGACAAGAAAATTGAGTAATATTGCAGGAAAAAGTGTCGACCTATCGTTTTTGATGTTCGGTGTAGTCTCTAATTGCATAGAAATGATTTTACTTAGCACTTATACTTGTGAATCTATTTTAATCTTTTAATGTCATCTGTTCATGTGCTATAAAATAATACACCGTCAAACGGGGTGAGAGAGTGCACATGGGGTGGGAATGTGGTGAGAATGTGCTCAATTTCTTGAAATATTCGCATCGTATTGACCGGTATAAGAAGTTTGCTATTATTTTCACTAAGGTCTTTTTGTGCAAATTAGAAACAACAAAGTTCTTAAACCTGCCAATGGAATGCGAATATCTCAAACATTACAGCCTGGCACATTCTTACTCCAGTGGCTCAGTCTAGTCTCCTTGATGGTACATGTACTGCATGTGAAAGTTTTGACAGTGAGCTGTCGATACTGACGCATAAATATGATTACTACGTTGTTTTTATAGTTATAGACAGGATAGTTAACTGAAAAAATGTTTTCATTGACATTTCCCTAATTACGTTTAACATTCGTTCTTCAAATGACGTACAGACATGAATTTTATCTAATAATTTCAATTCATCATACACAGTATCTTAGAATTTGCGACGGTTGTATTCCCTGAATTTCGTTTTAATAATTATAAAGTACGGAACATAAAACAAATATATTTAACTGCAACACTCGACACAAAGATCAATTCGATATTCATTTAGGTATTCATATTTTTGCTAGTTTCCGAACTCTAAAGACTGAAAAAAAAGGAGAGCGGTTACCACACCCTCTTTAGCTTCCGCCCAGGTCTCCCTAATGAACGGACTTCCTCTTAAGAAGTAGGACTTCATGCCGAACTTTCAACCGATCAACTGCATCCACTCCTCGACAAACCACTCGTGCCACAAGAGCTGAGTACCAACAAAGAAGCGCAGATAGAGAGGATTTTTAAACTTCTCACTTTTAACGGCCTTCACTAGAGTTCGTCTTGCACAGTCTTTGTTTATTCCTTTCCGTACTTTTCCCTGACACGTGGCTTCCTCAAAATGTGCAAGACAATCGTCTGCCCTCTGGTGGAAAACTAAAGAAAAGTTTATGATAAGTAATCGATGTGAGAGATGGAAAAGCAGCGAGGTACAAAAGTCGGTAATAAAAAGTCTCTTTGGCAAGCAAAATACTTCTTATATTTTATTCCTTCCATCTCTTTCCTCCCTTTTCCTTTGCAAACGAAATAAAACAAGACAGCCGCAAGAACTCCGTCAAACAAAGAGAAATGATCATGTTCCCGAGTCTAAAATTTACTAAAACGAGACAGAAATCGTCCGGAGGGTTGGATTATCGAAATTAAGGAGCAGTCAGGGCAAGAAGCCAAAAGACAAGACGTCCGCTGTGTCTGCAAAGTCGGAGAAAGTAAATTGTGATTCAGACTAACTTTTGCGTTTTCTTAACTACTGATTGCCTCTCGAATGCCGAAACTATGATATTGTCTTTCCGCATTTAACAGTGTTTGACTTCGATCGGAAGTCTTTCTTCTGTATCAAGATCTTTATAATTATACAGAAAAAAATTTAATGGAATGGGTTGATTGTGTAAAAACTGTAGCACTGCGTGTTTACTCAAGCACTTACTGAAATACTCTTAATCTTATTAAGCTTCGTACTCCGAAAGTCAGGAGAGAAATCAATAACCACTGGACGTTGGTGAGAATAATTGCAATTTGCTAATAAAAAAACATTGGTGCAAAGAAACATCTTCACTTACATTTTCCTTGTCGATTCATCGTAACAACAGACTTGATCAAGCGATTGAAATTCTTATTATGCCAATTGTTCTTCAAAATACTTGTCCAGTAAATTATTTTGTAGTAGTAGTAGTAGCAGCAGCAGCATTACACTGTCGTTGAAACTGCATAAGACAGACGATAAATCCGGAAGACGTCGGACTCCCATTATTTTATTTAGTTTAGAAAATAACCATTTCAACATCTTGTAGTATCTGTAAAATGAACAAACCTGATAAAGAATATTATACTATAAATCAATTTGTAAGTTTTGAAATTTCAGAAATTTGAAACGGAATAGGTTCATGAAAA
Organism: Teleogryllus oceanicus; assembly: GCA_964035755.1. NCBI lineage: Eukaryota > Metazoa > Arthropoda > Insecta > Orthoptera > Gryllidae > Teleogryllus > Teleogryllus oceanicus. The sequence continues at coordinate 289,499,482 of CAXIVR010000001.1, read as the reverse complement.
TTGTCCAGGATGTTTCACATTCCAGTGTCCATGACAGCAGTGTCTAATTTAGTGAAAATTTTGTTTACGGTTTAGGCACTAGTGTCCTTCACTGAGAGATAAAAGAAGAGGAGTTTTGAGAAAAATACCTTTTCTGAATGAATGACCCACAAATAATTTTCTGTCGAAATATCAACACTTTTTAGCATTATTACATAATTTTTTCTATTCTCCGGCTACAAGGAAGTAAGAACAAGTAACGTAATAAGTGTGGAAAAACAGGATTGATTAAAATAGTATTTTGTACGCAATTCTCTTTGCAAAAATTGGGCAATTGTGAAATAAATTACGAACATCGACCACAAATCAATCATAGAAAGATTGCTCCCTCTAATATACATTTAACCTTTAAGAATCCTCATAATAATAATAATAATAATAATAATAATAATAAGAAGAAGAAGAAGAAGAAGAAGAAGAAGAAGAAGATTAATGATGATGTATGCATTTGGTGTTGTTAGATCGAACTGACTTCGCTGGCCTGCTGTCGTGTCCCACTTGCCTGACCTAATTAATCCCCATGCTTAGTAAGACCTACGAAGCAAACAGACGTATTCTTCACTTCTAACTGGCAGATCCATTTCAGCTTCTTTCTTCGTCACACAGCCAGAATCATGATGATTTAAAGAAAGCCATAACTCACGTTTCTCTCATTCAGAAATCTGAACCTAGGCGACAGGAGTTAATAATGATACACCTACATCGATTCAAATGAAATGAGATACAGGATACACACTATAACAATGATACAATGAAAATAACGTTAATAAGGATGATACAGTAGTAGAAGTGGCAATTACTTCGATACAGTAGCAGGTAGTAGTAGCAGCAGTGCAGTAGCAGCAGTAGTAGCAGTAGTAGCAGTGGCAGGTAGCAGCAGGCAGCACAGCAGCAGTAAGCAGCAGTTAAGCAGCATACAGCAGCACAGCAGCAGCAGCATACAGCAGCAGCAGCAAGGCAGCAGCAGCAGCAGCAGCAGGCTGTCAAGTTGTTAAGCATGTTAAGTGTTAGCAGCAGCAGCATACAGCAGCATATGCAAGGTTACAGCATGCTGTTGTTGTTGCTACAGCAGTGTTACAAGGCAGCAGCAGCAGCAGCAGCAGCAGCAGCAGCAGCAAGAAGTGTTGTTGCAGCATATATGAGCATATGTTAAGCAGCAGCATATGTTGTTGCTGCTGCTGTTAAAATGTTATGTTGTGCAGCAGCACAGCAGCAGCAGCAGCAAGTTGTTAGTATAAGCACAGCAGCAGCAGCATAGCAGCATAAGCATATGTTACAAGCATATGTTATAAGCATGTTACAGCAAGCATATGCTGCTGTTGCTGTTGTTACATGTTGTTGTTATGTTGTTACTGTTACAATAGCAGCAGCATGTTGTTACAAGGGTTGTTATACAGCATATATACAATGTTGCTAAGCATGCTGTTGTTGTTGTTGTTATAGTATATATATGCATGCATACATACATATGTTACAGCAGCAGCAGCACAGCAGCAGCAGCAGCAGCAGCAGCACAGCAGCAGCAGCATACAGCAGCAGCAGCATACAGCAGCAGCAGCATATATAATGTTATGTTGTTAGCAGCATGTTGCAGCAGCATATGTTAAGTTAAGCATAGCATATACAGCAGCAGCAGCACAGCAGCAGCAGCAGCACATGTTGTTGTTGTTACTAAGGTTACAGCAGCAGCAGCAGCAGAGCAGCAGCACAGCATACAGCATAGCAGCAGCCAGCGTGCCAGCAGCTGCTGTTGTTACAGCACATAGCAGCAGCACAGCAGCAGGCTGTTAGCAGCAGCAGCAGCATGTTATATAGCAGCACACAGCAGCAGCAGCAGCAGCAGCAGCAGCAGCATGTTGTTGTTGCTATGTTGCATACATGTTGTTGTTGTTGTTGCTGTTGTTAGCAGCATAAGGTTGTTGTTATATGCATATGCAGCAGTTAAGCATATGTTGTTACAGTTGTTATACAGCATGTTGTTACAAGTGTTATGCATACATATAAGAATGTTGTTACAGCAGTTAAAGCACATGTTGTTACATACAATGGCATATACAGCAGCAGCAGCAGCAGCAGCAGCAGCAGCAGCAGGCAAAGTAGCAAAGCAGCAGCAGCATAGCAGCAGCAGCAGCAGCAGCAGCATACAGGCACAGCAGCAGCAGAGCAGCAGCAGCAGCAGCAGCAGCAGCAGCAGCAGCAGGCATATATGTTGTTGCACAGCAGCAGCAGCAGCAGCAGCAGCAGCAGCAGCAGCAGCAGCAGCAGCAGCAGCAGCAGCAGCAGCAGCAGCAGCAGCAGCAGCAGCAGCAGCAGCAGCAGCAGCAGCAGCAGCAGCAGCAGCAGCAGCAGCAGCAGCAGCAGCAGCAGCAGCAGCAGCAGCAGCAGCAGCAGCAGCAGCAGCAGCAGCAGCAGCAGCAGCAGCAGCAGCAGCAGTAGTAGTAGTAGCAGCAGCAGCAGCAGCAGCAGCAGGCAGCAGCAGCAGCAGCTTGGCCTCTTTAGTTTGTTCTGCTGTTCATTCAATAGTTCTTCGTTTTGTTTCTCCCATTTCAATGCCGCGCCCAGTTATGGTCAATATGTCGTTTCTTCTTTCCTCTTGCAAAGGACTTCCCTGGCATACATTACGGCTGTCCATGACTGCCTGATTTAGTACAAAGCACCAAATTTGGGGGCTTATTGGGCTTCCATTCTGTCTCCAGTCTGGTACGCTTTTCAAGCACCTTCACATTCAGCACGCGGTGAGCGTCGTCTCTGTTATGTCCATAGCATTATAATCGTTTGGCCAAATTCCCAACTGTGAAGGAAGGACCACACCATGTCCTGACAGTAGCTGGGCTGGCAGAAGTCTACTCCTGTGTTCCTCTTTCAGCCATATCTGATCTCCTGATCAATGTGGCTGTCCATCTTCCTGTGGCATCACTCTAACGGTTTTCATACGTCTGATGGTTCACCTTCTCCTCTAAGAAGTGTCTAATCAGAGAGACTGCAGAAGATGTTCTTTCAAGAGCAAGAAGGTCATCCAGGTATGGTCCCCATGATTACAAGGACTGCGGCTTGATACTGTTCGGTAGAGCTGCACTTCATTGCCGTCGCCTTGTACCGCCAGTAGTCTCTCCTGTAGAGAGCACGCGCATGGCCGGTGCCCAGATCCCGCCCCATACACAGGATGGACTCCGCCACGGTCACTGTGGAGTTTCCTCTACTTGTGTTGGGCCCTCGACGTTGGCCAATATTCACTCAGGGCGCCTGTCACTTTGCCGCCTTGTCTGATGCCCAGCTCATGTCTCCTAAAGAGAGCCTTGAGTCGAGCAATACTCCCAAGTACTTTAATAACTAGTGGGTCTGATGTCTCGAGGATTTCATCTAGGTGTCGCATCATCCGTTTTTGTTACACCTCTGCTCTGACACGCGCCTAATCGGTGCTGGGTTAGCCAGGCCTGCACTCCCACACCTGGTCGCACCGGGCCTGGTAGACCTTCTAGGTGCGTCGTCAGAATAGCTACATGTCGTCAGCGCATCCACCAGGAATGAATGTCCAAGCGTCGAGGTTGAGGTGGCTGCCGCACTAGCGCATTCCAGAGATCAGTCCCAAGATCGATCCCTGGGCTGCCCCGCCAACACCTTCCACCCGTTTGGTTTACCTCAAAGCAAGATAACCTGGTCCTTTGAGGTAGTCTCCACAATTTCTCGCAGTTGGGAACCTGTGCTCTCTGCATGTCCCAAAATGTCTCCGCTGGCTGAGCTAAGGTATCGTAGCATCCAGCGTCACTACTATGAGTGGTCTTGTGTGGTGGCTCTTCCGTTGTCCCACAAGGTAACACCATGGATCATGTTCACTGTGGATTCTGCCCTTCGGGAAGCCGAACTGTCTCGATGTTTACCTGCGTCCTCTATGGCTGCTTACGTGGGCTTACATCTTTCTGAGAACAGCTTGCCTGCCGCATCCAGCATGCACAGCGGCCTGTAGGACGACGTGGCTGTTACGTCCTCGTCTTGTTAATCAGGGGCCACCGTCTTTTCCACTGCATGAACCCACTTTCCGCACACAACATGTTGAGAAGCAGGTCCAAAAGGATCCTGCACTCTTTTAGGATCCTGCCGATTCCATCCGACCCAAACTTCTTGCCGCCCACGAGGTCACAGCCGCTGTTAGATCCAGAGCAGAAATGACTTGGATACAGGGAAGCACTCATCAGCTTTGGGGTACAGGAAAGAGAGCGGCACACATATTTTCCATCGTCTTTGCTTCTGGTATGTTCATGAGATATGTCACCTAGTCTGTTGGTGATTTGCTTGCACTGTCCCCACGGGCCATTGTTGACGTCTGATAAGTTCCACTGCTGCCTTGCTTAACGCAATGGCCCTGCAGTTTCTTGGCGTCCTTTGAAGGTCTTTCTTTCTCAACATCTGAGTCTCTCGGTTTGTGGCTCTCCATTCAGATGGAGGTACTCTTTCTGAGGCTCGCGATTTCTCTGTTCCACCAACAAGCGGGCCGTTAGAATAACCCTCCTGGCATCGCTGCCGCATGCCTGCATCGTCAGGTCTTAGTATCGCGCTCGAGGTGGATGTCTCTTCTTCAGAGCTTCATGTCCAAAAGTTCAGTCATGGGAGTTTGGTCTTATCTATTTTGCCGATGTTCCATCCAGTGACGTTCCGTCGGCAATTGGGTCGTCTAGAGCTTTCTTGATGCTGAAATGTGATGTACCGATGGTCAGCTTGAGGTGCAGTCCTTCGCACTCCCAGTCGCTAACGGTACGCTAGCGTCTGGTCAGGCAGACGTCCAGACGTCCATAACTCTGGTCTATTGAATGTGGGCGCCACCTTGATCTGTGTATGATTAGTTCAGTCTGCGCTTCTAGATGAACTTCCCCTATCCGTGTGTACGTCATCTCATTCATAATGGCGCACAAAGTCTCCTGCCGACTCTCACTATTTCGTACTCATGTCTGAGGGTCATCCAAGTTTCTTGGTAGCTGTTAATTGGGGTGTTAGAGTGAAGTAGCAGCTAATATAGGTATAACTTGATTTACCTATTACGAAACCAATGCCTTCCCGGTCCTCATCTAGCCTTACGTGGGTCTGTGATCCTAGACGCTGATGCTCCAAAGGTTCGTAAGCCATCCTTCATTGCCTATGTCCTGGTACTGTTCATTACAAAATAATATCCATTCTTTCGAAGGAGTTGACGGAGTAAATCCTTCTGCCGTCTTGTTTCGTTTATACTGCCTTGTAGATCCTGATCATTTTTATTAGTGGTCTTTCTCCTTTATTGTCGCCAGCAAGACACCCAAAATACGGCGTACCGTGCCTTGGAGATGAGTTTTCTCCATTCGCTGTGGGCGCATAGATGCATTTCGCCTGAGTCACAGGTGGTGTTTTGTACATTCTTCACCTGTAGCACGTACTGCCTCTGTCCGGTCCGTTGCAGTCCCTGGCAAATGGTTAAATCAGGCAGCGGTGTGGCATCGTGTGACGAGTAATTCTTCGTCGAATATTGCATACGAGCACCTCTACCTTATACTGGGCTTTGGAGTAGCCTGGCATCCGTTCGTCCATCCGAATGACAGCAATTTTTCTACTTGCTGTCTGTTCTCGACACTGAGATCCGAAATGTCACCGGCATTCCACGATTTTCGACCGCAGCTCGACTACCGGCTGTGTGGTCACGCAGTCGAGGTCCCTAATTTAGGTTGACTGCAACGGCGCATAATGGACGCGGTCCTCCAGCGCAGATTTCAGAGTTAATAGCTGATTTGCTGCTTCAGATTTGTCCAGTTCAGCAGCACACTCGGGCCCGCCTATGATATCCTCACTGAGTGTTGCTGTCGTCTGATACAGAAGATTTGACTTTCATCTTGAGTGACATCAGATATCATTGAATGACATGGACTTCGATAATAGTCACTTCACTACGACACAATTACTTTTCTGCGCTCCAGAAGTCGCAGATGAAGGTCTGGGTCCCTCTTCATGCTCTTCTTCCTGACTCAATCCATGGTCTGTCGCCTACTCTCATCAGCGATCGTTCTGTAGAGGTTCGACATCATCTGCTTCTCGGCTTGGAGAACTTTCCGGCTCATTTATCATCCGATCCAGCTCCTGCCGGATCTGCTGGGTCATGTTCAAAAGCAAATCTACAGTCGTCTTTGATAAGCATACTGACGGTGTCTAATTTAGATACACCTGCTTTGATCTTCATGCAGGTGTTCTTTAACATAGCGCCTTTAATTTCGCTCAGGATTATGAGCAGAGATTTGAAACATTCATTCTCTTTACTAAGATGCGCAGATAGCCTGTCATTGAAGACAGATAGGTCTCCGTTTCCTCCATTTCTCGGATTAGGAATTAAATTTCCCTCCCGCAAGGCTCTTGCGTCCGACATTTCTTCAGGCGCACTAGATGGCGTGCCAGACGCATTCTGTTTAGCATCCACTCCGCGAGGGAGCGCGCGAGACACACCCTGCTGTGCATCCCCTCCGCTAGGGGGCGCGCAAGCCGCACCCTGTTGAGCATCCGCCCCGCTAGGGAGAACGCGAGACGCGCCCTGTTGAGCGTCCATTCCGCTAGATGGCAGATCAGACGATTTCCTTCTGGCCTTGCGGCGGCTACCCAGGCAAGATGGCGGATCACGCCCAAGCCAAAATACACTATCCTAAGCCCCCACAGTTTCACTGTTTGCACGGCACAGCATCCAGCCCGCACGATGCGCACACGTACACACCATCACCGCACTGTAAGCTACAACTTGCTACATACCTCAAGGGTCAATACTGCTCGTAACTGCCGAAATCAGCTAGTTATTTCAGCAGCACTGCAGTCACACTGACGCGGCAACCAGTCCTGCCAACTACCCAGTAGTAGTAGGTAGTAGTAGTGGTAGTAGAAGAGGTAGTAGTGGTAGTGGTAGTAGTAATGGTAGTAGTAGTGGTAGTAGTGGTAGTGGTAGATAGATTTATTAAAGTTCGCTTTGAGCCAATGCTCTGGCAAACATTATTACAATTAGATATACAATTACAAAACTATTACGAATATTTACAAATATAATTACAATTAGAATTAGAGATTAATATCCTAGTTATAATTAATTTTGAGTTATCTATAGTTGACTTATAGCTTTCTAACACTTCACTCCACTTCACTCCACTCACTCACTTCACTTCACTTCACTCACTGCGCTGCACCACACCCTCCTCCTCCGTGCCCCCACCACACTACACTTCACTTCACTTCACTGAATAAGAGATATGACTATATTATTAATAATACTAACGATTATAATAATGAAACTAATAATACATAATAATAATAATAAAATGATAAAAGTCCAGTGCTATTAATGATGACCTACATAGAATTAAGTATATTTTTAAATTTCACTACATTAGAAGGAAGAGTCTCTAGTCCTTTGCAGGTAGTTTGTTCCAATCTACTATAGTACGATTACAAAGGAGAACTTGCTCACATCAGTTCTTTGCTTCTACATCGTATTTTCCAGGATGGTCTCTCTACTTTTATAATCAGATTTCTGTAATCTTTTACTGATGTCTGCCCATGCTGAGTCCCCTTTGTATGTCTTGTACATTACGCATAAACGCGCCCGTTCCGTCTCTAGATAAGGGTTCCCATTCATCTCGTCCATCAACGCGTCCATGATTTAGCAAACTTCCTGGCCCGTTTTGAATTTTATCTAACGCCTCGATTTGCCCTTTTCTGTACGGGTCCCAGCAGGCCGCTCCGTACTTCAAAATAGGACGAACAAGTGAAGTATATGCCAAGGATCGGGCATTCGAACTACTGTTTTTAGAATGCGCATTACAAAGTGCAGCGCCTCCATGATTTTTTGACCGTATTGTTATATGATCCGACCAACCGTCGCTACGCAGGACCAAACCCAAGTACTTACAGTTTTACACGCGGTATATCGTTAGTTCCTAACTTGTAACTGAGTGTACATTCGAGCGAGATTTGTAAAACAAATGAATTTACTTTTTTCCGGATTTAATTCCATCTATTTCTGCACGCCCAGTTCCATAAACAGTTAAGATCGTTCTGTAAAACATTTTCATCCGAAGACGCGCCAATATCCTCATATATTATGCAATCATCAGCGAAAAGTTCTAACTTTCGATTTTATTCCAGTTGCAATATCATTAATAAACGCTAAGAATAGCAATGGCCCTAATACATCTCTGGGGGACCCCAGAGGTTACATCGGCTTTCGATGAGTGTTTGTCACCTATTCTGACTGCTTGAGTTCGGCCCGTAAGAAATTCTTTTATCCACAAGATTATTCGATGATCTAATCCAGTTTTTGACAGTTTTTCAATTAAAAGGCCATGGAACCAGATCAAATGCTTTAGAAAAGTCTAATATTACTGCATCTACCCTACTCCTTCTGTCTAATGAATCTGCTATGTCCTGACATAAAGAAATAGTCTGGCTGTCGCACGAATAGCTAGACGAAAACTGTGTTGATTTTGAAAAGCCAGTCGGTTTTATTCCAGACTCGTCTAATATATTCCGCAATCATGTGTTCCATCTGCTTGCATACAACTGATGTCAAACTTATAGGCCTGTAATTAATAATCCTTTTGTCTCCTCCTGTGAATCGGCACTACATTGCCTTTTCCAATTTGAGGAATCGCATTATATTTACAGTGACATCCATTAACCTAGCAAGGTAAGGAATCATGGCTTCCTCCCAATTTCAATATTTCCTGGTATTCCGTCAGACCTCAGATTTATTTTTCCTAATTTTTGCAACTTTTTCTAATAATTCCTGCATCGACTCTAAAGGTTTCTATACTGGTGTTGATTTATTTATGAAATCTGATCCTTCGGCTTGAAAACCGACGCGTACGCCTATTTAAACAAGCCGCCTTTTCACTGTCATTTGTAATTAACGAACCGTCAGCTCCGCAGATCGCTGGAATATTTTCTTTGTTCCCTTTCTATGTCTTACATACTTGAAGAAATTTTGCCAACAGTTCAATCGATCGTTTAGAATAGATTTTAGGTAATTTTCTTGGTATGTAACTTTAATTTAGTAAGTCTTAGATAATTGTAGAAAATTATTTTTGTGTTCTTGTTTACATTGCGTTTACTATACGCTTTCCTAACCTTCCTTTCAGTCGCTCTCACTTCTTTGTTGAAATAGACTGATCCGAATTGCACTGTAGTTTCTTGGTAGGACGAATTTTTCTAAGCATTCTAAAATTATGTTCCTAAAGTTTGTCCATATCTGTTCTACTGTACATCCGCTGAGCTCAAGTTGAAAATTTGCTTTTCAAATATAATTGCATGTTTGTAACATCTGTTCTATAAAACTGAAAATTTTTCTTTCTTTAACGGGATCGTTTCGCTTACCCTCTGCACATTTTTGAAGGACTCTTTGTGGTCGCTAATTCCAGGAATTATTTCGCATGAAAGAAGTTTGTCCACCGGTCGAATAAGGAAAACGTCCAGTAAAGCATTATCATGTCGGTTTAGTCACTACCTGCGTTGCCGTTGTCCCAAACCAACTCGTTAACGAGGCGTTGGGCGGGCCTTCAGCCCCATCATCCTCCCAAGCAGCGTGCGTAAATTTAAGTCTCCTCCGATAATGACGTTTTTCCCATTTTCCTGATTGCGCGGTTCGCCTTACAAGTCTTGCAACGGTTCGTGCCCATCTTTCTGTGACCTATACGCACCTATAATTTCCATTGGTTTTTGAATTTATCTCGAATGTGTACAATTCATTATTTCAAATTTATCATCCACCATGCCTCTACTGCTTCAAAGTTGTCTTTACGCATATAAAACACCCCGCCAATGCGATCTATTCTATCACGTCTGAATGTTAAGAAATTTTGTCTGAAAATTTCAGGTTTAATATTTCCGCATTGAGCCATGATTCCGTACCTATCACGACATCTACATTATAAGATCTCTACAGTGTTCCAGAAATGAACAGCTTTATTATAATACTCCTACAATTAACCGCAGAAAGACCAGAGACTCACCTTCTGCGCGATTACAAGTGAAAGTCCGTTCTCGCCACCGTTCCGCGTCGTTGTCCGCCGTTATGTCGCCGTTCGTCGTCGCTGCCCCGCGCCGCCGTCCTCGCCGCCGTCACCGCGACACTGTCCGTCGCCGCTGCGTCGCCGTCCCACGCCGCCGTCGCCGCGTCGCGTCCTCGCCGCCGTCACCGCGTCGTCGTCCCACGCCGCCGTCACCGCGTCGCCGTCCTCGCCGCCGTCACCGCGTCACTGCAGGTCGCAGCTACGTCGTCGTCACTCGCCGCACCGCAGTCCGCCGTCGACATTCCCACACAAACCATTTTTGGGCTCTGATATCCTCTGCCGCCACCGCCATGCGGTCTCACGAGCTTGGCGTGGAACGTTTCGGGCCTCCTACGCGCGAGAAGAGTCCACCCAGCCTTTTGGACCCGAGCGATTTCGAATGGCCGTCACGACCGAAATCGCTGTCCTGCAACCAAGAATTTGGGTCCACAAAACACTTTAGTTTGTGCCACCCATTCGTAACATCCGGTTGACTACATCAACCCGTCTCCACGGAATGCCGCGACGCCTGAGAATCCTACTAATATATTTTAGCACTTTGGAACTTTTCTGCACTTTCATCACGAGGTCACCCATATCCCATGACGAAGTCCAGATTTCTTCTCCTGAGATCGTTTGTACCGATGTAGTATGACGGCATCTGGCGTTCCGAGATCCCTATTCTCCACATACCTCGCAGCTGCTCAGCATGAATTCGGGAGCACAACATCCATATGTTTGTGTGATTACCTACGTGCTCGACTATCGAGTCTCCAATTACGAGAATGGGTTTTCGCAGTTGGAGCTCTACGACTGGCTGCGCGGCGTCTCCTACTGGAACAGCTCGAGTTTCGCCTCCAGAGCTGCGTTTAACTCCTGCAACTCTTGGATTAGCAGAAGAGCAGCATCCAGTTTTCTTCCAGTAGCCGGACTCGGTTTTTGCACTTATTGCAAAACCATTTGCCGTTAACTATGTTCTGTTTTACCACAACCGCATGGTACCACAGTTCCACGACTCGCACTGTTTCTGATTTCGTGCTGCTGCACCCACTGCACAAGATGCGAATTGCAGTTGCTTCAATTGCAGGTCCTGGATTAGGTCGACACTCCAATTAATAAGAGCACCGCTATCGTGGTCGCACACAACGACGCGTCCTGGCAGCTGCACCGTCCCCGCGAAACGATGCCGAGGTGCCGGCGCTGCGCACGAGGAAAAGCGCGCGCCCACGCCCCGATGCGCGCCCGATACTCCTGCAGGTAGCAACCCATTGTCTCACCTGGAGCTCCGCTAGCACGTCCAACTGCACGACGACCAACAACAGAATGAAAGTGGTAGTGGTAGGTGCAGTGGTAGTGGTAGGCAAGTGGTAGTGGTAGGTGCAGTGGTAGTGGTAGGTGAGTGGTAGTGGTAGGTGAGTGGCAGTGGCAGGTGTAGTGGCGGCAGGTGCAGTGAGTGCAGGTGCAGTGGCAGAGTGGCAGTAGGCAGCAGGCAGTGGCAGGCAGGTGCAGTGGCAGGCAGGCAGTGGCAGTGGCAGTGCAGTGGCAGGTGCAGCAGGTGCAGTGGCAGGCAGTGGCAGGTGCAGTGGCAGCGGCAGTGGCAGTGGCAGTGGCAGTGGCAGTGGCAGTGCGCAGTGGCAGTGGCAGTGCAGTGGCAGTGGCAGGCAGTGGAGTGGAGTGGCAGTGCAGTGGCAGGCAGTGCAGGCAGTGGCAGTGCAGTGGCAGTCAGTGGCAGTGGCAGTGGCAGTGGCAGTGGCAGTGCAGGTGCAGTGGCAGGCAGAAATGGGAGCAGTGGCAGCAGGGTAGCAGTGGCAGAGTGGCAGTAGTGCGAGCAGTGGAGCAGGGAGTAGTGGCAGTAGTAGTAGCAGTGGCAGTGCAGCAGTAGCTAGCAGTAGCAGCAGTAGCAGTAGCAGCGTAGCAACTAAGCAGTTGCTGAGCAGTCAGCAATAGTGGCACGTAGCAAACATAGCAATAGCGGTCAACAAATGCGGTAGCAGCAGTAGTAACAATAGCAGCAGTAGTAATAGCAGTTGTAACAATAGCAATAATAGTAACAGCAGCAGTAGTAGTAGTAGTAGCAGTAGTAATAGCAGCAGCAGCAGCAGTAGCAGTAGCAGCAGTAGCAACGGTAGCAGCGGTACCACCACCAGCAGCAGCAGTAGCTCAAGGGGATGGGAGAGACAGCATCTTCAACGGGGTCGACTCAGCACTGGTCCCAACCGAGAGCTGATGAGTGCCGCATTATCTTGGCTTCTGGTGATGCTACATCCAAGATCGTCAGTGAGTGGTGAAGAACCACACCTTACATGAGGTGACCCTGTTAACGCAGAACACAGCGGATCTAGAGGAGTAAACTTCGATAATAAATTACCAGTCCGAAAGTGGGATATCCGTGTTGGATATCCGTGGTTGGACATCCATGGAGTGGGATCCATCCATGGCCCGCGGGGCCAATTATTGTGGTTCGCGAAAGGTTAGTCGTTGGAAGTGAAAGTCCCTTGCATCCATTTCTACCAAGGGCATTGTGCACCTAGCGCACGCACTCTGTCGTCATCAACAACCCTTTATGTAAAAATAGGTTGTTTAGATTTAATTTTTTTTTGTAATAAATGAGATATTCAAAATCATCCCAATGTGTTTCGCCTCATTATGCATGGTACTACCTGATATCACGCATTGTTCCATCCCCCCGTTTCAGACCAGCCGAGCAAGCTGCCGACATCACCAGTACGGGGAAGTCAGGTGTGGATCGCCCGAGTAATAAAGGAGTGATTTGTGGTCATATATACAGTTAAGGTTTTAGTTGTAGCCCTTGGGGCCCTGCATGTTGGACACCCCTGATCTACAGAAACCAGAAACGAAAAGTCTTCCTGTACGCGTACTCTGGGAACGAGTCAGAGTTCGGTGGTAATCCAGAACGCATTTACTTTACAATTACTTTACAACACATAACAACCCATTGCAGACGACATTAAACCATTAATATCGATACACAAATTTGAGTTTAAAACAAAATACTTTGTGCTCCTCAACTGTTTCTATACAATAAGACACTACTGACAATCAAATTTAAAAATTATCTTGATTTGAACAATCATCATCTATATTATTTTAGTAGTTAAAATACCTTTTGCGGCTCTCACACGCAACCAATCTTTATAAATGTGGTCTATAAAAAAAGAGAATTTCACTGCGTCATGACGAATTGCACTTTGTTTTAAAAAATATGAAAGATTTGTTTAAAAAACGCATCTAAATATTCATATCACATACAACCCGCAATATTCTGCAGCCTTTTTGAACCTATTTTGTGAAATAACTTATAATTGAAGCGTTCTAGGGCCTTTAAAACTAAAATTTTGAAGCCAAAGGCCTCGAGAAACGTTCCTCATACTGTAATCTACAAGATGAGATCTTCGTGATCAGAAGAAGAAATAAAAGAGATCATCTTCGTCAACATATCAGCTTTATTAAGATAGCCGGCTTTCGACGGCTTTGCCGTCATCGTCAGCTGCTGCTTCGGCACAGTCGCTCGACTTTGCCGACAGCAGCGAGACTGACGATGACGGCAAAGCCGTCGAAAGCCGACTATCTTAATAAAGCTGATATGTTGACGAAGATGACCTCTTTTATTTCTTCTTATAAGAACGTCAACAAAATCCAATCAGAATTCCCACAATTCTTCGTGATCATTCTATTACATTTTTCCTCATTCGACGCTTTTCGACTCTACACCATTGCTCAGAGCCTGTAGAATCTGCAACTGTACATGAAATTAAACTAATTACTTGATATTCTATACGATTGAATTACACGGGTGTGCCTCTCTCCTTGATAATAAAGCTAAATACGAATAGTTTCTGTTGACAAGGGTGGATAGTATTGATATATTAATTACAAGGAGACATATAGAACAAATGACGGAGAATAAGAGGGTCTTGAAGAAAAAGAAGTATTACGGGCTTAATATGTAAATGGAAAAATAGGAAAATGGGTGGTGTTTAACATGCGAGAGTTCTCGCACGAGTACGCTAGTTACACGTAATGCATTAAATTTTATTGTATAAGTACAGCATACTTAATATACCTGTAACAAAAAATGAACTCCAACTTCTAGCGTCTGGTTGTGATCGAGATCAAGAAATGATCCTGATCTCCATCAGATTTTCCACAATTTTCCTCGATCTATTGAACAAATGCTGAGATGGACCCTAGGTTTGCTTTAGGACGTTAGTGTAGGTTCACTATGCGGAAGTTTTCTTGAGTTCTACTTTTGCTAGTCATCATAAGAGTAGAACCGGAGACATGGGTTAGTGTTTTGTTAGCATTTATAAAAAATCGAATCTGCAGTTTGTTTAGAGATGTATTTAAGTTTTCTATTACTCGGGAGCTAGTTTTCAATCATTGCCAACCTCGTTTTCTTGGCACTTTTATTCATTCAAGTAATTAGACTTAAAATGTGGAGAGGGGATTCTGTAGCATGCGTAGATTGTACTTCCCCCCTGTGCGCCGCACACAGTTCTTCTTTGACCAAATAAATAAAATCGAATCATAATAGTACTTCCTTCTTCTACCGTGACTCACAGGAATTTTGTTCCAGTTACTAAAGGAGGAACAACAACGCGTAAGATTGACAAAAGGAATAAATATATTTAGTCTGTGCAACTATTTCACAAGTACGAAATTGGGAACCAACAAGACGGCATACAGAAGTTAACTACTAGAACCTTTTCAAGTAGAAAATCGTGATACACCAAAAACTTCACAACGACTTCGGACCTAGTGTAAGTCATTGTTTGTTTTTTTTATCTTTTTTCAATTTTTTTAATTTGTTGCGTCCACTCCTTGACGCAACGCGTCTCCAAGCCCCCTTAAGGGGCGTTGAGCGCTTTTGCCCTTGGGAGTAATCCTCCATTAATGGGCATTATTATTTTTTAATATTAGTACAGTCTCGTCACGTCGCAGTCAGTCAGTGCCTTTTATCCTTTCGGCCAGGGGCTCGACGCCGTTAGATCCCGGGGTTCCTGGCCGGTCACCCAACTACGAACCCGCGAGTCTCGAATGCGCTTAACCTTCGTGACTTCACGGATCGTAGTAAACGCATTCGGCTAGCGCCGCCGGCTTTGAAATACATAATCTTCGAGACGAATTATTAGAGCAAATCAAACCTCAATTTTACATTTGCAAAACCAATGTAAAGCACGTGAATGCCTAAAGGTAATAAATCATAGAAGAAAAAAATTCAGATTTTTCTGATCTATCTGAAGAGAAAATATAACACCCGAAGACACGCAAAAAATACTCAAAATGTATATATCCACAAAAGCAAACCAAATAATTAACTTCATCAATTCGTATTTCCTCCCAATACACCTACCAAATTCCACAGACATTCAGAAGCTCCTTATTGGAATCTACTGTGCTGCCTTCTCGACTGCAACTCTCGGAATTAAAATTCAAGGTTATGGCAACACCATAGAATCTCATGTGAGTAAACTAAATTATATAGGTCTGAGCTTATCAATACACTGTAAAAATCAAATATTGGTATCTGGCATATCAAATTAAAGAACAGTGGAAGCAGGATCCTGATTCATTCTCCTAATCATTATCTTCAGTTCCGGTCTCATAGGAAAGCACACGTCTGTGAAACTGATCAGAAAACTGATATCCTTCCACGACACTTGAAATTGATTGAGAAGCCTGTAATCCTGAATACTTGCCTCATTGTCCGAAACTTTCTACAATCAGATAAATAATCAGATTAAATAATCGAATTAATTGCAAATAACATACTTCGCGAAAAAAGTTATTATTTCGTATAGGAGAAAAGGTCTTCAAGTGAACTTGAAATGCGGTCATTAAAAAAAACAGTATTAAATTAAGGATTTTTTTATCAAAATACGGCATTCCTTGTATTCCTTAATAATGTCGAGTTGCAGGAGAATATTTCTTTGCCGGTACTCTCATCTCTGAAAGAGGATGTACGAGACGTCTACACGCAAGGATCCCATGGAAATGGCAGACACTCCATCGCAATGCAAACTTCCATGCGGCAAGGCCGTGCGATCCAATCTAGAATTTCTGAAAGTACGAGATACAGCTAAACGAATTTTTCAGAGTGAAATATAAGCCTCTCTCCAGTTGAGAAACAGAACGCTTACACGAATTAAAGGTTTCAGTTCAAGGTACTGTAGTCTACGTCAAAAATATATTTTCAATGCTATCAAACACATTAAAAAATAAAATCCACACGCTAGCAAAAATACATCGATTGATCATTAATCGCAAATTCTATGTCCTAAATTCAGTCTTAACGGAAGAGAATTTTCTAATCGAACGGGCATTTGCTATGAAAACTAAAAAATCACGAAAATAAAAAGGGGGATGGAGCCAAAGAATTCCAACAATTGAAACTTTGGATATGTTGGGACATTGTGAGATAAGCAAAATATTCAAGCTTTCTGTTCTGCGACTTGGTGACACGAGCAAGTCAATGCGTGTTGTTGCGTGTTATGGTGTCCGTTTGCACTGTTGCATATTTTCCGTTGTGGCTCGTAATTTTGAGTTACAAATAATTTGTATGAATAAATTATGGATTAAGGAGATCAAAATCATGTGAACCATTTGAGAAGGATTTTATGTGAGACTATAAAATGTTCCATAATTGAAGACCAGGATGCAGTAATTGGGTTACAAAAGGCGTATTTTGCGTCACACGCTCCGTTTTAGATAAGTTATCGGAGACCAATCATAGGGGTAGTCGAAGATTAAAGCCAAGACTACAGAATTGTTCGTTGTGAGAGGCGATTAACAATTGCCCACTTTCATCATCCTAAGGTACTTATTAATCGAATTAGAATAAGCTTAAAAAATCTGAAGTCGAATGAGATCAATTTTATTGCTCTTAATTTTAGGCAACCTAATGTCTTAAATGGTCTACTCACAAAAAAAAACGTTCTCGCAAACTATTTTGATAAGACGTTGTAATCTGGTTGAATGGTTGATGGAATTTTGGAGCACCTTAGAATGAGGTTGGAAAAAAATGTCCAACTCGAGAGTGTTTCTACGACATGTATCTATCCCATTAAACTGAATAATTGTTATTTGTAACGCCGAAACTGCGTGCAATGTTGTCCCGAGCACATAAATAACAGTAGGTATCTCTATTGAGGTGATTTGTCTACGAAACCACCTTATAGGAAGGCAAGGTCATTTTAAAATATCGATAACGGTATTATTAACTTATGAATATGCAGTTTTAGACTATTACAGAATAGACATTTCAGATACAGTAAATGTAGTTTCTGTAATTCCATAAAGTGTTTGAAGTGACAATATTCTAGACAAATCTTCGAAGGACTTCAATCATAAAGCCTCGATTGCCTTATTAGATCACTGTCACTAAAATCACAATGTGCCAATCTAGAATGAAGCCAGTTGGATTTTTTGATCGATTGCTTAGTATTTTCGGTCGCTTCAGCGCCTAAAGGCATTAGTACCGCAAGTTTAGTGAATGTGTTTTATTGCGGGAGGTGACCGTGGCCTTCCACCACTGGATGGCGAGATCGGGCGCCGACCACGCCCGTTTGCTGTTTTTTCTCATATAGGTATCTCCCACCAGCGAGCACCTAGTGTAGTGCGCGTAAGTTTGTGTGTAAATAACGCAGCGAGCATAGGACAAGAAAGAAGAAAAGATAGAGCGCGATCCGTGGGTCATTTGTTAGGGTAATGCTCCGGCATTCGTCTGGAGTTGATCGGAGAAACATGGAAAACTATCGTTGAAAGCCGCAGCTGGAATTATCCTACAGACAGCGTCAACCAAAAATCCTGCCACCATCGGGACTCGAACATTAGGACTTCTCGGTCAAAGGCACTGCAGTGACTTCAATTAATCCCCAATAAAGGTAGGTCAATGTAGGCCAATTGAATCTAAAGAAGAAGGGGAAGAAACGAACGTCATGACTCAAAAACCAAAGTCACTACGTGAAAAAAAAAACGTTATTAAAAAGTCATTACGCAAAAACCAAAAAATTCCTGATTTTTTGTTTTATTTTTTGGCAACCAATACTTTTCCTGAAGTATTTCGAGGTGAAAAACTTAGGGTTTTCTTACTAATAACAGTATAAACAAAATAAAAAATAAATTCTTCTACTGCTCCTTTTAAAAGGTGGACCCCCGTCGACTACTTTTTGGCTCCCCATCGACTACACTATAACGTTCCTTGAAAATTATAAGGTTTCTTAGATTCTATAGAGAAGAGGATACATAAATAAATGATTAAGGAAACTGTGATGCAAATGTGTTCCAGAAAAATCAAGATGATAACTGATACCAGGGCCGTTGCTGGTATCGACCTTTTTGCAACACTTTATATAATACTATAATATAATTATAATATCAAAACTATACAAGAATATTATTTTGGAACAGGAAATCGTTTACAAAAAAAGTTGTTGTATTAATATACTTAGATGTCACATCAATTTATTATAACTATTTAATTTGGAAGTTGGATCAAAAGTGAATTGAATGTGGCATATTTCCTTTGGATGCCACAAATATTATCTTACATCTATATCAAGACTAATTCCAACCAAACCAATTTGATACGACATTTAAATCCTTCTCTGATGGATTCATCCCATGGTATAACAAATTTCTGAATTCTGATGTGTGACCTTTTACGCAGGCTGGGTGTGAAATGTTCATGGATTCGGGGCTTTCCCTTTTGAAGATTTTGTAAAAAAAAAAAATAACACAAAGTCGTAGTCACAGAACATTTATAAGTGGAAGTTTCCTTGAGCATTTACCAAGATACAGAATGTCATTCCATAAACACCCATAACAAAAAGAACAAACATTGTACAATATTAAAAAAAAAAAGTAACCCAAGAAAAAACAACAAGTTTTCCTCAAATATAAACAAAACTTTGTTTTGTTCTGGAGACAATCATTTTATCCATTTACTAATTTTCTTATGACTAAGCAAGAATTGAACATTAACACTAATCAGACTTCAAAAAAGTAAAGAATGACATGAAAGTGATGTAATGTTTAATCAATATTATCACATTCCTAATTGCACTATCAAACTGGTGCTTAAGCATTAAAAACACAAATTGAATTATCAATTTTTTTAATTGCAGCATTCATTGCAGGTTATTGTTCTGTTCAATGACCCTTAAAGTACATCTCACCTTGAGGATAAAAAAAATGTGACTGTCTCTTCAGAACACTGTTCAGTCTCCGTGTCAACACCACAAAGACATTTAAACTAGAAAATAAACTATAAATGACAAGCACATGTTATCACCTCAGAAATCAACATGAAACGATTCTTAAAATTACAAGTGTTTAAATGTTGTGCTGAAATAAATGTAGAAATGTAACACATTTCGACTCCTATATCATACTACAGCTTCTACATGATCAGTACAACATGATAAATCATTTAGTCTTGTACACTTTAAGAGATCGATACAAGCAAAGATGAAGCAAAAATGAATGTCTCATAACATAACATTCTTCATTTTAATCAATGCATAATTTGCAATACATCAAAGTAACATAATAAATATAATAACATTCTGAAATATCCTTGTTTTGTTCGGAAGAAAATGGTATGCACCACGATTCGGCCAACAAGACTGCCCTACCCCGAGCTTTCAAATTGGGAAGGCTGCGCACAAATTGTTGCAGATCACCTGGTCTACGTGTCCTTGCACAAGCCAACTCGGTTTGTAAGCGCCAGCATCTGCTTATCAAAAATAAACAATAGCCTCTATTGCAGTGACTATTACATCAACACTGACATAAGCTTCTTACACTGTCTTCTTTAAACATCTCTATTGAATTTTAATAGTTTCAATTTAACAGAAGCTGTGTCTTTCCAATACAGTACATTCTATCAACAGAAGCACTGATCACAATCTATAATGAATGAACAAAATGTATTTTTTTCCCAAGATAACCTCACTCCACGACGTCTGACTAACGACAAAAGTCTCTCGCCTCCCTCTTGCCCCCGTGACGTCACAACGGACGGTAGGGAGGCCCCCCTACCTCCTCTACACCCCTCTT
The DNA here is from genome assembly GCA_964035755.1 of Teleogryllus oceanicus. Taxonomy (NCBI): domain Eukaryota; kingdom Metazoa; phylum Arthropoda; class Insecta; order Orthoptera; family Gryllidae; genus Teleogryllus; species Teleogryllus oceanicus. The sequence continues at coordinate 289,479,326 of CAXIVR010000001.1, read as the reverse complement.
GCTGGAGAAGCTGGTGTCGTCAGCCGGGGCGGCGGCGAATTCGTATGTCGAATATTTGAATGATCACAGATAGTGACAATGTGTAAAATAGTGTGACATGTGATATGTCAGAATGATCTTTTTTTTTTCATGAATCACACCACAATCGTGTTTTCTTTTTGTTGACCGAGGAAACTTTATGCATATCGTACATACGTGAGGAAATGTGACGTGCGAATATGTAACCCAGTAAATATTATGCATATTAGTCACATTTTCAATCTTATGTTTATCAGAACTATGAAAACGAATGAGATGAGAAGGAAAGTATTTCTTTCTGAACGGAAAATTATCTAATGTTCTTTGTAAGCGGATCATATTTTAAGAAAAAAATGTCAATTTTGTGTAGATAACCTTGTGAATCTGCGTTGTTTGGACGAGTGTGTATTTTGCTAAAGAATTACTATAGTTTGGCAACTTGGAAAAAGACACTGCACTACGCAAGCACGAACGGTAGTGAACAAAAAATTTGTGAACCATTTTCTCCACCTCTAAAGTGGTTTATATGCAACAAATTAGGAGCTTTTCTCCGACGTATTCTCAAATAAACATTATTTCAGGAAGGGAAGGTATTCACACTAAGTGTTGTTCAAGAAAAGCTTCAACGATGTTCAGATACCGTTCAATGTAGGAGAAAAGTCATTTTTAAACACAATATTTGGCACTATGAAGCGTCTTAACAATTAAATCGTACATTAAAACGTAAAACTAGAAAACGAACGGATATGGAGGCACGTCACTGGAGAAATAAAATCGTAAAATGGCGATGGGAAAAACAGTGCGTTATTACCTGATCCAAACCTACACTTCAACGAGTGTTGAAGGATATGAAATCACGAGGAAAGTGTAACCGTCACAAATGACATCGTTAACGCTATCAATCATTCTTTCTTGAAGGGATCTACTGTTCCGCTGTTGTGGGGAGCAGCTTCCCAACGCCTTCAGAGATAAGTCCAACCCTTAGGTGGTTTTTTGTTGTTGAGCTAAAACTCACTTATTTATCGCCGCAAAATTCACACAAATATTGTTACCTCTGACGGCGCAGGCAGGCAGCCGTTTATGGTCACAATTGTAAGGGAGATTTCAATAAAACAACTCTTACACCTAAACCAACATCTACAAATGTAACCAAATATTCTACAATGCATAAAACCTGAAGGTCACCTGATGATGTAGGTAATACAATTTTAAACTTAAATGAGGTGAAACAGCCAATTGCAAATTATAAGTTTTGTTTTAATTTTAAATATTATATACAATTAGTTACTGGTATAACTATACTTTAGAATCACAATTTTTGAATAACCGATTCTTCAATATTGTAATCTATTATCGACAGGCACCAAAAATAGCCGAAAGAGCTCCCCACCAACAAATGTGGATGTGGTCGAAGAATAACATTTCATATATCATCAACCATATAACATCTATCAAAATACATTACACATATAATATTGCCTGGTTTTAGAAGTGGTCCATGCTGCAATAATTTTCTTTTATGTAACACTTTGATTCAATATTCAATTATCCACCACTTTGCAGATTTTCGATAGAGTTATTAGATAATTTGTAGCACTAATATGTTTAATTAGAATCACTGTAAATACTTCCCTATAAACCACATATTCGATTTATTGGAAAAATAATTATATTATAAAATTATTTACACTGTTCAGATGGTTGCATCGATAAAATTCGAAATCGAAAGTGAAAAGCGTGAATAAAATTCGTTTGTGATTTGTATATCCAATATTGTCTGGGCAAAACGTTTTAACATAAAATATTCGTCTTCAGGCTGAAATTAAAAGGGAAGTCTTAGAATTGTACGAAGTTACAGAGTAATAAAATAAGTTATTCTTGATGTTGTGGTTGTATAGAGCAAGGTTCTAAATTGCTATGTCTACCCCAAGAATTGGCCAAATACTCTCTCAAACCCACATTGCAAATATTCTTTATATCATAGGCAATGTATAACAGTATAATAGAGCAAGATTTATTTCTATAGCGGTGGATCTTTCTATCCAGTTTGTATTCTCCATCTCCTGTTGACCAATATCTGTCAACAGATAACATCAGACGAAGACTAGAAGTCACCCGGGGCTCGTTGGGGTGCTGCACCTGTCCTCCAGGCGGAGGTGGTGGTGCCGATGCTTCTGCAGCGGCCGCCAGGCAACGGGGAGGTTCTAGGCCGGCGCAGTGGCCTAGCTTCAGCTGGTGGCACCCGGGACAAAACTAATGGTATCACCAATCACCCCCCCCACAAAATAAATATATAAATATCATTGAAATCAAGACTCTTTGAACATTGAAAATTAGGTGCTAATCCCTTATATTTTCACATTTTAGTTTTCTATATTACATTATTAATTTTCTTTACTTTCTTAATATTTATGATTTAAATGGATACTTATTAAATTAATATAAATAATGTTTAACAAAATAATAAAAATTATATAATTCCAGCAGCAAAATTTTCAAATTACTAAAACTAACAAAACTCTTAATATACAATTTTGAATTAAATTATTTAAATTATATAATATAAATTATAAAACATTTTAATTGGTGTCATCCCTAGAATGGTGTTACCTGGGGCGTACCCCTGCCCCCTGCACCCGCCCCCTGCCCCCCTGCCCACTGCCCCCTAGCTACGCCACTGGGCCGGCGGCACTGCGCCTTTGCTTGCTGGACTATCGATCTCACGGACCCACAAGTCTCGCCGAATTAGGAAGAAGGAGATGAGGAAAAAAGATAAAAAAGTATTGTAGTGCGGGCATAAATTTCATTTCACTTAATTGAGTTCCGAATCGTTAAAGAAAACAAAACTTTCTCAAAGAACTCGGGGCTTGAAATTTGGAGGGAAAAATCTGAGAATCCGTTCCTCCCCCTGCGAACGATGATCCTCGTAATGCATTAAATTAAAGGATGGTATGTTTGTTTTAGAGGTAACCAAGCTACCGGGAGGTAAAATATAAGAGCCTTTTCGGGGGCAATTTCCTTCTGGAATGTGAAGTACGTTCCATGAAGCAATAATTAAATACTATTAAGATTTTTTAATTACCATCCAGTTCCACCTTAAGCTACACAAAATCTCGATTTAAACCTTCCTTTTTATTAATCTGTTTCTGTTTGAGAGAGATAAAATTGCTATTACAATGCTAATAATACGTGCTATCTGAGCAACGTAGCGTAATGCTATTACAAGATACCTCGAGATGGAGTAAAACAACAAGCACAAGAAGCTGAATTTTTCTTACATAAACAGAAAGTAAATTATTCATGCAAATAAACATTTTTTTAGAAAAGTTTAAGAACCAGAAAATTATGCGCCTACCTCAAAAATGTAGTACGTAGTGAATGAGAATAAAACGCATCTAAAATGTTGGCAATAAAATACTCTTTAATACAAAAAATTAACAGTGAATGTATGCATAACAATGAGAGCAAGAACCTTTTCATAAAAGCAGTCTCTTTTTAACGCCAATATGTTTAAATATTTCCCAGCGATTTTCCTGGACGATACATTTGTGCCACATGATTTGCTTTAGCTTCTTCCCCTCTCTCCGATTCCAATTATCAACGTAATTATGCTGTGTTTACGGTCGAAGACCGCAGCGACAATAAATAACGAAAAAGAAGGGAGTTTGAAGTTTGTCGGTGTCAGCGGGGAAAATAAATACGCCACAACCCGGGCGCGGGTCGCGGCTTGCGACTGGCAGCTAATGAAGAGATTGATCGCAGGGGGAGGAGGCGGGAGCGGAGGCGGGGACGGAGGCGGTGACGGAGGCCGGGATGGAGGCGGGGACGGAGGCGGAGGCGGGAAACCGGGATGGGGGGGGCCGGAAGGAGGATCGGCAGAAAATAGAGTGAAACCAAACGAAAAAGATCACGTGTGGGGGAAGATATGGCTCGGGCAAAGAAGAACTTAAAAATGTAAAGCAATAAGAAGAATGATTGGAGTCGAACGCACCATAGAGGAAAAAAACACGCTGATCGTAAGGCCAAGCCTTTAGGTGTATATACTCTGACTAAATTCCCAATCTAATTTTCAAATTAGCTGATTAATGTCACATAATTCAAAATAGGTAGATTAAATCCAATCGTTAAGTTCCGAGAAAGTAAATATTTCCTGTTAAGAACAGGTTCCCTTGGTTATCGCTTCCCAAGTTGTGGAGAGAATAAAGATGCATTCGTCACACATTAATACAAGCAAATTTTTTTATTCTGCTCTTCGTATGTCAGAATGTACAACAATTTTCAAATCCACACATTAGAAATTATTAAATAAAGAAGTAAATAAATAAATGCTTGTTAAAATCGCTAACGTTTCACAAGCGACAATCGTTCACTTATAGATACTTGTTAATTTATTTCACATTATTGCGAAACACAATAAATAACTGAATGATTTAATAACACAACACAAAACGAAAACCAGGAAAGAATTCGACACTGAGACATATTCCTGTCACTTAGCAAAGCTGTTTATAAAGTGAAAATTCATTAAGAAAATAAACATCAAATACTAATAAGTCATGAACAATAATAAACATATTACAATTCTCGGTTATTTGACAGAAAAAATTTGGCAAAAATGTTTGTATGAAGCCACTATTCACCGCCTCGCGCCGCTTTGGCTTGCGAATGTACACTGTTTTTTTTTATTTTTAGGGGAAACGAGTGTGGGATCAGAGGAAGTTACCCGCGCCCATAGGAGCGCCAGTGGTTCCCCATAGGTGGGCATAGGTTCCCCAGGTGGGCAAGTAGCTCCTGCGGGCGCGGTTTGATGTGCCTGCTATAATGTATTTGAGTCTGTTTTGCTACCAGCCAATACGTCAGTTTTTAACCTGCGTTTCTAGGAATAATAAAAACTACGAAAGTAAAGTTTAAAAAACTTATTTTAATAATAATTAAAAACCTTGAGAAATAAATTGAAGTGCATATGAACTTACAAGGCGTGATCATTATATTTTCGAAAGCCTGGGAAGTAATCGAAAAAACAACGATAGTCAATTGCTGCCGCCGTAGTGGGTTTCTTTCAGAAAATTTCAATTCTGGAGACGGAGCCACCATCACAGTGCATGAATCTTTAATGGAGTGGGCTTCACAATTTAATTTACCTTTTGGCAGTCGACTTAAATGTGCTTGATGTTCACTTAAATGACTTTGTCACTTAATGAGCTCGTAGAAATCGTGCCTCCATTTACAGATTCTGAAATCGTGAGTGGTGTTATTAGAGTCAACGAAGAATCTCAGGAAGAAAATGGAGAGGAATCTCAAGCTGCGTTGTCGAAGATCCAACCCCATGGAATCAGCAATGCCCTTGCAGATATTACTACAGTCGCATCGTTCTTTTCATTCAATGACACATTTGGCCCTGATATATGATGCGGGCTTAATATTGAAGAAAAGGACGGAAACAATTTACGAAGTATACGTCGAAGCAATATACAAATACTGATTGTCATTTTTTCATGCTTAATTCGTTTTCCATTTAAATTATTTTTATCGTAATTATTTAGCAATTAAATCGATCTACAAGATGGCATATTTGGCGTTGTGGTAATTGATTTTGGTCGTGCTAGTTTAAATTTTAAGTGCTAGTTTACCAGTCCTCGGAAGTTTGAAGAGCAATTAAATTATTTTTCCGTAATTAATTAGCAATTAAATCGCTCTAAAAGATGGCTTATTTGGTGTTGTGGTTTTGTGCCAATTAATTAATTACAAATTAATAAAATTTGAAGAACAAAAAATTTTTTGCAGAATTAATTGGCAATTAAATAATTCTAAATGTTGACATATTTGGCTTTGTGGTAACTGTTTGTGGAAGTGCAAGCTTACGAGAGGTCCAGAACACGGCATATGGATGCCTACGTGCTAACTATACGTACCCCGTAATCAATGGCCGCAAGGCCGGGACATCACTGGTAGGCCCAGGCTTTGTCCAAGGCTTTTGCGTCAAAGTGCAATACGAGTAACGACTTCGGTAGATTTCCGAAAAGCAGCAAAAACTCATAAATACTTGCCTACATTTCACTGTGAAAATCGCGCCCTTCCCAGGCAAGAACGTATTCAAGAGAGTTGCAACTTCTTTAGTAAAAGAAACATTGATATTTAAAAATGTGATTATCCAATTTTCTCCATTACGTACTTGCCAAACTGACTTTTCATTAATGAAATAAAAGAACTGAACTGCTGGAAACACAAATGAGTAGCAAATTTCCAAAAGTTCATCTGCCCCCATAAAGGACGCGCGCCAGGGCCATAATCTCTGCCTTGCCCTCTCTACGTCACACACTCTCGGCAGGCGAGAAATTTATCTTTCGCGATTTCTAGACTGCCTCATTTATACTTGTGTACCGCGGTGCCGACTGTCGTTTTGTGGTCACAACTTGCGCAGTGTTGTATCGGCGAATGATTGAGGCCACTGCAATACTTAGAAATTCAGCCGCACCACGAACTTCCGACCCTGTTGTGATTTTCAAAAGTCAATAGTGTTTATAATTATCCATCAAGAACTAACATATGTAGTATTGCTGAAATTTTTCTTCTCCAGACTTATCTATTTGTGCAAAAAAGGATAGTATTCTATTTAAAAATGAAGGTGGTCCAATATCTTCAAAACGTTTAAAATGGTATCACAAAACTAATAAATACAACTGATGAACCTCTATGTCTTGAATCGTTTGCTGAAAATTCCATCCGTTCCTTAAACCATTTTTAAAATATTTAAAATTAACGTTCTTGTTGACCAATAGTGTGTATTACCTACTCATTCGACCCTTCCTGAAACAAACCTGTGCGAAAACATTGGCATACGTACTACAAATTCTCTCCGCCTGATGATTGGGTCCAGTGTATCATTCTCCACTCGAATGTGATGCTCCGCGCCTCGTTGAAATAATGTAACTTGATCGTACAGAAATAGGGAGCAGCCAATATATGACGCGATGAACCGGGATCGGTAGCTCAGTGCATCAACTGATGTCACTACAGCGCCTCGGACCGGGAGGTCCTAGGTTCGAGTCCTGACGGTGGCAGGGTTTCCGACACTAGCTTTTCAACTAGGTCGAATACAGTTGCTGTCTGGAGGAGAATTCTAGCGGCCGGCTGCTCTGATCGGTATTTTTCCGTGGTTTCTCCGATCAACACCAGGCGAATGCCGGAGCAGTACCCTAACAAACGGGCCACGGACCGCGCACCATCTTTCCTTCCTCTTCCGTGTCCTATCCTCTCCCCTTACACACACACTCACACTAACATGCACTACACTACCACATATTCCTGGAGACCGGTCTGCAGCTTAGAGCTTGTCCGGGCTGGGGCGGTGTCCAGCTGGTGGGAGAGTCCTGGTTAGGGGGAAACCCGACTAGCCGACGGTAGGTCGACGCCGGATCTCGCCATCTAGCGGCGAAGATCACCGCCATCTCCCGAGAAAAAGCATGCACTACACTAACGGGACTAATGATCAAAGCAGTTGATGCGTCCGGAAACAGGAAAAAATCAATCAATGACGCGATGACGTTACGAGAGCGTTTTGTTCTGAGCTCTCTCACAGAATGCACTGTAGTCCCTCTGTGAGTCTGGGGAGTGGTTCTTTGATTTACGCGGATACCGATTCGAACAGTGATCTTCTTGCACCGTAGAGTACTAAGAAAACTACACTTCAACGTAATTTTTAAGACTGCCAGTTATCAAAAATTGCAATAAAAATATTTCAGCTTCACAAACGTTTGCTTTGCACTCTCGTCAATACTTATCTCGACATATATTTAAACAATACATCTTATGTCAATGAAATTTTGTTACTTGCTTCTTTATATTACAGACACACTTTGCAACATTTCAAACGAATATGATTAGTGATTGTGAACTTAAAAATTAAATGTAATTTAACTACATGGAATTGCATCTACAAAACACGAAAATGTGAGCACGCCAGAAACTTCTTTCTCGTGCAACCTAGAGATTTCAATCGAAAAATAGGAAATAAATGCGTTATTTTTTAATTTGGATGGAAGTCAGTATATCTCTGATTTCGTCATAGTTACGTGTTTGTGATTGCCCCAAGCGCGACAAACTTATTGCGTGTCTCGGCACGTAACCGTTTGTAACAGGATTCTGAGCTGGCAAAGGGTCAATCGTCTTTGTTACGAAATGGGTTTCGTGATTTTTTTATTTCGAAGCGACTTCGTAACGTTCACGATAAATTACATTTTGTCTTAGTACATTAGTATTTTTACCATATACCATATTTACATTGTAATTTTTACGAATTGGATAAAAGTACGATATTCCTATCGCAACATCTCATTATATCGTTTATTAACTCGGCCTAATGACCTCGCTCAATAATTCACCAATCGCGTATTTTATATCTTATGATACGAGTTTGAAATCAATTTCTTCTTCTTTCTTTCTAGGGTTTTTTCCAGCCGACAGCCGGTTACCCTTTACGTCCCGATGGGCCGCATATTCGACCCTCTGATCTGGGGTCAGCAGAACGCGAGGCCCTCCGCGACAACACATACATACAAAGACAAGGGACAAACAACCATGCCCAAGGCGGGACTCGAACCCGCGACCCTTCGGACCGAAGCGCTGAGTCGGTACTCGCTCTTAGCCACCTCGGCCATCCAGGGCGGCTGAAATCAATTTAATAACTCTATTCCACTAGTGAAATTAAAACTAATGGTGTTTAACTATTCAAATAAAATGCCGCAATCAAAGCGGTGTATTTTAAAAATTGAATGCCTTTTCTAACCGATTTTTTTACCGCTTCTCCCTTCTGCCCAACCATAAACTGTGACTCATCTATCTTAGAAGGCGGTATACAACAATCGCTATATCGATGTTCAATAATCCGCGTATTTACTAACAGAACCTCCTTGATTTTAACATAACATTCAGTTATTTTGAATATTTGATGCACTTTGGAACTCTATTGGGCATAATTTCATTCGTGGAATAATCCTATCAAATACCACTCTTGCTTTGGAAATTCTCAGATAAATCCTCTCCTCACGTAGCGAATCGGGGATTTATCGACAATTCCAAAACACTCGTCATATTACCAATATTAAAGTTTTATTTCTAATGTTCTTCTTCTTTTTCTTCTTCAAGTCTGCTCTAATACGTGCTTCAGGCAGATTCTCTCCTACCTAACCACAAAAGTACTTTCGGAAAAATTTGACACCTCGGAGAGTCAGTATTTTTGAGTTTGTTCTTCCTTAAACGTATGTGTATAGATGGTGTGAGAGCTTTTTCAAATTTATGTATGAGTTTTTTTGCGGGCACGCGACCATTTGCCGTAGTTCAACAGTCGTGTATTCGCCCATGCTTGTTTTGAAGTCTACCCCCGACGTGAGTCTAGTGGACCTTACCGTGCAGACGTCTCCCTGAAGCGCCTAGGTCTTGACTGTCAGTTTCTCCTCCAGATGTCGGTCTCAGTGAAATACATTCTCTTTAAGTGAACGTGAGCTCTCGTTAAAATGGAAAATTACCCGAGGAATTTAATGGTGCGAGGACCTGCCAGTGTTCTTTTACATGCCACAACATGAAATGGCTGTGGATTTTCCGTCCATGAAAATAAACGTGTCTTAGCTGTACCCGCGCTCATTGAGTTGGTAAGCAAAGCAAATCAGAAGCAAGAGACGGTAGAAATGAAATAATGTACTTCGAAAATTGCAAGAAAAAACTTTGAAAACTACAATATTAATATTAGAGATTTTTATTCAATGAAATATGTTCTAAAAAAATTATATTTTTAAATAAGACAAGTATTTTTTTTGAAAAATAATTGTGTCTGCGTAATTTCTGCTTGAAGTTAATGCAACTTACAAAGAGACATTTTAAAAAAACGCCTTTAATTTTTTCTTAAACTTTTGCATGGTTATAATAAATAACACCTAAAAATTGAGCATGACTATTTGTTGTTGACCTCTCTGAATTTTCGATGATTGCAAACGTTATAAATAATGCAAGAAAGTATGTGCTGATGTAGTACTACTAATTTTCTTTATTTTTCTTAACTGAATATAGCAATGTTTGTTCAATAATATTACGAGGTCAGAATTTCATTACAATTTCGATCATTGCAAAAATTTAAATTGACGCGTCGAGCGTTAAATGAAAGCCATCAACCAGATTATACAGCAAATACGTTTGTTGCTTATGGAACCTAAGTGTCTGTGTTGTAATCCTAGCCTGGACAATTACACATGCACACACAAAAAAGTTTCCAGACACAAAGACTTGATACACGTTCTTCTCTATGTATTTCAACGCGCTGAATCTTATTCTGAAGACCGAATTTCGCCATTACCCTCAATTTTTTTTAAATCGCAAAAAAAAAAAAAATCCTAAAATTGTATTTTTTTTTGTTTTCGGGGTTGCTGTCAGACCCAAACTTCACATGCTTTTAGCTTGCCATTTGTTACGTTTATTTTGACGCAACGCGTCTCCTATCCCATAAACGAGCGTTGAGCACTTGTACTGTGGGGTAATTCCGTTAACATTTTTATTTTACGTCTACTGTCCAGTCTCGTCGCAGTCGGTTGTCAAGAGGACCGTTAGGTAGCATCTCCGTGTACGCGCCTCCTACCACACGCTTCTGCGTCATACCCAGCGGCCAGAACTGGGAAGGAAATAGGATAGGGGTAGGGTTTAATACACTTCACAGGGGTTGGATTAGCCCTTGCGAAGCTGCCAAACTCGTTTTGTTTCGAACAAATGTCGCATAAGTTCGACGGGAATCGAACCCGGAATTCAGTGGTGAAAGGGTAGTGACTACGCTATGAGCCGCGAGCGAGCTTCAAACATGTTTCTCTATGTATGTCGACGCGCTAAAACCGAAACTGAAGCCAGCATTGCGCCATCACCCTTCAGTTCTTTAAATCGCAAAAAAAGTCCTTTAATTTACAATCTACATTTTCAGGGTGTTTTTGCGATTTTAAAAAATTTAAAGGTGGTCGCGGATTTCTGGTTTCAGATTCGGATTCAGCGCGTCAAAATACATAGAGAAACATCTGTCAAGTCTTTAGATCTGACAGCAACACCCGAAAACAAAAAAAGTAAAATTTCTGGAAGGCGTTTTGCGATTAAAAAAATTTGAGGATGATAGCGCAATTCTGGCTTCAGATTCGGATTCAGCTCGTCGACATACATACAGAAGAATGTTTGAAGCTTGCTCGCGGCTCATATCAAAGTCACTAGCCTTTCATCACTGAGGTCCGGGTTCGATTCCCGTCGATCTCATGTGAAATTTGTTCCAACAAAACGAAGCATGTGGGTCTGCCAACTGTGAGTGTGTGTGTGTGCCTGTGTTACTTTTATAGATTCGAGTCAGTTTTACAATTTCAACTGATATTTTATTGCTTCGTGCTGATTACAAATAATAGCTGAAAGCATGTTCTGTCGTTGCACCACTACTATTTTTCTCAGTTAATTTCAAAATTACGCTGCACTATGTATAATGATCTCGAAATTTTATATTACATGTTCTTAATTGAGAGGTTTCCTACAAGAACCAAACAAGCTCAAATTTCAATTTTTTTAGATATTTCGCCAAGTTATTCCCTACATCTGGCGCTCTCTGCTGGGACATTTCCTTTCGGCAAGTAGCAAACAAACACATGAAAGGCGGAGAAAATCGTAAATTTATTACTATGCATGTCATACACTATGAAGTTTTCGTGCCTCTCGAATTTGTACCAGTTTGGTTCTTGTAAGAAACGCTTCAATTTAGGTCAAAGAGTACAGTATACTATGCCATAGTGTATGCTAAATAAACTAGCTTAAATCTTGGCATTTAGATAAAGTATTTCGTACATTTCTGTTATTGACCTAAAGCCAAGAACACTCTATCAACTTTAAACATTATGTAACAATAATTAATCTGTCTTGATTCAAACAATCCAATTAGGTGATTTCCAAATATAAACGTCATTAGTCGGAACAGCTCAAGCAAGAAAGCAGCTATTTCACAACTGTCAGCAATGGATGTATTCAGTGGCATCGGAAAATCGAATGCCTTTCATCTCAGAGCCCAGAATTCTTCAATTCGTGTTTCGGGAACGTAGTGTCATATCTCATTCCTGAAGACGAGCGGCCCTGCATCTTTCTCTTTCCTCTTCGTGACATTCACAACGATGCCAAGGTGTTGCTAGCTATTTTTCAATCGGACACGGAAAGAAATGCCCCCTATCCTGTGGGGTTCGCTTCGTCGCAGGTCTAGATGAAGAGGAAGCCCGCTGTTTTCTTTTTTCCGTCACTGGACAGAAGTAACAAATGTGTCACATTCTTCATCCGCCCGAGGAGAGCAGAACGAAGCCCGTGATAAGCACGTCGCACGTATTCTCGAACCGAGTAATTGAAATAAATGGACGAAGTGACGGTACGGTTGTTATTAGCCCGAGAAACTTCCCTCGTGGAAAAAACCCTCTTCTGTTGCGCCGAGCTTCTACGGAAGGTAGAAGACGCAGTGTATGCTACGGTGAACCTCACCATCTTATTCTCTATCCACTTGCAACATTCACTCCCACCATCCCTTCCGCGTCCACTCCGCCGTCCACTCCCGCCGTCCACTCCCGCCGTCCACTCCCGCCGTCCACTCCCGCCGTCCACTCCCGCCGTCCACTCCCGCCGTCCACTCCCGCCGTCCACTCCCGCCGTCCACTCCCGCCGTCCACTCGCGCCGTCCACTCCCCCCCCCCTCCCATCTCCATTACCACATCCACTCCTACCTTCGCAGTTACATTGTGAGCATGTCTCCGTATGGCTATCGTCTCATCCGACCTTTCCCTCCCATACCATTTCACTCTGCTCCGCCCACACCCATCCAATTCTCCCCCTTCCTTCCTCATCCTCATCGTCCCTCATTACTACTCCCTTCTTCCACCCCTCCCCTATCGTCACCGCCAGCGACTCCCTCGACGCCCGCCGAAGCGCTCGGCTTCCGACACAGGAAAATGTCCTCCGCGCAATTAGTAGTTAATTGGAAGCGTTATCCTGGGCCTCCCCCTCACGTCCCGACTGCCGCCCTCTCCTTCCGTCACACTCCTCGAATACCCCTTGTAAAGCTTCTCTCACGAAATGCCCTGCTCAGAGTTTTGTTTTTGGTCATGGCCTTATGTACTTATTAAGTGACAAGATAATGAACAGTTTCTTGTTCGCAAATCGACCAAAAACCCCAAGTTGATCGTTGTTCAGAGTATTAGCTATTGCAGCAGACGTGAAAGGTAGGAAAAATAACAGCTGATTTTTGCAAATCTAGGAAATGCTCTTTTCAATTGAGGTAGAAATAGGAAATCTTGATTCACAAAATAATGCAATACTATCTAAATAAGTGCACGAGTCATCATCAGTAAATTGCTTTTGGAATTGTAATGAAGTCAAACAATAAATCTAAAATATTTAACCTCGAAAGAGTGACAGTTTCGTCTCAATTTATGTATTTTAGTTTTGTCAATACATTATGTCCATCAATAAGAGAAAACTACCCAGTCACCATTTTCATTCGCTATAACTCTCATTCAATATACTGTTTTATGGCCACATAAAGTCAATATTTGCGTAATTGAATAAAATGTAGTCACATCTAATACATCGATATGAATTATTGTTAGATATATGTAATTCTATTACCATAAAACATGTTCGTGTTTTCATATGTGCTTTATTATAGACATTAAATTAAACCACACATTTCACAGTGATAAGTTGATTATTTGATATGATTGTAACAATTTCAAGTATATATTTAGGAGTTCGCCTAAGATCTTCCCCTCACGTATCTTCTGAGCCGTTACAAATATTGTTTATTTTCGTATACATTTATGTAGTATCTATTTATTTATTTATGTAGTATTTATTTATTTATGTAGTATTTATTTATTTAAGTATAATAAGTTCTACTCGTATATTAAGTTGCACGCGTTTTCTTAAACTTCCGTATCTCTTCCTCTCCCTTTTACGCTACACAGTTGATTTGCTAATAAATACTAAAAACTAGAAATTTTTGCTCCAGAGTTATAGAAAACGTATTTGCATGATTACACGAACTGCAGAGTTGATTTTGATTTTCTAGTATTATTTTAAAAGAAGCAATCGATACCCCGGCTCTACTCCTTCCACAAAAGGATAGACCAAAAAACGTGAGGATAGTGAAGATACAATTATGTCTGGAAACAAAACAAAGGTCTATTTCAGCATTTATTCAGTAAATCAAGGGCATTAAACGTTTCAAATCGATACCCAAGTTTAAGTGCAGGTAAAATATTTTCTGCAAGATAATTGTTTCTATATAATTAGGTACTATACTGCTTTTCTGAGCATCAACAACAATAGTATTGATTTTAATTACCATATCTATTGCATTATTTTCCATTTATACTATATACCTCTAAAAGCCTAAATATGCCCATAACGAGTGTTGAACTTCAGCTTCTGGGAAAATGACAATTCGATTCTCGATCACATTTTTCCTCGTTTCACTGATTCCTTAAGCAAATGCGGAGATGGCCCTTTGTTTTGTGTTTGTACATAAACGTATTTTACTATCTCTGCACGTTTTCTTGAGTGCTTTGGGAAATATAATAATAATAATAATAATAATAATAATAATAATAATAATAATAATAATAATAATGACTTTATTTATGTGGCGGAAATGGTATTGATATAATCGTTCTACATTTTCTAGCGGCAGTAAGTCGATTCCATCACGAAGGGCATGATAAGGGATAATAGCCAAAATGTGTACCTAATTTACTTTTGCAAATAGAATTTTATTACATGGCAGTCAATATTTTCGTACCAACTCTTGTAAAAAAAACGCTCGTCGCTACCTTTATCTATACGTCAACTTAATATGTAGTGTATTTGTGAGGTTAAAGATCCCACAGATAAAAAAACAATGTCCCGATAGCACCTCCCCCTATAATAAATAACGTAATAAATGAAACTGGACGAAAATTCTCATCGGAATGAAGTGTGTGGTAAAGTAATGTACATATATTATAAATAGATTTCTTGTATTTTGCTGATGATACTGACAGTGAATATGATTCCTACGACGTGAGTTTCAATAATAAACACCCGTATTACATGCAAATATGTTTTTGCCGTTAAAAAAGTTCTGACAAAACTATAGATTCGTGAATGATGTGGACGCCAATCGTTCTATTTTCCTTTAATAAAAAGTCTGGGTACTATAGGTTATGGTTTTCCAAAAAATTATGCCATATCTCAGATGGGAATGAGCAAATTCCCGCACAAAACACGCTAAGAGTTGCATGAAGGGTGACTGAATTTGAAAGAAATCTGTATGCGTAATAGTGTAAAGAACTTTATATAGTTTCTTTGATATGGATCTCCCATTTGAATTTTTGAAACTGAGGGACCCAAAAATATTGTTTCCTTTATATGAACCAATTGCTTATTGTTTATTTTCATGGCGCATGCGATTACATGTTTGAAATGCAAAATTAGATTTCGTGCCGTTTTTAATTACCGTGGGCACATCGTTTACGTAGAAAAGAAAGAGGATAAGTAAAAAGATCGAACTCTGCAGGACCCAATGCACAATTGATAATGAATCGGATAAGTCAGTAAATAATGTTCGTTCATTTCAGTACGGTATTTTTACTCTTTGAGACCGTTTTGTAAGGTACGAACATAACGAATCTAGAGCGATAACACGAATTAAATATAATGGTAACATTGGAAGCATAATGCAGACATAAATATTAAAACTTTTAGAAAGATCTAAAAATATTCCTACAAGAACTTCATGTTCATCCATTGATGAAGCAACATATTTAAGAAAAGAAAAAAATGTTTCTTTGCTTAGTTTTTGAATTTCTAAATCGCCGTTGAGATTCTGAAAATGCTTCGTTTCTCCTGAGAGAAAATTCCACTCGTGTATAGAAACGTTCTAATATTTTGAGAAAATTGACAAAAGAGAAATCAGAAGGGAATTTTGATTTTCAATTTCGCTTTTTATTAATGGGACATTTTTGGGGGAAACGTAGGATGTTCAGTTCTGTGATTTAGTCCCTTTGTGAGATCAACTGCATCTCTCGAAAATTCTTGATTGAAGAGATTTGCAACTTTTATCAGATGGCCACCTCACAATGCTTTAAAACATGTTATATACGTTTTTAAGGTGATGTGGTCGTATTTTTACAATATTCGACATTACCTCAGCTTTTTATTAGCGTTAAAAATACTGCAATCGTTTTTCACTATTTTTGCCTGTGCTATTGTTTTTCTTAAAATTATGTTTTGTTTTCGGAAGTAGATATGGAAACCGGGTGATACGTTAGGATGTTTAGAAATAAAGCTAAGAGTACCTTTATTTTTACACGTTCTTCTAATTCCTTATGGAATTTAAGAACGTATTTGACATACGCAAATAAAAATAATGTATCATTGAAAATATGAGTTATGCAATATTTAAAATTATACAATATTAATTTAAAGGCAGGTGTTCGGCAAGGCGAGAAAACGAAGACAAAATCTTGTACCGGCTGTTCCGTTGTTAAAATAAAACCAATAATGTTCAACTATATATATAAAATGTCGTAAAGACGGTGTATTTAAAAACATTTATCACTTTTTCTATCCGATTTTCCCTACTGCTTCTCCCTACTGGTCATTAATACGCTGCGATTCATCAATCTTAGGAGGCGGTATGTATCTATCGCTGTACTGACATGCTATAAATCGCGTCTATACTATAATATAATCTCTTTGATTTTAACATGTTTTCAGCTATTTCCAATATTTGGCGCATTTTGAAACCCTGCTGGACGTAATTTCATTCGTGGAATACACCTATTAAATACCAATCGTGTTTCGGAAATTCTCAGATCAATTCCCTCCTCGCGTCGGGGATTTATCGACAATCTCTAAAACATTCGTGGTGTTACCTATGATAATTTATCCGTTAGTTTCACACAGACACATGTTCTTAAACCTTATTGGTAGTACGACTAAATTAATCAATATTCAAAGAGTATTACAAAAATATTGAACATCGCAATAATTGTATTCCTTCTCCTTGGAACGTCCCTTTTCACGCGTCTCAGGCGGAGAACTCGAGCACGTCCTGTAATTGTACAGTGCGGGGAAGCACGAACGGCGTCTCCAGAACCAACGCCTCCTTTTAATTCGACACTGACGCAGGCAATGGCAACGGTGGCGGAGGCTGCGGCACCGAAACGACGCGTCCGCGCGCACGTCGCGCCGTGTTTCCGCGCCCGCCTATCGGCGTCGCGACGCTCCGCGGTGATGCCGCGACGTCGAGAAACAACTGCGAGCGAGCGGGAGCGCTTCCGCCGCGTTGAATTTCCGCGTCGCGTCGCGTCGCGTCGCGTGGCGCACGGCCGTGTGAATGAGGCGCTCGCCTTTCACGCGACACAGACGCTCCGCTACGCCGCCGCGGAGACGGCTGCGGCGGCCTTTGAACGCATCTAACAAGTATAGAACAATGTTCTTATATGGATATCATCACCAGTTCCTTTGTGAAGACGCCTAAAGATATTTTACTGTCCCGGCGAACGGACGATCGAACGGGTTTCATTGCGGAGGGGTGCAGAAATTTACATGATGTGCGAAACATTGGTTTGTTACCCTTGGATAGATTTTTTCTGGTGACTGCTCTGATTTGATTTCCCCCACCGAAGTTTTCCTAATCACGGAAGGCAAATTCCTTTTCGACAGGAAACAGTTCAAGTACGACAACTACGATGTTGCATCTGCAGTTCCAGTCTCTCCTTTCATTGATTTTTTTAATCATTTTCCGGAAAACATACATTTGAAAGTATGATTTTTCACAGACGTTTGCAAGTTATATTGAATAATTAAAGCAAACGAAGTTGAAAAGATTTTGCAATGAAACTTACAACACTTGTGTTCTAAGCCGAAACAAATGGCAAGAAAATTAACCATCGAAAAGTAAAGCAAAAGCATTTGGCATTCGTCAGATTGACTTTGAAGATTATTATTTGTGTAAAGATTTCATTCCGTGAGTATCGTGAAATTGGGAGGCTTTATATTGTAAGTTAGGTAACCGAATCAAATAAATGGTGTAATGATAAATATGTGGAAGACTTTGTATTTTCTAATGCGGACATCAAAGAAACAAACAGAAACTTACGGTACACGTGATCGAATTTGCTTCTGGTAACCAAGTGCGTCGAAATGTGTTGACACGTTGTGCATAAAAGTGTCATCTAATGTAATGGAATGCACTGGAATAAGGTGGTGTGAAGTGCTGCATGGGGAGGAATGAAGTTGTCCTGTGTAAAACCATAGTTTTATTATTGGCGTATCGGCCATTTCTGACCACGCTATACGATTAACCCGTGTAAGTTTTTTACGATCAGCTGTATCCCTCGGTGCGACAAGGTTGCTACGCCCTGAAGTGCGAATAATGAGGCGATAGCATGATGATGAGAGGTGAAGAGACAATCACGAATACGATCATGCCTACGCAGGACTCGAGCCTGCAGCCTCCTCGGCGCAAACGGCTGCCGCAACCGTCTGTGCCCCGGGGCCGGCAATTAATTAATTAATTTATTATTATTATTATTATTATTATTATTATTATTATTATTATTATTATTATTATTATTATTATTATTATTATTATACTGAAATGTTTAGTTTATTTTGAAAATCACCTCACACTAAATTATGTACCTTAATGATTCCTAGAAGAAATTCCTATATAAAATTTCATTTAAAATAACGATCTTAAAGAAAGTTGAAACGTTAGCATTAGTGTACAATCGAGCACCATCTCTGATCTGTGAGAGATTCAATTTCTCCCTGATAACTGACATTTCATCTTAGTCAGGTCGACGGGCCTGGGTGCTTTTGAGCTGCACTGGTTGGAGATGCTCAATGTTATACCCTTTTCGGTATTATGACTTGTCTATAGCGGTGCCGTCTCCTCGCTGCTCAGTAGTCGCGTGCGCCGCTCGCTTTGCCACCGATCCCTCGGCGATAGTCCGGGAAAGTATTTATAATTGACTTCATTTAAAGTTGAGCGAGTTAAGGACCATCAGGTACGCTCCGATGCAGAACCGAGCCTAGTTACTCTGTCCCATGGCTCCATATGCCCCATTGCGCGCAGTTCTCTGGATCACGACGTGCGCTCAGAACTGTTGGAGACCCATTTAACGTCCCGCCGAACAAATTCCTTTCTCCGTCCAAATTTGGATCCAAGTGCCTCACGTTCTATATTCCTGCCGTCTATACTCTGGAACAGTACGACCTAAACTAATGCAGCCCGTCAGTGTCTTTATTTTAGAAAAGGTGTGAATGAAGTTGAAAGGAAGAATACCTTGCATATAAAGCATTTTCTATTTAACAACTACCGAAACATTTTTTACGTTAAAGTTTTTACTGGAAATACTAAACAACTCCAAGATTCTTACAAAAGATATAAATATAAATAAGAAGAGAGTGGTAGGAATTTTGCAGCTCCAAAATTGTGTACACATGTTTGTCTATTTCTGTCATATTTGAGCAATATTTTTGATAATGGAATTAAAAATTAAAGGACATTTGTCTCAGCACTACAATACTTTCTCTATACTTCGTATATATTTATCACGACAAGGGGTAAAAAGAGCACACAAATTGTTGAATAACTTGAAGAAAAATTAAAACATATTAAAAACATATAAAACATTAATAATGCACACAACGGATAGAAAAATTCCACATCACGTTCAGAAAACTTCAAGTCAGTTGAAGAGATAATTAACTTCTCCCGGGACATCGTCAAGAGGAAAGTGAGATGTAGACACTACGTAATGTATCAGAGATGAGCAGGGGAGAAGAGTAGGGGAGGGGAATCATTAAACAAGAAACAATGTCAACAAAAAAATTAAAACAGTGTGTAAAACAACTTAATATACCAGGTTTATGGTACTACTCAGTTTGCAGAAACATTTTCGTAAGAACTCTTAAATATATCGATTTATGCATTTGTATTAATTTAATTTGCATTTGCATTTGTGTTTGTATTAGTGCAACATATTTTCGTTTGCACGGTTTCAAAAATTGGATGAGGATGTTTTCTAACTTCAGAAAATAATACTTCCAGGTTGAAGAAATCAAAACTGTGAAAAATATTATTTCTGTTTTTGGATAAAGAAATAAATTGACGAGCAAATTCTTTGATCTTCTTACAATGTTCTCTCATTTGAATTTTTAATTGAAACTTAGTTTGTCCGACATCGAAAGAACAATCCGCACACGAAACCATGTAGAAAACCTTTTCCTGTTCCTACCTAGTTTTTCTAATGACTGAGCTATCGAGACAACCAGCGTTTCTAACTGGTTCTTGCGTCTATAGTCCATGTATTATGGCTACGTGATGGAGCGGGTACAAAATATTGTCACAGTTTCTAATAATATTACCTGTAAAATAACTTTCTTCGATGATAACAATCGCTTCAGCTCCTATTTCTTGTAATTGTTTTCAAGCTTTCTTATGAACATGAACTTTTCATCTTTTGAAATTGAATGAATACAATATACTACTCGCAAAATACAAAAGAAAATGTTCACAAATTTCCATAAGCAAAAAGTTAACCAAATAATATTTTTTTTGATAAAATCTAATTTAGTTGAATTGGAATTTAAAAAATAGATTTTCCTTTCGAATTAGTAGCAGAGATCATCACATTTTGCAAACTTAATGCATATAGACTAATGTCAGGGTTAATTATTCCAACTATGGCATAAGTAATATATATTCCCACTTTCAGGATGAAACACTAAACACTCTAATTTATTTCTAAACATAGAATGATATTTTTACCAATGAATGATCGAGATTTGATAATGGATATAACGCGAATAAAATACTTCAATTCAATAAATTCCCGTCATATTGAGAGGGACATTTACTGAGTATATTTCGTAATTTACTTCTGTGGTTTCGTGTATATGCATACATACAACTACAATTCTCTACGAATATCTAAATGACGGCATTTTTTTCTCTGCTCTTTTCTTCTTGCAGTCGAAGGAAATGTGGACACCCGCACATGCAATTTAGCATGGAGACGTCTTGTGCCGATACCTCTTCCCCGCCCTGTTTCGAGCAGCGCCGAGCTGGGGCAACCGTCCACCGGCGCCCCCTCTCTTTCTCTCTCCCCCTCTCCTTCTTACTCACACTCTCGCTCTCGCCCCCTCGCTCTCTTCCTCGCCCTCGCCCCTTCACTGTCGCCCTGCCAGCTCCCCCCCCCCCCCCCCGCGCTCCCCCCCCCGCCTCCCCGCCCCGCGCTCCCCGCCCCCCGCTCCTCGACCCACGCTCCTCGACCCAGCCCTCCAGTCCACGCCCCCTCGCGCGAACGCCGCGGCCCTCCGCGGGGACACTCGTAAGTAAAGGGCCTGCGAAACTGCCCGAGATGATGCGCGCCCCCGAGCGTGAAGCATCGTCGATTCGAAATTCGCTTTGTTCGCAGTATTTACGGAAAGCGGTGGCGGTGGCGGTGGTGCTGGTCGAGGCAACGATGGTGACGAGAGCGGCACCGATGACGGTGGTGGTGACGGCAGTGCCGGAAGAGGCGGTAGTGGCAGCGAGTCCCTGATAGACTATGTAGTCGGAGGGTGGAAAGGGGTAAAGATATTCGCTGGCAGTGATGAGAGGACTAGCATCAGCGACCGCGATGCGCGGCAGGTAGTGATGGGAGGCCGCGATGTGAGGCAGGCAGGTGATAGAAATTGAAGAGAGTGCGTGGAGGAGAGGAATATACAAGTCAATCCAAGAGCAGAAAGGCGGTGAGGGTTGTGGGCTCTGGGGCAGACGGCGCGAGGGAGAGCCGGCCGAGTGGAGGAGAACGCCGGTTACGGGAATGACGAGAGGCGGACACGGAGTAGTGAGGAAGCAGGCGGGCGAGGAAGCGCGGCGGGGGCGGGGAGGCGGTGGGGGGGGGAGGATGGAAGAGGCGGTGGCGTCGACGACGAGGGGAAGCACCGCGAGAAGAATAAGACTCCGAGATCAATGAACCTCTTCCCTTGAAGGCGGCGGGTGAACAACCGCGCGGCTAGATCGATCGGCCGACGGAAAGTCCCCGGGAGGCAGCGGCAGTACAGAAGGCGAACGTGAGGGAGAAGGAGAAGGCGAAAGTGGTTGCGAAAGAGACGACTGAGGCGCCGGCGGAAGCGTATTGCAAAGTGAGACGAAGATGGGGTTGGAAATGAAGGTAAGCGCGGGGTGATCCGCTGTTGATGAAAAATTGCGAACCACAGCAAAAGGCAAGAGAACGAAAGAAAGAAAGAAAGAAAGAAAAATAAGGAAAAGAGGGTAAAGGAAGAAGGCGGAGAAGAGAAAAGTTTGCCAACAGTAAGTAGGATAGCGGTAGGAATTTTGCAAGATACTTCCCCTGAGAATTAGTGATCAATATAATAGGATTTAAGTATATATGTTTCGAAAAGCGTCAAGAACTCTGTGCTACCATACCCATGCATAGCGTAATGCAGCAAGTGAAGGGAGATCTGAGCAGCATTCACTGAGCTGTTCTTCGTGAAATGCTGCTTCATGGGTTCAGTACAGTGCCTCTCCGCCTTAGGAACTAAAATATTTACCATTTTGTTTGATGCACACATGTAAGCAGGGACATAGAACACAATGAAACTGTTATCTCATTTTATTTCGAGGTGTAAGTCAGTTAAGTAAATTGGAGGTGTAAGTCAGTTTGGCCTATTTTATCAAGAGAAAGGGATATGCATCTTAATAAAGAGTTTTAAATATATTTTTAATATTTTATAAAAAAAAACTGGATCTCAGCCATGCATATCCTTATCTAATCCAAAGTATTATACGAGGGCTTAGGCTGTGTGCGCGGTGGTTACTCCTACTGGCCAACAAATTGTATTTTTTTAATCATATAATAAAATAAAAAATATTTTCCATGTATTCTTATGTTCATTAGACATCACCATAAATATATTAGTGCAAACGTTACAATAATATTTTAGATTTTGCAATTCTGCAGTTCCCACGTCATCATATGTTTGGTGGGTGGGGATGAAAACCGAAAACTCAATTGCTGGAGATACTTTCGTTGGACCTTCCGTGGTCAACCATCCAAATATGATATCCAAAATTTATAATCCTCGATCGATTTAAAGGAACCAAAAACCCTGCAACTTTGAAACCGAGTTTTGATTTTTCGCGGCACATTACAATGCTACATAATATTTTCTAAATTTTCTCAAAAATGTTTTTACTTTCTCGCACTTACTTTCTAAGAAGAGAAAGTTACGTAGTATGCGCCGAAATACGGCGAAATTTCATCAAAAAACTCTTATTGCGAAACAGTAAGTTTAAACTGTTGCACTATGTAGTAAATTACTTCTTCGAACACGTCGTGTAGTCAATCGGTCTGTCTGTGGTCAACGCTAGTACCTAAACGTTTTGCCGTTTTTTTTAACATTGATATTCCACGATCGATCTGAACGAACTCGAGGCTTTGCGAGTTTCTGACGGATATTTTAAAGTTCGAGTCTAGTTTCCATGATGCCTCAAAAATATTTTCAAATTTTTCTAAAATATGGCACCAAACTTTTTATTAAATATTATTCTCAGTAGCATAATAGACGCTTAAGAGAATTGTGCAGGTGATTGTTGAAATACCAGATTTTCCAAATTGAAAAATTGCATTTTTTGACATCTTCCTACAATTAAAATATTGAAGATAGAGATTTTTCCTTAATAACAAATCTTGAAATAAGGTCATGTATAAATAATTTCGAAAATATGATTATTTTTCGCATAATTGTTCGTGAAATATGGACATTTAAAAATGTGTTTAAACAATTATTTTTTCTAAAATGGCACCAATTTTTTTTCTGTAAAATTTTTTCTCATATGAATCCCATGTTCGGCAAACTTTCTCTTTTTTCGAAAATTGTCTGTTGTAAAAAATATATGTTCTAAAAAATCCTGTCTGTTGTAAAAATGTAGCACTTTAAAAATGTCCTGGCATTTTTTTTTGAAAAAACGAGGTTTCGCGTAATTTGTGTATGAGGTTTAAGCAATTTCATTTTTTCTCAAAAAATGTTCATAAGGAAAGAATGTTACATAAGTTATGAAAAAATTAAAAAACATCATAGTTGCATTTCTTCGACAATTTTGAAAATTAATATTGCCGCGAAGAAGAATTTTGACAAATATGGAAAACACGTTTCATATTTTTGCTTGGACTCTTCATAGAAAAAACGTTTAAAAATCTGGGACATGAAGGTCAAATTTTCCTTAAATTTGTGCCATTTGTGCGAAACAACGAGAGGAAATTGGAAGATGAAATAGAAATCATGGTTTTATTTGACACAAACGAAAACAAAATACTTTACACGCATCTAACCCTTCAAAATAAGTTTTCCAGCTGTTTTGCCGACGATCAGGAAATTCGTGGGTATGCCCCGCCTCTCGTGTACTGCGCGATACGTCCGCGGTTGTAAGGCATCCACGTTTGCAGGCCTCATTGTATAGTTGTATACATGATAACAAATAGTGGAGGGGAATAATAAAAACAAATGTTATTCACATTTCTGCTGTTTCTTTCACATTTTACTATTAAAATCAATCATTTTGTAGGAATACATCTTGGAATCAGTTTTATGGACCTGCTTTTCACAGAGAACATCATAATCTTTCATAATATTTCTCCTAAATGCTGACATTCTATGGTTGTAAATGAATAGTATGACATTCTATAAACTATGATTTACTATTCCGGCAAATTGTACTACATTATTCATTACGTTACAAAACTGAGGTTCGTCGGCCCGGTGGCCGAGATCGCTAAGGCAGTAGTGTCGTAGTGATCTCGGACCGAAGGGTAGCGGGTTTGAGTCCCACCTCGGGCATGGTTGTATTTGTGTTCGTCCTTTCACCCCTTACCATCACCATATCGTTTCATCCTCATAGTTACCATACCGTTAACAGCAATAGTGGTCGCTAATGACCTAAGATGTTGAGGCGACCTTAAATAACCAATTAGAAAAAACTAATGTTCGAAATTTAGCAGTCACGGGATTACTTTAGACCACGGAGGGTGGATTTACACCAATCATCACATTCAAGAATGTCTGTTATATTAAATGATGGCATGAGTTGATTTAACCACTAGTCGATTCTAGGAAGTTGGACACACCAAACGACGATACCCCTCTGCTCGTGCTTTTAATTATTACGACTCGAACTAAGAGAGTAACTCTTACAATTATTTTATGAACTTAATATATTTTATTGAAGTGTTGGTTATATAATCATTATTTACAGTTTACTCATACTACTTAATATAAATCTTCAATTTATTCGTGTCCTTTATTGTTCCAGATCATAATTTTAAAATTGGGTGACTTTGTACCAGGGTCAACAAAATTTTAGATGTGGTACAAAGTCACTCTGATGCACTTTAAAAAACAAACTGTGTGAATGGTTGCTTATTAAATTAATTCAGACTTATCATTTACGACGCCGAAAACTTATTATCGTTCGGCTGTCGCCAGGTGCTATCGGAGATATTCTGATGAAAAATTACTGGAATGAATTGAAACTATATGAGCAGGTAAACTTTTCGAGAGAAAAGCAGCGGGTCTTTACAAAATTTTACGATCTACCATAAAAAAAACTTGCAAGGTAAACACTGTGGTACCGCATTGGTGATCAGAAAGTGTTTGGTGATCAGAAAGAAGTGGCATTCATTAACTATCTCGCAGCACTTCGCGGGTTTGGATTTCTAGTTGGAAAGAGAGATTTCCATTTTATTGTTAGAAAGTGAATAAAAATCATGCATAAGTGAAAGCTTATTTATAATTATAATACAAGTCTCCGTTGCCCCTGAGTAGATAATAAACAGTATTAGTGTTTAATTTAAGGTTATTTTGTACTTGTAATAAACAATTAAAATTGATAAATACTCGTGGTTATGTTTTTACATTATCGTATCCTGGAGGGTGACATTGTACCACACAAACGTCTTCTCCTACCAAATAAAAAAACTGTGAAATAATTGACTTGTATGTAAAAACTCTGTAGTTACCTAACAATTGGAACTGACTATAAAAAATGTAAAAATATTATTTTGGTTTCACAAATACACAAACACCGTATCACTCAATGTTTCATTAAATAATATTGTTAATTTCTATGTAACACAAATTAAATTCATTACTATTATTATTATATTATTATTATTATTATTATTATTAAATTGCTTATTTTTTTGTTTTGAATATACAATTCTTTCAAATTATTTTATAAATATGTAAAGTAAAAGTTTACAACACAATATAATTTAAACAAATGAAATTGTTCCCACATTTTTTAGAAAGAAAATATGTGTTATGTAATGTAACATATTTTGGAATTTCTTTTGAAGTTACACCAATTTATTTCGGATTAATAAATCATCATTTATTTAGACTGTTCATTTAAAAATGATCACTGCATATTTTTATTCCCATAAAGAAAGTCGAAAAACAATACACCACGGATATTCAATATTGCTTTATCAGGCTATATTTAACTATACGAAAGATACTGAATTTTCATAATGATTCAAAAATATTAAAGTTCCCATGATCTACTTCACATGTATAATTTTGCTCACGCGGTGACATGCCCTCCATGCTTATGTAATTATTAACTGCAAGTTAAACCAAATATATAGTTTTAAAAACGTATGTACACAACGTATTTCTCACGCCAATGTAGAGGTCACAATTGGAAACAATTACAAAAGCCTGGATCGCCGTTCTACCCAATGTTCAGACTCTCGCAGACGAAATATAAATAACACGAGCGCCCGCCATTTTGGCTTGGTTATCAGGCCAGAATAGGTTGCTAATGCGCATTTTCGAGAGTGCGACACTTTTTGTTACTTAAATCGTGTAGCATGTTAAGGTTCATAAACTTCAAATTAAATTTACGCTATGATTACAATTCAGAACAAACTATCCTTGACAGTGATCTCATCTCATATACAGTACTCTTCTCTATGAGTTCACTTCTCTCTGACGACCATGTTCTTGGCGCGCACATGAATCACGTGATTTTCAAATTTGGCTCGCCATTGGTCTATAAGCAAGTGATGCAAAACAACGTACGTATTTACTCTATGCTCACAACTGATAAATATTAGAGTGATCATAAGTTGTTATATCACATCTATTTTGAAGATTTGCTTATTAATAATGAGAAGAATCAACTCTTGTTGGGATTCCAATAAAGGTAAGAGCCTGCGACTATGAATACTAGTACAAAGAAAACATACTTATATAGAAACAAACTATTATGCCAGAATGTGTGTCTCATATGTATATAAATTGATTTGCAGAAAGCATTCTCAATAACGTCAGCGAAGATGTGCCGAGATTACTTGCCGGTGAGATCTGTAACCTACGTGGAGTCGCCGATGACGAAGAAAAGTCCGTAGGGGAATTTCGATTCTATGTGACAGCTGTTGTATTGGGATGCATCTTCTGGTTTTCCATCTGCTATGTTATACACACATATTTAGTATTCGTAAATAAAGTGAATATGTAAATGATAACTATTTATATATTTTATTAAAGTTTTCCCATTTACATTTAATGTATACTTATCTATTCATGAATTAATCTAAATTTATTGCTTAAAGTGTTCCCAAGTTTATGAGGAAACGAACTCATGTGGCTAGCATTAAAATTCATCAACACCTATCGAAATGGACCTCTGATTTAAACCAGAACTCCCCAAACATGAAGGAACAAATAAGAAAAATCGTTTGAAACAACAAATATAGCTCCAGTTTCTTGTAATTCGATCTGTAACACTCGTTACCGTAGTGCACTGGCTGGTAGTGTATACGTTCTGTAGCTTCCAAGACATGTGATCATATTAACTACTTTTGTCTCATTGTCGACGCGAAATCATTCTATGCTGCGAGGAATTGATTGCGACAGCAACATTTTCCTTCTGAGAAGATATAATAATGGAAATAAAAACCAGATTATTTTTAAATGCTTTTCCAACCGGTACTGGGTTATTAGTATTTGTAGTTGTCTTAATACTATATTCGTATGGACATAGTATATGTTTGCCATTTCCGAAAAATATGTGAAATTGAAATATTTGACAGTATACATGCTTAATGGTCTAAAACAAGGACTTAGTGGTGAGCAAGACGCAATCTCTACGTAGCAGATAAAATGCAAGTGATGCAAATTTTTAACCTCAAACATGTATACAAATGAGCAGAAATATTTTAATTAAAACATATTACTAGTTTCAATTAGTAATAGTACCTACAGATTTAATAACAACTAAGCAACAAATCATTTTACAAAAACCCATTACAGACCAATATTTAGTTCGCACCTAAAGTGACTAAATGTAAATAATTTTCTTACTTTTATTTCACTTTCTACTTCTATTTCACTTCACTTTCAGTTGTCATTGTTGTTGGTTGTGAGAAATATAATGAAGCCTCAATATCATTTTTACAAAATAACTATTTCTCTCTTCCCAACATTTAATTGGAAAATATGTCCACTATAATTAGTAAATGCACAAATGATACTTCACACTTTAATGAGAATCAAATTCTAAATAATTTCCACATTTGTCAAGGAAGGTATAAAGTTCATTGCGACACATGGCTTCGAACTACCACCTTCATAAATGTCAGTAAATCATTTCACTGGTAAGTTTCTTGTTCCCTCTCAGAGCTGACTTACATGACAAAATTATACATTGAAAGTAGTTTCTTGACCAGTAAGCCAAAAACCTAAAACATACTACTTACTGCAGTCAGAGCTTTTGCCATTACAACATTTGGATAAAATTTATAGTCTCTTCTCTCTGATTAATTCCATTACTGAGAGTTTTGAAAAACTATGGGTTTCTAGAAAACAATGCTTTACAGTGCACATGGGACAATAAGTTTTCTACACTATCTGAATAATTTTCTCAACCGGAGATTCTTATCTGTGTCAGAAAGTTGTTATCTCAATCAGAGAATTGAAAAACAGTAATATTAATTTTTAACAATTTCACACACATCACAAACTTTGTGTCATTTTCTTAATTACCAGAAAAGACTTTCCAAGATCCAATTCATTTTTTTTCTCGCTACGGAGTAGAGAGAAAGTTATGTATGCTGTGCGAAAAAAATGGCGAATTATCGAAAAAACTCATATTACAGGGCCTGGAAACGAAAAGGTGGATAAATCCAGCTGCTAAATTTAGAAAAAAATCTTCTAACACGTGGTGTAGACAGAATCCATGTTTTGTGGGTCCTTGATACCGAAAAATCAAATGATGGCAATGCGTGTCTGTCTGTCCCACCGTCTGTGAATTTCAGCCAATTTTCTCCGAAATTAATATTCCCCAATAGATCTTGCTGATGTCGCGGCTTCCTGAATTTGAAACCGATATTTTAATTTTGGTGTGCACTTTACATAAAGCCCAAAGGAATGTTTTAAAAAAATGGGTCTTACGTTTTTGATTAATTTTTTTGGTTGGATAGTGTGAAGGACGTTTAAGAGAATGATGCAGATCTCATGTTTTTTATAAACCCTGATTTTTCGAAAATTGCAAAAGCGCAAAAATGTTTCGGATACTTCCTAGAACAAAAATATTAAAGACATAGATCCGTTGCCTTAATTAAATATGTTCCTTAAAGAGATAGATTTTGCAATAAGATCATGTACAATTTTTCGGAAATTTAAGTACTTTTGTAATTTTGCGTGAAAATACAAACGAGAATATACGTTATTTTTTATGACCACCATTTGTTAATTCAGATAGCACTTTCAGATGAGCTGAAGTCGTTGTAATGACAGTTTTAAATTGTAGTCCATTTTGCATTATGTCAGATAAGCATTTCAAAGAGGTTATTCAGCATTTGACAAAACTGAAATACATAGAATAAAGGACTTCCACATCTTTAAGTCTCTATATTGCTACAGAAACGATATGGATTAAAACAGAATTCACTTTCACAGAAAAGCAGAATTTGCTTTCATTTTTAGAACAGAGAGGTAGCTGAACAGTCCTCTTAGTTGATTATGGTGTCAATTTAAATAATCAGCATAAAATTGGAATATCACATTCCAAATTTTCAAAAGTTCTATTTTCTAGCTTGTGAATATTATTATATATAAATCATATTTAAGTACCACATTCTTTATTCCATGAAAGTTTTCATTAAAGAAACATTTTTATCCATATCCATGTAAAGATTTATTTATTTGAATTCCAAGTTATAGTCCGTTTTTACGAATGTTGTTTTGCCTTTACTTCGAGCAGAAATACACGAAAACTTCCAGATTTTCAACAAATATTACATGACATTATTTATTGATTCATTGATTTTTTTGTGTTTCCGGGCGCGTCAACTGCGTTGGTCATTAATCTCATAAGTGTAGTGCTTTTTTCTGGAGATGGCGGTAATCTTCCCCTGCTGGAAGGCGAGATTCGGCACCGACCCACCATCGGCTAGTGGGGTTTCCCCCTGACCAGGACTCTCCCACCAGCGGGGCACGCCCCAGCCGGAACAAGCTCTAAACTTCCGACCGGACTCCCGGAAGATGTGAGAGTGTGGTGCATGTTAGTGTAAGTGTGTGTGTAAGAGGAGAGGATAGGACAAGGAAGAGGAAAGAGCGATCGCGCGCGGTCCGTGGCCCGTTAGGTAGGGTACTGCTCCGGCATTCGCCTGTTGATCGGAGAAACCACGGAAAACTACCGATCAGAGCAGCCGGCCGCTATAATTCTTCTCCTGACAGCAACTGAATACGACCTAACTGAAAAGCTAGTATCAAAAATCCTGTTATCAGAAAATCGCCATCAGGACTCGACGTACAGATCTAATGTCTGTGGTCAACGCTAGTGCCGAAACCGTTCAGCCTACTTCAATATAGATATTCGCCGTTGGATCTGCACGAACTCGAAAATTTGAGACGTGCAAACGGATATTTTGATTTTTGGGAGTACTTTGTCAGAAACCTCAAAAACTTTTTAAAAATTTGGTCTCGGGGCGGATCTTTACTGGGTAAAAACACTTTTCCATATTTATGTCGTGTGTGATATATATATATATATATATATATATATATATATATATATATATATATATATATATATTGCAAAAGTTCGAAATTTTTCGGGGTCTTATTGCAACTACAATATTTAAGATGCAGATATTTTCTGTAATACAAACTGTTTCCCAAAGAATGATATTTCCGTATAGACAGGTATAATTTTTCAACAGTACTTTTCTCGTAATTTTGCGTCAAATTTAGGCAATTTTTAAACAATTTTCTCTAAAAATTTCTCTAAACATTTTTCCCCACGTTATTATCAAAGGTTCAAAAATGTACTACTATTCTCATTTACAGCAATCTTTGTATTTTCAAAAACGTTACAAAACTACAAAAATAAAGTTTGAGGTTTTGTATTAAATAAAATCTGTTCTATAGTGCTGGCCAGGTAAGTAGACCAACTAATGGGACAACTTTTGAAAAATATCACTATCGGATGGGAACACGTTTCGATACTCGATTTAGGTTAGTTTCGTTTCGATTTGTGTTGGTAAAAGCCGCTGCCAAGCTTCAGACAACTACACTCTATATATTACGTTGACACCACACCAACTTTTTGATCTTGTGACTGCATAAACGTAGAAAAAGTATGTGTAGCCAACAGAAAGAATAATAAAAGAATATTGGAGGAAAGAAATCCAAAATATTTCAGACGTTGATAAAATCGTAATAAATTTGGAGAACATTTCTGGAGAAGACGATGACAATGACAGTAAGGGATAATAAGTACAATATTCATTACAACAATGTTTCTTAAATATCAAGAAGTTTTATCATGACAGCAATTCATCATTTATTAAGAAAATCATGGAATTAACTATTTATTTATATTATGCATTTACAAAAGAATGCACTATGCATTGCATCGGAACTGTCAGGCTCCATCTATTTGGAAAATCATTTAACGTGATGCACAGCCTGGTATGATTTCAGGTAAGGCATTAACCTTTTGGTTAGGTTAGCCTTATGGCTAACATTAACCTTACATTAATCTGATGATTAATGGCTAATGTACTGCATGAAGTAGATGCACGATTGATGAAATAATAACTTTTTGTTCACCAGCATTTGATATGTGTCTGGACTAGCACCACTTACCCTTTTAATGGGGCCAGTTTTTTTGAAAAAAATTTATGTGATAATGTTTTTCTTTAATCGTCAATAGAAATTATTGATTTTGTAATATCCTTAATATAGTTTATCTCCAAACATTTGTTTTAACCCTTCAGAAGAATAATTTCCCATACAGATAGGATCATAATATATATTTCATTTACTTCATCTTCACCATTATCATTATTATTCGAAATCATTCTTAGGTTTCACACATGAACTTGTCTCATATCTGTCTTGTCTTTTTAATTTTATCTCAGTTTATTGTTGCCCGTTGTGACATTATTTCTAAAACTGGTTTTGGGCAAGTGGCACCATGTTTTTGTCTTTAAATCCCACATGCATTTTGAATTTATTTAACACATTACACTAATTTTAATTCTGAAAATAACTATTCTCTTACCTTGAGTTTTTTTACAATTTCTATAAGGACAACAAGAACGTGTGCTGGTGTAATAATTATATTAGTCATGTACTGCTTGGCTGCCTTTTGGTAATTTTTTGGCATGCATATGTTATGGAAACTGGTGTATGAAATAATTTTCATTTGAATTATTTAACAAGTGAATGAAAGTGTTTTCAGGTGTAATTACTGCATGTTTAGGTATTAGTTTATAGTAATGTCGTTACAATACATAGTATAAAATTCAATATTATTGTGCAACTTTATATTTACTGTGTCATTTATTGTAATATTCCTGTTTCAATAAATAACTTTAAAAAATCAAAAAGTTATATTTATTTCCATAAATATCCCAATTTTATGTATCACACCCCATTGAAATAGAGAAGAAATATGTATAAAGAGAAAGACTGCTTCTGATAACAACAAAGAAATTACAGAAACTTGATTACATTACTGATGAATTTCTAATTTTTTAAAAAATATTTTCTTTTAAATGGTAATGAATAATTAAACAGTTAATTATTAAAATGGATACATTTGCATTAATTTTGACATCTAGACTGTTAGAAAAAATTCATTAGGTCACATAAAAATTACCACATTTAAAAATTTATTTAAGTTAAATAATTGTGAAATTGATTTATTTATTAATTAAGAGTTGAAACCATTAAGGAATTGATAATTATTAAAAAAGGAAGGTTCACCCGAAAAGGTACTTACTGTTAGAAATGTGTATTTAATAAGATATGTATTTACCATTAGAAATTGATAATACTACCGTCTCAAAAAAATTATTAATAGAGAAATTTGACCACATAACTTTTAAGTTTATATTTTTCATTTCCAGTTGACACTTTTTAACTGACACTCTCTTCTGCTCGCACTTATTCATAATGCTAACTCTTGATTAACTTATTGGCAGAGTTAATATTCGTTTATAGATGAACATCTTTTTTAATTCTAACGAAAAACGAGACGTGTGACAGTCTCGTGACGAGATTAGAGTGACAGAGACGACAGTGACGAGACTACAGTGAACAGTCTTTCAACCGCGCAAGGAGTGTGGATGATTAGAAACAAAACAAAACAAAAAACAAAACAAAACAAAACAAAACAAAACAAAAGCGAGTGAGTTGATTGGAGTAATAGTTTCATAAGGTTCATTCCAACAGGAAATTATTTATGCTGCCGTATTGCGAATCTAGTGCGGACTATTACGCGGCCTAGACTATAATTGCGAGATCTTTAATACGAGGCCTAACATTTTTTTTAATACGAGTATTTTTCGCGTAATTTCTTTTTGAAGTTAACGGAAATTATAAAAAAAACATTTTCTTGAAAAACGCTCCAAATTTGTTCTTTAATTTTTTTCCATGGATAGAACAAGGGATATTTAAAACATTCGCTTAGGTCTTAATTTCTTTGAACTCCCAGAAATTTCGAAAATTGCAAAAATTTCAAATAATGCGAGAAATTATGTGCTGCTGTAGTGCCACTAGTTTATTTGAGCAACTTAGAACAAACTTGTCGAGTTTCTTTCTCGATTGAATGATAAACTATTACATTCATCAAAAGTATTTCTACATTCTTTTATCATACATAGTTACGTCCCGTAGTGAGTCGGTTTCCTCGATTCCGAATAAAGAACACCGGTCCCCTAGATTTTCCACTTCAGTTTTGTAAAAGAAAATAAAACATGAAATGAGCAGCGAAAGGAGGAGTAGTATTGTTTCAAATTCCATTACAGCAAAAAATTGTAGCAAAACGGAATCGGAAAATTCTCAATGATTTCAAATGTGCAAATGTATATGACGTATATGAATGTATAATGTACAATTCAATTATGATGTTTCATTTTATTTTATGCACGTTGGTGTAAAGTGGATGGTAGTGGTGGCTAAATCGTCTACCGACTAGCGCTTCGATCCGAGCGGTTGCGGGTTCCAATCGCGCCTTGGGCATTGTTGTTTGTCCCTTGTCTCTCAAATACGTGTTGTCGCAGGGGGCCTCGCGTTCTGCTGACCCCAGATTAGAGGAGCCTGTAAATGTGTTGGTGTCTAGTGTATGGTCGAATATGCGTCCCATTGGGACGTAAAGTGTAACCGGCTGTCGGCTGAGAAAAGCCCTAGAAAAAAGTGTGTAGTGCATGGTGTACACCGGGCGCTTTCACCGCAACTCACTGGGGATAAGCGATAGGCTCGCCTTTTCACATCTTGCTTTGGCACTCTGCAGGTGCGATACCCTGTAAAATCTTGTGCCACAAGTATACCTATTCAATGAGTAGTTGACTATTCGCTGATTACTGAAGCAGGGAACGGAAGTTAAAAAATGACTCATACACTAGATCTCAACACAAAATTTTCATTATTAACAATAGAATGTACTCTTATTAGTTACAGACAAGCAATTTCTCTTTAAGTTGGAATTATTTTCACGGTATTTTATTTAAAAATAAGGTTGGATATAATTACACGTTGTTTTGTGAATAGATTTTTCACTTCAGGTTTGCAGTAATATGTGAAATAAAAAACTAGTTGCGCTACAGAATGACACAGACTTTCTCGAGCTTGTTTCCTTGGCCCCCAACTACCGAGGGCCTCTTCATTTACAGAAGGAATCCACTTACCAAAAGTTTCCCCAGTTACCGAAGGGCCTTCCATTTACCGCCCCATTAACGGATGGGGCCCTCATTTATCGAAGAGACACCACTTACCAAAGGAACCCACATTTACCTAGGGGACTGCCCGTCATTGCACTGCTCCGGGACTCAGCTGGCCATCCGCCGACGCCAGCGCCGAGCTCCCGTCTGTCAGCCGGCCACCTCACCGCCCTCGCCCGGGGACGCTCGCTTTCAATCGGCGGCGGCTTCGACGCGGGCGCGGGGCGTGACAGTTGTTTCAGACTGTCAAATTCGCTTTGAATCGAAGCGCACGCAGAGGCAATCGCATGCAAATGCCCATCAGAAGAGGTCGAAAGTGATTTGGATGGAACTGGAACGGACCTGAGATGTTCGCATTTCCTGCCTATTGTTGACCATGGTAAGAAATGAGCAAGCGGCAGATGGAATTACTAGGATACAAGCAGTAAAAGTTCGAGTTTGGTGGAAAGAAGACATCTGCTATGTAGACTGGTATCTGGAAAGCCAACTGCTTTCGTGATCTTACCAACAAAAATAAGCGATACCGCAAAAAATATAATTTTTTACCCTGTTTCTCAAAGAGACCAACAATATGATTTTCAAAAGATACGCACAAGATTATCAAAATATTTTTATCGCAAGTATTGATATTGTTTTCATACCGTAGATTCGTCTAGATATAAAAGTCTACAAAGTTAAAATAATTAAGTGAATTGATTTATACAATTCTTATGAGAGTTATCGTAAATTGTGACAGCAAAATGTAACTCGTTTATATATAATATTATATATAATATATTACATATATTTATATACATAATATATACACATATATACATAATATAATACATATATTTAGATAAAATATGGATATTTATTATAATATCTAAAGGAAACTGATGGCATGATGTACAGAAGGATGAATGTCTAATATAAACACTATCTACAGGCGCTTCCTTCCTTCAGATGCGAAGTTAGCAAGCGCACCCGGCCTGATGAACTCGAGCATCAGAAAATCACGTTATAAGTTAGATCCAACCGCTGAATTTTTTGCTCCGGTACTGCTGTGATATTTATGAAGAGGAGCACCGCTGTTTTTTAAACTTTCTCCGATAAATAAATCTGCATCTATCATCAAGTCTTAATCTTTTCCGATGTTCTGCAAGCATATTCCATCACTAAGCAAACTTCTAACTCGGAAGTCTCTCGTTCTCTAAAGATATGATGGATTAAAGCGCTGCGAGCAGCAAAACTGGGTTGTAAACTGCATGCTATCGCCCTGCCTCAAGAAGAAATAGTTGAAGGCTGAGTTGAGCCTTTCTGAGTTGTTCGGCTTCTTTGATTTCTTCCTTCATCTCTTTACATTTCGCGTACCATATTAGTTTTTCTTTCATCTTTTTCCTTTTAACAACCATAAAGAGTGCACCTAGGATATATGATTTCGAACTGCTGTACATCATGGTATTAAGTAAACGCTACAATTTCTTAGAATGGCAAAAGAAGATTGTGGGAAGCAGCCATAGTTCGGTCAGTTGTCAGAATAAGTATATTAATCGCAAAGGACTATAGATATTCGTTGTTGGCGTCAAATTGATGAAATTTCCTTCTCATTTATGATACTTCTACGAAACAAGAACCATTAAACAAGAACCATAACATTTTCTCGCAAAATTAGGAAATTAGTATAAATTCATGTGAGGTATACTTTAGTTCGAGAACACAACACAAATAAGATTTTTTACACTGATTTTCAATCATAAAATAAGACACATTTAACAGTAACTGATCGTAAATAGATCTTCCGTTCAAGCAGCATTTCATAGATATTCTATTCCCCACAATTCTACCACAGACCTACCCAACTATTAACAACCTGAAAATGCGATTTTTCTGTTTTTAATTTTCATTTCTGAAGGACGTGAATTTTATTTATCAAGTAAGAAAGAAGCTTATTAAATAAAATTAGCTCTACAATAAGCAAGGGAGTACGATGCACCTCGCTACTATATTTTAGTGCACTCCTTTTTCACAGTGCATACTTTTTTGCATCGCCCCAGACATTGTTTTTAATACA
Source organism: Teleogryllus oceanicus (assembly GCA_964035755.1). NCBI lineage: Eukaryota > Metazoa > Arthropoda > Insecta > Orthoptera > Gryllidae > Teleogryllus > Teleogryllus oceanicus. Next base: position 289,441,940 of record CAXIVR010000001.1, on the reverse strand, counting down.
ATAGATATTGTTTGAGAATAATCTTGGTGGACTGCGATGTTTTAGGGTTTTCCATTCCAGTGCCTCTGGGATCGGGAGGTACTAGGGTTCGAGTCCCGATGGGGGCGGATTTTCAACAACAGTCACATATCTAGGGAAAATTCAGCCCCTCACTTAAGAAGAATTCGAGAGAACGGCTGCTATACTAGGCGGATCAATACCAAAGGAAAGCTGTAGCAGTACCTTAATAAACGATACAGAGATCGCGCGTGATCTCTCTTTCCCATCGTTATTCCCTACTCTCTCCTTACACAAACATAAATCACACTTACATGTACTCAGGAGTCTTATCGGGAGCTTCGAGCTTGCCATGGCTGTGGCGGTACTCCGCAGGCGAAGATACAACGAAGTGGCAACCCCTCGAGTCGATGTGTAGGTCGGCGCCGGATCTCAAGTTCTATCAGGAGAAGAACACCACTTCCCGTGATATAACATGTACAAAATTTACGGGACTTATAAGCATACCAGTTCACGCGTCCATAAACACAAAATAATAAATTAATCGATGAATATCTTTGGTATAAGGGATTTTTAAATTAATTACTCTTTGAAAACATGTTATGGGGTAAATCGTGGGGTAACAGTGTCAGTATGGTACAAGAGCGCATTTTATACTATCACAGTAACTAAGCAAGCGTAATACCCTACGGCCTCACCGCCACATTTTGAATCAGCATTTCGTATGTACACCCTGCCTCTCTGGAACTTATCGCAAGAACAAAGCTCACTGTTGTATTTAACATGTTTTACAAACATTCCATACGAAAAGTGTTATTCTTTCCTCATACAGCCAATACCTTGACTTTATAGACACAGTTGGAATGGGTGAATGTATTTATTCACATATGATAATGTTGATGATATAGCCTGATTAATTTTGCAACGGCGTATCGAGAAGCAGAGAAAATGACAGAATCCCGAGAAAACCTGTCATGAACTTTATTTGTCCACTACCACATGAATCTATCGGGATTTGATACCAGGCACCCAGAGCAGGATCTAGCACGCTGGCCGATCCACGCCTTCGTGATCACTACAATTATTCTTTATTGTGATGCCTCGAATGGATTAACGGTTAAAAGACAAGTGAATATGGAGTTATGTTATGAATGAAGATGAAGGACTGGTGAAATGCGAGGCAAGGGAAACGGAGAACCCCGAGAAAACCTGCCGCGAACCCGCTTTGCCCACCAACAACTCCACACGGCTCGACCTGGATCCCCGGTCCCTGTAATGGAAAGCGAGCGATCTGACCCGTTATTCTGCCCGTTAATGAATGAAGTGCATAAGAATGGCACATTCTGAAAACTTTCTAGACAAAATGCTCCCATCATGGTTATACATGTTTAACTGCATAAAATACATGCAGAATGCATAAATTACATATATAAAATTGGTTTCTAATTATATTACAAATTGCCAAGTGTAATTAATAAAACTCTTCTGGTTCCCCAAATCGTCAAAAAACATTGGTTCGCATATAAAATTAATAATGCAAGTTAATGAAGAAAAATAATCGGCAGATGATGGGCAGATCGCCCAAGATCCTAAACAGTTTTCTTAACATCTTCAACGATTAAAACATTTGATTACTTAGGAATAAAGTTTGACAAGTTTTATGTATTTAGCGATCAATAAAATCTTAATATTAATCAATGTTGTTTTATATGAAGACGTAGACAATAATTGAGGAGTTTCCTACAAGAATCAAAAGAGTACGAAATCCCATATTTGTGAGATAGCTCAAGTATACAAATGATGCTTTCTGCTGGGACATTTCCTTTTGGCAAGTAGCAAACACATTGAAAGATATAAAGCGGGAAAAAATCAGAAATCCATTACTATTCACGTCTATGCTATGAAGCTTTTGGTGCGTCCTGAAAAATCTCGAATTTGGACTAGTTTGGTTCTTGAAAGAAACCCTTCAATTGTGTTTGCGACATCAAGATAATAAACGTAGAGATTGGCGCTCCCACCAGCTTTCTTTCGACAGTTGGAATGTTTGTACATGCATCTTGGCAGGAGATAGAGTTATATAAAAAGGTCGCTTTGTGTTAAGGGATGTACAGTCGGGTTTGAGAAGGATAAGAGCGTGCGCGTTCAAAGTATTCATGCACATGTTTACTTGAATTAGAGCAAATAATTTTGTTGGTTAATTTGCGTAAATACCTAAAGGAGGCCCGGGAAGATTGAAAGTAAGTATATGTATGAATTTGACGGTGTTTTTGATTTGCCCGAGTTGATTTGAAGACGTATAAATGTACCAAAGTCTTTAAGTAAGGAGGATTGTGATGTATTTCAGAATGCTTTTGAGTCTGATTCATCTTTTTACTATCAATCTTATGTGAACACAGCGAACGGATGTTTTTTTAAGAGGTGATCCGTTTGTTGCGCAGCATTGGTTTTTTATTCGGTACATTCAGAGGAATTTGAGCCGTTAGCAGTTCCATTTGTGGGGTCCACCGGTTGTGGGAGAAAGCAGACATCTAGAAACGCTTCGGGGTGGGGACATTTGCGCTTCAAACATGTATTTGCCAGAGACGGATAAATTTCGTTACGTGGCGTTGGGTGAATATCACAATGCAGTTGTTTTCGAAAAATTTGATTATGTTTTGTAGAAACAACATGTTGGAAAATTGAAAAGACACTGTGGGGGTGGATCATTTGCGGTTGACGTTAAAGGCTTGTCTTCTAGGGTAGTTAAATTCTCGGGTTTGCTCATTTTTGTTTCAAATTATAACTTAATCGACGACGAAGCATTGCAGTCACGTCTCCTCTTTGTTTATGCAGATAAGGGTGGCTATGAAGAGGAAGTTGTTTGGGCGGAGGAGGACTGTAAGGAGACGCCGTTGACGACGAGGCCGGAGACGCCTGTTTTCGAGATCACGTCTGATGAGGATTAGCTGGATGCGTAGTGCTGTTGGGGCGTTAAATTCTAAACCGATGGCTCGAATTCACCAAACGTATCATCTGCTTATCAGCAATTTGAGTAGATACATAATTCCGCCCCCAAATTGAATTCAGTTAAATTAAGTGATTTCTTTGTTGCTCCTCGTAATGCAATTAGAATTATAAAATAACAATACGTATTCTAAGTTTTGTGTATCCAGAATAGTTGTCGTTTTCCAAAATTCGCGAGTAATTGGTAGTGAGTGTTCGCAAGTTTCTAAAGATAATTGATAGCTGGCTAATGACGCTCCTCCACATTCGTTGATCTTCGGATTAGTATATGACGATCCGCCGAATCAGGTTGTTGTTTCAGCTTATCAAAATGTTCCGACTGTTAATGTTGTGCTATGTATTTAATTTAAAACCTAAGATGTATATGTCGACCTCAGTGTTAAATCAAGGTGACCATTCCACAGGCACACAAAAAAAGTTGTCACACCCAAACACTTGACATATTTTTCTCTATATAATTCGACGCGCTGAATCCGAATCTGAAACCAGCATTGCACCACCACCCTCCATTGTTTTAATCTAAAAAACACTGTGAAATTGTTGTTTTTTGTTATATATATTTTTGTTTTTGGAGGTTGTTGTCAGACCCGAAAACTTGACACATGCTTATCTATGTATGTCAACGCGCTGAATCCCAAACTGAAATCAGAATTGCGCCACCACCCTCCAGCTGTTTCTAAATCGCAAACAAAACACCCTCAAATTTACAAAATAATTTTACAGTAGGTTTTTCGCCGTTTGGGTCTGACAACAATCCCTATAAACAAAATAATAAAATTTAAGGATTTTTTCGAGATTTAAAAAAGGAGGGCGGTGGCCCAATTCTGGCTTCATATTCGGATTTAGCGCGTCGAAATACATAGAGAGACATGTGTCAAACCTTTGGGTCTGATAACGTTTTCTTGTGTGGCTGTGTTATAAAGGTTTAATTGAATTGTTGGAATTTGAAGGAAGTACTATTAATTACGAAGATAATAAATTTTTGTATGGTAGTTATTCTTATTTAAGGTACGGATATGCCGATGAGAATGTAAAATATTGGATTACTTTTGGTATTGGCATATATACATTTGTATTTTTTAATCACCGTCACGCTAATTTTGCACGTATACTAATTTAAATTGGATACACTGTCCAATGATTGCCCCTGAACCTTACAGATCACACTTATCCAATCCTTGGCTACAATTGCAGGACCTTATTGGCTGTGCATCATATTGGCCTGCATATACCAGAAGATCGTTTTGGCGTGCTGTTAACTATATGACAGTTAATTTTATTTACTTTTTTTCTTTCGTAAGGGTGTACCATTGTCTTTGAGCATTGAAGTTATAAAATTTTGTAATATATTTAAGAGACAAGACAGGGCATTGAGGAAGGTTGTAGCTTTGTGTATTTACATTTTGTATAAGATTATATTTGGCGATTTCGAATGCTTGCGCACTAAAACTAATTTCGATACTACACACCATAGAGTGTTAAATTTCACTCAGCCAGATATGTTGTTCAGACCGGTTCTAAGGTGGAGCGCGTTGGCGCTGATATGACTGAGGAAATAAGTGGGTCGCCGCTACTGCATATGACATTGACGGGCTCTAGTTTTGCTAATACGGTGTAAACCCGGCCTTGGCCTTCAAGCGTGAGTTGCGTTGAAGCGTGAAAAGCGTGGGTGCGTCCGATAGTATTCTGTCTGAGCCTTGATATAAAAAACAGAGATAGACGCTCCCATCAGTTTTTTTAATTGTTTGCGTGTTCGCACATGCATTGTATCAACTAATCAATGTCCTTTTTTGTAGAAAATCAACAAATAAATTAATTCCCTACCAATGAGTTTGTATGCAAAGCATGGCGTTAAAATTCCGAAAACGCAATCACTAACAAATCCCTGACCATTTCGGAAATATTAGCCAGAAAGCGTTTGAGGAGGTGATTGATCATTTTTCCAAGTCAATATTTTACCAGATCCTTTTGGAAAAATGGGAGAAAAGGATTTTTTACAGTCTGAAAATTCAGTTTTTTTAACATTAATTTTATGTTCAAAAGTATTTACAATAAATTGTACTTTATGAAGCGCATTTTATCATGTTACTCCTGAAGTAAACGGAACTGCCCCTGAAGTAAACCGAATTTAATTATCGCAATCATCTATTAGGTTGGAAAATGTATGAATGGTGTAAAATGGAATTCATTTTATATTCATTCCTGCTCTTCCCGCCATGCCCCGCCCTCCTTCGCGCACTCTGTTCCGTCCTCCACCCACTCCGCCCATTCTATACTGTTCCGTGCCCCAGTCCTCGCTCCACTCCCTCCTCCGCACGTCGCCAGCCACAGCCGGCTGCAGCCTCCCGCACCAATTTGTCCCGCAACGCCTTGATGTATTGCAGTTTGCATACTCTGGACAAACTGCAATTAACCCGACTTGGTTTTTCTTGGCTGCTCAAAAGAATTCGGACAAAATCTGGTAACAGGCATGAAAGTGTCGCTAATAGTTTTAGGGAACATGGATTCAAGGTGATATATTTATGTTCATACTTATCTCATCTATACTTCTAAGATTTACATACAAATGTCATGTTCATTTTATCATTTTAACTTAAATTGATACTTTTGCGGTAACCTTATTATGTTAACCTATTTACGTACCATTACGTGCGATTACATTTAGCCCCAGGGATAGCTCTCTGGTCAGCGTGCAGGCTTTCCTTTAGGTGACCCAGTTTTTTTTTTTTTTTTTTTTTTTTCAATCTCCCAGTATCGGTTGCTATGTGACGATGAGAAAGCTAACTTCTCAGGTTGAGAAGACTAAAATTTTGCGCAGGGATATCTATAAGCTAACGACACGTACCTATTAACCCATAGTCAGGCCTGGACCAGTCAGGAGCTGTTGTTATCACAGACAGGCACTTTAGATCCAATTTAAAAACGGAGACAAAGCAATCACTGATGTAATTCAACTCCAACTATGATTGTGTAAATTATTTAAAATAACACTGCAACTACTTTCGCAAAGATCTATTCTTGAAAATTCCAGCATACATTGTACACAAAATGATCAAGACAAATCAGATATTGTGTATATTATTCCTTATATATAAGGATTTATATATATGATACACACCTACTTACAGAAATCGACTCACTGCCGCGAGAACATACACACCGAATTTTTTAGATACTATATTCCTCACAGAGCTCAAGAACTATGTACAGATAGTAAAATTACATTTATGTCCAAAGCAAAACAAACGATCATCTCATTTGATCAAAGGATCAGGGAAACTGGATAACCAAGATGGAGTCATTTACCTAGATGTGGTTGGTGACAAAGGAGAAACATTCTCCAATTTAACGAAGCAGTCTCTCTTTAACAGAAGTAACTAATTATCCTATGAATGTTGGTGGCTCCTAATGATAAGAATCTTCCCTATTGAAAGCATGTTTCTTGCAATCGATATATTTTGGAGCTCGAGCTAGTTTCATTCTCAAGCGTTTTTAGCAACCAACAGATAGATTGAATTAAACTAACTTTCTTTGCTGCATTGTCATTGTTGAATAAATGAACACATGTAGTCGAGGGAAAATGAGCATAAGAGAAGCCCCAACTGGAGATGAGGACGCAGCGACGTGTACACTGCCGCCCTGAAGAGAGGCAGAGGGCTGCCGAATTCGCTCCGCCCGTGAGTCCTAAAGCGTTAGTTATGCGCAGGCGAGTCGTGAAGGGCGTGGGAGCGGCGGGCAGCGATGGGTGGCGGGGCGGGGCGGGGCGAAGTAGAAGGAGGACGGGAGCGAAGGGGGCGGGGCCGGGTATTCATTCGCTCAATGCGCACGCATCGTAAAGGCCCACGTTGGCGCGTGCTCGCTCTCGCGTACGGACTGATAGATGGCGCTCGGCAACGTGCGCCTCGTTTCCTTTCGCCCTCCCCTGATCCACCGCCTGCCGGCGCCAATGCGGCTCGCAACGTCTCGAGCGCTGTGCCGCCGCCGCCGCCGCCGCCTCCGTCTCTGCGTTCGCTACTTGCAGTATCGAACCGAAAACCTAAAAACACATATTTTTAGTCGAAGAGAAACTAGAGCCACATGGAAGAAAAACAAGGTTTTGTGACTCAACCAGAATAATAGTGTTTTCTGCGGTTCCGAATGCAATTTACTTCTATCTTTATTTCGGAATTTTGTTTCACTCCATGTTTTGTTTTTTGGCGAAAGCCGAAAATGTTGCAAATCGTTATCACTAATTTTCTTGTCTTCCATTTTCCTTCTTACTAATAGTCACATAGTTATTTTACGTTAAAATAAGTAAATAAATATTTCCCTAAAAACTTAAACAATTGTTTCGAGAAAGTTGCACTGAATAAATTTACGAGATGAAGTGAAATGTTTTCAACCGCCATTACTTTTCGGAGACCTAAAGAAAGTGTCCATTTTTATTATAAATTTTACCTAACTAAAGTACTGTTGATGCTACCTTCCACTTTTCGTATTGATCTTTGTAATATCTTCTAGGAAAATATAACTTCCATAAACGCAAAATAAAAGCCCTTCAAATGAATTGATGATTTTTAAAACATCTTATAATAATTATCATATATTTTAAACTCTTTAAATAAAACACAACGAAAGAAAAATGCCAAAATATGGTAAAATATATTTCATAGATTCGTAAAGATGAACAAACAGATATATAATTTCCTCTTCCATACGAAACCTGCGCACACCAGTGAAAATATGCCATAAAATGTTCACCCCTTCGTCAAAATCAGCATATTGATGATGGATAAGAAAGTAAACTTTCGTCGGCGATGCTTCTACTCCGCCGAATCCTCCGCTGCCATCGCAGTTCTTCCGTAGCGATGGCGGGGGCTGGGGGGACCAAGGTAGGAGTCCATATTTAGAGCGATGGCGCGGCGACGGAGGAGTGAACGAGAAAATAATTCAATTAGAACCCAATCGTCTGAGTGACAAACGTGATTCGCCGAGTGATTTCGGTGTTCGTCGCCCTTTTATAGTCGTGGAGGAAGAGGGGGAGGTGCCTTAGACGTTGAGATCGACGGCGCTTTCTCCTCACCCTCAGCCTCAGCGCCAGCGGTCTTCGACGCCATATTCACAGGCATCCCCGTTTTCTCTCTTACAACCTATGGAATCCTCCTCGCTCTCTCTCTTTCTCTCTTTTCCTTTCTTATTTTGTATTTTTCTTCTCGTTATCATTGCTTTTCGTCTATGTTCTTGACATTCATGATCATTGATTGTCTTGTTAATTATTTTCACGTTTCAATGATGGTCTCATTTTTTTCTCTTGCAACGTTTTTAGTTTCCTACATACTAATTTTCTATCCTTTTGATTACCGAAACAAAGTTTATTTTTCTCGTTACCTACGACCTATCTTTCTCATTCAGATCATATTCTTGCCTCTCTTCCATTCTTCTGTATTATCTTATGTTCCCCTTCTGATATTTCTCCCCGTACTTGTTATCTTGGGTTCACTCATGCATTTTCGGTCGTAGTCCCTATTGTTCGCTCTCATCGATTTCTCTACCTGTCTCCCATACCTCCTCGCGAAGGTAGCTCGCAGGTCAGCTGTTCCACCCCCGTTCCCCAGCCTTCGTCATTCCGCCTCGGCAACCTGCGGATCTCCAGTTATCCCCGCACTTCCTCGTGCCACCGGGACACACAGCCCCGCGCCACCCCGCGCCGCTCCCTCGCGATCCATGCTGCCCCCGCACCCCCCCGCCCCGTTTTCATGCCCCCGCCGAGCCGCTCCCGAGCCCCCGCCAAGCATTCGGGCACGCCACCCCCGTGACACCTCCGCGCCACCCCCGCGCCACCTCTGCACCACTCCCGCGCCACACCCGCGCCACAACCGCGCCACACCCGCGCCACAACCGCGCCCGCCCCCGTCGAGGAGTGCAGCCCTGGCACCGCCTCCACGCCGCCTTCATGCCACCCCCGCGCTGCCCCCGCCCGCTCTCCGTAGCCGAATAACGACGCCTGTTGCACGAAGATTCCTCCGCCGCCGCAGCTGAGAGAGGCGTAGCGCGAGGGAAGCCGAAGCAGCTTGGCCGACGGGGGCGGAGGCGAGGGCGGAGGAGCAGACGCGAGCGGAGAGCGAGGCGGGGGAGCTGTAGAGGAGCGGGGAGCCCGGGGAGCAGAGCGCGGGGATAAAATCTATGTCCCAAACGGTCGCTTTACTACTAAGAGCTGGTCGGGAATCCATTGACTTGCCAACGGAGTTTTAGCCCATAAAGCAGAGCACTTCAATATATCTGCTCAACTGGACGTTGCGTGCCGGCGAGAAAGGTGTACGAAAGGAGAGTGAAGGAGAAAGGAACAGAAAGAACGGACAGGAGCGCGGGGGTTGGGCGGCAATGGGCGGTCGGAGTCGAGTTCACGTCGCGCGCAGATGACCTGCGAGCGGCCGCCGTTGAGGTGGGCGCGGCGCGGGCCGGAAGAAGGAGGGCGTCGGGGAGGGCAGCTCTTTTCCTTATGGCCCTCGGAGTTACGACAGGCGTTGATGTCCACGCGCACTTTTGGGGGTAATATAGAGGCTCATTTGACCACTTGCACCAGACCTGACGTTTACAACAACAAAGTATCAATTCTTTTTCGGTAGTTTTTTGCACATTTCTTTTATAAGTTACGTTGAGTTCCCTGAGAAATAAAATCTAGAGTGAAATGAAATGATTACGCCCAGCTGTAAACGTTCAAATGATTACTAGAGAACTGCACTTTTTAAATCATCGCATACTACTTACGTATAATTGTAACGCTGCGGGAAAACTGGGGTTTTTCGACAAAAAAGCTAATATGGTCGAGCCCTCATATCGAAAATGTTGGTAAATCTTATTTTCTCACGGGCACGAAAGCACTGCATCTGCCCGCAAACAAGACAGGAACAAAAATCATAGGCCCGCATACATGAAATAGAATCACGTCCCCACTGATCCTATGAGTATCGGATTCTTAATCATTTAACGCAAAGTAGTTGTTCACAATAACTGTTTTCAAGCATGATAAAGGGAAACTAGAGCGCCTCCGTGAGATAGGATGGCTGGAAAGAACTATTCTCCCGCTTGGGCCAAAGGCCCACAATGTAACCGTTTTCCAGCGTGCACTAGCGCCTGAATAGTTTTCCATAAATTTAATGTTAATATATGATTTTTTAAGGAAATTTTATATACTTGAATTTTTTAAATAATAATTGTTTCGATAAAACCCATAGTTTTGAAGCTATAAGCAAAAACACTACAAACAGCGCGAAATGTTTAGGTTCTTTTCAAATTTTTCTGTGAAGCCGAGAAAAAATCTTCCGGAATTTTTTCCTGGAACAAGCCCTTTTGAGCACCAATTGACTGGACAGTGTACTGCAAATATTATTGTATATTCTATATACTGCAATGGATCGCCTTTCAATTACTAAGTGGAGCTGGTGCGGTGCCCTCATTCGCCACGCCCAGCAGCATCTCCCTATAGACAACGGACCCTGCAATAAAACTTCCTTGGTCCTGTTAAATCCATACCGACCCGAATCGACTTGCCTTTCCCGGGGGAAGACAGTGTCCATAAATCCATTATCACCACGGGGCAGACGCGAGAGTTCGATTTTTACAGGTCCTGCGTGTTAGTCAAATTTGAAACGCAGGTGTTCATATGCACGGATTTTCCCAGTAGCACTGGAAGAAAGAACTCCACACAACCACACCAAAATATTACTCGTCGCAGGAATGGAGTTAGTTAGAGAAGGTGCAGCCCTCACCCTACCTTTTCAGACGAACGTTCTAAAAATTACAAAATCTGCAAATTCAAAGCCAATCGTCTTGATAACGTGTTGAGTTTACAATATATGCCCCATTTACAATATATCTCCGCAGTGGCTCTTAGCTGGTGAGAGGGTTGGCAACACAAATTAAGTTGGAAGCACGAGCTGCAGTTTGTAACAAAAGAAAACGTAAAGTGCGGATTCATCAGAATCAAAACAGATGCAAAATTCTTCTCCCTTTCTCTTGTTTCCCAGTAATCTATTTGCTAACAACACAATTTCAATTTTTAATAGGAGGCATATTCGGTTCGAGATTTGCGAATATGGTGTGGGCTCCAGGAATCAAGCCAAAAACGAACAAAATATTTGACTACATAAACGACCAATTAGAAACGCCGTAGAGCAAATTAGGAACATACGATAGTCACGTACATTTCACGTGAATGCTACAACACGACATAAATATCGACAGAGTGCGCTGATGGCATTTGACGGTCGGAAGACACAGACAGACGATTCACCGTCAGTCAATTTTTCGTTAACCAAAACCCCAAAACATGGATTCTGATTCCATAACGTGTTTTAGGTTACTATGTAGGACATGTATTTACTATAGTAGGAACTAATACTAGGAATCAACTATAAATAGGGTCAAAATGTATCCAAATAAAAATTACGAGGTCCGGCAATAAGAGATTTTCTATTACAAAATTGCCGATACAATGCTTTCTCTCCTTAACAAGTCGAGAATGTAAAACATCTATCTTCAATATTGACGACAAGAAATTGTGATCTCTTGCAATTTTTGAAAATGCGTAGAAATAAACGAAAATTAGACATTAGTCATTTTAAAGTCTTTTGCTATATTGGAAATGAATCACGTTTGTTCCATTTCGGAGAAAATTTTAAAAAAATATTGTTAAGACTTCCACATATTCCAAGAATTAAGATATTCGCTTCAAACGCGGAAGGCCTCGAGTTCGTCCAGATCGATCTCTGAAGACCAATTTTGAAAAAACTATCTGAAAAGTTTAGGCTTTAATGTTGACCACAGAGTGACAGGCGGACGGAAGGAAAGATATTTTACCATAAAACATAAAATACGTTTATGTTAACACCGACCTGCAAAACCTCGGTTCTGTCTACACACAGTTAGAGAAATGTATTTACTACATACAAGAGAAGAATTACCCACTTACATGTTTGTGCGAAAAGAATTCTTTCAAACGCACAAGTCGTCTGATACTGGTACAATCAGTATATGTAAAAACCTGTGACTAATATGACCCTGTGACTAATAAGCAGGATAAAGTGTCTTGTCTGTAGTCAGGACATTGCCAATTAAATTCCAACATTCGTATGTTCTCACATTTTCCCAAAATTTAAAAGCATTCCCGCTAATATTTGTATATGTCACCATACGTCTTGTTTGAAATTAATATATGCTGGAGATTGTCTCAATTTTTGTAATCGTACTAATTTTTTATGTTTACAAGCAGAGTGTAAGGGACTTGTGAGCATTCCTTAGGTTAAAAAATTCATTACGGGTTTTTTTCGTCCGTCCGTCCATCAGTCCGTCCGTCAGTCCATCCGTCCGTCCGTCCGTCAGTCCGTCCGTCCGTCCGTCCGTCAGTCCGTCCGTGCGTCCGTCCGTCCGTCCGTCCGTCAGTCCGTCAAGTCCGACCGTCAGTCCGTTCGTCAGTCAGTCCGTGTAAATTTGTAAAATGCCCTATCATGATTTATCTTTTAAGTCGGATTTGGAAGAATATCATTAATTTGGTTTTCAACTGGGATCCAACGTTTGGCAAGGATGCTACTGTTACCTCAATAGCAACTACTGCAAGTAATTCCAAAGTTTTAATACAAAAGAACCTCCGTTGTTTATCTTTATTATTTTTAAATTCATGTTATTGATATAATTGTTATTTTTTCCGAAATATAAGTAGTGAAACATTTCCACCAATTTTCACGTAATATTTTAACTCTTAATTTGGCTTTTATGTGATTTCAATTTGCGCTTCCAGGAATTTTACCTTACCTTCATTAGTATGATAGCACTCGTGAGCAGAGACACTCCTGAGGTATTGACTTCGAAAGGTGTCCCCAAGGTTAGGAGAAACGGCATTGACAGAAGGTTAGGAGAGACCTAGACATTGAATTGCCTCAATATCTTATAGGTGTTTCCAAACGGCTGCTAACATTCGACGGTTTATAAAGAAGAGACGCTTGAAACAACACTTCGCCCAAATGTCCTATTACTATGAAAAGAGGATATCCCTTCTTAAGGATTGAAATCAAATGCAACAGCTCACATTTGCCTGCGCGCGAATCACGTTTTCTCCTCGTGATATTCCTTTAATACGGTGGGCGGTCTACGTAACACAAGCCTTTTAACATATTTATTTATTTTTCTCGTCATTATATGCACTTTTACCAATTGCAATTTGAAATTCTGCGTGGAACAGAATCAAGGTTCTTTTATGTAAATTGCGAAAGCCGAAAGCCGGAGTTTCGTTACCAACACATAAATGTGCAGGGAATTCTTACCTGACGTAGATAGTGAGGTTAGATTTGGTGATGTTTTGTAAATAGAAATTTACCACCGACACAATGGAACTCAACATTTCTCATCTTGTCTGTCACTAGGCACTAGCCTGAGAACTTCCCACTAGCAGTGTGATCCGTATTTATCACGCTGTGTCCTCTGTTCTTGCACGGTAACGTACTGCACCCACCCTCTCCACATCGAGTCAGTGAATGAACATTTCATCCACTTGAAGTTCGAAGTATGCTTCGAAGCTGTTTCTACTGCTACCCACTTTGAATAATATGAACATTAAACGGTTAATTCTCGACTTAACCAGTTCCAGACAATAGATATAACATACACAATCGCCGCGTACATTGAAGGTATTGATACTGAATACCTGAATGGAAGAATTACCTCGTGAAGTGAATGTAATATGCATTAATAAATAGTCAATAAAGTAGAGAAAATAGTTGCGTACTTACAGAGCCACTAAGTAATGTTAACGGGTTTATTCTGACTTGGTCATCAGTCTCGGTATGAACCGCAACGAAGATTTTGGCGATCTGCAACCACCGTAAAAGCGGCAAAATCGACAGAGATATAACCGGGGGCGAGAGATGACGAATCTCGAGCGCACTAATGAGAACGGATGCCGCCGGCTGGGGCGCCAGCGCGCGATCATACATCGCGGTTTGGCAGAGACGGCCTTCGGTGCGGACAACAGCTTCGAAATGAATACGAATCCCGCCGCTTTCAGCGCGTCGAACATAATCATTTATCTCAATTTACTTCTCAAACACAAGGGGCGGACATCGTATCTTAAAATCAATTTTTCACGAAATCCTCCCTCTCGCCTCGTTATTGGGGACACGCGAGAAAAAAAGAGAGGGAGAAGGAAAGAAAGAGACCGATTCCGAAGCGCGTCGATTAGTCTTGTACGATCTATTCTTCTTTCTTTCCTTCTTAATGGATCAATCTCTAACATGACGCGCTGTGCAGAGTTCCGCAGTATTCCGGCATGACATTTTGAAGCACAAGTCCAGCGCACATTTTTTATGACACGGAATGTCACTGAGAGTAATAATCTAATATATATTAAATGAGTGCTGATTCAAAATTATTATAATGCAGATGATATTAATAAGAATTTCATTAATATCTGTATTTGCTTGAGGAGGGTTTTGAAAGAAACCTACGACATAAAAGTTGCGAATTGAGTAAGTTACACTTAGAAATTGAAATAAATAGCATCATTGTTGTACTTAACATGAAGTAACAGAAACAACTTCTGATAATACAAAATTAAGGTAGAGCAAGTTTATAATTGATCTTCAGTTCTGATTTTGCGTTCGGTTCTTATGTTCATTGCCAATTCAATCATTATTTTTATTACATACATCAAATCGCAGAAATCAAACGGAACGCTACTTAATGTGACGACCGGACATGTCTAATATATATGTAGGGAATCCAACACCATACATTTAGACCAGCTGTGCGCTATTTGCGGCCCTTTGGTATATTTTCTGCGGCCTGCGAGTGTCGAACGAAAAATAATATCTACTCAGGCTTCGTAAATGAAGCTGAGTTGATATTTCCATATTTCTTCTGAGAACTCTTGAGAAAATCTGACGTTACGTTGTAATAGAAATGTTTATTTAAGGAACCGCCCAGTAAGGTGTAAATTAACAAAGGTCCGCTGGCGCTTGGGAGTCTTCGGTGTCTCTCAAGATGCTAGACTGCGGAAAACCAACAGAAATCTCATGCACATAAATTTCAGACTCAGCTAAAAGACTGTTTATAGACAAGCTTATGTGATTAGGCGTGGTGAAAATGAAGTGGTTGAATATTGCTTCTAGATAAAATCGGAATGTTACTAAGGAGCATCGTCTTTCAGGAAATATGAATAAAGTAACAAGACATTGCTATTAAAGTTATTGTTATTGAAGTTACAACAAGTTATTGTTTTGTTGTTGAAGTGTACTCGTATGCATATGTGTACGTATATGCGAGCATGTAAACATTGGTAAAGCTCTCATTAAACTATTCCAAAGTTGCACCAACAAATTTAAATAGAGAAAATTTAAGATTCGTATCTTTGTTAGTTGATTTTTTCTGATTCAATGTAAGAGATAATATATTGTAGCTACAGCCCTTCATGAAATGAATTATAATATTTGTCTCTAGAGTTTGTAACTTAAATCCTCTGTAGTTGCGGACGTTAGCGTATCGGACTGTTGTCCGAGTTTGCGGCTCAAACACAATCGAAGCCGTGAATTTTTAGGGCGAAAAATCCTTCTACGCCTTTTAGGAGAAGTAAGACAGCTGTCCCATGTAGTAGATTTACTGCATGTGAAAGATCCTCAGCCTAAATGAAGCCTCTGAGCAAAATTGAGTTCCGCCTGTTTCGTCGCCAAGATAATACCCCGTTTCTTCGCTAGGTGATGAAAAGAGCGTAACGAAATCTGCGTGGTTAGTCGGAAGATCGGGCCTGATGGCCCGAGTCTCGCCACGTAAAATAAGGCGTAAACTAACTAACTAGTTCAGATGTTCTGGCTTCCATTTTATGAATATATTTTCCCTTCCGTAGTGAGCGAAGGTTGATTTTCGTCGCCATGCATATCACATGGTCTTGACCTCGCGTCTCTCAAGCCCAGTATCTTCCAGGACTAACAAATCACACCAAAGGCGATTTCAAGTCATATAAGTCAAATCACAAGTCAAATCACAATACAGTCAAGGGATATCACACTACAGTGCGATATACCGAATCCTCCTCTAAGAGTTAACATAAAAAATTGACATTTTCTGTATTTAATTTTCATTAAAAATGTATGGATTGCTCAAAACTTTCATATATAATTTATTATCTAACCTACAGCATCTCTCAAAATGGCTGCTAATTTTGACGCGTAAGGTTTTAAACGAATATTACTTTGTCTTTAATTAGAGGGCTGCGTTTTCGTTTATATTTGTCAGAACGTATCATTTCGGGGGTTGCATGCACTGCCAGTACTGAATTTTGATGTTTCTTTGTATTTACGCTTGTTTTGGGTAGTAGGTAGATGTGTTTCTCGATCGTTTTGTTCATTTGCCCAAATAAAGTTTGTTTTTGTAAAACTATATTTTGGATCAAAGTTCCTTTTCTCAAAACCTACTCAGCCAATACTTCTTAAATGAATACAGGTGTCCTCAATATCATCATTAAATGTTCTGTATTACATTAACGACACCAAGCGCTCGAATTATTAAATTATACCAAACTAAAGACAAATAATTTAATAAATTTTTGACAGCGTACATTATATTTGTTTTAAAATAATTATTTTGAATGAAAGAAATATACATCTGCTGCAGTGTATGTTATTCATAACGGTTTTTTTACCAGTATTAAATCTCAAGAAAATACATTAAATATATTACAAAAGAAATTATATTTATTTATTACACAGTTTTATATTGTTAAACTAGATGTGCTACAGAATGGCACAAACTTTCTTGTAGTAATGTTTTTTAAATTTCCTTGATGCGGACTGGATTTACGGTGTTGTCCCATCCTCTTGCCAGCTGCCATCTATTGCCGACGAAAGTACATTTTTGAAATTTTCTCAACCTTTCAGTTTCCTAATAGTAGAACCACAATATTACTTAGAATATATTAGAAGAACACGTCCTAAATAGAAATTTTTATTCAAAAAAATTACAGCTGTTTTTAAGAAAATTGCAGTTAAGCAATTCTGTAAATGCAAAATTCGCAGTTTTTAGAGGAATCCATCTAGTTTCAAAAACTTCATTTCAAAATTTCTACTTACAATGCAATAATATATATATATATATATATATATATATATATATATATATATATAAATCAAGCAAATGTGAATATTAAAGAGGGGAGAGGTATTTCAAAAAAATTACTTTTATTGAATTTTTGAAAAAACAAAAGAATACACTGAAATCAAATTTGCGTTATTTTAAACAGTGCAAATAACACTAAAGAAAAAAATTAGAGCAACTTTTGAGAAAATGGAGTTAAAGCCTTTTTGGAAAATGCGGAATTGTGAGCTCGTTTTCACAGAAAACTCTTGAGTTTTTGAGAAACTTTCTCACATCATTTAAAGTATATGCTTATAAATGCAATATTGTTAACAAATAGTCTGTAATGTAAATATTACCGTCGTGAGAGATAAGTCAAAAAATTAAATTTTTGTATATTTTGAAAAAAACAGAAGAATAGAGAAATATGGCGTTTCTGACATTTTTTGGCACTATTCCTGCCATACATTTAAAGCAATTTTGAGCCGGTTTTGAGAAAATCTTATTTTTGTAATATTTTAAAATTGCAAATATTGCACGCACTATTAAACGAAAATTACTAACATTTTCGAAAAATTCACACGACCTAAATAAAAGAAACAATTATGGACGACAATTTCATATGATGGAAACACCAATCTTCCATTTTATAGTAGTAGGAAAACACCAAAAATCGTGAAAATCGGACCTATGCCACCTTTATACGAGTATTTTACTCTATTCTTGCAAGAAATTTAAAGAATAAAAATTGGGAGAGGTTTTTGAGAAACTTTTGAAAATGTCCGGGGATCTTCATGTAAAGTACCCCCACATGTTTTTTTCAGAATTTAAACGCTTCAACTAGAGCTAGATGCCCAGGAGTTTCTTCAATTTAAAAATCGTATGTATAGGAGCTAGTAGAGTTCACAGACGGATAGACAGAGAGACGGACGGACGGACGGACGGACAGACGGAGAGACGGAAGACAGACAGACGAGACGACGACAGACAGACCAGACAGACGAGACAGACCAGGCAGACAGACTGAGACACAGAACACGACAGACTAGACACAACACAGACTGACAGACACAGACGACAGACGACAACACAGACTGAGACAAACGACAGACACAGACAGACGAGACAAGACACAGACGACAGACGAAACAGGACAGACAACACACCAGACAGACACAAACAGATGAACAAACAGACAAACAGACAGACAGACAGACAGGCAGGCAGACAGACAGGCAAACAGATAGACAAACAGACAGACAGTCTGACAGGCTGGCAGGCAGGCAGACAGACAGGTAGGCAGACAGGCAGACAGACGTATTAAAAACCCTTTTGGTATCAGGTACTCCAAAACGTGAATTTTGGTTTAAATCTCGAAATCTATTTTCTGAAGCATTAATAACTCCTTATATAACATTATATAACTTCGTATATACGTACTGAGTATACGAGAAAGTAAAAACAACTTTTTTATCCAATAATTCTAATACTTTATATAATTTATATTTTATTTTTCCACATGTCCCGATCTTTATAAACATTATGCTAAAAAAATTATTTTTCAAAAGTCCATTATTTCTGTCAACTAGCTATGTTTAGGTCTTCCTCTTTCTTCTCTATCCACAGGAAACTACTCTAAAATGATTTTTGGGATTCTATTCCCTGTTATTCTTCTCACATGTCCAAACCATTGTCGACAAAATTAACATGAAAATAGTAAGAGAGTAAATAACATGAAAATAGTAACAGAGCGCTGACACCCTGGCTGCCCCGGGTGCGTGGCGTCCTCTCGCCCGCCAGCCCCGCGGGCGGGCGCGTGGTCCCCGGGCGCGCGGGAGAATCGATTCGGGGCCCTCGAAATGCGCGCCGGGCTGCCGGCGCCGCGCCGCGTCGCCCCGCACCCAGGGGCGAGCGCCCGCTCTCCAAGCACCCGATTAGTCAAACCGTCCCCGAATGAAGTTGAAACAAAAGTTGTGTTGCGCTAATAGACTCCGGCCTGCCGATACGGGGGGCGGGACGCGCGCGCCGAATCAATCAAACGGCAATTACCGACGCAGGGTGGGCGGCAGGGCGGCGGGCGCGGCGCGGGAGCGGGAGCGCCGGCTGACGGTGGCAGGGGAATCACAGCCGCTGAGGGTGCCAGCGAGGGCGTCGCCACGGTTTACCTGCGGCAGGTGAGTGGCGGGAAAAGACGGCGAAGGTGGGCGGCAGGGCGGCGGGCGCGGCGCGGGAGCGGGATGGTGATATTTCTCATGGATTGATTGATTGATTTTTCGTGTTCCGGGCGCATCAACTGCTTTGGTCATTAGTTCGTTAGTGTAGTGCATGCTTTTTCTCGGAGAGGGCGGTGATCTTCTCCCGCTGAATGGCAGATCCGGACCGACCTACCGTCGGCTAGTGGGGTTTCCTAACCCACGCCCAAGTCTCCCACCAGCAGGGCACCGCCAAGCGGACAAGCTCTAAGCTCCGATCGATCCCCGGAATAGTGGTAGTGTAGTGCATGTTAGTGTAGGTGTCTGTAAGGAGAGGACAGGACAAGGAAGTGAAAGGAAAGATCGCGCGCTCCGGACCCGTTTATAAGGTACTGCTCCGGCATCCGCCTGGTGTTGATCGGAGAAAGCACGGAAAACTACCGATTAGAGCAGCCGGCTTCTAGAATTCTCATCCAGACAGCGACTGAATTCGACCTAGCTCAAAAGCTAATGTCGAAAATCCTGCCGCCGTCAGGCCTCGAACCTAGGACCTCCCGGTCATATGTTCTCATGGAGGCACACAGGACACCGAATGGCGAATGGTTAGTCTCAGCTGTGGAAAGTCGTCAGTACAAATTCGCAACTGTCTGGATTTTTTTTCAAGCAGATCGTATCAGAAGTGCGCTGTGGAAGCTTGCGGATTGATAAGAGAAGATGGCGTTGGATACAGCAAGGGATAGATAGTCGCTCAGGTGAGTCCAAGATATGGAAGAGGATAAAATGGAAGGTTTATGGAGTGAGCGGCGTAGCGTAGAGGGGGCAGCAGGGGCGGCCCGCCCCGAGCGGCAATTTTAGGGGCAGCAAAATTTTACAATAAATAATAATACCTCTTTGAAATTTGAACCAATTCATTGCATATTTTTGTCGAACCGATTGAAATGAGCACGGAATCTTTCATTCCTTATTCTGTGACAACTTTTTAAAATGAAAGTGTAGTGAATATTATATTGTAAAGCATGTCATTATTATATTGTAAAACACATGTACATGGCTTTTTTTATTTGCAACCTACACAATACAGAATAATGATGATTGTTCTTGCCGAAAAGTTCTTTAGAACTACTCTATATATTTTAATCTTTTAAATTAAAATACCTAAATAAGAGGGCGAAATTTTCCTTCGGCTCGGGTGGCTGACACCCACACTACGCCACTGAGTGGAGTACAGGATGCGGGAGCAGGAAGTGCGTAGAGATATGAGGCGGGTGACCGACTATGTATTTGGGCGGACTATATAATTGTATTTGGAAGCTACAAGATATTCAGCAAAGGAGTTGGGAGCATCGGCCGTAGAATACTAGTGAAGCAATAATCGGGTGGGAAGCGAGAAGTGGAATGTTTAAAGAGTCACATAGGGTGAGAATGATGGAGGACGAAAACTGTATAGCACGGCGAGGACTGGACACGTGACGTCATATTTATTTAAACACATATTTTTTTCAATATTTCGATATATTGATATCCATTATTTTATACTGTCCAACACAGAGAATTATCAATAAACCGAAGCATGCCCGGTGATAATGAAAGGGCATTCAATGATATATGAATAGCTGTTCAGTACACTACGACAATTAAATATTTGATCATTAATAATGTAATGACATTTAGTTTCTCCTGACTCATGCTGGTTATAAATCTGGGTACTCAATTGGCAGAACGTCTTTGTCGCATCTCTCTTCAAAATCGGGATTCTGATTGATTGATTGATTGATTTTTTCGTGTTTCCGGGCGCGTCAACTGCTTTGGTCATTAGTCCCGTTAGTGTAGTGCATGTTAATTTCTCTCGGGAGATGGCGGTGATCTTCCCTCGCTGAATGGCGAGATCCGGCGCCGACCTACCGTCGGCTAGTGGGGTTTCCCCCTAACCAGGACTCTCCCACCAGCGGGGCACCGAACCAGCCGGGACAAACTCTAAGCTCCCGACCGGTCTCCCGGAATATGCGATAGTGTAGTGAATGTTAGCGTAAGTGTGTGTGTAAGGAAAGAGGATAGGACAAGGAAGAGGAAGGAAAGATCGCGCGCAGTCCGTGGCCTGTTTGTTAGGATACTGCTCCGGCATTCGCCTGGTGTAGATCGGAGAAACCACAGAAAACTATCGATCAGAGCAGCCGGCCGTTAGAATTCTCCTCCAGACAGCGACTGAATTCGATCCAGCTGAAAAGCTAGTGTCGAAAATCCTGCGGCCGTCAAGACTCGAACCTAGGACCTCCCGATCAGAGGCGCTGCAGTGACATCAGCTGATGCACTGAGCTACCGCTGCCGGTCCGGGATTCTGAAATATTGATATACTGTACATATACAGAGGATTTATATTAGTTCTTTATTCGTACACATACAATGTATATTGGATACTAGAACTGGGCTAGCAATGTAATGCAATAACGGTATATTGGTATTTTTGTGAAACGGGCCCAGCACGAGGCGCACGGCGAGAGGAAGGACCTGGCGGGGCAGCGGCTGGCGACGAGCTGATTGTATCCTGCGCGGTGGTTGGCGGCCCGCGAGTCCTGCGGGCGGGCGATACGCGACGATGGAGCGAGAGCGAGGGGCGTTGGGGTGGGCGGGGTTGTAGCGGGGGGGAGGGGGAGGTGCCCAGTGTGGCCAGCGCTCTGTGGCGTAGCGTACCGTGGCGTAGCGCGACGCGGCGGGCCCAGTCCCTGTGGGGAAGGGCTTTCAAGCGCCACAGAGAATGCGGGAGCTGTGTCACCGGAACGATGTTACTCGCAGTGAAATGTAAACCGCTCTGCAAGAACGTGTGATTTGCGATTGAAAACCTCAACCATTTACGAAACGTAGCGTCAAATGAACGATTTATCTATAGAACGGCGCAGATGTATTTAACCCAAAAATCGATTAATCTATCGGCCGTGGTGCACGCGTTTATGTGAATGCATGCATTCAAAGGATCGCGTACAGAAATATGTAATTGAATCAACATATTTAGTATGCATGCCAGTCAAATGGCACTTCGACATATCTTTCGTACATATCGAGTAATAGTGATAAACATGTTCATATACATAGTTGTGGTTACAGAATACAAAACAAGAGGTGTGCGATGAGGTTCTCCATTAACCAATAAGAAAGACAAATGAAATTAACCCTTTCATACTGATATATTTGGCAAATTGTTAATGATTAGAAATTAAGTTGAGGTATGTGCTGGAATGTTGACATTATTTCACTCATTTTCATTACTGAAGCCTGGAGGAACTAACTTGAGGATTTTATATGACGAATCCAAGTGTTGATTTAAATGTTTCATTTTCAAATACTAATAATGTAGATTACAAATGTTCTAAGAACTTCTTAGTTGGAACGGTTTTACTAACGCAACACATTGTAGGTAAAAATACAATAACCACAAAAATATTTATTTTATTTAAGGAATGTCAGTGCAGTGAATAAATGTGTTAATTACTAGAATTTCTCATACCGTTCCAAATCGCCAAACATAAAATAAACAAAATAAAACTAGCTGGTCCCATGCAAAAACTCTTCACATAACTTAAAAAGTGAAAAAAACCTTGTCCTAGTACAAATATCTTGGAACCGCCAACTCCTGAAACGTGCCTTGCGGCATTAGGGCCGTGTGTTGCAGTAAAAGTTGTTTTAATGTCATAATCCGAAAACATCCATTTTCTACATCTCAAATCTGTGGGATGCAGGACTGAGGAGGAATCCCTATCCAGCATAGAGAACTTTCAGGGTTTTGTGTCCACGGTATTAATTGTCAAAAATCGTCATCTATCCTCAACGTACTACATTGAGGATTATCGCTTTCTTGTGTTATTCTGAAATTAAATCATCCCAAACATCCTGTGCATACTGTTCTTTTTCTACAAATAACTTTATTCGATCTTTAGAACATTGCCTTCAAAGTTCAGTTTCTCAAATGTTTTTGGAATTTCCGCATTCGGGTGTTTCACCAACTCTATAAATGAAAAAATGAAACCACTCGGCCTCCCAACGTAACAACTTTGCTCTTCCAAAGGTATTAAGTTTAGTGCAAATATTTCCTTGATGAGGGTTTGTAAATTCAAAGGATATATCGACTAAACAAGCAATTTAATATTACTCGGCGAATTGTAAACGACTCAGCAATAATGTATGTTTTCCAACTGAAAGCCCCAGTCATACATGAAATGATGGAGAACGAAGCATTTTAGCTTCAAAATGATGTTTGACAAAAACATGGAAATCAGCATATCTAGCTTATTACGCATGTTTCAAAACATTTGTTGCAAATATGTTCTATAGCAAACATTTTATTTCGCAAATCAATAGTTAATATTATGTGTATTATAGTAAACCAAATCGAATAAGAAAATGTAGATAAACGAAAAAAAGTAGTGACGCTAAAACATCTTACATTTCTCGCGTGATTTCTAACGTTTTCACGGACTACTGTAGCTCAGACTGACGGTATTCGACCTAGCTATGTAGCTATTTTCGAACATACTGCCACCGTTGGGACTCGAACCTAATGTCACCCGTTCAGAGTAACTGCGGTAACTGCATTTTGTAATGAAAATATTGTTCAATCTGTGTATTTTAAAAATCAGTTTGTAAATTGTATTTCCTCTGGAATCGTGCAGGTACGTGGCCGCTCCCTCCGCCCCCCGAAGGCTGGCGGGAGAGGAGCGACGAGGCGATGCAATACGAGGCGAGGCCTGGGCGATGACTGGTATCTCAGCCTCCTTCGACGAGAGTCGATCGAAATCCCCCTGTCTCGAGAGGGAGGAGGGGAAGGGCGCGGGCGAGGCGGGGCGGGGGCGGCGCTTGCTGACGGACAGGTGTCTGCAATTAGGGCGAGCCAGCCTTCTTTTTCCGGTTCCGTCTCCCGAGTCCGCCTTCGCGCAGTAGCCTCCTGCCCCGCGCCGCCCTTTGCGGTGCTTTCAGGGAAACACAGAGTGGAGTGAGCCAGAGAAAAAGAGAGAGAAAGAGAGAGAGAGAGAGAGAGAGAGAGGAAAAGGAATAGCGGGGCGAAGACAGAGATCAAGAGAAAATGAAGAGCGGTTGAGACGGGAATGTATGAGAGAGAGACGGGGAAGCAACACAGAAAAAAAAGGAAGAGCTGACGGAGAAAGGCGAGGGGAGGGGACCGATCGTCTGCTTTGAAAACGAGGGCAGAGGAAGATCACGAACGCCAGTTAAAGATTTTCAAACAAAAGACTTTTAATAATTATACATACTTTTAATGGTTCGCTGTGTAACGAATTCCCTGATTAAAAGATCAACCAATAATATAATAATATCAGAAAGAAATGGAATTGCCCATTGTCCAACGGGCAGATTACTGTTTATGATTGCCGAAGACAAATCTTCGTTTGACAATAATAGATATGTCGGAAACATTGTGAAAAAGAATATTATATCTCGATCACGATGTATTGAATGTTTATTAAACTTTCATTGAATTTTAAATAGAGTATTTTGAATGCAACGGTTTTGTGGTTAGTTTAGCTTCAGAAGTTCTGGAAACAAATTAACTCTGATATTGAATGCGTGTGTTACCTGCGAGAGAAAACAATACATTTAAATACGACACATATATTTATAAAATATTAATGACCCAAAATTGAAAATATCTACGTTCACTTCAGAAAAAAATTAATTTGTTAGTACGACAGAAAAATGTTTTCTACAATGTAACATTTTTATTACTTGATTGTGCTAATATTCATGCACGTGATCTTAAAAAGAACGATTACCGTTGGAACCCTACGGGAAACTAGTGGCGCTACAACAGCACATACCTTCTCAAGAGTGTTCAAGGAAAATGAGACCTGAGCCGTTTTATAAACATTTTTACTCTATCATTAAAAAATATTATAGAAAACATGTGGAGCCGTTTTAGAAAAGAATAATCTTCAAAGTCTACATTGAAAGTTGCAGTAGTAACGTCACTGATCGAAGTAAAATCTGTCCCTGATAGTTTCTACACAAGAAATGTATTCCTGTGCCAAAAGAAGGTCCATATTCAAATGAGTATACCGACAGAACTAAAAGAAGCCATCATAACATCACATTATTCGAAAAATCTCTAAGTTTCTGCCAAGGAAATAATTACAAAAAGCAAAAACGGTAAAAAATACGTACCTTCGTAGAGAAAATAAATATTCATTTATTTATTTACAAGTATTTTACGTCAAAACGTAAACATTTCCAGACGGTTTTTAAGACTGCTACTGTCTATGCAACCATCATAGGAATTAAGCAAAAGTTATTTTAGAGTTATTTTAGAAACACTGTCATCAGGCTATGCTATTGATGTGCAAGCATTCAGTGACTACATTGGACAAAATAGAGAGCTTTAATTAAACTTGTACAGTTGGTTTCATATACCAGTGACTGTTAACAAAATATTATTGCATGATGATGCCATAATTCAGTCAATTGTGCTTCCAATCGGACAACTTTCTCAAGAAGGCAAGCGGCTAGAAATAAAGACAAGAGGCATTTCAAAGAAAATTTCACTAAAAATCATCAAGAATAAATTCGAAACTCGATCACCTTCAAAACTGCTGATATCATCTGATCCATATATTACCAGCTTAGGAAAATCCCGTTAACCGAAAACTAATACGCCACGCAAAGTCATGAAATTGTTGTGTGATACAAGTTCTCTGGAAAACAAATGAAAAAATATGACATAACGAGGTCAGTTTACGAATTTAATTTACTTACTCAATGACAAAATTGTCGAAACTGCATGCGTTATTATGAGGGGCAAAAGTTATATTTACAGTTCACAATAAAAACTTCTGAATGCTCATCATATACTCAGAAAACCAGTTTCCCAAAATATTAATTTTTAGGAGTTAGTTGCTCGAAATTACACACTGTGCGCCGCCGCGCTTCAGGCCGAAACTAACAGGTAGCGCCTTTGCGATCTGTAATCGGCTTTCTGGTATTCCTTCGATCTTCACATCACCACCGATGCTGCGTGGCCGTTGTGGGGTTTGTGCGAAGCCTCAAACGCCACAATATATATATATATATATATATATATATATATATATATATATATATATATAGATAGATAGATAGATAGATAGATAGATAACGGAATTTTAACCCACGTTAAAATAACTTAAATTTGTTGTATGAATGATTTCTAAAGAAATGACAATAAATAGTTTTCCATTTATTATCTTGTGTAGGATTGTTTTGTATGAGGATCATACAAGTCATACATATATCATCAATAGAATCAGAAAAGTAGATATTCACTACATGCGATTGAAGGTCAGTGGCATGTGCTTCGTAATGATAGGAGAAATTTTGTTTTGGCACAGGATCCAACAACGATCAGAGAAAATTGAAATAAGATTAATTAGAAATTATTCTTTTATTTAATATAAGATTTGTGGGATTTCGGCCTCTCGTCTACTGCGCGGCACATCCGCTGGTGCGAGGCGTCCATGTCGCATACATAAGTTAACCCGCTATCACCCAATGCTTCTCGTAGCTCAAAAACACATTCATAATTCTAGTTTTGAAATATTTTCCTAAAATCATTTAAAAAGACACATCAACGTATAAGAAAATTGTTCCTTGTAGAATAGTGTAGTCCTTCAAGAAATTTGATATTTTTTAAAATTTTCTGCTTAATTTGTTAACTCTTACTTGTTTTTCCTAATTATCTTACACTTTAGTCTAGTAGGTACACTTTCTCTACTGTCAGAACAAGAACCACAACCAAAGAAATACTGAAAGCCTTTATTGCTTTTCTTTTAGAAAAAGTGTTTGAAGATAAATACTTTTAACGAGAATTTTTTTACAGAATATTGTACACGTTTACGAAATTCGCCTCTCTTTTTCATATACACCATGGTATCTACATCGCGATATTCTTGATATTTTAATACACATAATTTATATGAGAACTTATCTCGAACATTAAAAATCACACGACATGCGGTGCATGTAACCAAAAGCACAATAAGATCCAATGAAAACTAATCAAGAATTACTAACGACAAACTACAGTCAGCCGACGACCTAAACTATCGAGAGTCTTGCAAACGGAAACGCACCAGCCAATCAGCATCTATGACGGAATGCAGTAACAAAGATTACAGGTAGAGCACAATACGTCGTTGGTGCTTTATGACATAATATGCCATAAAGTAAATATTCATTATTTTATTAGCAAGATCACATTATCTTATAAGCTTTGAATTCGTTAACAAGAATCGTGTGTTATGCGTTAATGAACTGAATCGCATCCAATGTCTTAAACTTTGCTGACTTACGCGGGGGAAGGGGAGAATGGTTTTCAGCCAATGACATCGCTAGTCGGTATTTCAGATACGCGAAGCAGCGTGATGGACGTAACGAGTTGTCGCGTTGAGAAAGCCTCCGTCCGATCATTAGGGACGGCCAACCAAATTCAAATTATCTACCGCTATGCAAGTACACATTTGAATGTTATTTAAAAAGTAGATCTTTTAATTAAAATTATCCGTTTTATTTCGTTATGAACTTAGACATAGTAGCACTATATTGATATCTATGGAATTATTTCATCGTGACAATTTAGATATTTGAAATTGTTTCCACAAAAAAATGTTTGAACAAGTTTATTCAAACTGGCAGTTTAAAAATGTAACCTTAACACAGTATTCACGGACACGCAGATAGAAGTCAATGGCTTAGTGAAAAAGTTAGTTTTCCATGCAATAACAATATCGGCACCAATAAAACGGCTTTTAAAGTGGATTAATGGGTTTAAGGATACCACAAACTCCGTAAACACTCCATTTTTTGGCCTTTTTCGCTACATTTTAGAAACTAACGAATAAATATCATTTAATATTATTTTCATCAACGCTTATCTTATTTTTGGTGGAGATGGTGCCCACGCTACCCCGCAACAATTTTATGAGCATTATGGGCATCATTTAATCTGTACCTCAAGGAATGGGGTGCTATACAAAACCATAACAAGATTAGGTGTTCCGTTGTTCCGACATGCAGTTCCTCAAGAGAATTATCAGTTTTCTATCTATCTTATAAATGAGTAAAATACTTAGAAGAAAAATCAGGCATCGAATTAAAGGCTTTTTTTGTAATTTATTCAACCTACAGAAAGATTGCCCTCGCGCAATTGCTCAGCGTGCTCGCTTTCCATGACGCGACCCCGGGTTCGATCCTCGGTCGGACAAGATTATAGTGTACGTTTTCCTCGCAATGTTCCAGTATATGCTGCTGTTTGGCGATGAGAAAACTCGCTTCTGAAGTTCAGAAGACCAGAACATGGCGTAGGGATGCCTGCTTGCTAACCACACGTACCCCGTAACCCGTGGCCGCAAGGCCGGGACGCCGCTGGTATGCCCAGGCTTCGTCAGAGGCTATTGCGCCAAAAATACATACATACATTCATACATACATACATACAGGAAGGTTGCTTTGGTGCTTTCGTATTTGCTGTGTAATTACATCACCAATTACTAAAAATTCTTTGCATAACCTATTTTCTTCGCGACAACTATTCTGTTCAACTGTGAAAATGTGCTGATCGGTTAAATGACAACACATTCTTCAAGAAATTAAGTCCAAATCGTATATGATGTTGACAGGCTGGCGGTCGGTCGATAATTTCTTAAGAGGGACATACCACTCGCTTTGGACACAATATAAGTTCTACCTGTTAAGTACTTTGCGAATACAGTTGGATCTTGCAATTTTTTTTAATAGTCGAGTGAGGCATGGATGAGTTGCAGGAAAGTATTTTCACCAAATATTTTCGATACTTTCCAGACTTGGAGACTTTCAATTCTGTGTACTTTGTACACCCATTAGTGTGCATAGGATATCAGCAAGGGAAATTTCAAAGGGACGCATCTCATTCCTCTTTATCTTTCAACCTCGTATTGAAATCTTTAAGGTTCGTTCGCAACTTCATTATTTTGGTAATTGATCTTATCCCATTTCTTGGAAGCATTTCCTCTGTTCTGTCATCTTTTTGTCAACCCAAACAGTACAAACTGCTAAAGCGGCACACTGTCAAAGAAATGCTTTTATATTACATTTCCAACTAGAGTATTCATTACTTTACAAATAGCGTAAAGCTTTTTTTGGGTTATTTAAATCGCATCAGCATCTAGATCATTAGCGACCACTATTGGAGTTAAAGTTATGGTAACTATGAAGATGAAACGAAACGATAAGGTGTAAAAGAACGAACACAAATATAACCATGCCCGAAGCGGGACTCGCGAACCTTCGGTCCGAGATCACTACGACACTACTGCCTCTGCGATCCCGGCCACCGGGCTGGCAGCGTAAAGTTTCTTAGAACTTATACATACGTGATCGTTTCTGCAATGAGACACACAGAAGTACAATTTCTCGTAGTTTTTCTGTAGTTTATTGATGATTTTATTCACTGTTCACTAAAATTTGGCCTCGCTTGATTCGCTTGATTTTCAGCTTTAATTTCTTCTTCTTGTGTTGGTTCCTCGCCTGATAGTGTGTTCTCTGGTTGTGTCTTTTTTGTAGTTACGTAGCTATCTATTTGTTTAAGTCAATTCATTTCGGTATCTAAGAATACGCGACTCATTTGCATAGAATTGAAATTGCCACCCCATTGTTCATTCAGTGTGCCGTCTGGATAGATTATTTTCCATTCCGCATGCATCCTTATTCGAAACTCTTCACACTCGTTGCCACTTTTGGGCTAATGTAGAAGGCACGCATTATGGAGATGTTCACAACATTACTTCATCTCATACGGCGGCTAGATTACCTTAATACGATAGAGGACCCTGTAAGTGGATACTTCCTGGCCTTCAGCAGAAATCGCTGCTGTCTATGTGGAGTCGTAAGTGGTATGGGGACGCCTGCAGTTTTGATCTGCACAAGGTTCACTATCATCGGCTGGCAGAGGTAACTAATTTCACACAGTTGACTCAGTGACAGGACCTATTGTGCAGTCTTGCGAGAACTGATTGCCAGCGACTCTATTCCTTAAATACCCATTCGTAACAATCTTCTCCGGCTTCCTCATAATTAAGACGAGACGAAGGAAGTCTAACATTTATAGTTGAGATCCGCGGAACAGCTAAGTCTCAGTCTAAGAGAGCTGCTATTGGCCACCTCGGTCGTTCAGCCACCATTTCGCTTGTAACAGATCCACATTCACCTACTGAGTGACCCACACCAACCCCATAGACTTTTCCCTGAATTACCATCTAATAGCCCTATTAAGACCTCCTCCTCACATCTGATGTGTCCACTCCGCCTCAGGGGCTGGTTACCGCAAACATGAAGTGGGTTTCCGACTAAATAGGCTCCTCGCATGAAGGGTGAGAGTGGAATTTGCCGCTCTTCATTAAACAAAGACCAGTTTATGTGCGAGTGGCGTTACAGATAGCGTGAATACTGTGAGAGGTGCACAACAAATATCAAGGAAGTTCCCGGCCTTTGAGGCTCGACGATTGATTGATTGATTGCTTTTTTGTCGTGTTTCCGGGCGCGTCAACTGCTTCGTCGTGTTTCCGGGCGCGTCAACTGCTTCGATCATTTGTCCCGTCGGCTAGTGGGGTTCCCTGCACAGGACTCTCACCAGCAGGGTACCGCCCCAGCCAGGACTAAGCTCTAAGCTTCCGACCGGTCTCCCGGAATATGTGGTAGTGTAGTGCATGTTAGTGTAAGTGTGTGTAAGGTGAAAGAATAGGACAAGGAAGAGGAAGGACAGATCGCACGCGGTCCGTGGCCCGTTTATTATGGTACTGCTCCGGCATTCGCCTGGTGTTAATCGGAGAAACCACGGAAAACTACAGATCAGAGCAGCCGGTCGCTAGAATTCTCCTCCAGACAGCGACTGAATTCGACCTAGCTGAAAGGGTAGTGTCGAAAATCCTGCCGCCATCAGGATTCGAACCTAGGAACTCCCGGTCAGAGGCGCTGCAGTGTTGAGGCTCGACGAGTCCGACTGATCAGCGAATAATTCCATCCATGATTTCCAGACGCCTGATTGGCCCGCCCAGAGAAGCCCCGCATCATCTCGTCGCCGTCTCGCGCGGACGCTCCGCTCGGGCTTTTTATTTCATCTCCTCTCAAACTTCTCACCTTTCGCATTCAACGCGCCCAATTATCCGTCGTAAGCGTGTAACTCGAGGGGAGGCGTCGTGTGTTCCCTGGGCTTTGCCGGCGCGCCGGCGGCGTTTGGGCGGAGGCCCCGGGCCCCGGGGCTGCGCGGGCGCGGGCGCTGTAACGCAAAATCGCTCTCATCGCACGCGGGTTGCGCCGCCGCGCCGCCCCCGTCGGGCTAATGAAGCGGGAGGGGTGTGCCGAGCGAGCGAAGGGGGCCATGGGGGTGGGGAAGGAGGAGGGGAGGAGGGGGAGAGGGTGGCGCCTGTCCATAGAGTCACAGTGCCCGTAATGGGATTTTGCTCGGTGTGGAGTGTACGACACAGTCTATCAAAATGGGCAAGAAGACGCATTGTAATACTTCCAATTATTGTAGGAGCGGTATTTTGTTTTTCGATATTATTAGATATGATTTAATTTGATTTGTTTCAACAGAAACAGTAAAACTGTACGTGATGTATTGATTACAAGTTACTATTGTACTAGATTATCCGGATAGATATCAGAATTGATACTGATACTGGATTTCCTGACTGATATTATCAGTATTGATTTTGATGCTGGAAAAATTATGGTATCGTGGTATCAATAACACACTGGAATATTGGTATCAATATATAAACAGCTAGATAACGTGTTTATAGTTTATTGATTCTTAAAAACACGTCTATGAACGGTGTATGATATCAGTGGTTCTGTCATTCAGAAAGAAGTATATTACTCAATGTTCCATTCAAAATTTAAGATTTTGTGTATAAGAAATAAACGTTTCATAAATAAAATAGCAAGTTACTAGTATAATGGTGGGCGGCCTCTTTCTTGCAGCAATGAAGTACTGAGTATGACAATTCAGTCGGTATGCTAATAAACGGAATAACAAATCAAATATTTGCATTTTTCGGTCAAAATCGAAATTGTTTTTCTTTTTCTTGTATTTTTATCTAGTTTCTAGGTATCTAACAAAAGGAAACCATAGACACTTCTCACATGGCCGGAAACTGCATAGACGTTTTTCCAGTTTCTGTGCACATTGGAAATTAGTAATACAGATGTCAAATACAATAAATTACATTACCAGGATTTTAAAATAAACCAACGTAAATCCATAGATACATCGTGTTCGATAATACATAGCTATTTATAATTGATTGGTATAAATAAAACCATATGCCCAATCAATTATCAAACCGTTTAGAAAATCATGCAAGCATCCACTATTACTTATTTTCTCCATTTTACTTTCTCGCCCCATTTCGTAAGAAAACAAAGTATTGTAATCTTGAACCGGAAAACGGTGATTTTTTTATACATAAATTACCCAAGTATGTTAATGTAGAAGGGTTTTTTCCACAGTTTGTTTTGTGAGATTCTTCTCAGTCCCACACTATTTGCAAATATTTTGACGATCGAAGATCACAAAAACGTGTTTCAGCATGGGGGTGATATATGATGTTTATCGCTACTTAGACATCCATTTGGGGGTCACTTACTAGACACAATATCAGTAGACTCTGCACCATTTTTTTTATAACATACTCATTCTAGAGTTGTTGGCAGTACACAATTTATTTTAGAACAATCGGACATTGAGAAATTTGGTTAGTAAAGTACTGAAGCTTCGTTAATAAAAATGCCTTTTATCTAAGAACAGGGGGATGATAAGAAACGTATCAAAGAGTATCTAAAAAAACAAACAAAAAGCATTAAAGTATCTGTATGAGTGAATAATTTGTCATTTTATATAAATGTCCTTTGGATCTGAAATGATTTCTGATGTAAAATACTAATGGATTAATCGATTAATTCCACTTTATCATTTTTTTTGCAGTGTATGTTACTACCTACGTACCTATTTTTCTTTAGGTTATATATTCATTTTTTCAGGTATTATGCAAATCTGATAATTTAACACTGTTTCTCATTCTCATTGTGGGAAAATAGGAAACTGGTCTGGGTGTGCTCTTTCACATTTCACAGGTTCCTTTTCAATGATCGCATAGAAATAGTATGTTCTGAAAATTAATTTATTGATGTTAGAAATATATTAATTGTTATTTATACGATCAAAATGAAATCCTAGTGGTCTGCAACAGCAAAACTGCTGCTTAAAAACATAAACAATGGTTTTCCAAAAAGTAGCACGCACACTACTCAAGAACAACAAATAGAATAATATCAAATAATATGACAATAAATTAAATTTCAATGCTAGTGTACCTTAACAAATACAGTCCTCACAAATAACGTAATAATATTGTGTAGTACATCTACAGTACATACAGTACAACACTCCACGTAACAAGATTGACGAAAAAGTTGAATTTCCATAACGAAACAGTTAATAGCAAAATCTAATGATGGAAGACCTATTCGGAGCCTTACACCCGCATGACAGCTGTGTCAAAACCAGTATCGCACTGAATGCGAGAATTTAATCGTTATGAGCAGTACTAGAATACAATCAAATATTTGTATTTCTGTCAAAGTTGAAACTGTTTCATCGCTTTTCAATTTTCCCTGAGTTCCTGGTTCTAATGGAACCAAAGACACTTCTCACATGGCCAGAGTCTGCATAGTTTACTTCCACATTGGAAACTATAGTAATATAGATAAATCTGGTTTAATATTTAACACATTTATACAAATTTTCACTCGCAGATACTGTTTTAAAATCTTCCATGAAAATAATATTTGGATTGTTCTATTATTTGCTATGATGTTACGTAAAGATGTCCCTCGACTATCACATTTGTTGAGTTTCTTTTGGTTTTAGTAACGTTGACAATTTTAATGTTGAATGAATTCTGACATGAATATAATTGAAAACACTATTAACAATACTTACGGCTCTATTCTCTTTTTGCGTTTATCTTAATTCAAAATTCTCAAGCTGCTTTTACACATAAAATGTAAGAAATTTCTTTTTTAACAAGGTTTGTATGATTGCAATATAACCTATACATGTCGATGAAACGATGAAACACTTGTTTTGAAATAAAACTTTAAGTGTCCTTAAATGAGCAGAATATGGATGACAATGCAAGAACAATATGCTATTATTTCTCATAGGCATAGGTTTACTCTTTTTACTGATAAAGAAACGAAATTATTTAAAATTTAGCAGAGATATTGATCTCGCATATCAAAGCAGAGTTTAATTACATTCTTACGTATACGATAAGCTTGTTGAAAGTAAGGTTAAGTCCGATTATTTTTTCCAAAGTTTTACGGAATTTCACCCAGTATCGTCTCAACAAATTCCCTATTAATCAGTGAGATGTGAAGGAAATGGTAATCACTTTTTCAAGGTAAATGTAAAGAAAGTGGCATTAGGACGACCAAAACGTTTGCAACCATACCTAGAACGCAGCTGCAATGTGGCTGCGGAAGTGGATGTTTTATGTCCCAAAACAGCGTCATTTGGGGACACTGTGCAGCCGTCGCTAGCGAGGAAGGGGCGTGATCCGGCACAAAGAGGTACATTCGTGTGAGGTGGGCGTGGGATGAGGGTGAGGGTCAGGTACGCATGGGATGGGATGGGGTGGATTGGAGGCGGGTGGGTGGGGTGGGGTGGGGAAGAGGCACCGGCTGCGACCCGCTGTCCAGGTACAGGCCGTCGCCCGGAGCTGGATGAGGAAAATCACGGGCGAGAAAAAAAACGCCCTCATCGGCGGCGCCGAATACGTGCCAAACCAGCAGACCCCAGGCGAGCGCTCCGTTCTGTTTTGACGTGCAGTGTTTTATGCCGCGACACGAGATGTGGAGATGGCGCTGCGCCCTTGTCCCGTGGTGCGTGAGAAATAAATCGTATTGCGTTCCCAATATAAACTTTTTTCCGTAAGCCCTGATGGAAAGTCTCTTCGTGATAACTACCTTTCCCTGCTGTTTGATCAACTGAATGAATCAATGCACATGGTATTTTTCAATGGAATTTATCTTGCTTATGGGATCAATCAAACGAAAATCGCACAAATGAAGTTTTCATTTTTTTGAATTGCTTCGTCGTTAAAATGAATGTCGTTTATTCTTCGCAAGTAGAAATGCTTCAAATTTTCCTCTGAAGAGTCGAAATTAATTATTAATAATAATAATAAATAGTAATAACATAATAATAATATAGAATTGTAAAGTATTGTAGAGCACTTCAAATGAGTTAGTATAAATATATCAGTGTTAAACTCTTGCTCTGTTTATTCTTTCACATTATTGAATATTCCATCTCATTTTAATAGATTGGAACATACGTTACTTTCCTTACAGACAACAGGAAGAGTCCGAAATTTAATCAATATTTATGTGAAAGACAAATCGAGTTTCTTTAGATTGTATTATTTATAGTGTATAGCATATCAGGTGACACAGAATGGTATAAACCTCAAGGGCATGTAGTGGGTCAAAGATAATAACGGTTCGCCAAAAAAATCTCATAACCATCACCGCCCCGGTCTGAACTAAATACAAGCATTGGGAGTTACAAACGAATATTTTGATTTTTGAGGTTATTTTACATGAAACCTAAAAAACATTTTCAAAATTTTCTCCAAAAGGACTCCAAATTTGTTTATTAAACTTTGTCCTCGGATAGCGGAAAGGTCTTAAGAAAAAGGTGAAAGTCTCATGATCGTTGAAATTTCAGATTTTTTTCGAAAATTGCAAAAATTCAATATTTTACGTCTTCCTACAACAATAATATTGAAGTTACAGGTTTTTCCTAATTGAAATATGTTCTTTAGACAGATGTAGAAATAACGTCACGTACAATGTTTCGAAAATAGTATAGTTTCGGTCTAATTTAGCGCGAAAAGGAAATTTTGAAATTTTTCAAACAATTATTTTCTCAAAAACCTCTCCAATTTTTTAAATTTTATTCTCTTGATTATCAAAGGACGATAAAAAATATGGTGTTAGTCCCATTTTCCGATAACTCTCGGTATTTTCGAAAATGACAAAACGTTAACATTTCAAAACTTCATTGAAACTGAGATCGTCATTGATATATTTTGCTTTCAAAATTACCTTCGTTTCGAATTCTTCGATTACTCCTAGACTGGATATCCTCATACCTTAAACATCGCCCGCAAAGAGTAGATACATTGTACTGACACAAAAGAATATTATTAATTCATTTTCTACATTCTTTGCCAATTGTGCATGATTTCGCGGAGGGATCCAGAATAAATAGTACGATTTCAGATATATCAATCGGATTCATAGTGTAAAAATAAAAAAAAATCGGGTCTCTCATTAGAGCAAACCCTACTTGAGATATGGCATAATATTCTAGGCAGGCACATTCCATACCACACAAACATTAGATTACTGAAAACATACAATTAATAAGCAAATGTCATCCAATGTCATTCATACAATTAAGAAGCAAATTTGTCATTCGAGTGATTTCTGTAGGCACGTATTTATTAGGCTACGAATTCTTCTTTTGTTTTGCTTCTTAATTTTCGAATAAATAATTTTGGTAAATGACTTACTCAAAGTTGGACACTTTTTTCAGCCAACATGGATGTCATATCTTCAGTTGTGCTTTTCCATTTCTTACTTAAATATTAAAAATTAAAAAGTTCCCTTATTACTTAAATATTGGGAATGTAATGTTACTATTTACACATTATTTAAAATTTTTTTTTCCCCATTTTTCAAATTTCTCTTTGGGCTCGTCCAATTTTATTAAAAAATATACATTTTAAAACAAGGACAGTATCAAACATTTCCTGTTGTTTTTGAAGCGCTTAAAAGACAACTAAACATAGTCCGACAAACTCTAAAAACAAAAACGGAACATTGGAAAAATAATAATGAGTACATTCGTGTTAATTCATTTTTTTTGTTATTTAAGGTCGCATCAACATCTTGGTCATTAGCTACCATAATGCATTTTTTCTTGTTAGTTTTACGATACAAAGAAAAATATCTGAAACAGACCTTTTTTTTTCTTAATGTAGCAAGAATTATCCCCTTAATTTTAGGTTTTTGTATGTATTCACTATGACAATATGCAATATGTAATTATATTAACAGTACACAATTAGTAAAAATGCACGAATAATAACCTAACACCATTCACATGATTCCTGCAAACCTCTCTTCATTGAGCTTCGAATACTACCATTGGTGTGACTGTTCATTTAGGAATCTCTAGTTTTTGCCACAACTGACTTAAAAGTAGGAACACATTTTTATATAATTCATTTATTTATATACACATTCATGTATTATATACAACACACGTCGTAGGATAAATATTCATCAGGTGTCAATAGCATTACAAGAAATCCAGATTCATTACTTTAACACACTCTGCCTGATGACATTAAACAATTAAAATCGATGCATCAGGTCAAACTTTTATTTTTTTATTTACGGCACAAACACGTAAAAACTGTGTGTGACGTGCTATATGGAGAAGTGAATTCAGTGCACGTTTTCACAATTCTGTGATCTCTACCCTAAGCAATATACTACTTGAATTTTGAATACAGAAAGAAAAAGAGTGTTTTTTTGCAAGAATTGTTAACAAAATATTCGCTCCAAAGTAACAAAATCTAGTTTCAAAGGTAAATCAGCTATAAATTGGGGCTCTTATCCCTCATCATGTCCTTCGTGCAGAAATAATAATACATCGTGCCGCGCCAACATGAAGAACGATAATTTGAATAACTATATTTCCCAATGAATTCTAGAAGATGTGCACAGATAATGAAGTTACATATTTGTCCAGGAGCAAAACAAGGGGTCATCTCAGCATATACTCAAAGGATCAGGGAAACTGGATGAAAAATCTGATTGAGATGGGGGTTATTGACCCAGAGGCTGCGGTACAATACTTGTTACAAGATGTTTAGAATTATATACACCAAATGTTAAATAATTCATTAAATATCACTGAAAATTAATGTTACTTTCCTTGTGATGCTCAGTGTAGTCGAAGTGAAATTGAGGCGTTGTTTTGTCGTATTTGTTTATTTCAGCAGAAAGATTTTTCGGCCGAATTGCGGTCATCTTCAGTGCTACAAATAATAATAATAATAATAATAATAATAATAATAATAATAATAATAATAATAATAATAATAAAATAATAATAATAATAATAATAATAATAATAATAATAATAATAATAATAATAACAATAACATTAATATACTAAATTACGTTTTTTGTATCAAATATAGAATATTATTATGAATAAAATTAGAATTTAAGTGAAATAGAAAATTGAAAAAAAAAATGTATAAATATTAAAATGATTTACAGAATCTGAGGTGGCTGGGGGCCTCGGTCCATCAAGACAGCAAGGAAGAAGGACATTGCCCGCTATTTAAAGATAGCTCTCAATGGAGAGGGGAGAAACAGCAGATTTTTCTCGGAAATGGCCATTAGGGGAAAGGCGGAAAAGAGGCGGGAAGATGGGTTAATGTGTGTGGGAATCTACTAGTTTGAAGAGGGGTGAGAGAGAAGGAATTTGTTCATTCAGAAAAGGGTGTTGGGGATTGTTTAATAAATTATTGATGTGAATGGTTTCCAATTTAATTCTGTGTGTTTGTTTTCCATCTCCA
Source organism: Teleogryllus oceanicus (assembly GCA_964035755.1). Lineage (NCBI taxonomy): Eukaryota > Metazoa > Arthropoda > Insecta > Orthoptera > Gryllidae > Teleogryllus > Teleogryllus oceanicus. The sequence continues at coordinate 289,402,915 of CAXIVR010000001.1, read as the reverse complement.
AAATTTTGACGTCACTGTCTGCATTAAGTGAGTATTCTTGTTCTAAGAGATGTTCCATGTCCTAAGAGATGTTGGCAAAGTGTGATTGTGTTGTTTTGTGTGTAAGAGCACGTATGTGTTGTTTGATTCTTTGTTTAAAGGATCTTCCGGTCTGGTCAATATTTTGCGCTTTGCAACTGCCACAGGAAACTAAGTATACTCCACATAATAGAGACTTGGGGATATGATCTTTGTTGTGGGGAAAATGTGTTAAGGAGATAGTTTGGTGTGCTGTATGTGGCGTGTATGTCAAATTGTCTGAGTTTTTTGGCAATGTTTAGTGGCATTGTTCCAAGGAACGGGATGGTATATCTGCTGTGCTTCTGTTCTGTGTGTAGGAGTGAGAGATGTTAAGTTGTTAAGAGATCTTAACAACTTAAATGTTAAAATGTGGGTTACTATTTTGTTAGCAATACTATGAATCTAACATGCATTTCGTTCATGAATGTAAATAAGTTTTCTTTAACTTGAGAGAAAAAATGTATATTTTTAAATGCTGCTAATGTCGCTGTGATAGTACTATTGTTCATAACTTAACTATGATTAACAAAAGAGTGAAGAATGGAGCCTGGAGCTCAAGAAAACTTTTGTTAGATCTTCCAATATCTTCTCCCAATATCATATACAATTTTTACTGTTTTGTTGAAAATAAATAGAAATTAAAGCACATAAATCAAAATCCTAGATATATAAAAAATCTCCGACTAGCACTGGTAAAACCAAGGTAAAGGAAAAACTGCAAGTAGCATTGAATTGAAAAAGCAAGAATAATCTCCTGGAAGGAAGTAACACATGTAAATGTCAATGTTCTTAATATAATGGATTTGAAAATTAATACACTGTATTCTTCTCTCAGCGGTGAAAAATTTATAATCAATGCTGAGCCACCGGTGCTTGGAAATTTTATTATTTTCTCTCTACAGAGTAGAGAGAAAAACTCTTCTTACTAACGTTACATGGTAACGAAATAGTGGATACATCCAGATGCTAAATTTAGAAAAGAAATGCTCTAACACGTGTTGTGGGAGATGTTGCCGCCCCCTTGAATTTACAACCGATATTGTAATTTTGGGGAGTACTTTTGATGAAGCTCATGGGACATTTTTCAAATTTTTAAATAATGGCTTCATTTTTTTTTTATTAAATTTTGTTGTTGGATAGTGTGAAGGATGTTTACGTGAATGGTTCAGGCCTCATAATTTTTGAAAACCATGATTTTTCGAAAATTACAAAAGTTCACCATTTTTTCAAAGTCTCCCTTCTACTAAAATTTTAAAGATAGAGATTCTTCCTAAATGAAATCTGTTCCATAAAGATAGATTTTGAAAGGAGGTCATGTACAATTTTTCGAAAATTTTAGTACTTTTCGAGTAATTTTGCGTGAAAATACGAACGAGAAAATATGTGCAGTTTTAGCACTACCAGTTATGTCAATGATTCCGTTTATGTGTTTTCTTGGCACGTCTTTTGCCGAAAATTGCTCTTAGATGTTAAGGTTAAAACACTGATAAAACAGGGGTGCATGAATTGGGGCATGAATTGCGTCCATTTCTGTATACCCTGGAGACGCAGTTCGCGTTACCTCACAATATGATGCCGGCGCAAGTTCAGCGAGTTTGAGCAGTACGCTAATGGGGTGGTACGCTTGGTCGGCGATAGGGCATTCTCCGGGTTTTCATAGTATTTGTCATTACAGTTTCCTGCAGCTCCAGGGTAGTTTCAAGTGAAACATGACAGAGAAGAACGGGATGACGTTCCAGAAGTGTTCCAGAAGTGTGGGAACATGATCAAACTGAACGCAGTTCGTGCTGAACGCCTTTTCGGACGATCCAACTGTTAGTACACAGCAAGTGGGGCGTTTTACAATGATGCATCATCAGTGTGGATGGAATGTTCCAAAAATTAAGTATATACCAGGCATGTCAAGATCGCGGGCAAGGAACACTCTTAGTAGAGCTCGCGGACACTGTCCGGTAACTTGTAACTTGCGAATAATTATTATTGTCACAATTTTCCTATAGGAATTCCTATTTTCCCATTAAAGCAAAGAAATGATCCATTAAATTGAAATAATACATCAGTCAGATTTCAAATTCTCAATTGAGAGCAACATTAAAAAGAATCGTGATTTGGTAATCCTGATTACTGAACTGCGATATACAAGCATGAACTTTCAACGTTCAATTTAGAAGGTTTTAATAGGCAAAAATTCTTGTCTGTTAAAAGCGCTGTCCGTTCGTAAGTAAGTAAGTAAGTCCGTTAGAAAATAAACATAAAAATAATAAGTAGTCATCAGCGTGGATGGAATGTTCTAAAAGATGAAGGATATAAACCAGGCATGTCAAGATCGCGAACACTGTAACAAGCTTACACTGCATTCAGAGAAATTGACGCGAGATTTAAAAGTAAGGGTTGTACCATTGTCCCGGAGTGGCGGTACTCCACTGGCTTCCTGGGCCATGATAGTCTTTGTAAAAATTTAGTTTCCATTTTCTCTTTAAAGCAAAGAAATTATTCATTAAAATGAAACATTTCACAATAGTCGAATTTCAAATTCTCAATTGAGAGCAAAATTAAAAAGAAATGAATCAAAAGAATCTTTATTTTGAAATTCTGTATACTTTAGAGTGATATAAAAGCATTAAATTTCTACGTTCAGGTTTGGGAAATTTAAAAGACAAGTATTCTTGTTTGTTAAAAGCGCTGTCCGTCCGCAAGAGAATTGTTAACTTATGTTAATTTAGTTCACATTATTGCTAAATACTACAAATAAATGAATGATTTATTAAGAAAACGAATCCAAGGAAAGAAATCTCCATTCAAACATATTCCTGTCACTTAGCAAAGATGATTACATTACGTATGTATTTGGTGTGACTGGGTCGGTAGTCCGATTTCGCCGGCCAGCTACCGGTGTCCCCCATGCCTGGTTCTACTTAAATTCCCATGATTGAAACTTGAGAGCGGCATGAGGCAAACATAACGTATTCTCTTCACCGTAACTAGTAACATCAGCCTGCTTGAGCTTTTCTTCGTCACACAGCTACAGAAACTGGGACCATTTCTAAGGAAAGCTACAACTCTATTTTTGCCTCGACCGAGAATCGAAACCGAAACCACAGCACGGGAAGTTAGTACGCTGCCCATGAACCACCCAGTGGCTGCACGTGTTACATATACAAAGTAGAATTTAGTAAGAAAATAAACATGAAGTAGTATAATGAACTGAAGAATAGTAAAAAAGTAATAATGAAGAATATGAACATAATACAATTCTTAGTTATTTGATACAAAAAAATCAGGCAAACTTTTTCGTATGAAGCTGCTATTTACCGCTTCGCGCCGCTGCAGCTTGCGCATGAACACCCATTCTCTATTTGAATGGGAAATAAGTACGGAGTCTGGGGAAGTTCCTTTTGTCCTTAGGAGTGCACGGCCGGGAGCGGTTTGACGTGACTGCCTTGGATTTCTTCGTCTAGGGACACTTGAAAAGCATTGCATACGCTACTCCAATGGAAGAACCGGGAGCGGTAGCTCAGTGCATTAACTGATGTCACTGCAGCGCCTCTGACCGGGAGGTCCTAGGTTCGCGTCCGGACGGCGGCAGGATTTTCGACACTAGCTTCTCAGCTAGGTCGAATTCAGTCGCTGTCGGGTGGAGAATTCAAGAGGCCGGCTGCTCTGATCGATAGTTTCCCGTGGTTTCTCCGATCATCACCAGGCGAATGCCGGAGTAGTACCTACCAAACGGGCCACGGACCGCGCGCGATCTGTCCTTCCTCCTCCTTGACCTATCCTCTCCCCTTACACACACTTACACTAACATGCACTACACTACCACATATTCCGGGAGACCGGTCGGGGGCTTAGAGCTTGTCCCGGCTGGAGCGGTGCTCCGTTGGTGGGAGAGTCCTGGTTAGGGGAAAACCTGATTATTAGAGTACAATTACAGGTAAGGATTACTAAAATTGTTCTTCTTTTGTTATTACAGAATCTTTGTGAATTTCATGTACTAAGTTACAAATTTTGAAACAGTGCAAAAGAGGTATTTTATTAGGTTTACGATACGTGTTCGCAATGATCACCCGCACAATCTACGCGCACCGCAAGAGGGACCCAACAAGCACCTCACACACAGCAGCATGGCAGGGATCCTTCCCACGATGTCCCATGCGCGCACTATTCTCGGCTACCACTCGTCTGGGGTTTCCATTGGATTGATTTGATTTTTTCGTGTTTCCGGGCGCGTCAACTGCTTTAGTCATTTTCACGGGAGATGGCAGTGATCTCCCCCGCTGGTTGGCGAGATCCGGCGGCGACCTTCCGTCGGCTAGTGGGGTTTCCCCCTAACCAGGACTCTCCCACCAACGGGGCACTGCCCCAGCCGGGACAAGCTTTAAGCTTCCGACCGGTCTCCCGGAAAATGTGGTAGTGTAGTGCATGTTTGCATGTTAGTGTAAGTGTGTGTGTGTAACGGGAGAGGATAGGACAAGGAAGATGAAGGACAGATCGCGCGCGGTCCGTGGCCCGTTTGGTAGGGTACTGCTCCGGCATTCGCCTGGTGTTGATCGGAGAAACCACGGAAAACTACCGATCAGAGCAGCCGGCCTCTTGAATTCTCCTCCCGACAGCGACTGAATTCGACCTAGCTGAAAAGCTAGTGTCGAAAATCCTGCCGCCATCCGGACTCGAACCAAGGACCTCCTGGTCAGAGACGCTACAGTGTAATCAGTTGATGCACTGAGCTACCGCTCCCAGTGACGTAGATAACGCAGCGACTCCTGGAATTCGAAGGCCATCTTTCTTAAGTCTGGCGACTGATTATTGAAGTGTGGCGTTGCTGCAGGTCCTTCAAAATTTCCGGTTCTGTTATTGATTGATGAATGACAGAAAATTTTTTGTTTGATGGATGGAATGTTTTGATTTGTTTGATGAATAAATGTAAATTACGATGAGTATGTATGAGATATTTGATTATTTTACGGAAATCCGTAGGATTATTGGCATTGATCTTAACTTTGTTATTTTTCACGTGTGATGAAATTGATTGTGACGTTAACTTTAAGTTCGACTATAAGCTCGCGTACACTGGTTATGTTCGCCACAAAGATTGGAGGAACTTTGGCTGTTTGCGAAATGTGATCGTCCGTATTTACATTTAAGTATTCGAAACGATTATCTTCAGGGTTAGGATTTAGGTTAGCTAGTTCTCCGATTATCTTCAGGGTTAGGATTTAGGTTAGCTAGTTCTCTTAGATTAGGTTTCTACACTTTTTGTTTTTGTTTCGATTTTTTGAATCACTGTCATTGACTGACCTCTTTTTGTGTTGATGGCTGATGATGAAGGTTGCAACATCATGCTGAGGTCTGCTGAGGCGGCTTCCTGACTGCCAATGATGCGTTGCTGGTCGGTAAGTGGAGGTGCGGTTGTTCCACTTAACATGTAAGATTGTAGTGATGAGGATTGAGGTAACCGCTGTTCAAGTTGATGTCCTAGTAGCTCTGGGAGATGTAGAAGTGACGGTTCACGGACGTCGCCTTCTTGGTAAGCGACCTCCTTTTCGCCCTTGGTCGAATAGACCTGAGCGAGGGCATCTGCAATACACTGGCGTATGCCAGCGTTGTCAGATGAAAATGTTGCCCTAATTGCTTGCAATATTAGCGCACACAATTAGAAGTGTTGTTGAAAACTATTATTGTAGCACTTCTTCTTACTCTGGAAAACGGAACACAGGTACGAGACCAAGCGGAGCGCTGAGCGCGGAGCTCCGTACTGTGCGACTGCTCGCAGCGGAATGAATAGTACAGTGTTCATGGGCAATTAGCATGTTATTTTCTGAGCGTTGAATCAATGTTAAATGCAAAAGTTGACGCTACTGTAAGCGCAGATATTCCAGGCCGATGTTTCCTTACGTTGCGCCTTTCACAATTAAGGTAAACGGAAAAATAGCACCCAAAAGTCTCTTCTATCCTATAATTCCTGTATTCACACAGATGTCTTATTAAATTTGTTATTATTTTACCTATTTGGTTTTAGAACTTCAATACAACAAAATATAATAAGGAGAGATTGAGTAAGGTAGCCATTACCTTTTTTATCCCTCTAGAAAATTACATTTCATTTCTTCATAACACCACTCAAATTCCCGTCACAAGTTAACGGAATTGTATTTTGTTTCGTTTCTACCAAAATTCTTCCTCTACCGCAGCGTTGCGCGCTCCGGACGAAGAACTATCTGTAAGGCACGTCAATGGTTCAAGTATTCCTATGTTAATCTGACTTTATAATTTTTTTTTTGTAATTGGTTATATAAGGTCGCATCAACATCTTAGGTCATTAGCGACCACTATTGCTGTTAACGGTATAGTAACTATGAGGATGAAACGATATGGTGATAAGGGGCGAAAGGATGAACACAAATACAACCATGCCCTAGGCGGGACTCGAACCGCGACCCTTGGATCCGAGATCACTACGACACTACTGCCTTAGCGATCTCGGCCACCGGGCCGACGACTTTACAATTGTTTCGTTCCTTCGGAGAACAATTGTAAAAGGTTTAACACATAATATTCTCCAAATTACAGAATACAAGCTTGAAGTATGGGATACAAAATTGATTGTTTAGCAGTTACAAGTTTTTGCTTGCACCATGAAACGCAGTCAGCTACTGCTACACGCGTTTTTAAAGTTATATTGCGAATGTTGCATATGCCTTCTTTACGCTCATCTGCAATAATACCTTGTTTCTTGGCTCCTATGCGCCTCGGACTACTTCTTTTTCATTAGTTTCGTTTTCCTCACCTCGGAATTCTTGAGTTGAAAACATGCACCTTAAATGTTCAAACACACATTCCAGAAGTAACAATCTAATAGTTAAAATCAGGGAACCGTTACATTTTACTGAAAAAAACTAAAAAATCGGTTATTTTATTAATGTGCATATGTGCTTTAAATAATGTCACTAAAGTTTCTCGATAACTCAAACGTTTTCTGTTAAAATCAGCTCATAATTTCGCTTTTTCAGAAACGCGCAAACGCCATTTTCTCAAAAATGGCTCCAAATTTCTTCTTCAAACTTTTCGGACGGTAGTCTAATTGCATTGTTAAAAATGGCTTTAAGTTCATATTGCTGTGTGCTTTGTTTTTCAGAAATTACACAAATGTATTTTTAAATACTTCACGACGTTAATACACATATTTGCAACGATTTGTAAACTATATTGCATTTGTGAGTTAATGTGCTTCAAATTACTTCTAATGACGTTTTTCGAAAACTCAAAATTTTCTATGAAAAAGAGCTTCAAATTTTGCATTTAATAACGCTTAAACGCCATTTTATTAAAAACGACTTCACATTTTCACTGAAAATTTCCATTTATGACGGTGATCCCTATCATTTAATATTCCTAAAATATTATTTCGGTTCTACCGTCAGAAAACCGAAAAATTGAGAAAATTAAAAAATAGTACTTTGGGCGACGATAGATGGCAGGTGGCAAGAGAATGTAGCACGTCCGAATCACACTAAAGAAAATAGAAAAATAATACGAGACTGTCTGTGTCATTCAGTAGAACCACTAGTTATATTCCACTCCATGTCGTGGCACTCAATCATATTTATATTTAATATATTAATATTAATTCCTTTTATGAATATGAAGACGATTTTGTGACATCTTTCTATGTTTAATGAGAGTCTTTCTTGAAAAATGTTTTTCTACGAGTATATTGTCAACAGTTACAATAATAAATATTATTTATATTAATGAAATGAAGTGGAAGACATTTATTTTAGATATATCTATAGACACAAATTTATAATTACTGCCTGGTAGTGGGAGGTTTGTGGAATAGCACATGGATTTTGGAATGCAAACATTTTGGAGAAATGATCTGTTCAAGTTTTATTTATTTATTAGAAACTCTCATTGGATTTCCGTTTTTGCTGTTGGGAGCTGCTGGCCAGTTCGCGTTCAACAATATATTGCTCTCGGTCCCCAGCGGTCAGGATAATACAGTTATATTTCATATGTTTGAAAACCAAGATGACTTGGTTCATATTAACAAATCTAAACAAAACTAATTGAATGTCAACAAGCCGTTAGTACCATTACAGGATTGTGTCATTCATATTTCAAATATGGTTCCGTACTAAACGTTTATTTGATGAATTGTATATTTTAAAAACTTGAAAATATGTAATAAAAGTGGTTTGTGATTTAAAAAATTAAAATGTTAAAATCTACAGCAGTCCTCCAAAACTGATTAAATAGATCTCGGGAAAGAATAAAAAATCACGAAAATAACCCCAGAAAGAGTGAGAATGAATTAATTCAAATTTATAGAAAAAAGCGATCCAAAAATATTAAAAGAGAAATTTGTGTTAAAAATTACTAAGTACATCGCATGACATGGTCAACCCCTTTAATAACCTCTGAGTTTTGTGAAGGTGGAAACTAAGGAGAGACTGAGGCGAGATAAGAAGCGGAACAATGGAAAGAACAGGATCGCGAACGATCGCTTGCTCGTGCGTAGCTCGCACAACACTGGCTCTTCTGCACTTTTCTGGTGATGTAATGATTCTCACGACGGCAATTACGATAATGGGATGGAGAATGTAGACGCTACGTTGCGTTGCACTAGTGTGTCTTGAAAGGTTGGTAAACTGTTCGCTTTTAATGTTTGGCGGGTGTTGTTAGGTAATGTGTTCGGGCTGTCCGATTAATTCGAACAAATTGACGTTGACGTTCTGTTATGAACTAAAAATACCCAGTCTATGATATTAAAACATCCAAAGAAAGAGGAATGAAGGAAATAGTAAACATACTTAAACTTAAGTAAACATACGTAAAAATTAAAAGAAAATGTAATGGAAAATTTTCGATATTTCGATTCGTTGTTTGTTTTCAAAACTTCTCTGAGTGAGATGATTAGAATATTTGATAAACAAAAATTAAATAATTCTACCAATTTAGATGATTTCCTGCCTTTATTCATTCCTTTACTCAATGAATCATTCACGGAATATTTCCAGGTATTTTCAAAACTGCAACGGTTAAGCCACATTTCAAATGCAGGGAAAACCTTGCACCTGAGGCCTTCTTGTACTTATCCAGCAGTGGTTAGAAAACTCTCAACGCAAAAAATCAATTTTGAGTGTGAGGTGGTCTTGCACTTCTGTTACTTTCATTTTCAATTTGTTTATTCTGAATGTGTATTCTGAAAAGGTTATTTAACTGAAATCTTTACGTGATGTCAAAAGTAAATTTCCTTCGTTTTCAATTTTGGTTTTCTACAAATTGTTAAGCAAAGTTTAAGCGATTACTATGTGCGTTATAATTCTTATAATTTTGTAGTATAATATATTTAAAAGAACCAAGTTGATAGAATTGTTATTAAATCACATACCTATATAGCAAGAAAGCAATCGATGCGTCTTGGGCTACTTTATTATTTTGAAACTCGGTTTACCTATAAATTTCGAAAATGGGCAATAATGAAAAAATGTGGCTAATTCGCGATTTTGCCGGTAAATTTTCAAATTATCTAATGTTAGTTGATGAAGTTCCAAGTAGGAACAGGAAGGTGGTTGAAAGAAATCGACTTCGGAATGTCTTCCAATGGAACCCTTAAAAGTTGCCAATTGATGTAAAAGTGAGATTCTTAATGTTTCAGCTAGATCGAACAACGTTAAGACCTTCCTCATTAGCCCTAAAATAGAATGTGTTTGCAATAAAAATAGAACAATTTGTTCTAGGAGCGTGTTCATTTTTAGTTTTGTAAATAATATACCTGTCTTTAATTTTTGTTCTCACAACTTCTTTGACAAACGTATAGATCAGAAGATATATTGGATTTTTGCAGACCAGTCGTGAAATTCCTATTACTTGTTATTTAAATAAAATAAGTTTATACTATATTTTGAGTTATTTAGCATCAAATACTACAAGTAACATGCTTTTAATTATAAACTTTCATCCCGGAGGTGAAAAGAATTGAAAGAAGGTAAAGTGTAAGAAAATACTGACTTAGGATTATTTTTGTAATTCAAACAATAAATACGGGAAATGTATTATTTTTAGTTCTGTAGAAAATGGATCTAGCTTTACTTTTCATCCTGAAAGTTTGATTAACGTTCCGATCGGATAAGATTTTTAAGAAGATAAAGATAATGATTTTTTATGGAAACAACCTAGTAAAATTATTGACTCCCGCGAAACGTAGTATGAGTAAGAGGCAATAAATCTGTCGGAACGCCGACACCTCAGACTTTGTGTAAAGGGTAAGATCCACAGAGATTGGCAGCCATTACGCCTAGCGTACCAGTCCTCTGACAGAGATTTCGAAAGAAAAGAGTAGAGATGATCAATGGTAGATTTGAAAATTTACATTGAGCAAGCACTGACCTACATTGAAATGAGAAATTGCATATATTTAATAAAGGGATTGTAGAGAGGTGTGCAGTTTCGATAAGATGGTGATGTAGAGCAATTGATAGGAGTTCCTCAGTTGGAAAATAATAAGGGTTTTTATTATGCCAATTCACTTCATGGTTTTCCTGAAATGGTGATGTAGAGCAATTGATAGGAGTTCCTCAGTAGGAAAAAATAAGCAATATATTTTGGCACTACTGTTGTCAATACTGGTCGATTGAGAGGGCCTGTGTTTGATAACGCTATCTTATACTTGGCATGTTACCTCTACATTTCATAAATAATATTGACAGCAGTTTTGATTGAAAATGAATTAAATCACTGACTGATATTTTCAAAAGATATCAAACAAAGTGGTCCACAGTTGTCAAAAACTGTAAAGTTGGTCGTGATTATGAATTGGTCAAATTGAAAAATAATTGTGACTGATGCGGAACAGATACCTAGTTATTTTACAGAACCATCACAAAAACAGAGGAATATGCCAAGAGAAGATTATTCAGAATTTGGACTGATGTTTGATATTTTTAAGCCGTCTTGGCGAGAAAACATTGCAATCACAATGTCAGGTGCCGTACATCACGCAAGTTGAATAGGAAAATTATTTACTTCCCAAACTTTGCGTTTGGGGATTGTGTTTAAATAGCTCTGAGATAGATGACATCAGAAGTATTAGTTTATTTATAATTAATGTTTATGTCAAAATGTGGTTCAATACCCTTACACAACATTAGTTCCCCCCATTTTAACTTACAGTCTATCTACAAATAAAATTGCAAAGAAAACTTTTGAAGTGGAGTAGGCACGTATTCCCATTAAAACGCAGGCAGTGTGTTTCGAAATGCCCAAAACAGAAGGCGGATTAAATTTCTTATGATTCTGTGGAATAAAATAGACTAGGGAGGGAAACGAGCTTCAGTTATTACTGTCAGCCTCAAACTACTTGTTACGTAGGAACGCAGCTAACCGTATATCATACCATGCTCCATTATCCAAAGTTTAATATTATCGCGTCAATTCGAAATCACCCGTATTGCGATTTTTGTTGGTTGACGATAAACCACCGCTGAAAAACGAAACTGCAGCAGTAATCCCTGCCGCTGCAAGAGCTTCTGTAATAAGTACTGTAAATCAACGCATTCTTTTTGATGAGACGTACGGATGGATTTTCAGATCGTAAGCTTGCATGCGTTGCATGCTTGTGCGTAAAAGAGGAAATTCTCTTAGTCTCCTTTTGATGGCGCATTTTTCAAACTCACACTGGTCGTAGAGGCACTCATAAAATACTGGCGTAACTTTGCCACATAGACGAATATGAGACATTGAGCTAAAGAAGCCAGTTGACTTTTGTTTTACAAAGCATATTTTCGTAATTCATTTTGAAATGAAATACGAAAAATGTTGCATTCTCAAAATATATTATATCATCTTATACGATTACTTTTTCATGAATTTGATTGACAATTAAAACTCCTACTAGAGAGTATTTGTATAAGTTGTTTATCCCGGTACCAGAATTTATGAACGAAAATTTGTTTAATTTGGATTATAGTGGCTTCACTGGGAGTATCCTCAACATAAGCAGTTGAAGATCAAAGTATTCGCATGCAAATGCAGTTAGCCTGTTATCGCGAGAGGTCTTAACTTTCTTACGTTTCCTGCAAAGCATGTGTTGTGGACAAAATCAACACACTGTGTAACATATTTTTACAAGGTAGTGTAGCGTCGTGTCGCTAAAACAGCGTAGGCACGTGGCGCGGTGTGCACCGGATGCGTAGAGAAAGGCAGAAACTATGACGCAAGGGGTTTTTCTGACAGGGTGTGCGCATCGCTAGGCGGAGGCAATGGAGGCGGCGAGCAGCGTCGCGAGGGCTATTTAAGGGCCGTGAGAACAATAGCTCTTCCTTCTTTGTGATCCTGGCAGCGGCAGCGTAGGTCGTTCGTGAGAGGAGCGAGCGTGCACGCGGCGAAGAAGCCGGCAGTTATTGTCGTGACTTGTGAGACATGTCGGTCTCAGGGCAGGCGGTACTACGCACGGCGAAACATTAGGTAGTATGTTGCGGTGTGGTAGCCGTTGTAAATATATCTCCTAGAAGTGGGATCTATTTAGTTAGTTAATTGTATACAGTGGACTGGTTATTTGTGACTACGGTCTAAATTGTGAATAAACCTGCTGTTATTACAACCCACTCTGGTCTGTGTACTAATTACACCCGTATGACGCCACAGTAGCCTACTGATACGTTCTTCCAGCAGAAATTCTGTAGACAGTCAAATCTAGGTTGATATTGTTTAGTATCCTTAGAATATTTGTCAATCAAAATCATAAATATATTTTCTCAGCTATTTATTCATATGAATGAGGTTTCGCAAGTGGATGTACACGTATAATTGATGTAATAAATCATTTGTATATAAACACGATGTTTAAAATATAAATTCACGTTCGGGGTCTGGAAAGAACAAAAATATGGCAAAAACAATATATATGAAGAATCCTAAAGTGTTTAACCCAACCCGAAACTTTAGTGACATTATTTAAAGCACATATGCACATTAATACAATAATGTGAACAAATTGCTGCTAATGTAAATATTAAGGACGTGATACACAAGTAAAAAATGCATCTTCGTAATTTTTGAAAAGAAAAAAGAATAGAGCAATATGACGTTTATATCCTTATATAGAGTACATTTATCACTATCCCTACCAAACGTTCAAAGAAAAATTTGGAGCCTTTTTTGAGAAAATCATGTTTTTCTAATTTTTTTAAATTTCAAATATTGCATGCTCTTTTGCAGAAATCTACAGTTTCGTAAAAATGTACATGACCTTAATGAAAGAACTAAAGATGGACGACAAATTTCATTCCGGGCTTTGCAGCCCGGCGACCTACACCTAAGCAAATCTATTCGTTAGTGTCCTTCGCTCTTCTATACTCTTCGTCGGTCGATTCCTCTCTGACTCGATTTTGAGCCTGATTGGCCGCTATTGCTTTTTCCGCCAATTTCCGCCAATCACACTTCGCTAATCTAAGATGTTATTTGATTCATGACTTCATCGGAGGTCTGAGATTAAAACAAAAACTGACAAGCAGAGAAAATTAAAGTAGTTGTGATAATCAAGATGAATTATCAAATGAAAAACAATGTTTCTTGCTTCATATAATGCCACCTTGTTTAATAAACATTTAATTACATGTGATATTTAAACATGCAATTTAATGAAAGTTTTGAAAAATAAAATTAAATAAAACGTAATTCATCTTATTACAAATTGGAGAATTATCAAACAAGGCTCTTAAGCTGAAATTAATAACCAATTGAATATTGTAATACGATGTTACGATTTGAATATTATAGAAAGTTAGACGCAATTTGTCAAAATTCAACTGAACTATAATTTTTCTTTAAATTTGACTCCTTGTCCTGCAAAAGATGATATCTGACGTATTATGTGACAGTTCTTATGCCATGGGTTTGTTCTAATACTACTTGCAGTACGCAAATTATTATCTTTGGTATTAATGAAGCATAGATATATGCAGGGCTTGATTTCTGCCGGAACGCGATGGAATGGCGTTCCGGTCCTCGGGAATATTATTAAATTAATTATATAAAAATTAATTTAGGAGCGTTCCGGCCGGAAAATTTAATAAAAAAATATATAACAAAAATTCTTAGGAAGATTTATGGAGCAATCAACAAAAACGGAATTTGGATCAACAGACCTCAAACTCTACTAAAAGACCAACACAATACTCTGACCGGGAGGTCCTAGGTTCGAGTCCTGACGGCGGCAGGATTTTCGACACTAGCTTTTCAGCTACGTCGAATTCAGTCGCTGTCTAGAGGAGAATTCTAGCGGCCGGCTGCTCTGATCGGTAGTGTTCCGTGGTTTCGCCGATCAACACCAGGCGAATGCCGGAGGAGTACCCTACCAAACTGGCCACGGACTGCGCGCGATCTGTCCTTCCTCTTCCTTGTCCTATCCTCTCCCCTTACACACACACACCTACACTAACATGCACTACACTACCACATATTCCGGGAGACCGGTCGGGAGCTTTAGAGCTTGTCCCGGCTGGGGCGGTACCCCGCTGGTGGGAGAGTCCTGGTTAGGGGGAAACCCCACTAGCCGACGGTAGGTCGGCGCCGGATCTCGCCATCCAGCGGGGGATGATCACCGCCATCTCCCGAGAAAAAACAGGAACTACACTAACGGGACTAATGACCAAAGCAGTTGACGTGCCCGGAAACACTCAATCAATCAACCAACACAATAACCGAAGAAATCAGGAAACGCCGAGGTAAGTTCTGCATACACACCTACAGGATTGAAAACACCAGAACAGCAAAGAAATTACTGGATATCGTAACAAAGAGTAAACCCAGCACGAAGTGGCTAAGGGAGGTCCAGAGGGACATGCAACAGATCAACCTAGAAAATCTCGGAGACCGCAACGAAGGCCGCTGTAAAATCATGAATGGGAAGTTTGAGCAAATGCAACAACCTGATAAGTAGTGAACAGACGAAAGGAGAGGATGAAGAGTTTCTGAACAGGAAGAGGGAAAACATCCCAAAATAAAATCATGAACAACACGGAGTAATATTTGCTGTCCACTTATTCACATTGAAAGTACTACACCGTCGGCCGATCGAAGATGTAGAAATTTAATTTGAAATTACTTAAATTATTACAACTAATTAAAAAATAAGAGTTAACATAAGTTTCTGTATTACTCCAATACACTAATTTAAAATGAAATAAATGTATAAAAATAAGCTTGAACTGCATTTAAATACTCTTTAAAAACTTTAAGAAACTTTCATATAACTTATACATCGACTGAATATTTTTCAAAAACTTACAACAAAAATATTATCACAAGCTTCCAACAGTAACACAGGTACATACTAAGCGGAACATCAGTGGTCAAAATGCATTACACGTGGAAGGCTGTCCCAGATAGATTTTCCGTGTTTACAACTCGTACCCTACTTGAAGAGCCCTATGCTCTCCTAGCTGATTCATTGATGGTCGCGTGACTGCCCATTCGACCAGTTTAGACCCGCAAGCACCCATTTGTCGTATTGACTAGTGCGCCATCTCGTCAAAAGAATCGTGGAATTAGAAGGGATATGTCTAGAGATGAGGTGCAGTTTCAAAGCTCGTCAGCTGTCAGCTTTCACTCCAAGGTTTGTCTTCATTGAAATATACCGGATTGTGATGAAAATCAACTATTCTAATCTTGTTTAAAACAACTTTTATGTGTATTTTTTAAACCATTCGTATTTCAGATTACCGGTAACTTCACTAAACTCCCGATGAAAAATGGAATTTTCCGGACTCAATACTTTAAACATAACTGAATATTCTTTTAAGTGTTCATCAACCTTTGCAGCGTTGCTGCCAATCCACACTCTTTCGTCAACAATCTTTGATATTAGTTTTATAAACTCGTACCTGGTCTCAAACATTTACATTGCGCCTGCCTAATGAATCAATCTCCCTTATATTTTACTCCGACAATTCGTTGATGTCTTTCAAAATTCTCATGTCCCTTAGTTTTTCCATCCTTTGCGCAACAAAGCATTATCGTATAGTTAAGCTCATAAAGACATAGTCCTGTACATATTACTTGTCTTTACATTTCAATACATTCTATTGTTAATTACTTTCCATCCCGCACTTGATATTCACTTTTGTCCACTTACACTCCGTACCTACGGCATTTGTTTTCATTTGATTCCACATTTTCCTCCCAAATTTAGTCGTTTCCGCCACTCCATATTTCATTCTGTGATATATCTCCGCGTCTTACACCTCGAACCACCACAAACACTCTACAATTCCTGATGCACACGTTGCACCCTTGCCATCCAAATCCATTCCACATGCACCCTTGGCCATCCAAAACAACTCTTCTTCCGGTCCTCCACTCATACACGTACTTCCGCCGTCCAGTCATCACTCATCCATTCCAAAATATTGTCAGTCTGCGTTCCAGTCCGTCCATCCCGCACGCCCGTGCCCACCACGCATCGTTGACGCACCGTAACCCGCCGCCTTCCAGATCATATCACCTCATCTACACTCCACAACATTTCTCGCCCGTGTGCGGCCCTTGACCTTCCATCTGCACCCCTCTCTTCGCCTCACGCACCGTACCTCCGCAGTCCTTAAGCTCGCAGCACCTCATCCATTTGCTAGAATATTTCTCGCAGCCATACGTCCCTTGAATCTTCCATCCTGCTACTCTCGTCCCCAAACCGCACTAGCCTCATACACCGTACCTCCACCGCCGTCCATCTCGTCCGCCATCTACATCCACATATTCGACGTTCCGTTTCCTCCAATCCCCATCTGTCGTCCGTACAACCACGCCACTCCCGTTCCCAACCCGCACCGGCCTCACGCACCGTACCTCCGCCGCCTTGCAGTTCGTACCATCTCATCTACACGCCACTGTACTTCTCGCTCCGGTGCATCCCTTGCCTGTCCCAACCCGCCACTCTCGTCCCCACCCCGCACCGTCATCGCGCATCGTACCTGCGCCTTCCAGCTCGTACCACCTCGTTTACTCTCCACAATATTTCTCGCACCCTCACCACCTCACAATCTGTCTCCACCCAGCATCGGTCGCCTACAATACCCCCCTTCCAGCTTGTGCCCCTTTCCTTCTCAAATTTATCCCCCTCCCTTCCCCCTTGTCCGTGCCACCCTCCAGCTCGTACTTTATCTACACTCCCTTACTTCTCGCACCCATGTGCCCTTGTCTGCCCCACCCCGCCACCTCGTCCCCAGCGCGACCGGACTCACACGCCGCGCCGGCCGAGACGCTGCTCGCCAATAATGCAATGAAACCGCCGCGTCGCGTCGGCGAGGGCGCTCGGGGCCGTAAAAGCCGTTTCATTATAGTGCCCTTTATTACCCCGTGCTGTCTCGTAAACAATTTGGGCCGAAGAGTGGGTCACAAAAAATGCGTCTCACACGAGGCTTTCCTTTTACGCCATAAACCGTGTGGCTAAAGCCGTCCGAAGGGATATCTAATCAGACACAAAACAATTATGTCGCCTTCTCGAAGAAGAAATAATGAAGTCTACTTTTTCCCAGGGAGACTAGAAAGCCAAGAAACGCAATAAACGATTATCGAGATTTATGCTGTTAAATAAAACTGGCCTCTTATAACAATAAGTGCTGAGCTCTTCCATAAAAAATATAAATCCAAACTCAATATGACAGGTATATGGTACGAAGAGAGGGGAGTGCTCAAAGCAGCACTCGAACTAAGCAGGGTAGAATCAGCCACGTACACATCCTAGTAGGTCGTAATTCATCTTGGTGTGTTTTATGGTGTGCCGTGTTTATGGTGTGTCGTTTAAATGTTGAGTTGAAAAACGTAAATGTTTATCGAGTTCCGGTATATTCATTTACATTCCTCTATCTGATTATTAGAGCTGTTTCTTTTAACAAAGCTTTAAAACAGCACAATATTTCTGATGTCTTCAAGTACTGAGCAATTTTTCCTACCTTTGTCCCACAGTATTAATGAAAAACATAATTAGTTTATCCGAGACGTAAGATCTCCGGAGAACAAGGCAGTGATTTTAGAAAGCCACGATTTCACGTTAAACTAAAGTAGACACACTGTTCTCAGGATATAACGCAATAAAATTTTCACATTACAAAAATCATATAAACAAATGAGCTCCGTAGTCCCGCTAAAAAGAGGAAAAGGGATACTAATTGGGAAAACGGACTATTTCCCCGACGAAACTTATTCCGAAACACAGGCTCGCGTACTGTATTCCTTGCGGAGAAGAGTAAGAACGAGAGGTAGATTACCATTTCCCCGCAAGTACTGTGTGCGCTGAGCACGTTGAAATGGCAGGTCTCTGTGCAGTTCATCGAGCTTTAAAAGAGATAAAGAACAATCGCTTTATACATCAATTTGTCGTTCTCTAAAAACGAGAAATATATTTTCGCAGATTTTTCTATGCAGAAATTTCTCATATTTTGCTAGTTGAGTATCTCCGAAGCAAAATATTTTGAAATATATTCGTGAAAAAATGTATTCGATTAACTAAAATTTGAATTTAATTCTTACAAATGTTTAAAAAAATAAAATCAATCAGATATTACAAAACAATTGTCATCCATATTTTAGAGTGCTTTGTGTCTTCTGACGAAAGGGCACTTTTGGTCGTTCATCCCCCTATTTGACGAGATAGCTTCAAATTTAAATCCGATGTATAATGATCAATAATTACTTCTTTCTTCTACATTTATGTACTATGTATCCTTAATCAACTGAAAGGAAATATTCTGGACATTAATAGATTCAATGCCTCGTTCGTCCGATGTTCATGAACAAGTGATAAGTTAGGAAAATATGAACTTTCAAAATATATTTATTACATTCTTTCCATATTAATGAATACCAAACTTTTCGAAATACTGAGTGATATTAACACCTCGAAATATTATATTCCATTTCCCCATTACAATAAATTTACACGGTACTGAAAGTAGTGAAATCACGTGAAAACCGTTTTCAACGTAAACAAGTATTTTAAAACAGTACATTTTGCTGGATAATAAATTATAGCAACGATAATATATTCTTGAACTTTTTTGTTGCGCTTTTATTTTAAATAAATTGACACCAAACTGTAATAACGTTGATTGAGAATAAACAGAAGCTATTTAGTATTTAAATTTTTTAAAATTTATGTATCAATATTTTTTATACTTAAGATCTTTTCGATCGCGTAGCGATCATCACTAACATTGCAGCGTCTGGGCGGAGAACAAAATTCCGTTTGTTTGAAATTTAAAAAATTCCGAATTTACAGTGCTCAGCATTATACACTTAATGTTGTGTTCAAAGCGTTTCAATGAACTTTCCATTTGAGGTTTCACTGAATAGAGAGACACAAAATTGTATCCACAGATCTGTAGAAAAATAGGATAAAAACGAATAGGAATTATTGGCACACATTTTTTAGGAAGGAAACATATCATAGTGATTTTAGTTACAGAGAACGAAGACCAAGTTTTTTGAATGAAGCAAAACCTTGACTTCAGTAATGATTCTAAGTAACATACTCTGCATTAGATAAAAGGACTACCCGCTTATCGCTCATTGGGAAGGGGGGGCTGTTGTTATTAATGTAATGCATGAATGTCGTTTACGTAATTTTCAACGTAAATATACAATTATTTACTTTCAGTACTTCAATTCAGAAAAAAAGTGTTTCTTTTGATAGACTTCACAATCATATTACTGAACCTTGCCTGAACACAAATCAATATCTCAACGACCAACATTCCAAAGAAGGGGTTGGCATATACTCTTTCGTTGAGAACACTTTCAAGAAAATTGGAAACAAAAGCATTCTAGATTGCATCAGAATCGATCCCGTTCGCTATCATGGCGGCAACTGCTTCTTCCCAAACGGGTTCAGGGGCCGTATAGTCCTTCCATCCTTCCGTGTGATCTCTCAGTCCAGGGCGCACTCACCTTTCCTGAGGGCTTGCGTCCCCGCACCCATATCGCTTCGTTGTCTCACACCGTCAATAGTATTTGCCATGACCTCGACGCTCTCAGCACCGATATCGTCCCCCCCTCTTATCTCCCCATTCGCAACAGACCCCCCCGATGCTCTCTCAACTTCATTCCATCGTACGCTAACTGCCATCGACAGTCCACTGTTTCCCTTCTAACTCCGTTCATCACCAGTTCACTACTCGGCTTTCTGCGTCATTCGCTTTACAACCACGTCTCTTCACACAACGTCCTCCCTTATGATGCCTGCTGTTTCAATAACCATGTAGGCTTTGCAATGATCTTTCCGGCATCTATCGCCCCCTTTCACTTCGCCATCTGAAGCATCAGTTCCCTTCTCTATAGTCCCTCACGTATTTTAACTATAAAATTTCTAGTTTACGATTATCTCTATTTCTAAACGAGGTAAAAAATATATTTTGAAATATATAAATAAAATTTGTTCTGATTTCAGAAATGTCATAAAAAAGCACACCATGTTATAACTGTTTTTAAAGACTTCTGCTATCATCTCACGCCCTTCTATTAATATTAATTTCTGCATACTCTATTTCCGTTCTTCACTCCAACTCCCGCAACTTGTTACATCACTACCCCTTCTCATCATCCATCGTCCGGTTTCATCACCTGTACCTTACATTCTGTCCTCCGCCCTTGCCTCCCCCATCTCCTTCCGCTTGCTGTCCATCCTCGCCCCATGCCTCGCCCTCTTCCGACGTCTTCCTCACAGTGCTTTTTTTTTGTTTTATAAGGTCGCATCAACATTTAGGTCATTAGCGACTACTATTGCGGTTAACGTTATGGTAACTGTGAAGATGAAACGATATGGTAATGATAAGGGGTTAAAGGACTACTGCTTCTCCATCATCATTATCGCAAATACAACCATGACTGAGGCGGGACTCAAACCTGCGATCCTTCTGTCCGAGATCGCTACGACACTACTGCCTTAGAGATCTCGGCCACCGGATCGGCCTCACCGAGAATTGTCCTCTGTCTCCCATCCCACTTCCTTCTCGGATTTGTTTCTCTCCCCTCCCGCCCTGCTTCCCCTCCTCGCATTCCCGCCCCTTCCCCTACCCTCTCCTCGTCTTTCGTTGGTGGGCGGTGCGGGTGGCGCGGGACGCGGGAAGGCGCGGGGCGGAGTGGGGAGGCCGTGGGCGGTGGAGGGGTTGGAGGGGGCTCTGGGTGTTCCCCGCGAAGTTCTCTACGGGATTGGCGGCGGCGTGGCGGCCGCGACCCCGAGCAGGGCGCGGTCGCTTGTTACGGTGGCGGCCACGTGATGGCGGGCGGGTCTGTCAGTCCATCATGATTAGCGTGACACTGACGTATGGCGACTCCACCCTCATGCAAGCAGCCGGAAGCGGGCCGCACCCATATTACCAAGAATTACTCCCTGATCTAATGCAGTCGGTTCATCATCTTATGCGCGCCATCAGGGGTGGCCCGCGGGCGGCCGAGGCGGCAGAAGCGGCGCTGGCGGCGGCCGCGGCGCCCCGGGCGGCCTTTGCTGGCGGCGCGGCGCGGCCTGCGGCGGCCAGGGGTGGCAGGCGCGCCTCGGCGGCACAGCCCCGCCGCCCGGCGACAGCTGCTCAACCTGCTCCAGCGCTCGCCCTACAAACCAAGAGTAGCGCATTCCTTTGAATCGCCGGTTTCGCCATTTTATAACTAGTTACAGGGGTGGATCCAGAAAGAGTTTCTGTGAGAGCTCTCCTCAATATTTTTTAAATAATGATTTTTATTTTAGCATAAATAAAAAATAAGTATACCAATTGCAGGATACCGCTTTTAATGTGATGAGATCTACAAATGATAATTATTTGAAACAAATTGAGTTAAGTTACAAAACATGTAGCCATGGTTGGGAGGCGTGGCCCGCGACCCGCCCCTCCTCGGCCATCTTCGCTACGCAGCTAACCAGTCATCAGGGGAGTTCGAACTGTGCTGTATGGTGCGTTAGGATATCAATATCAATGTCCTTATTTATGGTATGGTGCGTTGGGATATCCATATCAATATCCTCAAAAATCTTGATTTACCCAAAACTAATTTTAATTTACCCAAACATCTCGATAATATCTTCAGTTTTTAACATTCCTACTCAACTTTTATTTGATGTGAAGCGGGAGTATCGGATGAAAATATATAAAATGGCCATGGCCGATCAGGTTCGGCTACTTCCTGTGTCCAGGGACAATCTCCGGTAATGCCACGCCGCCCTTGAGTGGCAGGGGCATAATGCGCTGGAGAAGAACGCTACAGCGGACGCGAAAGTGGGAGGAGTCGGAAAGCAGGAGAAAAACTTAGAGAATATTCTGACAGGAAAAGGAAAAACTTTGAAGGCAAGAGTAGAGAGGAACGAAGGTTCTTCCAGAAGAAAAATCAAGGTTCAAGGCCACGTAGAATGGAACATGAAGACGGACGTGAAGGAGGAATATGGCGTAACAAAATAATGAAAAATAGAATGGAAAACTGCAGACATTGAACTGGACATGATTACAAGAGAGATATTAGGTTATTGGGAAGAATGGAACAACGAAATTTGTGTAAATCCTTGAGGAGGAATAAGTGAAATACACTAGTTTTAAAATATTAATAAAAACTGAAACAGGATAATTGTGGGTGAAGGCGTGGAAACATCGGGTGTTACACTCATCGCACGCTGCATGCAGAGGGATGAGAAAAGTAGTAAGAGAAGGGCGACGCGAGTGTGCAGCCACATCAGAAGGACAAAGCGAGTGTCCCTTACGTCGAACGGCTTGGAGTGGGGAAGCCAGGCAACAACGTGGGGGCAGCGGTGCGTGCAAGGCGGGGCCGGGGTGGCAGGAAGGCGGCGGGCGAGGAGCAGGGAGCAACGGGCGGGAGGCGGAGACACTGACGTCACGCCGCGTTTACGCCAGAAGCGGCTCCTCGTTTTACGGCGCAGACGTCAGCGGGAGCGCGCGGCCCTGAGGGCTCTTGAGGCGCCGTTAGTCGCCACACCGCGCCGCGATACACGCGTCGCCCCTCGCCACACGGCGCGGCTCGTGGCGCGGCTCTTCACACACGCTATTACCAAAGGAATATTCAGTGTTCGCGTTCATTCAACAGGGAGAGGAGACTCAGAGCATCAGCTGATGACACTGCGGTGCCTCTGACCGGGAGGCCCTAGGTTCGAGTCTTGACGTTGTCAGGATTTTCGACACTAGTTAGATAGCTAGATCCAGGTCTGTCGCTGCATGGAAGGAGAAATTTTAGCAGCCGGCTGCTGTGATCGGTAGTTTTCCGTGGTTTCTCCGATCAATACCAGGCAACTGCCGGAGCAGTACCCTAACAAGCGGGCCATGGACCGCGCACGATCGTTTCTTCCTCTTTCTTGTCGTATCGTCACCTCTTACGTACACACACTTGCACTAACATGCACTACATTACCGTATATCGGGAGACTGGCCAGGAGCTCAGAGCTTGTCCTGGCTGGAGCAGTGCCCAGGCGGTGGGAGATACCTGGTTGGAGAAAGCCTTGCTAGCTGACGGTAGATCGGAAGCGCGGAAAGATCGCTGCCATCTCCTAAGGAAAACACATGCGCTACACTTTCGGAACTAAGGACCTTAGCAGTTGACGCGCTCGGAATCACCAATCAATCACTCACGTTCATTCCGATTCTACTCAGTGTTAACAAATCAGCTTGGATGGCCCAGAGGCAGCATTTCCATTGCCTCTGTAGCATCGCTGACTGGGAAGTACTTGGGCAGGGTTCATTAGTTTTCTCCCCTGACGCCAAGACCAGTTGCTCCCGAACTCAGTGGATGGTCGAGACGCAGCAGGAACGCTATGAGAAGTTTCCAGGACAAATTCATGGGCTTGAGAAATTCATCGGTGAATCCCGCTGCCGCTACTCGCTGCATATTGTGACAATATTTTATACACGGAAGACACTCTCGGAAGCCAATGACGTCAGATACCAAAATATCATTTCTAATTGCCTTTGAAAGGTTATTCCGCCGTGTTCTCACACGAGGTAACAATAAGTAAACAATTATAATAATATCAATGTAGGTATATTAACGGATAAGAATGGAAAAAAGGTTTTGAATGGCAACGTAGAATTGTTATAAGTTGTGTACATATAATTTATCTAAACAGTTTATTACAAAGTATTTAAGAGAACTATATATTCGCATAAGAATTTGGTCTGCTATTCTGGAACTACAGCTCATTGCGATTTACTTGCAGTAACATTTTCATCCTTCATGCAAATCATGCAAAACACAATAGGCCGAGGCCAATTCATGACTCACTAAACATACTTCTACCCAAACTCCTAATAATAAATTAGAATATGACTGAGCAATAAGTAGCAGGAAAAGAAGGGCTTCTTTTCAAGATTCCATAACCGTTCAACTCTCCTTATAGACGTATGTGTATCACATTTCTTCATGATTTATTGATTGTTAGTGATTCCGGGCGAGTCAAATGCATGTTTTTTTCTCGGGAGGTGGCGGTGTTCTCCCACCGCTAGATGGCGAGATCCCGCGCCGACCTACCGCTCGCTAGCGGGGTTTTCCTCAACCAGGTATCTCCCACAAGCGGGGCACAACCCCAGCCGGGACATGCTATAAGCTCTCGACCGGTATCCCAGCATGTGTAGTAGTGTAGTGCATGTTCCTGTAAGTGTGTCAGGGGAGGGTATATGACAAGAAAGAGGT
This sequence comes from Teleogryllus oceanicus, assembly GCA_964035755.1. NCBI lineage: Eukaryota > Metazoa > Arthropoda > Insecta > Orthoptera > Gryllidae > Teleogryllus > Teleogryllus oceanicus. The sequence continues at coordinate 289,378,180 of CAXIVR010000001.1, read as the reverse complement.
ACGAAAGATCGCGCGCGATCCGTGGCCCATGTGTTAGGGTACTGCTCCGACATTCGCCTGATGTTGATAGGAGAAAACACGGAAAACTACCGATTAGAGCAGCCGCCCTCTAGAATTCTCCTCCAGACAGCGACTGAATTCGACCTAGCTGACCGGCTAGTGTCGAAAATCCTGCGACCGTCGGAAATCGAACCTAGGACCTTCCGGTCATTGGGACTGCAGTGACATCAGCTGATGTCTTGAGCCATCTCTCCCGGTTCAGCGCGTCATAATTAACCATTAATATGTTGGGACGAACTATCAGCTTTTGGGTGATCTCCCGACAAGGGTGGTAGTATAGTGTATGTTAGTGTGTTTGTGTGTGTAAGGGGAGAGGATAGGACAAGAGAAAGAAAATATTGCGCGCGGTCCGTGATGCGTTTGTTAGGCCAATGTTCCGGCATTCACCTGGAGAAAGTACAGAAACTACTCATTAGAGCAGTTGGTCCCTAGAATTCTGCGAAAGCCGTCGGAATTCGTTTTAGCTATGTTCTATAGAGTCGGAAATTCGTCACTGTCGGGACTCGAACCTTACGATTCATTGATTGATTGATTTTTTTCATGTTTCCGGGCACGTCAACTGCTTTGGTCATTAGTCCCGTTAGTGTAGTGCATGTTTTTCTTGGGAGATGGCAATGATCTTTTCCCGCTGGATGGCGAGATCCGGCGCCGACCTACCGTCGGCTGGTGGGATTTCCCCCTAACCAGGACTCTCCCACCAGCGGGGCACCGCCCCAGCCGGGACAAGCTCTAAGCTCCCGACCGATCTCCCCGAGTATGTGGTAGTGTAGTTCATGTTAGTGTAAGTGTGTGTGTAAAGGGAGAGGATAGGACAAGGAAGAGGAAGGACAGATCGCGCGCGGTCCGTGGCCCGTTTGATAGGGTACTTCTCCGGCATTCGCCTGGTGTTGATCGGAGAAACCACGGAAAACTACCGATCAGAGCAGCCGGCCGCTAGAATTCTCCTCCAGACAGCGACTGAATTCGACCTAACTGAAAAGCTAGTGTCGAAAATCCTGCCGCCGTCAGGAGTCGAACCAGGATCTCCCGGTCAGAGGGGCTGCAGTGACATCAGTTGATGCACTGAGCTACCGCTCCCGGTTCGAACCCTACGACCTCCCGGTCAGAGAGGCTGCAGAGTCATGGGCAATGGTGGCTCTGAACTAAACACAGGTGTTACCCAGCTGGAGCTGCGCCCCGATAGGAGAGAAATATGGAAGAGAAAAACGCATAATTCTTCGTGTAGGATTGCGCCGGATCTCATTTCCGAGGGGGACGAAACAGCGCCACCTCACAGGAAATAACATCACTACACTTACATAACTAATGACAATTGTAGTTGACGCCTCCGGAAGCAATAAATAATGAATCGCTCAACATCACGTTCAAGAATTAAGTTGTCTATTCCGCCAAATTTGTGCTCATATCAATCACAATTTGCGAATAATTGTGGTGATTGAAATAAAGCAAAAGATAAATTAAAAACGGACTTAAATGAAATGGAAATTAAATATTATTCATGCTTTTAAAATTATCCTTTCTACAATGAGTAGGTTATTGTATATGCATTCAATGACTGCCCTCACAAACATTGAATTATTAACTGTAATCTTCCTTAACAACCAACACATGTTTGGTTAGTTCAGGAGGGTTTAGGTCGTATATCAACATGAAAATTTCTCAAAAAAATGTTTGATAGTTAAGTGATATCAAAGAGTTCGAACACGTTTGCAGAAATATGGGTCATTTTTTTAAATAAACTGTTATTTTAAAGTGTTATACACAAAAACAAATTTGTGTTTCAATTCAAAACAATAGTGTTTTATTTCTGCAACTCTCCCTAATTCGTTCGTGCTCGTCGGATTACTTAAAAAATTTACCTACTCACTTACCTAGTCGACTTTTTAGACAGTATTCAACTTGAATGAGGGCACACAAATGTGCGCAAGTAAAATTGTGCGTATAATATTTCTCGGAACTTTTCGAATGAGCGCAATGCTTTATATTCCTTTTCAAATTCCATTGATCGTTGTATGCAAGCCGTAGTTATCGCTGCACTGCTCACCTCGGAGAGTTGTGCATTCCTTTTTTTTAATTTTATAAGTTGTGCAGAAATATTATACGAATAAATGTGGACTTGTACTTGCGAATCTATTGGGCGATTTAATAAAACACACAAAAAAATTTACATGATTTTCGATTGCGCAGCTTAGATTAGACCTTGGACCCGTAATACTGGCGGAGTCTTCGTAATTAACGAGTGATAGGAAACATGACAACAAAAAATAAGCCTTTGAAAGAGAAATTTTAGCTACTGTCTTTTAGTTAAGACCACAAAAAAATGTTTATAAAATTTACAAAAATTAAATAATAATGCAAGTCAAATTGTTTTATTGGACATGCACTTAAAATAAACATGAATGTCAATGGCTACTCTTCATACGAAACGTAAATATGTGCATGACCTGATATAAACGGAGAAACTCAATATATACTATTAAAAGTAAAAACGGACATGAATTATTTCGAAGAAAATCAACCTAACTTCAGTTCCTAAAGATGGGAGTCGGGGCAGATTTGGAGAGGAAGGATCGAATGCTGTTTGTAAGCGCGTTGTTTCAAGTACTGCGTCTAGAATTGACACTACACATAACTTATTAATCCATTCTTACACTGTCGAATTAGTATCGCTGATAGAGCTACACAGATTAACTTTATAAATTCTGTGGTTACTGCATAAATTTGTGAAAATCCGTTGTAGATAGGTAAATAGAAGTAATCGTCCACAAAATATGTTTTATTTTACCAAATTTCATTGAAGTTTTTATAAAAGCAAACTGTTCCGAGGATATTTCCTCATCGTCAGTGCTCGCCAAATAACGTGATAAATATGACAATTATGTATGCACCGGATTTGGCGCAAACAGTGGCGAATCATGAACATTATTTCAAGTATATCGCACTTTATGGAATATACCTCTATCGTTGTCTTTTATTTTGAGCTTTTCTGAAATCCCAATACTATGGAATTCCGTCCTGAAATAATTGTGCTATAAAACAATTACGCAAACCACTAACTTCTAGATCATTCACACATTCCATTTTCACTAGAGAGACTTCAGACACTTGAGAAACTTGACAGAAGCGTAACTTACGAACGACCAGATGTGGACTGTTCACCTTAAAATTTGCGGTGCCTACCGAGCGTCCAAACGCGCATCCTCCCCTCTACCCGCCTATGAGGAGTCCTACGTTATTGCGGTTGGCATGCGGTACCTTCGCCTGCCCTAGCGACTTCTCTGGACGTTTCCGGGTTAGTAGGCCGTGGTCTAACAGAGACTTGTCCATACGTTTCGCCTGCAACTGTGGCAGGCATCAGTGGCGTTGCTGGTAGGGGAGAAGTGTTCTTCCTGGCAGCACTGCGCTGACTGAACCGCGTATGGAAACGTATGGACAAGTCTCAAAAGTATGGACAAGTCGTTGGCGAACGTATGAACAAGTCTCTGTTAGACCACGACCTATAAACCCGGAAACGTCAAATAATATAGAAAACAGCCGTGAAAACCTACATTGTATGTATGCCTTAACAACTGTTTGAAACTTCTCACTCTAACGCACTTCATAGCGCATACGGATGCGGAGGAGTGACCGGCTCTCTGTAGAAAAACCGAGCTATTTTTTTTGCATCTGTTTTAAAACTTTCAAAATCTCAATAACTGTTTAGAGGATTACCAAACGTATGAAATATTTCTTATACACTTCAAATTATTAGGTATACCAGCGGTGTACGCTGTGTGTCGAAGAATTCGCCACTGGGAGCAAATATTAAAAGCAAAAAATGACCGGCAGGATTGACAGACGCACACAGTCAAATATTTGCCGCTAACCAATTTTCCGGTATCAAGAACCCACAAAACTTGGATTGTAACTACGCAACGTAACAGAAGAAATTCACTACATATAGGTAGAGAATGTACCCACATTTTCGATATCAGAGCTCCAGAGTACGTGTTCTTCTGTCGAAAAATCACCACTTTCCACTGCACTTACGCTTTATCTTTACAATACTTTATCTTTTCTACGTAATAACGTAGTAGGCAAGAAGAAAGTAGCGTAAATACTAGATACTAGCAATACTTTTCCTGTAGTCAGAAATAATTCAAGAAACAGCAAAACAATTGCTTAATCGTAACACCAGTAACTTCAGTAATTTACTAAGGATAAGAAAAAGATTTATCCACTTTCTCGACATCAAGACACCGCAAAACGAAATTTTTCTGTCGAAAAGTTGCTGAGTTCCGCCACAGCATTTACAATACTTTCTCTTTAATATTACGTAAGTAGGTAGTAAATCGAGAAAGTAAAAAAGACAACAGTTTAACCAATTCGCGTCTTGGTTAAAGGATGACAAGCGGTGGTCGCTCGGTAAAGCTAGATTTGCAAATGATCATAACATGTATTGAACCGTTCTTTGCGTGCCATGCAGTGTTGAGTACAGAGAACGTAAGACGATAAACTGAAGAGTCGGTGCGAGGGCGTGAGCGCGTGTGTGTGAGTGTGTGTGGGGGGGGCCGTGCGTCCGTCGAGTTGAAACGCTTAATGATTTTTCTGTAGATTTTCCGACAGGCCTTGTGACTTCTGAGCAATGCTAGCTGAATCCGAAAATAAATGCAAAGGCAATGAATTGTAACACAAACAAGTGAACACCTCACCTCTTCCAATTTTTCTCAACCAGCAACAATGTCAATGTTTCTGCGCTTATATAATATTCAGAATGGTAACTTGGAAACTGCGGTGCTTAAACATTCGTGCTTAAACATTCGAAGACTCTTGCTACTATACCCCTACAGAATCTGGTTAAATGCAGCAAAACCATCCAAAGAAAACTGCAAATAGTACAAAATAACTTTCATAGAATAATTTCAAACGCCCCCTGGTATGTCACCAATAAACACAAAGAATTCGATCTAGAGTCTATAGATCATCATATCAATTATCCAGCTACCAGGTTCTTCTCAAACATATACCAAATCCGTACACTATCACCTCACAGACTCGATAACAACCCTTCGCATTAACTTAGAATACAAAAGAAGTTTCCCTTTCACATTTTCCTCAAGAAATTTCCGATCTAGATCCCAACTAGAGGAGCCCGGTTGGTCACTTTAACCACTGTATTGGCCTTAATTAAGTTTTAATTCATTCCAGGCAAAACAGGGGATTTTATGAGACTACTCCTTCAAACTTGAAAATATTTTGGGATATTGTTGTCCATGATGCCTTACATCGTCGAGATACAATATTAAAATTTCAATTAAAAATCAGCTCTTTAAAGAAGGAAAATTAGCATTTCTTGACGAGATGATTTTGCTTAATTAGTGCCCGAAAATGCTTCTAAAAAAATTTAGCTCGAAAGCCGCTCCAATTTTTTCATTAAATTTGCTCCTCATATGTAATAACCAACGGTAAAAAATATGGTGCTAATCCCATTTTCGGACATTGTTCCGTTTTTTTTAAATGCCAAACATCTTGACCATGTGAAAGCTAGAAAATTGGAGGTAGCGATTTTTGGTTTAAACAGAGTCTGTTTAAAAAATCAGATCTTTAAAAACGGACTTGTAGATTTTTGGAACTAACAAGGGTTATTTACAACTGACTTTGTGTAAAGCAAAAATCGCTATCTCCAATTTTGTAGTTTTCTAATGTTAACTTTCTGGCATTTTCGAAAATATGTAACACTAGCGGAAAATGGGACAAACACCATATTTTTACTGCCCCTTATTGAATATTAGGATAAAATTTAAAGAACAAATTCGCATGAGAAATAAATATGACATGAGCCTATATTTGGCGCAAGATTCCACAAAAACTACTCACATTTTCGAAAAGTTGAACTTGAATGTACTTATTTAAGATCAGTCTTTAAGGAACAGATTTCATTAGGAAAAAAATCTCTCATCAATATTATAGTTGTAGGAAGACGCCACAAAAATTTCGCGCGTCTTCAATTTTCATAAAATCTGTCATTTCAATCAGTGAGAACAAACTTTCCGTAAAACCTGTATCAAATTCAAGTGAAGTGCCTATGGAAGGTCTTCTTCAAAAGGCACCTGCACTTGAGAAGTCCATCAGCCGCCACGCGACCAGAGCCACTGCAAAAAGGAATGGTTGCGGTGGCTTGCATACTGCCCATTTCAGCTCAGGGGAGTATTTATAATGATAATGTTTGTTCCTTTTAAGATATCATCATGATAATTTAAAAGCTTCTATAATGTACTGAATAAAATATTATAGCAGATTTGAAAGGTTGTCTTGCCAGTAATTGCGTTTTAAAGAAGTTTTATATTGTTGTATGCAAAGAATAACACGATATAAAATTTATATTCATTGATCACATTCATTGACATTCATTCATCTTAAATGAATAATTGTATTACGTACCTTACATACAAGCAATTTTTTAGAATTTGTAGAAACGTTTATATGAGGGCAAAAAAAAGTAGGGGTGTTCACAAGAAGTCTTAGATTTTAACACTGTATTGTCGAACAATCAGAAAATGTTAATAATGTACCTCGACGATGGACAACAATATCTCAAAATATTATCAAGTTTGAAGGAGTCGTGTCATAAAATCCCCTTTTTTGCCTGGAATGAATTGAAACTTAATTAAGGCTAATACAGTGGTTTAAGTGACCCACCGGGCTCTTCTAGTTGGGATCTAGATCGGAAATTTCTTGACGAAAATGTGAAAGGGAAACTTCTTTTGTATTCTAGGTTAATGCGAAGGGTTGTTATCGAGTCTGTGAGCTGATAGTGTACGGATATATAATATGTTTGAGAAGAACTTGGTAGCTAGATAAGTGATATGATGGTCTATAGTCTCTAGATCGAATTCTTTGTGTTTATTGGTGACATACCAGGGGGCGTTTGAAACTATTCTAGGAATTTGATTTTGTACTATTTGCAGTTTTCTTTGGATGGTTTTGCTGCATTTAACCAGATTCTGTAGGGGTATAGTAGCAAGGGTCTTCTTATTGATTTGTATATTTGTAATGCTGGATTGTATGGTAATGGACTGGATCTAAGTATTAATGGCTTTAATTGTATTAGCTTGATTCTGGCTTGGGTAATTATGGCGTCTATATGTTGCTTCCAATTGATTTTTGTGTCTATGTTTAGTCCGAGGTATCTGATTGGTTTATTGAAAGTGAGCCAATTGATTATAAATTCTATAATATTAGCCGTCGCAGGGGTGAGTGTGGTCGAGATATGAAGATCTTGGCGGCCGTTTTGAATTGATTAAGTTAAGGTTGTATTTTGAAGCCTTGCTATCTATTAGGTTAAGGTAAGGTACTTTGTTGCTGCAATCAGTGAGTGAAGGACGGGAGTTTTAAAAGACTGTATCATCTGCAAACTGTGCAATGTCGACATCTTTTAGTTTGGAGATGTTCATACCATATAAATTAAATAAAGTAGGTAATAGGTGTATTGCAGCTTCCTAACGTGAAAGTGTAGAAGCTTAAAAGGGCGTGTGCAGGGCAGCGTGTGCAGGGCAGGGCAGCGCGTACTTTCGGGACACGCCAGCCCTTAAAAGGCAGCCACTGGTACGGTCAGAATCGAGTCAAGTCAGGGCGTGATATCGCCCCAAGTAAACATTAAGATGACAAAAAGTCATGACATATTAATACGGCAATATTTACGCATACAAAATGTATAAAAGTCAGAGTAGTGGCAGAGCTCTCATTTGTATCCATTTCATTTATTTGAAAAGGTTTCTGACGTGACTTTGGCCGCATGACAGAAATTAACATACTTTGATCGCGGAATCTTTATTGAAGTTAGACGCAGGGCACATTCCATTTCGGAAATCGTTAGGGAATTCAATGTTCTGAGATACACAGTGTCAAGAGTGTGCCGAGAATACCTAATTTCAGGCATAACCTCTCATCACGGACAAAGCAGTGGCCTACACTTAATTACCGAGAGCAGCGGCGTTTGCATAGAGTTGTGTGTTATCACACAAGCAACACTGCCTAATATAACCGCAGAAAACAATGTAGGACGGTACAGTAAAATTTGGATTTAATTGGCTACGGCAGCAAACGTCCGACTCGACTGCCTCTGTTAACAGGACGACATTGCCTTCAGCGCCTCTCGTGGGCTCGTGACCATTTCGTTTGGACCCTAGAAGTCTTTAAAACCGCAGTTAAAACCACACGTCATACGGAATTTTAACTGTTTTTAGACGTTAAATAAATAATAATAATAATAATAATAATAATAATAATAATAATAATAATAATAATAATAAAATAAGTAACTGTGGTTTGATCAGAAGAGTCCCGATTTCAGTTGGTAAGAGATGATGGCAAGATTTGGGTGTAGCGCAGATCCCACGAAAACATGGACGCAAGTTATCAACAAGGCTCTGTGCAAGCTGACTGTGGCTCCATAATGATGTCGGCTGTTTTTACATGTAATGGACCGGGTCCTGTGGTCTAACCTAACGATTATTCACTAGAAATGGTTATGTTTAGCTATTACAGACCATTTGCAGCCATTCGTGGACTTAATGTTCTCAAACAACGATGGATGAAAGAACTTTTATGAATGATAAAGATTGGTCATCGGGCCACAATTGTTGGCGATTGGTTTGGATAACATTCCGGACAATTGGAACGAAGATGTGTCATCCCAGATCGCCCGACATGAATCCCATCGAATATTTATGGGCCTAATCGCGGGGTCAATTCGTGCACAGAATCCTTCGCTGGCAACACTTCAGAAATTAGGGATGGCTATAGAGGCAGCATGGCTCAGTATTTCTGCAGGGGACTTCCAACGACTTGTTGAGTCCATGCCATGTCGAATTGTTTCATTCGCCGGGCAAAAGGAGGCCCGACATGAAATCAGGAGTTATCCCATGACTTTTTTTACGTCAGTGTATAGAGGGCTACGTGAGAGAAAGAGCTAGTGCCTACGTAAAATATGCCATTGTTGGAATGTTAGAATATTGAAAAGCTGGTGCTGGGAACTGTGCATACACTAGATACTAGAATGTTCTTAGATTTTAGTGTTTACTTATTTGTATCTGGAGAAATGGCTTAAGGTGTGCTAATTGTATATTGTGAAAAAAAAATGATATTTTTGACATGTGTTTCTTCATCTTATTCTGAATACTTCGGAAGCTTTCTTAAAAAAATTAATGACAAACAAAATTGTTTAGAACACATACATTTATGCATTTTTTCTGGTCTGTGACGTCCGTATTTCTCCCAGATATCAGCACAATTTCTTAATGAAACTCATTGTTTGGACCATGCAATGATCCTCTGATTGGTTTTCGCATGAAAAATCCGCAATTTATTGATGTCCTGTGTAACTTATCAACACAAAATTCAGACATTTGCATATTCGTTTCTCTGGCAATGTTACAAAAAAGAGATATAATTAAATGCAACGAGTCAGATAAAGACTCCGGCAAGATGAAAAGGAAGTGTAATGACATTACGTACAGCCCACTGCCCTCTATCGGCCGGCCGCCGTTGTCTGTCCACCGCCTGTAGCAATCATCCGCCGTTCCCACCCGTTCTCCACCACATCCATTTACACCCCTTCCTACAATATGCTATAGTGACATATTCGCCACTTCCACATAACCTGCTGTCGTTCCCCTGCTCGTCGCCTATATGCATCGTCTGCCTTTCTTACTCAACATTCGCCATTCACGCCCATTCTCCTCCACTGGTTCCTCCAGGGCCTGCCCGTCGCCGGCTCCCGCCCCGGGGACGGATCGACGGAGGGCGATGGCGTGGTGGATTAACGCGCACCATATGGTAGCGGCGAGAAGAGCGGGGTCGGTCGCGGAAGACGTGCTTTATCAGTACACCGCCGCCACTGGCTTTTACGTGTCGCTGGGCGACTGGGAACGTAATCTAAACGCCAGCTGTCGAAACTAGCGCATTTTCATTTGTGTGCATTAAGTAAAATGAAGAATGCTTTCGAGATGTTCATTAAAAGATCTCCGACTAGTAAAATTCGTAATAGCTTCTCTCCAAACGTAAGGGAAGTACAAGACAAAAGGGATATTATGAAAATATCTGTTCCATATGTGAGTAATAATCACAAATATCGAAATAGTTTTTAGGGCATAAAACACCATGACCAGGATTGCTAAATTTAAAATCTACTTCCATTCTTATTTATACTTTTATTTACTTATCACGAGAGTTTTAATAGTATTTGTAACTAATGTTGGCACTTTATAATATCTGGTAAAATATAATCAGCATGTACCTGCGTTATGCGTGTGTGTGTGTGTGTGTGTGTGTGTTGCGTCAGAGATAACTGCAGCGCCTCTGACCGCGAGGTCCTAGGTTCGAGTCCCGTCGGCGGTAGGATTTTCGACACTAGCTTTTCTGTTAGGTCGCATTCAGTCGCTGTCTGGAGGAGAATTCTAGCGGCCGGCGCTCTGATTGGTAAATTTCCGTGGTTTCTCCGATTAACACCAGGCAAATGCCAGAGCAGTACCCTACCAAACGGGCCACGAACCGCGCGCGATTTTCCCTTCCTCTTCCACGGCCTATCGTCTCTACTTACACACACACTTAAACTAACATGCACTACACTACCACATATCTCCGGAGACCGGTAGGGAGCTTAGGGCTTGTTCCGGCTGGGGCGGTGCCCCAGTGGTGGGAGAGTCGTGGTTAGGGGGAAACCCGACTAGCCGACGGTAGGTCGGCGCCCAATCTCGCCATCCAGTGGAGGAAGATCACCGCCGTGTCCCAACAGAAAAAATGCACTACACTTACGGTACTAATAACCAAATCCGTTGACGCGCTCGGAAACACGAAAAAATCAATCAATCAAGCGTCAGAGACAGACACTAGTCACTAAACGGGAAACTTCACAGGAAATGTTTCTAACTTTGGCAATTTCTCATATCAAAGATTTCAAATGAATGTCGAAAATTTTACCTGGAACTTCCTGGTAATTTTTTATTATTCATTTGAGATTAGTGAATGCAGAAAATTAAATTAACTTCCTCGTTTTACCAAAGATCATCTTAATATGTGTAGATGGTTTGAGAGTTTGGGAAGTGTCTAGCAACTTTATCTCCGGAAAAAAATATAATTACGACTGGTTTCACAGTTGAACCATTTTTTTTGCATGCGTGAAACATAAAATTTAGGTCATATTAAATACCTTATAAGAACATAAAAGTGTCTCCGAAATATCATAATGAATTATTTAGATTAAGTAAAGTCTTAAATACCACATTATGTACAGTAGTTTACCTCCTTCGGTGGCTCGTTGGTTAGCGTGTTCGCTTTCCACGGAGCAACCCAGGGTTTGTTTCCCGGCCGGGGCAAATTATACGTGTGCGCCCTCCTTACAAATGTCCCAGTATCTATTGCTGTGTGACGAGGAGAAAGCCCAACCAAAAGTTATGAAGATCAGTATAGACGGTGAAGGTATGTCTTCGTGCTAACCACACGAACCCCTTATCGCATAGCCGAGAGGCTGGGTCACCGGTGGTCGACCAAGCCCCTTAGCGGACTGTCGAGCCATAGAACAGGAACAGGTACAGTATTTTAATGTAATCACCATAGCAGCAATGAAATATTGATGTTAATAACAATACTGGAAAATAAAGGATAGAAGAAAATTGTTTCTTTCTACACACATCTTCAGCTTCAGCTTCTACAGTCATCTTCTAGTGATCGTATGAAAATCTTAAGACATAGTATTATCCAGTGTTACTTCATTATTATCAAAGTTTTTTTGAATTTCTCAGGTAGATTGATCGCATTTCTAATGAAAAAAGTTTTTTTTGCGCATATTAACTTCTGTATAATGAGTAATTTCTTGCTTCTAGATTTGAGTAAGTTTGAAAAATATCCGGATTATCCTGCTTAAAACTTGTAAGTAATCACAAGTATATCAGATTAATGTAAAGGTATGTTATTACTATATTTTTCATAATATCAGTGTGCAACATTTGATTATATTTAAAATTATTTCGTTCCTTCTTGGTAATCAACAAGCGGGGGGAACAAACGCAATCCCAGGTTGGGAATCGTACAGGACACTATTAACATACGACTTACCTACGACAGCCATCCAGTCGTTCGAACTAAATCTTTCTACTTTGGCGAGCATGCTTCTCTTATCTTTCCAAACTTCCAATCTAGACACAGAATAGTCTAATACTTGGGGGAACCAGTGAGAAACAGACATGAACCTTATGCATTCTATTAATGATCGGCATGGTAACGAATGACCTAGTTTTATTTCGTACCTTGCAGTAACAACTTATAATATAAAGACGTTCGGCATTTGAAATTGAAATCTGTAAGTATTTTATTAATCAGTTCTCCTCACTTTCTAGTTCTGTCCATTTTTTCCGCCTCTGACTTCAATAATCTGGCATAAATACATCGTCCTTACTTTTCATCTCATACTTTCATCAGTTTCTTCAAATCACTATTATTTGCCATATTAATTAAAATCTTTCTTCTTGCTGAAGCCAGGTTATTTGCTTGTGACTATCGCTCATGAAAACTAGTGATGCTACAGCCGCATATACTTTCTCTCATTATTTCAAAATTTGCACAGTTTCAAAAATTAAGAGAGTTCAAGGAAAATGAGACCCGTGTCATCCCTTTAAGCGCCTCTTGTTCCATCCATAGACAACGTTTGAAGAAACAATTTGAATCGGTATTTAAGAAAATTTTCTTTAAGAAATGTAATAAATTTCAGACACAAATTACGCAAAATCTACTAGTTTTGTTTTGTTTTGCGTTCCAAAATAGTGTACATGCTCTTTCCGCAAGAGCTCACTTTTTACAACACACTTTGTCTAAGGCAAAAACCTACATCTTCAATTTTGTAGTTTTGAAATGTCAACACTTGCAAATTTCGAAAATACAGAGAGTTCACCGAAAGTGCGACAAGCACCATATATTTTACAGTTCCTATATACACACGAGGAGAAAAGTTTTTTAAAAAATATTAAGAAAAAACATCTCTATCTTCGATATTGTAGTTGTAGGAAGTCCCGCAAAAACTGCATTTTTGCAATTTTCGAAAAATCAGTGATTTTAACGAATGTGAGACTTGCACCATTCACTTAACCGTCCTTTACGATGTCCGAGGTCAAAGTTTAACAAACTGGATGTGCTACAGAATAGCACAGACTTTCTCGTAGCATTTTTTTCTAGTACCCTTGGTGTGGACTGGCTTGAAGGTCTTGCTCTTTTCTCTCTCCAACTCTATTCTTCAGCTCATTCTCTCCAGCTCCATTCTCCATCGTCACCGAAAGTACATTTTCTTTATATTTTCGCAACTTTTCGGTTTCTTAATAGTAGAACCCAAATTTGGCTTTAATAATATTAAAAAAGAGTAAATCCTCGTCCAAAATAGAAATTTTCATTTGACGTTTCGAAGTCGGTTTTTAAGAAAATGGTGATCAAGCATTACAGTAAATGCGAAATTTGAAGTTTTTTTTTTCACATAAATCTATTGAGTTATCGGAAAACTTCATTTGAAGTCATTTGAAGCACTTACACACAAATGAAAAAATATATACAAATTGATGGAAATGTGCATATTAACGGCGTGAGAAATATTTCAAAACAATTACATTTGTGTAATTTTTGAAAAACAAAAGAAAACACCAAAGTGAACGTCATATTCATCAGTACAACTAGCATTATCCATTGAAATAGTTTGAAGAATAATTTTGGCACCATAATCGAAAAAATGGCATTTGAGCTTTTTTTTAAAATGCGGAATTTTGAGCTCACCTTTTACAGAAAACTATTGAGTTTTCAAGGAACTTTATTTGAGGTCATATAAAGCACATGTACTCACAAATCTAATAATGTAAATAAATCGCCTCTAATGTAAATATTACCAACGTGAGAGACAAGTCAAGAAATTACATTTTTGTAATTTTTGAAAAAACAAAAGAATAGAGCAATATGGCGTCTATGTCATCGGATAGGAATGGTTGGGCACTAACCCCACGTAAAATTTGAAGAAAATTTTGGAGCTGTTTTTGGGAAAAACATGTTTTTGTATTTTTAATTGCAAATATTTGATGCTCTGTTGCACGAAAACTACTAAAATTTTCAAACAAGTCTACATGACCTTTATGAAAGAACTATTATGGGCAACAAATTTCCTTTGAAGGAAGAATCTGTGACTTCAATTTCATTGTTGTAGGATGTCGCCGAGTTATTTCAAACTATTGCAATTTTCGAAAATTCAGAGTTAACAGTAAAAATCGGACCTATGCCACCTTTGTAAGTGTATTTTACTCTATTCTTACAATAAATTTAAAGAAAAAATTTGAAGCTGTATTTGAGAAAATTTTGAAAATGGCAGTGTCAACATCAAATTTTAAAGAATTATTGTCAATATTTCAAAGCTTCAACTAGAGTCAGATGGACAGGGTTTTTTCAATTTGGAAAATATCGTACATGTGGTTTAGGTGCTAATAGTGTTCACAGACGAACGGACAGACGGACGTTTTAAAGAAAACAACTTTTTCGGTATCAGGAGACCCCAGAACGTATTTCCGTTGAAATCTCGAAATCGATTTTCTGCAGCATTACATAACTTTCCCTATACTACGTATATTACTCCCGCAGATACTAATGTACAAGTACATGTATACGAGAAAGTAAAAAAATTGGTGCCATTTTTTAGAAAATCCGTTTGATACTCCCAAATGATCCAAATTTGGGTTCAGTTCAGTTCAATAGCGGAATATCAATTTTGAAGAAACGCAACTGAACTGCTCAGGCTCTAGTGTTGATCACTGAATGACGGATTGTTTTTTGAATTATGTTTTGGTTCAAGAACCCAGACAACATAGACTCAGGTTAAATCGTGTATTGGCTAAACAGTATTAGGCTAAATTTTGTAATTAGGAACGGACGGTCAGATTTTTTGTCATGAATTGTCATTCTGTTTTACAGTAATTGACTTAGTGGCATATAGCAGGGGTGGCCACAACGAGGCTCGGGAGCCGCAAGCGACTCTTCAGTCAGTCTTGTGCCACTTTCGACAGCGAGCAGAGAGTAATATTAATTAATAGGCAATCAATAGCAGCGATGTGAGGCTTAACTTACGTTATCGAGTTCAACGATCTTAGTACCACGAAATTCCGCCACAGAGCGCCGTAGGTCAGTGGTAAGAGATGGGAGGGGTAGATAGTTCCTGGGTCTTCTGTTAGGCAGTGCTTTGAGTGCGAGTGTGTGAGTGAATCAGTATCTTGAGGCGAAGCATGATCAGTCGGCAGTGATCTCACACGTCCGCAATTTTAAAGTGAACGGGTAATAGTGAGTACCGAGTGCCGATATTTTTGGTGTGCAGTTGTGTGCTGTTCGAGTACTGTTGTGTGAACAATTACGATGCTGTCTAAGAAGCGTATATATGAAGAGGGGCATCGAGCCATGAATACAAACTGGGAGGAAGAATTTGTTTTTGTAGCAAGAAACGGTTAGCCAATGTGTCTCATCTGTCAAATAACTTTGTCACACTTCAAGGCCGGTTATCTAAAGTGCCATTATGACACTAACTGCAGTGGTTTCAATAAAGAATTTACTGTTGGCTCTCATTTAAGGAAAACCAAACTGAAATCACCAAAGGAAAACCTTCATGGACAGCGTAGGGTTATGTCAACGTTTACCAAGGAAGCAGATTTGACAACTGAAGTTGGCTTTTAATTTTGCAAAAGGAAAAAAGCCTTTCACAGAGGGGAAGTGTATTAAGACAAACATGGCACAAGATATTTCTGTTTTAGAAATGATTTACAAAACAATCTAAGCGAGTGCTCAGCAGTAAGCCTAGCTCTTGACGAGTCTACTGATATCAAAGATAAAGCATACTTAGCTAAATTTGTAAGGCACGTACAGAAAAACTCAGTGCCTATCGGTGATATTGTCAGCAATGATGCACAATTTACGTAGCAATGGTGCAATATCTGTATAGCTATGTTGCAATGGTGTACCGATGGTGCACCATCTATGACTGGCACGAAACAAGGGCTAATTGGGCTTTTAAATACCGGCACATCATTTCCTGAGTTCCTATCTGCAAATTGTATTATTCACAGAGAACATTTAGCAGCAAAATATTTCAATACCCGCATATTATGCAGGTAGTTCTAAAAATTGTGGACTGTATTCGCTCAAGTGACAAGAAACACAGATAGTGCAAATCTTTTAAAGAGGATATAAACAAAAATTCTCTTCCTTAGTACTGCTGTATCTTGTGATGTATCTTAGTACTGCTTAGTGAGGTGTCTATCAGTAAGCAATGTTCATAGCAGATTTTTTTAATTACTTGATCCAATCAAACAGTTTATAGAAGAAAAAGGAAAATTTTCCCTGAACGTAATGAACCCCAGTGGTTGTTAGGTTTGGCTTTTTTATTTATTGATTGATTTTTATTTATTTTTTTTACAGATGTGGTCCAGCGTGTACAAATACTAAACATATCTATACAAGGAAGAGAAAAATTTATTTCTGATTTGGCCCAGACTGTATTTAGCAAGTTATTTTAGAGCAAGTTAAAGCTTCTTGGGAAAGACCTTCAGACTAAAACATTTGCTCACTTCAAATATTTCAAGAAAATTACTGAAAGCCTTTCTGACTTTCAGATGGAAACTAAAGATTACTCGAGTAAAATGTCTCGCTTTGATGAAGAAATCAATGTCGAATTGAATGATTTGGGATCACTTAAACCATCATTTTTATTCCTGAAAAATCCTTTTGCTGTTGATGTGGGCGATTACTGTCCTGTTTCATCACCAATAACGAAGCATACAGCAGCTGTACAGTTGGAGCAACTAGAACTACAAGAGGGCGAAAAACTAAAAGGAATCAAACGAATTGGCGTTTCTACCACAGATTTTGGGAGAATGTTCCAGAAGAAATATACCCACTAACAAAAGAGTGTGCTCAGAGACTTATCACAATCTGTGGCACAACTTATGTGTGAAACACTGAACTCAGCACTTAAATTCATTAAATCTAAATATAGATCTGAACTAACTGATGAACATTTAAGTAAACTTCTACGCTTACCAAATACCAGTCAGATTAAAAAAACTAACAACAAAAAGTAAGTTGCAAAATATTTTTTTACTTTTTAATTTCACGTAGTCGGTACAAAATGATACAAAAAACTGTTGTGATAAAAAAGTCAAGTTCGTAAAATGGCTTTTTATTCACCGATGTATTCACAGAGAGTAAACCACGGACAATCTCAGTTAACAGAATAGCCAGGAGATGTACCAGCAACGCACCAGATCACCAGTGTCCAGAAGAAAAGTCCGATGTACCGTAGCGTTGTAGCGTTGTCATCACGTAGAATCACAAACCACTTCACACTAATTGCTCGCTCTTCGCCGGGAAAGCTCCAACTGCTCGTCGCTCCCGGAGGGGACCATTTTATACTCCCTCCGGGCTAAGGGTCCGCCGACTAGCCCGGCCGTAGGGGCGGTGGCGTGCCCGGGCGCGCCGACTGGAGTGTGACGGCTGGCCCGGCTCCGACTGTGTCGACCTTCTCACGGGCGCCGTCCGCATTTTCCGGAGGCGCTGCCATCTCGCAGCTGCGCTCTTATGGTGGGCCTTTTAAGGGTACGCAGGCGACCGCTACAGCAAGTTTAGCTAATGCTGCAGCACCTCTAGTTTTATAATTTTGTTTATGCTACAGACAACGTATACGTTTTAATATGGGTACAGTCTATAAACACGGAAAATTAGAAATATGGAATCAAATTATCTAACAGTCTTAAAATTTATTATCATAACATTTTTGAAGGGTAGCTATCAATCCGGTTCAACGTACTTTACTGCAATTTGATTTTATCATTTTGGAAATATTGCGTTTTCATATAACCTTTGTTTGGATTTCTTTTTTGATTTTGTACTTCTGGTCACTGTAATGGTTCGATTCTTACCGGAATATCCTGGGTTTCACATCTCGAAGACGACGGATTTTCGATACTAACCAGAGAGCTAGATTGAATTCTGCCGCTGTCTGGAGAGGCATTCTGGCGGCCAGTATCTCTAATCGGCAATTTTCCCTTATAACCGATTCCTAACAATACCAGTCGGTTGCCGGAACAGTACCATAGCAAATGGGCCACAGAACGAACGCGTCATCATTCCTTCATCCCTGCCACACCTTCTCTCTCCCTCCCTCTCCCTCTCTCTCCCTCTCTCTCCTCTCTCTCTCTCACACGCACACACGCACGCGCACACACACACACACACACACACACTCACCCCCACTCTCTCTTTCTCTCTTTCTCACACACACAGATACACACAGGTACTTGCACTTTCCACGCATGTCGGGAGACCAGTCGGAAGCTTAGTGGTTGTCCCGGTTGGGGCTGGGCACCACTGACGGAGTCACTTGCAAGTTTGAGGGAGAACTTTTGCCAGCCGACGTGTAGGACTGCGTCGGTTCTCACGTTCTAGTGCGGAAGGAACACTATCACTTCTGCGATATAATATGCGATAACTAATAATATATAGATTGTATTCCTGTTAATTGCTCCAGAAGAGTATTAATTGCTCCAATAAAAGTATATGTGTGGAAAATATATGTATTAGGTCAAATAATTTGAAATTTGATATTACTATTCAATATTCCAAATTTCACATTTCAAAGTGCGCTTGATTGTTCGTTCCTTGCATTTGAATATATTTATTATTTTGTTTCTTTTTTTGCTCAATCCATTAGAAAAACTAATGGTGCTGTAAAGGCACATACATATCATTTTTATCAGCGACGTTAATTATAATACTACATGGAACTGCAAAACGGTCGCCAACCAGCAAATATTTTTTATCCGCGGTGAGACTCGAACACAAGTCCTTAGAATTCATACGCTAGTCACATTATCCCTACATCACCATCCTCCCAATAAAACCCAACGTTCTCGATACTTAAAAATCAGGAAAGCAAGTAGTATAAGATTAAATCACATAATGTTGAAATTGTTTTAATGCTTCTTTTAATATTTTGTAAAGGTTTTTTAGATTATAATACATTGTCCTGATGAAAGCCACAACAATTAGGCCAAAACCTAGATCCATAATACTAAATACGTGTATGTAATCTGTTTGTATCTTTTGTGTAAATCAGCATATTAATACGGTCAAAGTTTGAATGTAGAATAAAATTTAAATTTGTGTATTTAAACGGAATGGAACTATGCCAAAATTTTCGTCCCAATTTTTTCCTAAAATGTATGAATGAATCTTTATCTGCATCAATTATGGATTCTACAGGAAAATTTGCCGTTTTTCGACAAAAAAAAAATTTGGAATTGGCGTAGTTCAAAATGCAGATTTTGTGTCCTTGATAACGAAAATTCCTGATGTATGTCACTGTGTTTTTTCTCCTCGTATCGTTGAACAACACCAGCACTTAAAAGTCACATAGTATAACCAGTATAGTGATATTAAAGAATAAAAAGATTTTCACCAAAAGTGATATTCCGCAATGAACTTATCGAGTTATTTTCACAATTATCTCAAAATTCTTCCGATATTTTTCTTCATTTTTACTATCTTGCCCTTGCATCGTAAACTGTATAGTAGTGCGCCAAAGCGGTGAGTTTTCGACAAAAAACTCTAATTGCCCGGCCTTGGTAACAAAAAATTCGATGAATATTATTTCTATATATGTTAAATTTCATCCTCTAGCATGTTTTGTAAACAGAATCTATGTTTTGTGGGTCCTTGATACCGGAAACTCGATTATCGGCAAAACGTCTGTTTTTTTCTTCTGTCTCTCCGTCAGAGGTGACAGCTAACGCCAAAACAGTTTTGTCTTCAAAATTCTCTTCAAAATTGATATTTCTGAATCAATTTAAAGTAAACTGATGTCCTCTGAGTTTCAAACGGATATTTTGATTTTTGAGAGTACTTTACAGGAAGCCTCAACATTTTCAAAATTGTCTCAAAATTAGCTTCAATTTTTTTATGAAACTTTGCCCTCGGACATTTTCGTTGAAAAGCCAGATTTTTCAGAAATTTCAAAAGTTCACATTGTTTCCGGTGTCTTCTTACAACTACAATATATAGGAATTTTTTCTTAATGAAATCTGTTCTTGAAAAACAGGTTTTAAAACAAGGCTTGAAATAGTATTTTTTGTTCAACTTGAATATAGTTTTAAAATTTTTTAAACAATTATTATCTCAAAACGTACTCCAATTCTTTTTTTTTTTTTGCAGTTTCTCTTTATATGTATCGAAGAACGGTAAAAATTGTTAGTCTCATTTCCGGCAAACTATATTTTCAAAAACTGCAATAAGTTAAGGTTTCAAAACTACGAAGCTGAAGATAGAGATTTTTGTCTCAAAATCTGTTCTAAAAATGCAGCTGTTTAAAAATAATTTTCTTTAATTTTTTCACGTATTGTGTTTGACGTAAGGGACCCTCAAAAGAATGCCGCAGATCTTATTATCATTGAACTTTCTACATTTTTAAAAATTGCATTTATAGAAATAACGAGAGAACGTATGTGTTGTTGTAGCAGAACTAGTTTTTTCTGGAATAAAATGTACATTTACAAAAGAGGCGCATATCCGACTTTTATCAAAACTTCAACTTTCGAAAATTGGAAATTTAGACCTTTCCGTTGTCACTCTACATAAACATTATTGGAAATAGTTTTCTCTTTTAAGAAGTATGTTCTTCAAAATTGGATCTTTAAACAATGTTATGTACAATTGTTTTGAAAATGTAATTTTCAGAGAAATCCTGACATTCCTTTTTTATATGTGTCTAATATTCGCAAGAACGGCTCTTATTTTTTCTTTCTTTTTTTCTCAAATTGAGTAAAGTTCTCCTAGTAATATGTCTTAGACCGTTTTCATTCAAACCTCCGGACTTCCGAAAATTGAAACTATTCATTATCCCTGGATTCTGTTTTTCACCCTCAGTACTGAAGATGATTTCTTTGTTAACGCAATCTAATGCTAACAATCTTTTAAAATAATTTTATGTGCACTTTTAAAAACTATTTGTAGTTTTCGAGTAATTTCGAATCATAAAATACTAGGAAGTATCACCACTAGAACATTCTTCTTCACTGTCACTAACGTATGCGGAAGCTGCCTTCGACGAATTAATTTCTAAACAGAATGAACGGTGCAGAGGATTGACAACCACCGACAGAGAAAGATGTAATACTTTTCAATTTTTACAGGATCCTCATAAAAAATTGGCAAACATAAGTAATTTCTAGGCAATCTCCTCTTCCATGTACATGGCATGTTTTGAAGAGCTCCTCATCCTTAAGTGAGCTACTAAATCGATCGTTTCCCCGAATTCTTTGTGATTTACAACCAGACAATATTATGCCCCGACGCATTATCCCACGTGGTTGATGCGACCCAAAATAAACATATTACTATCTAAATGGTCTTGGCTGTCCAGGTGACGCCGCGTTGAAGGCTGTGTTGCCCACGTTTCGACCATCTTTCGTGGTCTTCCTCAGGGCTTCTCTGCTCCAGTTTCAGCCAATCGTAATCGGCCCCCACGCATATATATAATTCCGAGCGCTGACCACACCAGCATAGACCAGCCCTGAGGAAGACCACGACAAGATGACGCGGCGTCACCTGGACAGCCAAGATCATTTACATGGTCTCTGGCCGCGGAAGCCTACGACTTCACACTATTATTAAAACGTGACAACAAAAAACAACGTCACAATCATGAACGAAACCTAAGATAAAATCTCATTCCATACATAATTTAATGGTTCACTTAACTGGGGAAAGTTCATTGACGAATCACTGAACACAATTTTTGCATACGACCTCCACAGTTTACAAGACTATTCATATCTGAAAACACTGCTCCAAATTATACATTCACAAAGTCAGGTTATGAATGATATATTAAGGATACGTATAATTTATTACGTTCTAATTTTAACCAAGTATATATGTATAGCTCAATTAATTTTTCTTACTATACCATGAAAATATTAGAAGTAAAAAATAAAAAGGATTAATATTTTTAAGCTACAGATTTACTTAAAATCTCTTTATTACTAATTTCGAATGTAACAGAGAAATAAGCAACTTCTGGCGATATAAGAATCAATGGTTTCGTTAGATACCCAGGAAGTTTGGAAAAATTCAAAAACGAAAGAGTTTCGAAAATAGTACATTGCAATGCTATGAGATATTATTTTATTTACTTTGAGCAGTGCGCATACTACATTTTAGAAATCCATTTTTTGTGATTTTGTTGATCAGAATTTTTGCTTCTGCAAGCCATTTGGTGTAGTATATTTTGTAAGTTTATATTTTTTAAAGTTATTCACATTAGTTGCTATTATTTCTGCTACATTTTGTCAAAAAAGCGAAGTAAATTAATTTTGTTGATTTCCCATTAGTTCTGCACCGTCCAATATGACGGCGAGCGAGTTAGAAGTTGTCTCCGCTGGCAGGTCGCGATCGACTTTTTGCCGGCGACGAGACCGAACTTCGCAAAGCGTTGAAGAACGGCGTTTGGGAGGCGACGAGGCGCTGCTCTCGATCCGCCCAGTCTCCTCTCCCCGCGGAGCGCGTCCCGCCGCATCACGTCACGTCGCACAACTGGGTGCCGCTTGGGTGCGCTCCCACCTCCCGCCCCCTGCCGCCGTCTGGCGCCGCACCACGGCGCTGCATCTTCACAGCTCCTGCTCCAGGTCACCCCACGATTCCCCCTCCACTTGCATTCTACCCGTGTTACCCTCCTGTGTTACCCCTCCCGTATTACCCCCCCCCTTCCTCCGGCTAACCTCCGAAACCTTTCCCGTTTCACCATTCCAGTTCTAACCCTCCCGTTTTAATCCTCCCGTTTTAACCCTCCCGTTTTAACCCTTCCGTTTTAACCCTCCCGTTTTAACCCTCCCGTTTTAACCCTTCCGTTTTAACCCTTCCGTTTTAACCCTTCCGTTTTAACCCTTCCGTTGTTCTACCCTTCGGTTCATCTTCGGTTCTACCCTTCGGTTCTACCCTTCGGTTCTACCCTTCGGTTCTACCCTTCGGTTCTACCTCGGTTCCTACCCTTCGGTTCTACCCTTCGGTTCTACCCTTCGGTTCTACCCTTCGGTTCTACCCTCGGTTCTACCCCTTCGGTTCTCCACTTCGGTTCTACCACTTCGGTTCTACCACTTCGGTTCTACCCTTCGGTTCTACCCTTCGGTTCTACCCTTCGGTTCTACCCCTTCGGTTCTACCCCTTCGGTTCTACCCTTCGGTTCTACTCCTTCGGTTCTACCCTTCGGTTCTACTCTCTTCGGTTCTCCCCTTCGGTTCTACCCCTTCGGTTCTACCCCTTCGGTTCTACCCCTTCGGTTCTACCCCTTCGGTTCTACCCCTTCGGTTCTACCCCTTCGGTTCTACCCCTTCGGTTCTACCCCTTCGGTTCTACCCCTTCGGTTCTACCTCTCCGGTTCTGCCCTTTCGATTCTACTCCTCCGGTTCTAACAATTCCGGTTTTACCATTCGTATTCCTCCTCCAGTTATCCCCCCCCCTGCCGGTTCCCGCTCTGGGTTCCTCTCGTTCTCTCTCATCGCCCTCTATTCCGTCCCATCCAGGGGCACCGCGCTGTCGTCCCTGCCCTGCGTCGAGCTGCATCGCTCTGCAACTTGTCGGAACGCGCTGCGGGCTCCAACGCGCTGCGTGCTCCCGCAGGGCACCTCGTTATACGCCTCGTGCAACACGGCGCATGAGAATCACTCGATCTCTTCGAATGAGGTTTGTGGAATTGTTGACATGCATACGATTTTCTAGATCTAAATACTTCAGTTGAAAATAACTTATTAAACAAATGAGACGACTATGTTTCACTTTAATTCGTATCGAAGTTTATTAAATTGGTACCGAAATCTACAAAGGAAACCGCGCCGCAGAGAGAGAGAGCAGAAAATTTAAATGGATGGGTATTTACATTTAAAATGTTAGATTAATATTGGCTAATATTTTCCCTAAAATTATTAAGAATTTTAGAAGGAAAAGTCTGTTCAGTTGAATTTTTCAAAATTAACAAAGAATTCCATTACCGATTAAAGTTGGAATATGATAAAAAATTCGTAAATAATCAACAATATTTCACCACTTTATGTTTTATCTAGTACATATAATTCAGCTACGAATGCTAAACGAAACATTTCGATACAAGATATTATACTTATTTACAGCAATGTGTCACGTGTAGAATATCGCTTCCGTAATCATGATAAGAGACGCCAAGCTGATATAATTCACTTATGACCCACGCCCAGAATAATTTCAGTACAGCTCATTAAGTGCAGTATATTAAATTTGTAACTTAAGTGGAGTAGGGAAGAGCTAATTGAGTATTCCCATTCAGCATGCATCTTGTGCAGGTACAACATAGGTGCTTTTACAATTATCCCAATAATTTCGTTATACATTATATCGAGTATTTCTCTGTAGACAAGACTTCTTATTCCAACCCAATATGAATTATACGTTGAAAGCTGCATGTGTCATTCCTACACTTCATATATTTCAATCAAAGACCTTTTGCTCTACATAAGGCGTGTTCTGCCGTTCAGTTCCGTGATATACAGTGAGATGTAAGATTTGAAGAATACATTCACTCGTGTGAATCTATTCGAAAAACTAAACAAAATGGGCCCAATTAGTATCTTGTAGAGCACTTTTACTGGCAATATCAATTCATATATTTCCCATTTGCCTTGGGATATAAATAAGCCGATCGTAATAAGAGCGTGAAAAGTGGCCATTAAAGTGGTCTTCCGAAGTTTTGCAAGACTTTTACTTCAATTCTGGCATTTGGCAAATCTGGCACATCGTAGTGTTGACGTCTTGGTTGTAGCCCAAATTATCGCAGACGATATACGATGCATCTGAGTGAAAGTTATTCACTGCTCTCCCTTTCAAAATCTTTATCATTAATGGAATTTTAAATGTCACTTTACAATCAAAAATATTATAAATAGCATTTAACATTAAGTAAATGCCAGCTCTCTATGTGAAAGTAATTCAAGTGGGAACTTTTGTTTAATCATGATTTGTTGTCTCCAAAGTTTACATTGGAGTGTTGTTGCAGTGCAGTGAAATTATCAAAAATAACTACAGAAATATATATTTGAAACATTTAAAAATGTTTTTAATTTTAAAAAAGGTATTTAATATTATTTTCAAAATTATCGTCACTTCATGCAAGAATTTTACCAAACTTAGGATTGTGACTTTACGAGGAAAAGTTAAATTAAAGTTTTTAAAAAACTTTAAGTGAAAAAAAAATTAATTTTTTCAAATATTTAACTTCTAACGATCAAAAAATTCAATTGGTTGAAACAGTTTTCCAAGAGATTATCATAGAAGAAATATACATGTTGCACCCGTTAAGCACATTTATATTAGTTTCGATGTTAAGTTCCTCGCACAAAAAACATACAGTATACTCTTTAGATGACTAGATATTTTTGATAACATAAATATTATTAACCCATTAAAATCAATGCCTCATCGTCATGTGACATGGAAGAACACACGCATATACATTCATTCGTGCATGCGTCATCCAACGAGAAAAATATTCAAGCAGACAGACTCGCTCGCAGCAAGTATTCCAACGCAGAGCGGCGCGCCGAGGCCCCGTTTGACGTCACGGCCGCCACAAACGGCTCAGCGCCGGCCTCTTCCACCTCATATGCGCCGGACGGCGACCCCAATCCGGCCGCGAAGCGACGGGGGCGGCGTCCCGTCGCTTCGCGTCACGGCGCCGCGAAAAACCGCCCCGGCGCGAGCGGCTCCGCGCGTCCGGCCCGCCGCTAGCGGCACGCACATCGCCCACGCCGCCCTGCAGGCGCCGCCCCAGCCCACAGCCACGGAAGCCTGCCGGCGCCCCTCCCCCACCACCCCTGCTCGTCATCGCCCCCCCTCCCGGTTGGCGACCGATTACCCCCGGACTGTTGTACCCGAGTTTGCGGGTTCAAACCCGATCGAAGACGTGGATTTTTAAGGGCGAAAAAATCCTTCGTACGCCGGAGGGGAAGCAAAGCCGGCTGTCCCATGTAGTAGATTTACTGTATGTAAAAGATCCTCAAGCCTAAAAGAAGCCTCTGTTCAAAATTGAGATCCGCCTGTTTCGTCGCCCAATATAATACCTCCTTTCTCGGCTAGGTGGTGAAAGGAGCGTAGCGAAATTTGCGTGGTTAGACGGAAGAGCGGGCGTGATGGCCCGAGTCTCGCCACGTAAAATAAGGCATTAACTAACTAACCCCCGCCTGCCAATGCTCTCCCTGCCCGCCGACGACCACACGCCTGTCGCCCGCCGACCACTCCCCCTCCCGGCGATCACACCCCATCCGCCGACCACACCATCCCCGCCCGCTGACTTGACCATTCTCAACAGTTGTTTGCGGCGACCACACCCGACCGGGAGAGCTGGCTCAGGGCAGCAGTGTCATTGCAAGTGCCTCTGACCGGGAGGTCCTATGTTCGAGTCGCAGGATTTTCGACACTAGTTCCAAGCTAGGACTAAGTTCGTCGCTGTCTCGAGGAGAATTCTAGCGGCCGGCAGTTTTCCGTGGTTTCTCCGATCAACATCAGGCGAATGCCGGATCAGTATCTTAACAAACAGGCCACGGCCCCCGCATATTCTTTCCATCCTCTTCCATGCATGAGCAGTTCCATCCTCTACCTTCATCCCTTACACACACAAACTAACATGCACTACACTACAACACATGCCGAGAGACCAGTCGGAAGCTTAGAACTTCTCCCGGCTGAGGCGGTGCCACACTGGTGGGAGAAATTCTCTTTGGAGAAAACCCCACTAGCCGACGGTAGCTCGGCGCCGAATTTCGCCCTTTAACAGGGGAAGAACACCGCCACCTCGCGGGGAAACATTCACTACGTTTACGAGACTAATGATCCTAGTAGTTGATGCGCCTTGAATCACCACTAACAATCAATCAATCAACAATACTTGGCCATTTTTAAAAATAACGTTCGAGAAAAAAATTCGTGAACAATATTTCCATTAACAATATGGTTTGGTTTTAATTCCTTAATATTAATGTTCAAAATCTTCTGCTTTATAAAAAATATGCATGCAAGGTCATATTTCGTATCAATATTGGTTTAGTCTGATTAAATTTAAATTATTAAGTTCAAATCCAGATTATGCCGTCTTTGAGTGGGAATAATAAGGAAAGAACTGTAGTAATGATGTGAACTTTTTTGCGATACTTTTGTTTGAGCCTATCTTTTCATTAAATAATGGAATACAATATTTGTTATTAAGACAGTAGGAACGCATGGGAAGACGAAAAATATTAAAATTAAGTAATGTTAGAAATTTCAATTTTTAATGTAAATGGTACTTGTCTCTCATTATATGGTTGTATCTTATTCACTATTAAATTGCACAAAGTCGTCTCGCTACAACTTTTCATAAAGATACTCATTTCACCGTTCCTATTAAAACAACCAACAGTCTAATTGTGGTAAATTAGCACAAAGGAGATCACTCGCCAGAATGCACTAGGCAGGAAAAGCTTTATAGAATGTTTGATTCCCATTTGAGAATTTTGTAATTATTTTTGTAATATATAGAGATTCCAATGTTCGTGTAATTTTAAGAACATCACTCTCATTGTTCTCGCTCTCACAAAACAGTTTCTCGGTGAGAAGCTGAGTCTTAATCTTCAATGAAAGTCTAATATACCAGAATTTAAAAAAACGTTAATAAACAGTTAAAATTATCTTTTTCACCCAGATATGACATTGGTGATAAATGATTACAAGTAGTGGTTGGTATGTAAAATATTTATTTAACAGCAGTTCATTTACCAAATGTCGCAGCAATAAGTTCTAGATATGTGATCTACGGTAATACATCGAATGCAATATGTGCCTTCCGCTTGTGGTGATTTTCAGATACAGCTTGAGTCGCAACACCGAATTCGACACATTCGCAACTGGAGATCGGCTGGAAGAGTACCAAACAATCGTGTATTAAGCGGCGAAAACTGCGTTTTAAGAAAAGCGTTTGATATAACAATAGTATTAGAATGGACGTTGTTCTGTTGAAATAAATCATTTTAGCGCATCCACATGCTGGTTGCCGATGCAAAACGATATGACTAAACTGCTTAGCCCTCAATGTCTGTGATGAAAATACTTGGTTAACTGGTACACAATAAATGGTTAATAATTCGTAAAATAATTCGTTAAGCATGCTACGAAATCTCACGCTTCGCACATTCATTGCAGACCGTCCGAACGTTTGACAAGTGAGAACAAACCATCTTCGCCCGGTCCAAGTTACCTCCGCCTCTGTTTCAATAGTCACTATCAACAGAAACGTGGAACTCATTACTGAAGATTATTCAAAGCCATTCCGCTTGGTACTATAATAGCTGGTCACGACACCAATGCAGTGTGTCGCGACGTAATGTTAAAGGCAGTCGTAACGCGATGCGTGAATGGTGTCGTGCAGCTGAGAGTACTGACACTACTAGGATGTTGCAGGGAGGGCATCATTGCTCGCTGTATGTACGCAATCGTGGTATTCCATGGATGTCCGACTATCCGTGGGTTCCCCCTCTTTGTGGTCGGTGGCGGTCTCGCAGATTCTGCGCGTCGTGTGTACGTACCTCGCTCGACCACTACCGCCAACAGCGTGCTACGGTAATATCCGCTCAAGTGGTATGGCGCGCAATACGGCGAAATTACCATTCCACTTCCCGCCCAGCAACAATACGACTCCCTCTCTCGACCGCATTCAACCGTTCGAATTGCACTCGAACTCGACTCCGAAGAGAACAGAATGACCAGCTCGCAACGGAATTAAAAGCCCATCTATCGGGACGATTGCAAATACTCTTTTCTTTCACGCTTTCATAGACAGGACACCAGCATACGTGGCGGATATCCAGTAGTTACGTTTCGTGGTCTACTTGATATTTAAATATTGTATAGTTTGTTCTCGTTATTGGTGTGATATAATTTCTTGCCATGCATAAAATGAGAGACATTTTGCAATACAGGTAATAGTTCAAAAACAGAAAACATTTGTTTCACATTAAGGTGTCACGTTTTAAAAGAAGCAATGCAAGTAATAACGTAAAGATTACTTTAAATCTTCATTACTTTAAATCAAAATTTTAATTTGCCTTTCGAAATAAGATTTAGCATCTTCAGCCCACAGCCACGGTCATGATGACATGGACAATCTACCAATGTAATGGTTCCCACGCGGGAGGAAAGAATGTATCTTTAACTATATGGGAAATGGGAATAATAGAAATAAATTTAAAGTACTCTAGTAAAAAATCAGTACAACAAAATGTGCTTGTGCTGCATAGGGAAAAGGTGCAACATTCTCACTCCCCTGTTTTCATTAATGCGCGATGAATTACATATTTCTCTCTCTCTCTCTCTCTCTCTCTCTCTCTCTCTCTCTCTATATATATATATATATATATATATATATATATATATATATATATATATATACACACACACACACACACACACAACACGGACCATCCATTGGCAATATTTAGCAGCCACTTCGTGCTCCCACCATCATCATCTTTCTTCACCTTCCGTCAAAGTTCATCAGTCTATGCTCTCTCCGTCTGTGGCTGCGTCTCGCCGTCTCCGAAGCGTCGCCCTTTCTGCCTGCCGCCATGGCCGCTGCCGCCGCCGCCACCCCGACGCCGCAGGAACGCGACCGCGAAGGCGACGCGGCAGCGCGGCGCCGGCGGGGCGGTCGGCGCTGTGGCGGCGGCGGGTGGCGCGAGTGGTGGCGGCGGTGGCGGCGGTGGCGGCGGTGGCGGCGGTGGCGGCGGTGGGGGCGGTGGCGCGACGGCAGCGGCTTGGCAGCGAAGGGCGGAACCGCGCAACCGCTTTCCGTTTTAATTAAGAAAAAGGCGCTGGTCTCCCGGCAAACAATTTTCCGGCGGAGAATGACGAGACAGAGAGGGAAGGGCTGAAAAATAACTTCGGCAGAAGAGGGATAGTGAACTGAAGAACCACGAAGGGGCCGGCCGCGCACGGACGAGCTACCGTCTTTATGAAGCCGTAAGCGTCTTAGCAATGCCTTATGACGAAATGAAAGAAAGATTTTTTTTCGACTGGATTAAAATGAATTTCCCTGTTCGACTGACTGCCGAAGCGCGGCGGCGAAAATGGATTATATTGCGGAGTGAATTCTTTGCGAAGGTGGAGTTGTCAAATGCTGCTCCTTTTTTGGCACTTTTATGAAATGAAGAAACAAAAATGCAGGTATGTTGAGCTGCCTTGACGGCGCTGGAAAAGTGCAGAGCACTCACTCAGTTGAAGAATGTCATTTACATCAAACGTGGAGATTGAAACAAATAATTATTAAGTAAAAACTGTAGCACACAATCGCTTGCTGAAAAAGAAATTATTAAGTGTCTGGGAATCTAAGGTTTTCTAGACGTATCATGTATCCACTCCAGTTGTTTCAATGTGTCAGACGATTCGATACCATCCGTACCAATAAGCCCGAAACCCAAACAGGCAAATGGCAAATGAATATCATAATCACCATCATCATGAATTATTATTCTGATTAAAAGATGCATAAATGTGTTTGTACAATTTAAACAGATATTAATAAGGATGTTTTGTGGAAAAATTGTCACTTTACGTTGTACTTACTACGTAACTATGTTTCAATTCAGTACTTAAGTACGTAGTAAACGAGAGAACAAAAAATCTCTATCATAAATACTGAAGTTGCAGGGCCACAAAGTTTTAGTTTTCAAAAATTCAGTGTTCACGGTGAAACTTTTTACCTTTATCAGAAATTGAACTCTATTCTAGCATGAAATGTAAAGAAAAAAGTGGAGCATTTTTGATAAAATTTTGAAAACGTCCCAGGGGCTTCATGAGAATTACCCTCAAAATTTCAAGAATTCATTTCCAATTCTCCAAGTTTCCATTCGCCCCAAATCGATTACAAAATATTAATTTTGAATAAAATATAACAAGTTGTTGATCACATGTTCACAAACTGATGGACGTTTTGCCGTAAACCAATTTTTCGATATCAAGGTCGCACGGAATGTAATTCTGATTACCTAGCGTATTAAAAGTAGTAATTTACTACATATGGAGCAAGAACAATCCATTTTGGGGAATCTTAGACTTATAAAACGGGATTTTCTGTTTAAAAATGCTCGGTTTTCGTAGCTGCATAACAAACTTCCCTCTACGATACGTAGTAGTAGGCGAGAAAATAAAGTCTGGATAGATAAAATAATAAGAGAAACGACGTGAGGAATTAAATATATATCGAATCTCACGAAGAAAATAATTTTCTATATGCTTTATGAAGTAAACGTCATAGTTCTAATTCAGTAATTTCATAAGTAAATTTACAAAACTACTGTTATGGTGGCAGTGGATTTTCCAGAACTCCGATTCTATCACATTCAATGTTCGTAAGTCTCCAGAATCCGATATTTCGAAAATAATGGGAGCTAGCGTGATGATGCTGACATGAAGTACAACCGTTAATCTAAATTGAAGCCCCAATCAGTGTCTCCTTTGCTTGCTCTCAATGGGCAAACTCGGTAAAGATAAACACCACCTCTCCACTTGCAGGTCGCAGAGGGCGGCGCATGGTTGGCTGTGGGCATTCCCTATTTCGTGGGCCCCGCTCCCCGGGGCGAGCGGCCGTTGAATCGTCGTGCGGAAAAGCTTTGGAAATAAACGCTGCGTAGGCTGTTCGACGGAACGATTTTTCTGTGGAACAGCGCCGGAAAGCGGCGGGCAGTGTGAGAGCCACAGGCGGCGTCCGATGAGCGGGCGCCGAAAGGGCGGCAGTGGACGCGGCGAAGGGGCGCGTGAGCGATGCGTGGACGAAGGTGGACGGAGAGTGGGCGAAACGTAGATTGTGTCTGGTGCGGCGCGTGAGGGTCATGGACGGGGCGTGCTCAGCGCGTGGGCGGCGTGTGTGTTTGGGTTTTTCGTGTTTCCGGGCGCATCAACTGCTTTGGTCATCAGTCCCGTTAGTGTAGTGCATGTTTTTCTCGGGAGATGGCGGTGATCTTCCCCGCTGGATGGCGAGATCCGGCGCCGACCTACCGTCGGCTAGTGGGGTTTCCCCCTAACCTGGACTCTCCCACCAGCGGGGCACCGCCCCAGCCGGGACAAGCTCTAAACTCCCGAACGGTGTTCCGTAATATGTGGTAGTGTACTGCATGTTACTGTAAGTGTGTGTGTGTGAAGGGGGAGAGGATAGGACAAGAAATAGGAAGGACAGATCGCGCGCAGTCCGTGGCCCGTTTGGCAGGGTACTGCTCCGGCATTCGCCTAGTGTTGATCGGAGAAACCACGGAAAACTACCGATTAGAGCAGCTGGCCGCTAGAATTCTCCTCCAGACAGCGACTGAATTCGACCTATCCGAAAAGCTAGTGTCGAAAGTCCTGCCTCCGTCAGGACTCGAACCTAGGACCTCCCGGTCAGAGGCGCTGCAGTGGCATCAGTTGATGAACTGAGCTACCGCTCCTGGTGTGTGGGAAGGGCGTGGGGGTGTTGGAGGGTGGTGTTGGAGGCGGAACCGGTGCGTGGGTGGTACTTGGGAGCGGCGGGTGGAAGGGCGGCGTTGCGTAGACGATTCGTGGACGAAACATGGGGGCGCGGGGGTTGGGGGAGCGTGGTTGGTGGGAGAGCGGCGCGTTGGGAGCGGTGACAGGGGGGATGGAGGCAGAGAATGAGTAGACAGGAGGGGCGGGGGAAGGAGTCATGACGAATTGTAGGCGGTGTGTGGGCGGGCGGGGCGGTTGACGACGGGGGGCGGGGCAGGCGTGGGGGCTATGTGGAGCTTGGGGGCGTGTGCACGGCGCTGGGGCGGTGTGAGTGCCGGAGGAGTGCGGGCGGGCAAGCACGCGCTCTCTAGGCGTGCGGTGGCCAGCCGGTCTGGCGGCGAGCGACGGGCAGTGCGCCGCCGTGCACAGGCTTTCAGCTAATCCTCCTATTGAGTTGACGTATACGCGCAGGTGGCGCAGGGTCGCAGAGTCCAATATCGCCCGCTGCACTCCACGGCTTCCCACAGGGCGCGAGGCCGAAGCCGGAGCACGTCCCGACCGCCGCACCGCGCCGCTGCTATCGCATCCCCGCCTGCGCTCTCCGCCTCGCCCGGCGTCACGCCGCCGGCGTCCTTCAATATAGCCGGTTTGCCTCCACAACAGCCACCCCCCACAACCCCCACACTCCCCCTCACCAATGCTTTGCCTCAGTAACGCCACATCGGGCGCATTGGTGCCTCATCGTCCATACTAGGCTCCGCCCTGACCTTTCATAAAAAGTTTTTTCTTCATCTTCCAAATTTCTTCCCGATATCGCTTCGTCAATAAGTTTAGCACCAATAGCTCTCTGCCAAGCGTTTTGTTGCCTATCTCATCATATAACACACCGACTGTTTTGATATTTTCTTTGAGGTTTTTTTTCTTGGCCTTTCAATCCCCCTTCCTTGTTTATCCCATGCCCAGTTTCTTTTACAGTTGCCACTCTCTTTTACAGTTGTAGCTAATCTTGAATGACAAAGAGCAAATGGTATTTCTCGTTCACTCCCTTTCACCTCAGTCTTATGCATGCAACCCTTACGACACGCATTGGAACGTCTATGTCCCTCTGACGTCGTTTATTATTATCTCAGAATACATACATAATCCTTCTTTTCTCCCATAGAAACTGTCTGCTTCTTGTGTACTTCTTAGGAGCAGAATAGATGTAAATATCTCTCAATTAAATGCGTTTTATAGTGTACAGAGTTCGTAGTTATGACTCCTAGCAGTTTGCCGCCGATCCTTTCATCATTTCTATTACTGTTTTGTAACATTCGCAAACTAACTTTTTTTTCCCTTCTCGAACCCTGTCATTTGTTTCGCTTTCCTAACTTTCACACTTTTACCCGATCAGTCAGTATGTCTGTCTGCTCTGTGACGTCTGCTTTTTCACTCACTTTCTCTCTTTGTTTGTTTTATGTACACCTTCACTCTCCTCCGACATGCATAGACGCAAACAGCGTGAGCGCTTTGCTCTCTCGCACCAGAGGGTTATAAGTCCCTTGCGCATTCCGCGTTTGTTCCTCCGCACCCTGAGTCCCCGCTCCGGTCTCCCCGCTCTCCGGCCGGTCGCCTGCTGCCCGTCGCCACATTCCACGCCCGTCTCCCTGCCATGAGCCTGCATCCGAGCCCGCATTTCACGCCTTCTCGGGCCGCGCCTTTGTTCAAGACCTGCATTCCGTGGTTTCTCCGATCAATACCAGGAGAATGCCGGAGCAGTACCCTAACAAACGGGCCCCAGACCACGTGCGATCCCTCCTTCCTCATTCTTGGTCTCTCTTGTCCCCAGTAGACACGCTTTCAGTTAGATGCATGACACTAACACACATGTCAGGAGATCAGTTAAGGCCTCAGAGCTTGTCCCGTCTGGTGCCCGATCGCGCGTTTATGCCTCGATGGGGGATCTTATATTTTAAAAAATGGAAGAAATTAACATTTTTTGTATTACAATAATCCAAATCATACCACAAGCCAGCTCCCCATATACAAATGACAAAGTACTAAGTTCATAGTATAGTCTTCCTAACCAGTATACGTCCCTAATCGTAGCATAGCTCACCACTGTCCAATAGACTCAACAACACACAGCACTAAGCAGTGTCACGTAGGCAGTATACACTCTGTATCAGGCACGAGCTCTCCCCATTCAGTTACCAACTGCCTTCTCTGGCACTCGCTCCCCCTTACATAATCACGGCGACGTCACACCCTCACCCGCCCTGAAGCTTATCTTTTGGGTGCCTGCCTTCGTATGGCGTGCCCCGCAACATTTAACATGTCCCAACACATTAACAGGAAAGATACCTGGAAGGGAAAATCCTGCAATCCTACTTATATGTCGGCAACGGATCTCACCATCCCACGAGGAAGGAATAGTGCTGTCTCCCGGGATAATATAACATTCACTGCCCCTACGGTATTAATGTCCGAAGTAGTTGCAATCATTAACAAGAATTAATACTCATTCATTCACTCGAATCCCGCCCTCGCAACTGCGCACATCTCCCTTCTTTTACACTCACTAGCCGTCGCTCGCACCCTGCTCTTCAAGCACGCCGCCTTTCCTAACGGACGGCGACGTTGCAGCAAATTATCTGGCCGAAACTGCACAACTGGGAAGTCTTCACACGAAGCAATAAACAACATAGTATTCGAGGAACGCGCAAGATTTCCTCTTCAACAAATTCCTTTACGCCATGAAACTTTATAATTTATTTTCGCCTGCTACTTTGAACCTATTGAGTATATTCAATTTTCATAGTTAATAAATTTTGTAAACGAAATTCTTTAAGTCACAACTCTCTTTTCGAAGAAGTGATTAAAACCTTAAGGGCAATGAAAATATCAACTTCAGCGTAATTCTCCCACGCTAATGCAGCATCTCTTCTTAAAAGTTAGTGAGAAAAGTCTACAGTGTTTGCTAGATTAACACAGAAACCCAAAGGAAATGCAGCTAACAAGAATCGTACTGCCTACCTGTTAACTCTGATTAATGGCTGCATCACTGAAAATATTCTGTACCAGTGCTACTCAAGTGGGCGACATACGTGATATGCCCTGGCCCAGCGCTAAATTTTCGACACTGGCTTATCAGCTAGATCGAATTCAGTGGCTGTTTGATCGGTATTTTTACGTGGTTTCTCCGATCAGCACCAGGCGAATGCCGGAGAAGTACCCTAACAAACGGGCCACGGACAACGCGCGATCTTTCCTTCCTCTTCCTTGCCCTATCCTCCCCCTTACACACAGACACTAAGACTAACATGCACTTCACTACCACACATGCCGAGAGACCGGTCGGGAGCTTAGAGCTTGCCCAGCTGGGGCGGTGCCCCGGTGGTGGGAGATACCTGGTTGGCGGAACCCTGCTAGCCGACGGTAGGTCGACGCCAGAACTCGCCATCCACCGGGGGAAGATCACCGCCACCTCCCAAATTAAAAACATACACTACACTTACGGGACTAATTACGTACTCAGTTGATGTGCACGGAGTCACTAACAAGGACAACCAACCTAGCGCTAATTCACTGGCCACCGCGGTGTGGCCCACTGCTTGTTGAGCCAGCCCGACGAGGAGGAGAAATGTTGGTTATTTTGCTGAAAGATAGAAAACTGAGCAATAATATCTGATGAGCCGTGGCGCTCTAAATTCTATTTCTTGTTTACAGTCAACGTTTGTTTGCAAATAAAATATTAAGAAGGAAAGCTGCTCATGTAACTTCTGCTTGAATTCTTCGATAAAAATTTTGACGAAGAAGGAAGAAACACGTACTAATACGGTGCTCTAAAGTGTTTCAGGCGGCGATTATAATTGCCAGGTCAGAATCACTTATGACAGCCTGTTACATGGTTGCATGGAGTTC